>OY728163.1:855107038-856307038 GCA_963277665.1 Viscum album | reverse complement strand
GATTCCCAAAGCATATAGGAAGCGAGCTTGGCCCTCCTATCTAGAGGTGTCTCAAATTTCTCAATAATATTTATCATGGATTTGATCCATGGCTATGTAGACTAGGGTCCTAAATCCCATGAGAAAGTGGGGGATGTTATTGCTGGAAGACCCGCGCCAAATTAGCCATCGACGGGGTAGGAGGCGGTGCCCCCGGAAAGGTCTGCATTATCTTCATAAATATTTCCCTGAACTGTACATCAGCACCTGTGTCTAGTATAATGGCTGGTGCCAAGATTGGCACAACAGGAGGATCTAAGGGTAATCCCTGATCAGCAACATCTGGTGTCCGATCACTACCCTGGAACTATCACACAACTAGAGCATGTCTCGGCGGCATGACTCTACAAGGTCAAATGCACACCTTAGATCATGATTATCAATGAATAAAAAATATAATCATAACGAGGGAACATGAGAAAGAAAATATTAAAATTTCACAAAACATGACTACACGGTGTGTACAATTACTACATGTTATGTTCCCTCAGTTCATTTTCATGGGCGTGTACACCTGCCTAAACTGGTCGTGTAACACCCCAAACACATGGAGTGTTCTCCTAACACATGGAATGTACATGAATCGTCATCCCCCTCTCGAGTCCTTCAACACGATTAAGCCACACGCCTCTCCTAAGTCAAAACTACACGAAGTTTTCAAGAAAGACATGGTGTATACTAGTCAAGCATCACTTTGACCATGTTGTTAGTGACATGGCCTGACACTCAGATCACACTACATGACGTGTTCAAGGTGGACACAGAATGCATGTGAAAGGATAACACCGACCTGTGTTGTTGGTTACGTGGCCAACTACACAACTGACACTTCACGGCATGTACCAGGCAGAAACTAAGTGTATTAGAAGGGATAACACTGACCTATGTTGTTCGTGACACGACTGAGAACATAGGCCAGACCACACGACGTGTTCGACTGATACACGCCGTGTTCCTAAAAGAAAATCCCTATCACATGTCTCTGCCCACACGACATATGACACAGCTAGATACTACACATCATGTACATATAGTACATGGCATGTACTTAAGAAAAACTATTTATTTCAAAACAGAAGAACACATGGTGTGTATTCAAAATAACATATCGTGTATTCTGGGTTTTTCATGTTAGTAAGCCTCAAAAACCACTCCAAAATGCAGAAATGTACTAAAATGAACATTGAAACTGCCAAATTCTGATCCCTGAGGGCCCATACTCCCCGTGAATCAATGTTCGACATCTTAAACATGTTATAACAAGGTAAACAAGGCATTGATGCAACAAATTCCGGTCCATGAGGGCCCATAAAACCTCAAGAACAAATGTTTGGAATCCATTCCGAAAAACATTACACAAACAATACCCTATCAAATAAAAGGTATATTTATCAAGGCATCTATCCCAATAGCATGCATATTCTACACAACATCTATCACAACAGAATGAAATTGCTAATGCATCCTAAATGGCATGGCAAGAATGCATGACATGAGATTTATAAAAAGTTCTTATATGATGCATGAGATGTAATACCCTCATCTAATCCGGTTGCAAAAGAAAAAGAACCTCCATAACATCGATAATAATAACACAAAATAGGTGAGTCACCCAACAATGAAAATCTGATCAACCGTAAACTTGCAAAACCAGAATAAATTGAAATAAATGAGGTAGATTGTCTTGTCCCTGTACATGGGTTAGCTACTCCTGGGAACAACTCATTTCTGTGTACCTATTCCTTCCTATCCCAGGCTAAAGGCTCCACATAGTAAGTGAGAAGGAAATAATCCTCTGACATCACTTTGTAATGTCCCGGTTCTAGATGCCACCAAGAGGCGCCCCATACCCGGTTAGTCACATGGCCTCGGGCGCATTTCCCCAAAAACCAAAGTCTGCCGACAAGCAGTGAGGACCTTGGGTGTGATAGTAAGTAAACTATTCCATCATTGGCAGAGTACACAGTGGATGTAAAAAAAATACATACTAGAGCGGAAGAAGTGAAAATATAATAAAAAAAGAAACAGTGAAAGACTAATAGAACAAACTGGAGAATATATATAAAATGATGCATGATACATATATCTATTAAAGCACTGAAACAAAGAAAATTGCTGAAATACATTACTAAACCAAATAAAAAAGATTAATAGGAATCATATCCACATCATCGCAAGCCTAAGACTAATCCCTTGCTCTCCGGCTTCACAACATGTCATGTACCTGAAGTAGAAGGGCACTTTCCCTTGTCTATACATGCAACAATACAATCTATTTGGGCCCAAAAGCATGGTCCAAACATTGTGTGAGACTAATCCTAGTAGGCATCCACCAGGAGATCCTTTCCTCACAGGAAATGAGTATATAGTAGGTAAATTTATAGGAAATAGTAAAAAGGAATGTAATCAATAGTAAACAATCCACAGTTTCAATATCAAGAAACAACTAAACAAGTAGATAAACACAACAGGTAACCCTATGGGAAGCACACACAGTCAATCCCATATGGTCCGACATAAAAATTACATTCAACCCTCTAGGATGTACACTCAGCCTCACCCCTCTAGTTCACCTTATGCGTAGACTTTCTAAGGAAGCACTCACCATCAATTCCCCTTATAGTCTCGTATCGTAAATAAAGGCACTCTAGGGATGAAATTACATCACTTTCTCTCTATGGCCTGTGTTGAGGAACTACAGATACTCTGAGGAAGCACTCAATGAAAATTACCCCTATAGTCAAACATCTTAAAATTATAAAGACACCATGGAGAAGCCCACAACGTCCATTCTCCCTATGGTCTATACACCAGGTTCTCATAGCCCCGTGTAAGTCAGTCAAGTGTAGCAGAGCGTATCATCCATTGTAAACTTCAACAACTACATGGCTAGAATTCTACAACATAACAACATAACAGAAAAACAGTCACGCCATCCGACAATTCTATGCATGGGAATGTAAATGGCCACCTATTAGGCAAACAAGACCCAAAGGTCAAAACAGGAAAAATAGGCATGGGCAACACAGCCAAAGGACATAAATTCTCCCTATTCATAATCAATTTTCATATTCTCAATAATACAATAATAGCAGGCAAACATTAGGGATAAAATGGTGACTGCACAATACCCCGTTCATGGGTATTGGGAAATTTTTCACATAAACTCCAGGACATTCAACAGAAAAGAACAAACCACCTACCTCGGCGTTATGAGATCAATATAAGTGAACCTATAAGATTCAATCTCCATAGAACATCAAAGATCTAAATGAACTTCTAAAACGTTCAGCCCATGATATCTCATGAGATAGAAGAAAATAGATTATGGTGCTCTAGGAGAAGAGATAACTCAATGATGCGATTCCAAGGTAGTAGACGGTGTTCGATTTGGTGGACGGACACATGATCTGGGGTTCGTCGATGATTCATGGTAGTACGGAGCTCTTGGTAGAACCATAGAAAAAATAAGAGTGTAATGGTGATTAGACGTGACCCTGTTCTGTTTATTGAATAAAATAAAGTACATGGAGTGTATTTTTGAAGTAGACGATGTGTACTCACTATTTCTGTACTCCTATTTAAGCGGCCTCCAAGTCACTCCCACACGGCCATGTCTGTGGAAACTACACAGCCAGCACATATCCTCATTCGGCAAGGTAATACACGGAGTGTACTCATAAAGTACAAGATCTGTACTTTCAAAATTCTCAAAAATTTCTCATTTTCCCAAAAAAGACCAGAAAAATAAAAACATACCTAAAATGAATATCTGGGTTCTTACTATCCGATCCACCCTAAGAGTCTATCACTATTAGACACCTTACCCTTAGGTCATATGAAGATGTTTGAAATGGTTATATTATAAGACCACAGCACTATGATTATTTATATTATTTTTGTATAGAGAATATAAATTTTCTTTATTATTGTTACTTTGTAAATAGTTTTTAACGCACGAAAAAAAATTTTAGTAAATATTTAATTAAGAAATATATTTTAATGAAATAATGGATTTTATGGAATTAAATTATTTTTTAATAAAATATTATTATTACTAAATTAATTTTTATTAAATATAAATGATTAGATTTTTCTATGAATATAATTGTATTTTTTTAATGGTTGAAAACTTTTTTTCTCAAAAACCAATAAATTTACAATAAATGATGGATTTAATTTTAAAATAAAAAATTCACTTATTAAGAAATTTATTTTGATATAATTATATTATTTATGGATTCATGATGTTGAAATCATTTAACAGTGATTTTTTCATAATTTTATGAGACTGTCAAATTTTTGGGTAAAAATTAAATACTGTTTAAATATATAATGTGTTTTATCACATCATAATGACCCAATAGCAATGTAATTAAATAATATAAATGGGTTTTTCCTAAAATATATTTTTTAACATTGAAATAATTTGAATTTTGGTTTTTTTGTTTTATTATAGAAATCCTTAGTGGACCGTCCAAGACTTACAAAACATTTTGTCATTTTAAAATGATTTCATAGAGAGTGTGACTCACCTCCACATAATCAAGCCTAATATATTAAGAATTTCGGCCATTGGCCTTATAAAATAATTTTCTCCACTCCTGTATAGAAAAAACCATCGGTATAAACCATGGGTTGGATTGTGATTTCGATTAGATTAATGTTTGGTGTCCAAAACCTAAATAATAAACAATTCTCTCTCTTTTCCTATATAAACCCACCAAATCTCCCACATCCTCATCACAAAAAGCCTTTTAATATCAAAAAAACTCTTCCCTCATCTCTCTAAAATCCTCAAGGTTTCCCAAGCTCCCAATAATCCTCTCTCAAGCCTATCCCATGTCCTTGGGATCTCACTTCCATGTACAATATTTCTTTCTTTCTCATTTTTGCCTCAATTTCATTGTGTTGTTATACCCTTTAGTTTCAATTAAAAAGGTTGGGGTATGAATTTTCACCACCCCCATACTTCCATCCTATTTTTTGAATTATGATATACACAATTCTCTCACATTAATTCATTCCATGTACACTGTTACCATGCTGAAATTCCATAAGGAATTTATCTCTCCTCATTTACATTTAGGATATTTATTGGTAATTTGAATTTAAATTACATTAAAAATTTTCAGACTTGTATCTATATGACTCTATTACTGTCCATTTAAAGTAAATATGATGCGACACAACTTTCTCTCTTAGAAAACATTTTTATAAATTCTAATGACACACTGTTATGCTGTCGAATTTTCACCTCAATTTTCCAAGCCAAAGTCATTATGTTGTGAATACAATTCCCATTTCTCTATCAAAGATATTCACATTTATTCACATTTACTTATTTATTATAGAGTATCATGTCTAAATTCCACATTCATTTATCATGGAATAAATGATTATGCTTAATGAATCCATGTTATATGATCCATGTGGCACACTAATACATGAAAGAAATTGATTAAGATGGGTGCATCTTGATAGTGCTCCAATGAATTGGGTAAAGAATAGTTTCATGATTCATCAAGTAAAATTAAAGTTTAATCATGCTAATTCAGGTGCAATGATAGTTTACTAATGATCCATGTCTTCTGATCCTTGGCTCATGTTAATATATTATTGAATGTTGTTCCTATATTTCCATGTTGTGATAATCATGCTAAATCACGCCTTTATGTTCATGTATATCTTATTATCCATTGATATTTTTATTTCCTAACATGTAATGTATTCTTCATGTTATTAAATTTACTCCCTTAATGGGATTTATAGCTCACCCTTTCCTTATACATGTCCTTCGGTTATCCCATGTAATGCTCGGAATAAAGGAATGTGTGTGGTAATGTAAAAGAAGGATTCAAAAAAGATGTTGTATTTTATATTCTAAGATGTTATGTAATGTTCATAATCCACAAAGAAACTAGACCTCTTGATCATTTATGTTGTATAATGTCAAGATTTTTTAATAAGTCATGTTTATGTGTATAATTATGTGCTGGGTTGTTATATTCACAAAGAGGATCTATGCCTCAGTAGGATGACAACATGTCATGTGATTCTTTATATGTGTATAAGTTAATGTGAGATGAAAGAGTGGATATTTTGTAATATGAGTTTTTAGCTGAAATTTGGGATATGATAACAGGTGTACACTATGAGTTGTGTCATTTTTTATATAAGTTTTTTACACAATGTGGGATATCATAGTGCCTCGTAATAAGAATGGGTAATTTGAAAACGATGTTAAGCTTGGTTTGTTATTAAATTAGAGCTATAAGAAGCATTATATTATTTTTTATATCATATTTGTACTTGTGAGGTACTATCCTGTTATGTGGTAAATTTGAAAATCTACTATGGGATTTTTTGATGAAATTCACAAGAAATGATTTTTGAAAAATGGTCGGTTTGATAGGGAAGGATCAGTAGGAGTCCTGATCCTATTAATTCTAGTTGCAGTTCATAATAAGATAGATGATTTCCATTATAAAATATTTTATAAAGGGTGGGAATTGAATTGTTATATTGTTTACTTATAGAAACAATTCCTAAGTGATGGGTGCTCACATGGTAGGCCATGACATCGGTGAAATTCAAGATTTTGAAGAATAATACAAAGGGTGCCTTTGGATAAATATGTTTTATATATGTCTGGTTCATGGATAGTGATTTAGAAGAATGAACCTTGGTTTTATAATATTAAAATCTAGGAACCATTAGTTGGATTCCAGAACTAGGTGGTAAGGTAGTGTACGCTTGTTGGAATTAGATGAGATTGGATAGCACATGTTGGTTACAAGTAGTGTCATTCAATTTATAATCAGTGGGATTTTGTTTGTGGGATAAGGAACAATTATTTTTAATGGATGGAATGTTTTTTGGGATATCTGGGGTTTAATAAGATTGGGAAATTTCCCTCTATGGTAGAGTATGGATCAAATATAGTTATTGGTGTCATGGTATGGTAAACCAGAGTTTTTGAAATAACATGTACTAGCATAAATTCACTGGTATGAAACATAGTATGATTATGATATAGATTAATTATAAGTTTTTATACATATAGGATAATTCACTATTGGTTAGTTAAATGTGTGACCCATATTACAGTTGAATTTCGGGGGATAAATAAGATTTCTTTCTAGATATATAGGAATGGGTAGTTATTGATGTATTGTATTAGAACTGAATTATGAGAAGGGTGAAAACATTTAGCCCTTATGTGTCATAATCAATGGTGTGTGGGTTATGGACGTATGACTCCATAATGGTAGGGCGTTGGTCATGATGGGACTAATCATTGGATGAATGAGATGGAATTTAGATGATGATGATATGTTGAATCAAATTTATATAGTTCCATGTAAAATACAATATTTTATGCTCATATTTATTTTTTGATATATTTTATGTAATGGAAGAAGGATTGATATATTAATGATGGGGATTATGTATAAATTTGAATTGTTTTGTATTGATTCTATTTGATAGTGTATTGTACATAACTTGGTATGATGATGATCCTAATATAGAAATACACTAAGAGTTTTTTTGACATTACTGTGGGTTTTAGGTGATCTCGATATAAATTTAAGAGTGATGGAATCATGATTAAGTTTTAATGAGATAGTGTATTGGTGTATATGGATGTTATTTTTCCCTAATATTTTACTAGAGGCTGTTCAATAGATGTTTTTATAAATTTGTCATGTGGGATAGAAACAACATCGATCATCTTCATTGGCTGCAAGAATTGTTTTTTGTAGGAAATATCAATGGTGGGGAGCATTGTGACTCATAATATACCATTATTAACTGAGTCATATTTTAGGGAGAAATATAATCTAGATGATAAATTTATTTATGGAACTATAATGACTCATACTTTCCATGTATTATTTTTGAATACTATTTGGATTATTTTCAAGACTAGATTTTTAAAGGATGTGTGATTTTGTGGCCTAGTGTTCCCAAAACAGATGTTTGAAATATATTAAATATATGAAATATCACACAAGCATGGTTTACTAGAAAAAGTGGAATAAAATATAATTTTAGTCTCATATTTTAAATATGACAAAACCATTGAGTTTAGAACGTTTTTTTTCACAAGGTATTATATAACCTTAGAACGTACTAGGAATTTGGGTTGAGGCACACTCATGAGCGGAAGATTAAAAAAAATAAATTGAAAAATTTATTTATTTTAATTTCCTCAACAAATAATAATTATATAAATATTTTTTAGTGGTGTATTCATATGTTAATATTTTAAATATAGGGATGTAGAGAAATGTTGGAGATTCATTGGTGGAATATACGTTTTTGAATTATGACTATAGTGGGGATTGAAAACCAGTGTGCAATAGATTGTAAGGAGCTTTCCATAAATAATAACATAACTTATTTCTTCATCAATGATCAGTATAATTCAAGGTATGGTGTTTTTTTTATTTTAATTATTTCCCCAAAATCTATTTCAACAATTAACATGAATTAATCAACCAAAAGGATGATTGGAGATTCAGTCATATTTCAGGATGGGTTTATCTGTAGGGATTTCATAGGAGGATTTTTTATATATTATTTTTTATTCAATCATCATTATAATGGAAAAAATAATAGAAAACATTAACATTGTATTAGGATCATTTAATATTATTGTGGTTTCTTCATTTCTCCCTATGTCTTTGTTCATCAACGGTTCTTCGTTTAACCAGTGGTTTTACCAAAATACAAAGAAATCAAGAGTTCTTCATGTGATTCTATGGAACATGATTTGATATTGAAAATAGTAGATTGTACTGATGAAGATATGATTTTATGATGATGTAGATAATGTATTGAGCATGGTTTGATGATTCTCATTCATCTCAGGTTGATGGAGAAGCTACTAACAGTGTAACCAGTTGTTTTCCCATGTGTTATTATTTTCAGAATTTGGGGTCCATAACAAAAAGTATTGGATGATAGTGATCTATGATTTCAAGAGTGGTTAATTGTTGAATGTATGACCATATGAGATGGAGGTGAAATATTAAATTGATCTTAGACTCCATAAAATCCCGTAACACACACTGTGTAATCCAACATTACATGGAGTGTGGGACTCCTTATATTGGGGCTAGGGTTTCTATGATATATTTAAACATCTCATGGAGTGTTCCTTAACCTTGAAACATGGTTATTACTTTATAGGCTTCACATAAATGACTAGGAGTACAATAGAATGGACATTCCTTGTACTTCGACACATACATGGCTAGAAAAGGGGTACAGAGAAAGATACATCTACTTGGAAATAATCGTAAGTACACGGGCTCATTCAGGCCATTTATATTTTCATGAATAGGGTAATGGGATTGGATACAAGTGAAGGACCTGGGGATGATGGGACACACTATGTACTAACTGTACACAACATGTACTCATTAATATACGGCATGAAGTCTTTCTTCACATCATCTTTGACATTTCTCCTTAGGATGATTTCCCAATATACATTCCCTAATGGTTAGTTAAGAATCACATCATATACATAGGATATTGAATTCTTTAAAAATGAATTCTTGGATATAGTTATGGGAATCCATTCATATTTCTCAATGTGATATCTTCAGTGATTTTCTTCCCCCAGGTGGTGTTCATTGTATCGTCATGACAAATAATACCAAAGCGATACTCCTCTACATAGAAAGTAATTCAAAAAGTAGTTTTTGGTATACCCCTTACCCTAGGGTGTCGATATCATCAATGTACCATTCTATCTAATGTACCTGCTTATCATTCTTATAGTTGAACCTAATGTTCAGTTAATCTCAGATAGACATCGTCAGTTCTATCTGACTCTTGGAGTGTGTTCTCTCAGATGAGTGTTGTGTGGAACCTTTGAGTAAGAATACATGGATAGAATTATGATTGTGGTATTATAGTGGGATGGTGTGTATTAGTTGATTATATATAGTTGTTAATTAATTTGTGTAGTATAAATATACATATATAGATATGAATATTATTCTTTTTGAAAAATACTTATTATTTTTGGGGTGTCCTACTGGGTACTATTATACTCATCCATAAACTGGCTTTTTCCAAACATGTCATGTTTGGGTGGATGGTCAATCATTCCATAGAGTCATAGAGGGCCAGGAAAAGGCAGTTCTTAGTGATGAAGAAAAAACTAAGGAGTTTTCTTATATTTATCTTGACATTAGTTCAAATCATTAATTTTTTTGAATTTTTTTAAAACACTTTGTGGTGATATTATATTTTTCCCTATTTAATTTCCTCTATATTTTGGGATACTATAGTTTTTGGATATTGATGTACGGATACATGGTTTATTAGTTGTGTTATATTTCATCATTTAATGGGATAGAAGATGTTTTTTTGTACTATTACATGAGGCTAAGGTCTCTTAGGTTAGTGATATTCCTACTCAATACTAGTTGGAACCAACCTATTAGAGTCAGGTGTGGGATGAAATGGAATGTTATCCATTTGGATGGGTCATGATAGAGTGGTATCAGTGGATTCCGTTCTACCATAGGACCATAGTATGTTATATTAGTTTTGGGTAATAATGGTAACTGTTCTTTATTCATATATTAGATTAAAGACTCTATTAATGGTGCAATTAATGGTGTATCCATACAACAGAACTCTGATTACCCACATTTTGACTCATTACAATGGGAAAATAGTTTCAAGAAAAATCTGTACATTAATCATATACGAATGAGTTGTGTTTTCCATGCCCATCTAGAGCCAGTTCTCCATATATAGTCATTGACCATGTTATATAATTTTTATTTATGGATTCCCCAAAAAACAATGATAGTTAGGGTTTGGCATCCGAATCATATGGATGATCCACTCAGTGACCAGGCATCAATACCTAAACCTATTCCAGTGGTGTTTCTTCTAGATAGTGAACCAAATATACCACCACATATTAAGCAGAATATAGTACCCAAGGTATTGAAATATGAAAAGTGTAGGATGAACACACCTCAATAGTATCAGAAATAGAGACCCCTCACGATATTAGGAGAGATAGACCCATAAGATGATTGGTATTTTCTTGAGGCACTAACATGATTTTTCGTTCTTCTAAGAATGTTATCAGAGAACATGGTGGTTCTGGAAGCGAGCCTTCTCAATGGATATGGCTGATGATTATGGGGTTTAATATCTAATGAAACTCACATTTTCATATATTTTATAATGTAAATTATTTTTTTATAATCACACCATTTTGTTGTTTTATGAGCAATTGTAACTTTTTTAGGTTTTTGTGGTATTTCGATCTCAAATGGAAAAATGGATAAATCATAAAATTTGCCCGATTTTTATGATAGGGTTATTTTGGTCATAAAATTTACATAATTATTCAAAATAGTGTAATTGATTTTTGAAATCCCTAATTTATTTATTACAACATTGTATTCAAGAGTAAATGCTGATTTGAGAATTTAAGGGCTCGAAAAAATCATTTATTTTCGGAAATTTTCCGGGCGGCCAACATGGGCCCCACTGACGTAATAAAAGCATAACTCAGAGAAAACACATTTAAATTCATTAATTTCTAATGTAAATGAACTAGTATTAAATATGAATCATCCATGATTATTTTTAACATACATTAAACTCATTAAAGCCTCATTTGAATACTCCAAACATGTGGAAGATGAAATATCTCAACAGATAGAAATAGCTCCATTGCATAATTAATTTATAACCTCATAAAAATGAATCTAAAGTGGCACATATTTTGTGGAGGTACTTGAACATACATTGGTAACTACATTTATTAATGTTGGAAAGAGTGAATTGACAGGTTTCAATGTCCTAATGGCCAGGGAAATTTCTCAGATTATGTCAGCCATAACAAGTACATCATATAGAAAATTGAGCTCATATTTTGAGGGTGAACATAGGAGACATTATGGAAAGTCCTTTATGAAGACAAATGTTACAAATTATTCCATTTAATGTGTCATACACGTAGAAGCATTTGGAGGATTATTTTGGAGATAATTCTTTCACCTCCTCTTCCTGTAAATATGTATCCTCACTTCTCAATGTATTGGCACTTATACATGACAATTTTTAAATATTTTGTAGTTTTTTTCCATTTTCATATTTTTATATATTTTTTATATATATTTCGATTCTTCTTAATATCATTATAAATTTTTTAACTTTTGATTCTCACCCCGTTCTTCTCTACTACGATCTCTTTTACCTATGATCATGAGTAACTAACCCAAGGAACATCTTATGGGATCAGTCTAGTGTTGAACCAAAGTCATTTCACATTCATTTTAATTTATTATTATTTTATTAGGGTTAGGTAAAGGGGGGTTTTAGTGGTTAAGGTTCCTTTGTGTCTCCACATGCCACCTGAGACTTAAGTTTCTCTTCTATAACTTTTTCCCTCGATCGAGGAGGTGGATGCATGGTATCTCGATAATCGTTGAGTGTACTATATATTCAAAACCAGATATAGAAGAGGATATTCATGCATACGATGGTGTTAATTTATTTATTAAATTTTAAACTAATAATGAGACGATGAAGGTCCAATCTGAATGATTCTCTATGAAATATAACTATTTTGTGTAATATCATTTTGCCCAAATTAATTTTGTATTCATTATGAATTGTATATTTACTTCTCATTATATTGTATACTAATTTTTAAAACATCGGTTTTTTATATTTATTACTTAAATGATAAATATATAAAAAATTTAATTATATGTTGTGATTGATTGACCGCAAAAGCTCCTCTAGAGAATGACCTTGGTCAACCCGTGTGTGGCACATAATTATACATATTTTTTAGATTGCACCTGACAATGCTTCATCAAAATGTCATTATTTTGGGGGATTCAAGTGGTTCTCATTCACTATTTTCATTCAAATTGTTTAAATAATTTTTCATTAATTTAAAAAGAACATAAAATCATAATTGAAAAAAAAACATAAATAATATATTTGTTAATGATTTCTTTCAATTCAAATTATTATTCATTGACTAAAAAATCTCATGTGCCACAAAATTTTTGCAATGATCTTGATGATAAATTTCAAATTATTAGAGATAAAGTGAAAAAACTAGAGAGTCAAATAGAATTTATTTCTGAATATGTATGCACATCCCAGGAGCAATCAAATCCTAAGGTGGAACCTGAACCAGAATGAGTGTTTGAAGAGATTTAACCATTAATTTTTATGTAAAAGAACATGTGGAGGGTAAGATGAAGAAAAAAAAGAATTAATCCTGACATCATACTCTCAATCATTGTACGAGGTTGTCCCAGAAGTACACATTTCCACTGATGCACTGATGAGAGATCCATATTTTTTGAATGAATCCTCAAATATCATTGTTGAAGATAACATGAAACATGATCTTCCAATACATGATAATGAAACATCAGAAGCTTTCTACCTATCTCTTACTTTGAAATATAATGCACCTAATGAGATTGAGTATCCAATGGTTCTGGCTGAATATATCAATTACAAAGATGAATTACATGAAAGGGGTTATTTCATTATAAATTCTTCATGTTTTAATCTAATTCAATTTGATTATTTTTCTAATTTTATTTTCATTGAAATTTATGATACAAAAAAATAGAGCAGACCTTGGATTTTAATGAAAAGACATCCCAAGTGGTTGTGGTTGAAGAAGATTTGGACTAGCATGTGGTGGTGTGACTATCTCCTCAATAACAATTTACGAACCATATAGAGGAGGACACTGCATATGTCAACAGGGAGAACCCCTATCTTCTTTTCCCTCCCACTATGGACCTTAATTTATCTCCTTGTTATTTCTTCAGGGTTGGGAGATATATTATATTCTATGGGGTTCTCCGCATTCATGGTATAATCATGGACATTGGGAAAACTCACTTGTAGTGATTAATATAAATAAAACCACACACAACTTCTTAGGGGGCATAATCCACTAAAACAGTATGACTAGGGGAAATAAAAACCTAACACCTGCTTGGGGGTCTAAACCAAGCATTATTTCTTTTCTATTCAATTTATATTTTATTTATTTATTTTTATTATGCATTTTAATTACCTTCTTTTAGTTTTAATGTTTTAGCTTCTTTGAGCTTAACTCAAGGAATCCACTTCAAAAATAATTTCAGGCTGTATCTTTACTTCCCCTGGCTTTTCTACCTTTATAATTATCTTTTTTTTTTGAATTTAAATAAGGGGTAGTAATAATTAAGTGGAGGGGGGTGTCAAATTTCTTCGTTCTTCTTGTGTGCTTTTCATTTTTTTATCATATTTCTAGGATTTTTTTCTTTAGTGAATAATCGTATCACTTTTCACAAATCAATATATTTTGAAAGAGTTGAATTTTTTTTTGAAATAATTGAAATTTGATGACTGTTAATATGAATTATTTTTTGTTAAAATGAATTTTCAAGAATTTTTGTGAGTTTGACTGATTTTTGAAATCTATACTCATGAAACACTGACTCAAAATATTTTTCCAATCTGATGACGTATTCTAAACAACTTTAACAAATTCTTCATATTACCCACACTTTATTGAGGGAAACATGAATTTTGTGTGAGAACCAGAATTTGTGAATATTATCCTTTAAAGATTTGGACTTCATGGAATGTAATTGATATGATTGAGAAATCTCTTTTGTGAGAAAAATTATATCTGAAGACCCACCTTTACATTTATGTTTAATAATCTCTTAGATTCCATGAATTTCTTTATAGGTTTAAGCAACATTTCAAGCCGATTTTTCCTTACCTACCAACACATTCAGTATTTTTGCATGGATATTTCAATTTTTAGTATGGGGGAATGGAATTTAATGTGAGTTCATTGGGATGTGAATAATTTATGGGTGGTGAAATATGTGTGTCAATATTATGAGCAGTAGATAATAAAATAATTGGGTATGTGTCGTCAATTCACTGTGTTTTATTTGTTTCACCTATTTCTCCTTTCAAAAAAATGAAAAAATGGATATGATATTAAATTTATCATTTTAAATTGTTTTATGACTAATGTACATATCAAAACTCAATGTCATGAATTTTAATTATTTCCTTGTATTTAATTTTTAGGTCATCCTCCATAAAAAAATAAAAAAATAAAAAAAACAAAGTTATTCATCTCTGGAGCTTAAAAATTTAGGTATAATATAGATGATATCATTATTTTTAATCACTTCAAGGCTCATTTACCATGATATAAAAAAGTTTTTTTTTTGATTTTCAAATTTTCATGCGTGATATAGGGAGTATATTCTTGTGTTTTCACTTGAATTAATCATGCATTGTACATAAGAGTTCAACCTCCTCTTTCTGGCCGAAAAAATTTTCAATAATTTTCCCACTAACCCTGAGACACAGAATCATTGAAACATTTAATTAAAGACCTAATTATTGAATTCATTTTCATGTTTTACACTATGGATAAATGATAATTTTGACAAGACTATGGTGATATATTTTATTTCCAAGTATAAGCGTGACTCTTGATTCAATTTCTCTTCTGTGAAGAGTGACATAAAATTCAATGTGAGGTTGCTTGTGGTCCGACCATGGAATAATTTTTCAGGTTGAAAAAATTTTAATGATTGAAATGAAAATGAGAGAGAATTTTTTTTCATAGATGATACCTGATGGAATTCTATTTTGAATATGATCATTGATATTTTCTCATTTTTTATTGTTGCGTGGATTTTGATTTGAATGTAAGATGACTGCTCAAGAGTGAAATGTTTAATTGTCTGAGGGTGATGAAACTCACATTTTAATATATTTTATACTAAATATAATATTTTATAATCCCACCATAGTATTATTGTATGATCAATTGTAAGGTTTTTAGGTTTTAGTGGTATTTTGAGCTAAAATAAAAAAATTTCTAAATCTTGAAATTTCACAAATTATTTTGATAGGAGTATTTTGGTCATTAAATGTATATTATTATTCAATATTGTGTGATTAATTATTTTTTGAAATAAATAATTTTTTAATAATTTTTTTTATCATGAGTAAAGGCTGATTCTAGAATTTCAAGGCCTAAAAAATAATTTATTTTGCGAAATTTGCAGGGCAGACAACGTAGGGCCCACTAATGTAACAGAATCATAACTCGGTCCAAACACCTCCAAATGAATTGATTCAAGCTAGAAATGAAATAGAAATCAATAATTCGAATCCATGATGAAATGGAACTCACAATAACCCCATTAAAGATTTATTTGAATGCTCCAAACTTGTGGAAGATGAAATGTACCAAAAGGAAGAAATGGTTTCTTTGGGTAAGTAATTCATAACATTGTGGACATGCATCCTAAATGGCCTATATTTTGTGGAGGGACTCAAAATTACATTTTTAACAATATTTATTAAGGATTAATGGAATGAATCGATAGGTTTCAAAGTCATAATGGTAAGGGATATTGAATAATTGGAATTTGGCTAGTCAAATGGACATATTAAATTTCCTGGATTAAATCGTCCATAACTACTACATCATAATCATAATTAAGCACATAGTTTGAGGGTAAATGTAGGATAAATTATTAAACAAATTTTATAAATAGAAATATTACGAATTATGATATTTTATGGGAAATATACTTGGAAAAATTTGGAGGATGAATTTGGAAATAATTCTTTCACCTCCTCTCCTTATAAATATGTATCCTCAATCCTTATCAATGCATTGGCAGTCCTACAAATCCATTTTATACTATTTAGTAGATTCATTGAATTTTAATAGTTTTATAAATTTTTAATATATTATTCCATTCATCTTAATCTCATTATCATTTTTTTTACTTTTGTTTTACACACTACTCTTCTTTACTATGATCTCTTTTCTCATGATCATGAGTAACTAACCAGAGGGTCTTCTTTGGGGATCAATCCATTGTTTAACACAGGTCATTGCACATTCATGTTAATTTTTTCTTATTTTATTAGAGTTGGGTCAAGGGATATATTATTGGGTAATGTGCTTTTGTGTCTTCACCTGCCACCTTAGACATAAGTTTCTCTTCTATAACATTTTCCCTCAATCAAGGAGGTGAATGTATGGTCTCTCAGTGATCGTTGAGTTTACTATATATTCAAAATCATATATAGAAGAGGATATTCATGAACATGATGGAGTGTGTTTATAAAATTAAATTTGAAACAAATAATAATACATTGAAGGTTCTATCTAAGAGATTCCCTTAGGAATATCTCCTTTCTATCTTGCATCATTTTGTCAAAATTCATTCTATCTACATTATTAATTGTATATTTACTTCTCATTATCTTGCATACTCATTTCAAAAACATCAATTTCTTTTAGTTTTATTTCATTAATGAGATATATATAAAAAATTGAATTATAATTAGTGATTTATTTACTGCAAAATATCCTCAAGAGAACCTCTTTTCAAGACAATGAGAAGTAAATATACGATGCATAATGTCGATATAATTAATGTTGACAAAAACATGCTAGATAGAAAGGATATATTCCCAAGATAATCACCCATATTTTACCTTCATCGCCTCATTATTAGATTCAAATATAATTAAAATACACACTCCATAGTATGCATGAATATCCTCTCCTACATATGGTTGTGAATATATAGTACACTAAATGATTTCCAAGAGACCATACATCCACCTCCTCGATCGATATAAAATGTTATAGAAGAGAATGTTAAGTCTTAGGAGCCCAGTAGAGACACAAATGAACCATACCCACTATGATCCCCCTTGTCCTAACTCTAATAAAATAAGAAACAATAAATATGAATGTGAAATGAATTGGGTTCAACAATAGATTGATCCCTAGAGAAGTTCCTTAATTTAGTTACTCATGATCATGAGTAAAATGGATCCCAGTGGAGAAGAACAGCGTGGAAATCAAAAGTGTAAAAATGAGAATGAGATTGATAATAATATTGATATATATTAAAAATTAATAAAACTATTACAATGGAATGAAACTACAAAAATAGAAGAAAATGGCCACATATAATTGACAATGCTTTGAGAAGGAGTGAGGATACATATTTATAGGGAGAGGAGGTGAAATAATTCTCTCCAAAATCATCTACAAAATGAATCCACATGGATGTCCACATAAATAGCCTAATTGAAAACATTTTTATTCATAAAAGATGTTCCATAATGTATCCACCATTCACTCTTGAAATATGAGCATTTTTACATCTTATGTAGTATTTATGGATGATTTAATTCGAGACATTTAATAACTCCATTTGACTTTCCAAATTACAATTATTTAACTTCCATGGACATTATGACTTTGAAACCTATTGATTCACTACTTCCACCCATAAAAAATGTTGTTCCACATGTAATTTTACGTCCCTCTACAAAATATGATCAATTTTAGATGCCTGGTCATGATGTTATGAAATAATTATGCAATGGAAACATTTATACTTGTTGAGACGTTTCATATTCCACTTGTTTGGAGCATTAAAATAATGCTTTAATGAGGGTATTGTGAGCTGAAATTCATCATGGAATAACTCTACCGAATCCTCATTCATTTTCAGCAAGAATAAATGCATTTTGAGGTGGTTTTGTCATGTTATTCTTCTGTTACATCGGTGGAGTCCATGTTTCCGCCCGAAAAATTTCCCAAAATAAATTATTTTTCCGGGCCTCTAAATTCATGAATAATAAATTATTACTAAAGAAAAAGTTTTAGTAAATAAATTAGTGATCTCATCAAAAAAATCACAGGATTTTGAATAATAATGTAAATTTGATGACTAAAATACCTATATCATAAAAATCTAGAAAATTTCATGATTTTACCATTTTTGCATTTAATCTCAAAATACAATTAAAACTTAAATATGTGATAATTTCTCACCCAATAACACTATGATTTGATTATAAAAAATTATTTACACTATAAAATATATGAAAATGTGGGTTTCATCAATAACCCAATCATATGATAACAAAAATATATCAAGATAATTGTTTTAGTTCCTTTTAATAGAGAATTTCTCTATAGCTACAATGATGGATGTATGAATCGAGGATCTTTTCTGCTCGAGCATGGATGTATAATAGGGTTTGAGTATTCATAGAGGTTCAATAAACGTTCTATATAATCAATGTACATGGATCATGATAAAATATATTGCTCTCATACGATCAACAATGGAATGAATAGAAACATCTGATCCATGTTTATACCTTTATGAACTCCTACCTATATTGAGGTGAAAGATTATGATTTGGTGGTTGACTGTTTCCAAGATTAGTATACACAAATAGTTGTTACCGATAGTTAATACACATAAGTACAGACTTTATATGATGGGATCTAAAATATTTCACAATGACCTAGACATTTGATGAATTTTAAAAGAGATCCCTATATAATATTTTTGGGTTTTGGGATCACAGGATAGGTCTAGTTATCATAGGGAGAGGCAGTGCTAATCATGTGATAGTAGGGGTCATCTTTGTCAATATTTTTTGACCAGTAGTACAGGTTATTGAGAGATAGTGAATGGGAAACTGAGGTAGATTCATTAATATGAATATATAGGTACTCACTTTGTAAAATGCAGAAGAAGAGCAGGTAGAGAAACTGCAGGTGGAAGACGCATTAACGTATTAACAAAACCACTCCTAGGTGGTCGACACCACGCTTACAGAGTAGGAGTATAGGGGAAAGTGTAGTTGTATGCAGTTGAGGAATATAACTCGAAGGATCTAGAAATAATACAGTGTATTGTTTGTTTATTTTATACATTTTCATCAGTTCTAATATACATAGTTTCTAATCATTAATTTAATTCAACTTATCTGGTTCTAGACTTGGATATTATGATTGAATCATTTGATTAAAACTTTCTCTTGGAGACTCTTTCAATAGGTTAATTAGAAATCACACACTTTTTCTGATAATGTTACCTGAATATTGGAAGTGATAGTTTCTGTAAGGATCTCTTCGTAGTAGTGATGATGCCTTATTATGCCATCTTAGGAATGGGCTGGTTATCTATTGTTCATTATAATATATATTATTTCATACTGAGGATGTAGTGTTTCTACAATGATGATACTATGTTTTCCATTATGGGTGAAAATGAAACATAAGTATTACATGATGGACTCATCAAAGTGAGTATTTTTCCAATTACTCATTTGTGCGCAAGCATGACCCATGGTGTAGTTGATTTTATGATTTTCTGGTTCCCTACAGTTGTGGTACATTCAGAGTGAATATTATGAAATGAATTTCTAGATATACTTCCCCACCGAGTGATGGAAATATGCATTGATCAATATCATTTTCTGAACAAATATCATATCTTGTATATCAGATGGCTCCCATAGAGATTCAGGGGTAGAAGGGGTAAATGAAGGACATGAAGAGTAAGGGCTCTGTTAGACCCAATGATTTACCCTGGGAATCCCCAATGTTTTTCTCCAAGATGGTGGATGGGATCTTTAGGTTGTCTGTGGATCACAATTATCAAAACAATTTCATTATAAATAACAAGTATCCACTACCAATTATTATTTAAATATTTGATCAGGTTAGACGCGAATGATGTTTCTCGAAGATTGATCTTAGATTAGGCTATCACCAGTTATGATTACATGAAAATGATATACCAATGACAACAGTCATATGTATATATGATAATTATGAGACTTGTTGATGCCCTTTTATTTGATTAATTTCCCACCATAGTTATTGTAACTCATGAATAATCTCTTTCATCCCTTATTATACAAGTTCATGGTTGTCCTAATTTGAAATTTTGTAGTGTAATCGGTGTCCATGGAGGAGCATGAAAGATACCTGAGGATGGTTTTGGATGTACTCTATGATTGTTGTATTGATGATAATTCTTAAATGTTTATGTTTTGGATTTAGTATTACAACATTATGGGACCATTTATTTGAGTAGATGGTGTGATAGTAGACTCGACGCTGGTTGAAGTAGTGTTATCTTGAGAGCCACCCAAGAGCATCATAATGGTTCATAAATGTTTTGAATTGTAAGAATATTACTATAGATTCATACAAGATTTCTCTAGTATATGATCTCTATTGAATGATTTTTTCCAAAAGGCACTACTAAAAAATAGGCCTTTAACAGTGTTAAGAAAACACTGACAACATAATCGAGGTTAAAAACTCTGGTCTTTTATCAATTCTGAAAAAGTGATGACTAAGGTGTCATTTTTTGGGGATAAAAAATGTATTGATAAATGGTTTCTTTGTCAACATGTTAAAAAGTGCTAATAAAGGTCCCATTTATCAATATCATTTTAGCATGGATATGGCTCTATTTATAAGTGAATATAAAAGAGCTAGAAAATGATATTTTTTTAGCATTCATAAAAGAACTAATAAAGGTCCTTTTATTAGTTGTCAAAGAAGTGTTGATAAAGTATAAATAAATCAAAACAATGAAATGTGTGGGTAAAAGGCCATATTGGAGTGTGTTGTAACAACACACTGCAATACCACTCCAATGTACTGTAATAGTATATTGTACCACTAGAAAAACAAATGATATCAACAACAACAATTCCCAACAAATTATTTAAATGAAATGAAATTTACAACCTAAACATAAGAAAAAACACAATATTATATATATTTCAATAATTGATTTATACAATTATTTAAATTCAAACTATTACATACATTCAAAAATATAAATGTTCCATTTACTTTTAATAAAGACCAAATCATTTTATCTGATAACAAACCACCCATGATTGAGCAAATGAACTGAACAATATTTGAAAACAATTCTTATGTTTGTAATTATATAAAGAAATAAATTATCAAAAAGTGTAAATGTTACTAAAATTGATGTCAATTATATATGAAAAGATGCACTTGGAGTCATACTGGTCACATCAAGCATAAGATTGAGCTGAAGCCGATTCCTATACATCCCAAATGAATTTTGGATCACTTCATAAAGTATCAAAACAATATGAATGCGGTTTCTTAGTTTTGACTATATCAGTTGGCTTTTTTAGAGAAATTCCATTTTAAATTGGAAACTTGAACATTTGACAGATTTCAATCACATAGTGTATCATTTTGATGTGAAATAGATTCCTACATGTCAAATATTAATTATTAATCATATTTAGAAATTATCAATAAAATTGATGTGTGTTTGATCGGTTTTTAGTGAGTGTCATTTTGGAACTAAAATATCAATTTTAAACTAATAATGTACACAATGAGTCATATATGTCACATCCAATATTGGATTGAGTCTCGAGTGATTCCTATAAATAATTAATTACTTATGAATCATTATCATAAAGTATCAAATTAATCGAAATGATCATTCTCTTTTTTGAGTAGTATAGTTTCCTATTTTTTTAAAAAATAGATTCCTACTTTTAATAAAAAGTGATACATTGAGTCATAACGGTCACACCATGGGTAAGATTGAGTTTAGAGATATTCATACACCTCCCAAATTAATTATTAATCTTTTTAATAATGTATAAAAACATTTTGATTGTGTTTTCTTTATTTTTGAGCATTTCATTTTTTTACTATAATTGAATTTTAAACAGAAAACACGCACTTCTAACTCATTTGGATCAAATCATGTATCAGTTTGATTTGAAATGGATACGTACATATCATATTTTACATATGAATTATTTTTCTAAATTATCAAAAAAATCAAGCATGTTTGATTAGTTTTCAGTGAGTAACGCTTTTTGAACTAAAATTTTGATTTAAACTGATAACAGACACGTTGAGTCATACTTATCACATTATGTATCATATCAAGGTCCATCTAGTACCTACATGTCAAAAATGATATATGTAGCATTTTAACTAATTAAATAAATATGAATTTTTTTTATAGGTTTGTAGTAGGACAGTTGTTGATTTTACTAGTATTGATGAAAATTCTAAATAAAAATATGCACTTAGAGTCATAATATTATCACTGTGCATCAAACTCATGTGTTAAAGATTACTAAATGGACCAAATGAATTTTGGATAGTTTCCCTAATGTATAAAAAATTATGAATGTGTTTTCTTGTGTATGAGTATTTCATTTGTCATTTTAACCGAAATGTCATTTCAAACTGGAATCAAGAACTTTTGACTCATTTTGATAACATAATGTATCAGTTCTATGTGAATTTGATTACTATAAGTCACCAATGACATATGGGCCATTTTCATCAATTATCAACTAAAATGGAGGGAATTTTATTTGTTTTCAGTGAGATTCATTTTTTGAAATAAAATTCGAACATTAAACTTATTATTGAAACATGGAGTCGTACTTGGGACATCATGTAAAAGATTGAGGTGTGTCTGATTCATAAAGATTAAAAATTACATATGGATCATTGAAATAATTTATTAAAATAATATAAATGTGTTTCCATTATTTTTAGTAGGATAGTTTCCAATTTTCCTAAAATTGATGAGAAATTTAAATAGAAAGATGCACTTCCAGGACATAAGTTATCATTTTTACTAAAATGCAATTTTATAATATAATCATTCTTATTGACTCATACCAAAGATGTTGTGTATAAAATTTAGGTGTGGGTGATAACTACATATCACAAATGACTTATGAATTGTATCCTTAAATTATTTCAAAAAATTGAATGCATTTTCTTAGGTTTGAGTATTTCCATTTTCCATTTTTACTAAAGTTGATGTCATTTTTAAATAGAAACATGCACATAGAGTCATACTTATCACATTATGCATCATATTTAGAAGAGGTTTATCCATGTACAACACAAATCACATATGTATTGTTTTCATAACGTATCAAAACAACCTGAATGGGTTTTTTTAGTTCTGAGCAGGTCAATTTATTTTTCTACAAAATTTGTGGTCAATTTTAAATGATGACTCACATCGAGGCATAGAGGTCACATCATGTATCATATTAAGGTGTGGATTATTCCTAAAAATTCCAAATCACATATGAATTTTTTTTCAATAGTATCAAAATAATATGAATTTATTTCCTGGTTTTGAATATATTACATGTCTTTTTTACTCAAATGTCATTTTAAAATTGAATCACACACATAACTCATACGGATCACATCATGTTTTGGTTCTACATTAGATTTATTCCAACATTTCATAAATTATTTATGAATTAATTCCATAAATTATCAAAAAATATAATCATGTTTTCGTGATTTTCAGGGAGTGACACTTTTTAATGTCAAATATCAATTTTAAACTGATAACGAATACATTGAGGCATATATGGAACATCAAGTATCAGATTGAGGTTCTTATTACACAGACTCATAAAAAATTACATACATATCATTGTATATATGTTTCATAAAATATTGAATATTTTTTCTCAGTTTTGTGTATGCTAGTTTAATTTTTTACTAAAAATAATGTCAATTATAAAAAAGAAATAAATAGTTGGAGTCAAACCGGTCCATTGAATTTCATTGTCAAATTGAAAAAACTACATGATCAACATCAAAAAAACAACATAAACATGAATAAATGAATCAACCCATATTAAAAAATATATATTCAGATTAATACTGAAAAAATATAACCATAAATATGAAATAAAATAGTAATTTTTTGGACATTGATTTTACTATAAAAAATTCAAGATTTCCTCTGTGATTCTGAAATGGAGGGAACATGAAAGAAGGTGATAAATAAAAACACTCTAAGGGAAAAATGTAATCATGGGGAAGATTTTTTTGGAAGTTATGGTGATGAAAGGCATGGAGGATGGAAAAATCACCCCACATGAGCAAAAGAACACACCAGTATAAGAAACTAATTATTTTGTGAGTAATACTAAAATGAAATAAATAAAAAATAATTATGAAGAAATAAATTAATTTTTATTAGAATGGTATTATTTTGAAAATGTAAAGATTTCCATTTTAAATTAGAAATGGAAGTGTTGTTGCTCTACAAACAAATTTAGTGGTTATAACATGAATAAAATTGATAATGCAACACTGTAGGGGTGAAATGTTATTTTGGGAGAGGCTGTCTATGTATGTTTTTGTGTAGAAATACATAAAATATGAATATACCACACCAATTAGAATAAAATAATCAACTAGTATAAGAAGAAAATTTTTATATGAGAAATAGTAAAAACTAAATTAATCATAAATAAGAAACAATACATTAATTCTATTGAAAAAGATTTTACTTTGAAAAAATGAAGGTTAAATCTGTAACAGAATAGAGGCAACATCATTTCTCTTCCTACAAAGGTAGTTGTAATAACATAAATGAATGTGATAAATGAAACACTGCAATGTTGAAAAAAAATTTAAGTAGAAGTAGTAGGTGGATGTTTTGGTGTAGAAAGGAAAAAAATTTGGACATACCACCCTAAATTGAACAATGAAATAAACCTATATAAGAAAACAATTATTATGTAAGTAATATGAAAAATAAAAAAACCATAAATATGAAACAAAAAATTTATTATGTGGAAAATTAATTTACTTTGAAAACATTAAGATTGCCTATATAATTGAGTAGAGGTAGCAACAGATCTCTTCCTACAACGACATTGGAGATAACATGAAAGAAAGTTACCAATCCGGTATTGTAGTGGTGAAATGGATTAGAGGGGGATGAATTCTGTGGATGTTTGGGAGAATAATGATATAAAATATGGACCAACCACCCCAAATCAAAAACAATAATCCACTGGTATAATTAAAAAATTATGTGGTTAATACTAAAAAATAAAACAAAAATAAGAATGAATACATTAATTCCGTGTAAAATTCTTTTACTATACAAACATCAAGATTACCTATGTGATTGAGAAAAGACCCCATCCTTTATCTTCTTTTTATGGCATGACACATGGATATTAATCTTCTAAAATAAATGAAATTTATATGTTATAATGAATATTACAACAATTTTTATTTATATAATTCTTTGGTAAATTAGTGTAATTATATCATAACATTAACTATACATCTTTCCGAAGGGTTTCATTCATTGTTTTTTGTTATTCTGAGTGATTCGTAACATCATCATTTATAGCATGCCTTGTCTGCATGACTAGTGAATCATTTAATTGAGAATTTCTTTATATGGTAGAGAACATATAATATTATGAGGAAAAACATAATATATTAAAATTTTATTTTACCTTCTCATTCAACTCTTTGTATTTTTTTAAATGTTTCAAGAATTTAGTTCCTCTATCGATAATCGAAATTAGCACTCCATAGTCACCTATAACATTCAAAACACTTTCTACATTGGGACTGGCATTAACTAATTGTGATGTACTAATTAAGGGGTCATCCTTGAATAATTATCATCTAAATAGACTTTTTTTTACTCTTCAGTAAGAAAATTGACCAATAATTAGTTGTTTAACAATAGACATAAAATACATGAAGGTCTTGAGATTCCATTTGGAACAAATCATTATTTCCCTTTATGCACTAAAATTCACATTCAAAATGATGATTTCATCAACTTCTATAAAATTTATATTTTCATCCCATTTACAATGGAAAAGTGGCACTTGTAATTTTAGATAATCCAACTCGTATGTCTGTTCAATAATGCTAAAATATGACATATTTTTTTAAAAATTGTCTTTCTATCTATCAAACCAAATATGTGCATGGATTCAACCACAACAATAACTATACTATATTGCATTTTAATAAAGTAATCTTGTTTTTTAGATCAAATATCCATTAATTACAAAAAACACACTAAGATATGAAATTTACATTCATTCCCCTGGCTATACATTGATCTTGTTCAGTAATTGAATTCATATTTTTAGATAACACCTTATAGATTTGATATCTGAACCATTATAAAAATTGTTGAATTTATGTATTTTATATGCCATATTAATCTTTATTGGTTTCAAATCTAAATTATTTTCTTTATGGGATTCAATTTATTTATCAAAATCATCACTATTTTTTAATATTAAAAGATTTTTTGGTTCTCTTTATGTTATGGTAATTATAACAACATATCTTCCAAAAACCTCTTCGACTAGAAGGTGTTTGTTGTAGAGAGATACTGGCAGAACAACACATATAACATCAGATAGGTAATCGATACATAATTGAATAAATTCTCCAAAAATATATCATTCTATAATACCAATTTATAGAGAACATCAATTCTTGACATTCTCTTTGAAAATCATCATATACCATTCAATAGGTCACATCCATATGTAATGAACATACCCATATAGTTGGACCTCTCTATCAAGGTGAACCATCATATGAACCTTTATTTCAAAAAATGATGGTGGGGATAATATCTCTAATTCACATTATATGACCAATATATCATTCTTTTTTATGGAATACTACATCGGGTCTATAACATTACTAAATATTGATTTGAAAAAGAGGAGATTTTTGTTAATGCGTGTCATCTATTTTGAGGTATAATTAATCATAAAGAAACCTGAATTAAATATTTTATCAAAACATGACAGTCGGATGATTTTAGTACTTGTTACTTGAAATTAGTCATTTACACGACATTCGTGATATTTGATTAATAACCTTGTCCAACATTTACACTAGTATAGAAATGGAAAAATTGTAATTTTTCATATCTGGATAGAGTTTATGCTGATAGAGGAATCAAATTCCACCTTTTACCCATCATTGGTTCCTACTCTTCTATTATCCCCATTTAAATCAATTACAACTTGGCCTTGATTCCATATTATTTTTTCAGGAACATTTAGTAATTTTCCAAAAACACTATCAAATATTTTTTTTGTAAATGTGTCACATAAAAATAATTCCTGACATAAAAACTATCCAAATATGTTAATTCATATATAATTGATCTCTTTTTCAAAAAAAATTGTGTAGGTTTTTTTGAAAATTGGTTATCGAAATAATTATTAATATTTTTTACTAAATTGTAGAATTGATCTCCCATTACTAGATATGATGTTCTGTGTTGTTAGATATTCCCATTGAATGTTGTCACCCAGGATCAGTATTTACGTATTAATGGTAAAAATTTCTGATTTCCTAAAAACACATTCATTGATGAATGTTTCAACTATAGTGAGTATGTGTGTTTTTCACAAATCGGACAAACCAACATAACATTAATTCAATATCCAGATAAATTTCCATAATTAGGGAAGTATTTTATCGTTCCATACAATATGAACCTCAATGTTAATTCTTCACTTTTGTGAGCATCATACATTATAGCACCTGTATCCCATATCAAATTCAGATCATCGATCAATTGATCCAAGTAGATATAAATATCATTAATGGGTTTTTTTGGTGGATATATAAGTAGATACAACATAATGTATTTATGCTTCATGAATAACCATTAGTGACAAGTTATAATTTACCATCATTATGGGACATTTATATTGGGTACTAATCTTAACACTAAAAGGATTTAATCCATCTATAGATAATGAAAGATGAAAGTTTCAATGCTTATTTCCAAATTCAGGAAACACATAATCAATTTTCTTCTACTAAGAAGAATATGATGGATGATGTAGGTTCATATATTTAATTCATGTATATTCCTAAATGGTGAATTATATCATAGTTTTCTGAAATCCATATAGTCTTCTAAACCATGGAAAGAGAGGAAAATATAGTAAATATATCGATGTACATGATTCATTTTTCCTGTATATATACGTTCCACACTTAAGGAATTTTATGAGTGATTCATAATCCTTGAAAACAATATTCATGAATTTAGACAAGCATGTATTTTTCTATATATCATCACATTAAAAGAAACATTTGTTTAACATCATATATTTAGCTTGGTAGTTGATTTTATTCTAGTATTATATCATTTGGGAGAGTAAGTAGTTTTGTAAATATGGTGTAACTCCATCCACTTCAATATTTCAAATTATATAACTTTGATATAGCTAATAATGTTTTTTATTTTGTACATAGGTATAAAATAGTTTATTAGAATGAATATTTAACCCCTCAAACAACTCGAGAAATTCATGAAGGTAATTTTAAATTTCCCTTGAAATTTCTTTCATGTGATCTCTATCATCATTTACAATGGTATTAAAATCAATTGATTCATAAACTATAGTATCATCCCAATTGGTGTCCATATTCATTTTTCCCATTTTTAGTCCAACATTTATAGCATTGATCTATTATGTGACAAATCAAATGTTATTATAACTCAACTTAAGTAATTTTTCTTGAATAACAACAACATAAACAAGGACATAGTATTTTAGAAGGGTCATCTTCATAATCTCTTGAAAACATGATGGACTATTTAACTCCATCATCATACTAATTTATCAAATGATTAGAGTGTATACATTTTCAATTATTATCCATCATATCAGGCTTATAACAGATATATTTTATACAATATATAATTAAATACACATAAGATATTCATTATCAAAGGTAAAATTTAGAGACAACTCTAACAAGGGAATGTCAAAATTTAAAGGATTGTCTCAATGAATTTATGTATGTTAAAGAAAATGGGTAGTTGTATTTAAAAAATAGAATTAATCCTATATGGAATGAGTTATCCTGTTATTCATTAAAAGATGAATGTTATAGGCAAATCATCCTTATTTCATTTTCCATGATGTATAACAGCCCTTAATTTTTATGTACAATTCACAAAATATATCTATTATTTCTTTACATTAGATCGACATGAGATTTATATTTCTATCTATCACACATTCAGGAATGGGTATTTGAGAAAATGACACTCGTTCTCAATTATATAGAAACACCCCCACCACCCTTTCTGGACTACAACTAAAATTATTATCCCTGAATATACAATAAAAAAATCATTATAATTTTATTACATTAAAATTTTTAGAGGTTATAATCTCAATATGATGTCCAAAATTATTAAATACACAGAAATAGTTTAATAGATGTTATAATTTTATTTATGTAATTAACAATTTATTATATATTTTTTACATTTATCTTCTCTAATTACATATACATAACACTAATTTACAACTTCAATAAAATAAAAATGAAATGATTATAATTATATAATGAATATATAGAAACAAAATTATCTTCAAATAAATTGTCATCAATTGATTATTACATGTTATTTTTTGGGTCAATTTAACCACCATCATCAACGATAATATATAATGATATCATGAATTTTTATGAAAAAAAAATATTTTATATTTTATATTTATATTGGAAATATTTTATATGGTTCTATAGTGGAAACATGACAATTTAACCCATTATAAATATAACAACATATGTTTTTTCAAAATTATTAAAACAAACATGTTATTGATTCTATGTTGGGGAACAACACCTAAAACGGACATAAAATGAACCTGGAACATATTAAATCACATTGGAACATTAATTATTATTCCATCAGTTTAATAAGATGACTTAATATTTAATAAGGATCAATAACCAAGATCATTATATATAAATAGATAAGACATAATTAAAACTATTATCCACTAATGATTAATATAAATTAAAAACTATGAATTAAGATTGTGGTGTAAGATGGGGTACAGATATAGATAGCAAATAAAATTTATTCAAATCAATAATTTAAAAAAACCATAAAACGATATCAAAATCAGTAGTATGTAAATAATTGATCATAAAAAATAATTCAATTAATAATCAAACACCAAAAATAATATAAGTACTAGAGAAAAAATAACTCATGACATAATCAAACAAGGAATAAAAAATAAAATGAAAAAAGTATAACAAAAATCCCAAGCCTTTCTCAATAGGTAGATGAAAATCCACTTGAAAAACCCTGACTGAAACTAAAAACCGGATGTGTGATGATGTTCAAGCTACTTGAGGCACATTAGTGGTGTTATTCAATATTTGATTAACAAAGGGGGAGTTTCAGAAGTGGGTGGATTCCGCAGAGAGATTATAATAATGAAACTAGTTCAGAAATCATTAGTTTTGTCTAAATAGATCAGGAAATTTTTATCAGTGCTTACAAATAAGAGCTTATAAAGAGTCCTTTTATCAGTTCTTAACTAATAAGCACTGAATAAAGTAAGACATTATCAAAACTAAAAAAGTGATGATAAAATCTATATTTATCCACACTAATGATTTAGCGCTAAAATAATACCTACATTTATCATCACTAATTACTGAAGTAATAATAAATGATTTATAATTATAATTATAAATAAAAATAATTATATATATATATAATAAATATATATACATAATAAATATATATAAATAATAATATTGTAAATATAAATATATTAAATATAAATATATTTATTATAAATTTATAATTATTTATTTATAATTATTAATTTTTTTTTTGAAAATACAATTTATATATAATTTTATGTGCATTCGTATTGATATATGTTAAAAGTGACTAATATTGACTAAATTAAAATTAAGGCCACCATAAAAATATTGGAAAACTGATATGTTTCGCGTGTGTGTCTATTGTATATAAAAATGAATTACTTATGTATATGTGAAATCAATATAACACAAATTTGATATATGTAAAATTGAAAAATCAGATGTTACATTCATTTATATGTCTACTGCACTATGCAATTACTCGGTATTTTTAATTTATTTTAAATTTTAATTATAAACCATTATTCACTAAATATATGACTATTTAATGTAATGAGCATAAATATATATTAATATATAAATCATGTTTATATACATTAATATATATCAATATATTAAATGTATAAAATTTATTTACATTAATTATCATAAATATTTAATTAATAAAGTGTTTAATATTTAATAATTTATAATAAATTGATTCCTTTTTATCTATAATTATTTAATTATTAATATATTTAATTTTTTAAATATATTAATTTTTTATTTTATTTGTTATTTATTATTTAATATTATTTATTCTAACCTTTATCGGCTCTAAAAAAGCACTGATAATGTCTAATTTTTTAAATATTAAAAATAAAGCACAGATAAGGGATACCATTTATCCCCTATAAAATTAAAACATTGTTAATGGTTTAATTTATTAGTTCTAATAAAATGAAGATCGAAGAAAAAACTTATCTGTTCTTTCATTAAACCTAATAACGATGCCATATAACTATGTTTTTTGTAGCGTGGATATATTCCAATGCTTTTAAATGTCTGTTTTGTAATAGTGAGGGGAAGCCCTTAATGTGGATGAAGATGTACCTGCAATATTTTCATATGTTGATGTAGAGATTGATGAGTGGTCCCATATAGCTATTTTTAGAGGATAAATTCAAGTTTATAGTGTTATAAAACAGATCAAGAACCAGCCTAGCTGGTGTTCTAATGTCGTGGATGGTAGGTATTTCTTATAGTTCATGTCTATTGGGACCACATGAGAAAAACTATATGACATAGTATCTTGAGTTAACAGTGGTTGTATTCACACTAAATAATTTGTGATACTCCCTAATGGGAGAATGATTTATTATATATTATGTTCAAAAGAGTCTCTAGTATACTTCTCTCAGAAGGATATTAACATGTGTTAAAGGTGATGGATAGAGCTCCTCCAGGTTTATGACATTGATATTGTCTATATGCATAAGAAGGGGAACATGGATGATGATTTTACTAGGATGACAAACTATTCATAGATTATAAAGGAAGCATTAGAGCATTTGAACTCATTAATGTTTCCCTCTATGGATAGGGATGGAGTATAATTCCTTCAATCGATGATTCTTACAACGTAGATTTTGTAGTGAGTCAAGTAGGCACAACATGAGGATGTCACTTTGAGACCTGACATACTCATCTATCAACTAGACATCCTCCTGATAAATTTTCTAATGGTGGGGAGAATATCAATATTTTCATAGGATGAATGATCGTTTTTGTGATGTTATGGGATGAGAATCTATGAGATTTTAATAAATATACATTAGTGGTATATCCAGGTGTTGAAATGATATACCAATACCATTGACGTCACTTTTGATGGGCAGGAATGAAGAAGGGAGTTACAATGTTTGTATCTCGATGTCTTAATTATAATCAATTGAAGGGTGAAAATAATGTTCTGGTGTCATTATTTCAAAACTATGATATTCCAGAGTGGATGTGGGTTTTGATATCCATGTACATCATGAAATTCTTACCACATATCTCCATGGGACACAATTCAATCTAGGTGATCACAGATTGACTCACAGTGTCATTCCACTTCCTAGAAATTGGATAGAATAGTTCGATAGATATATTGAGACACCTCAACGTGAAGATGGTAGTCTAACTGTATGTGTTTCTCTTGAAGATAGTTTCTGAAAATGATTTTCGATTCACATATCGAATATAGAAGGTATTTTAGGATGATTTTGGGACTTACATGTGTTTTAACATGACTTTTCACCCCATATTTCTGTCATTGTTGTGTAGACAATTAATGTCTTGGAGTAAATGTTATGCGATTTCATGATAGAGTTTTTCCATAATAGGGAGGATCATATACCCTTTCTAGAGTTTTTGTATAACAAGAGCTACCATTCCACAAAGGGTACGACCCAATACAAGTCCTTGTACCGAACTCATTGTGGGTCACCACTTTGATGGGATAACCCATAGGAGTCAACATTTATTGGATAACAGTTGGTGTGAGACACTATTGAGAAGGTTAGGATCATCTAATAGAGTATTAGGACTGTATAGATCCATCATCAGTCATATAAAGACAAATTATGGTGGCCTATGGAGTTCATATAGGGAGACTATATGTTTCTACAGGTTTCACTTGGATGTTGATTATGAAGACTCTATATGGGTGGAGAACTATCATTGACATTCATGACACCATTATAGATTCTTCATTGAGTAAGTGAGTTTTTATACTTCATGGATCATCCATTGTTGTTACATTAGGAACATGACATCCTGAAAGTGACATAATTGAGGAGGTAAAGGCATGATCTGTCATATGTTATCAACTAGGGAGAGCTATACATTGAGGTTAGAGGTTCCATTTGTAATGACACAAACATTTATTAATGAAAATTCCTCTTCATCTAATAAAATTTATTATTATATAAAATGGTTATATAACATATGTACTTCCTTGGTTTTATGTTTTTAGATTTTAAAACACCGTTATGAATTGTGACCATTACTATTATATCCATTAAACAGAGATCACATGATTAGTATAAATATATGGCTTTAACATGTACAATTTACTCATACAGAGGAAGTGATGGCCTCATCCAGTAGAATTTCACTATATGAAACCAATGTTTCGGAGCATGGAAAGGAGGTGGCATCATTGGGTCTCACTCTTGAGAAATCCCAAGATGAGCTTCAAGATGTTGAGATTGAGTGAAACTTACAATGAGAGAAGTGGAATTTGAAACAGATTACCACCCGAGTGATGTTATCTGAGCCACCCTAAGAATGTGTCATCGTCGCACAGCTTACCATTCGGTCTTATGTGGATGCTATATGGGGTTATGTACCAAGACGTTAAAAATATTATTATTTAAATTATTTTTGTATATAATAAAGTATATACATTTAATTTATTCTTTTTACATTGTAAAAAGTTTTTAAAGTGAAAATAACATTTTTAGATAATATTCAATTAAGAAATATATTTTTATTGTAATTCCTCGACCCCAGAAGCCCGGAGTGGGTGCATTATTTTAATACATTGGCATGATTATAAGGAATCATGTTCCAAAAGACCGATTGGTTTAGTAGTCTTGGAAAATAGATCACATACATGAATGTTACATTACACATTAGAAAATTAAACACAACATAAATGATCCTTAGAGAACTCCATTAATCCCCTAGCATACCCTTCTTATCAAATCATTAAACATTTCTTGGAATCCTGGGAAAATAAAACATAATAAAGGGGTGAGCTCAAACGCTCAATAAAGATAAAAATATAGCAGAAATGTTTACAAATAAGCATAAACATATAAGGCAATGTATAAAACTAAAAAAATCCTTTTAAACTTAAACTTTTACATAATATGGCAATGATATATCAAATGATTCTATTTACTAATTCACATGGATATTCTACATGTCAAATAATCACATGTAATATCAATATATAATTTCATATTGACAGAAGACATAATTCCAGACTTCATAACCACATAGCCAAGACCTTCTTCCAAGACTACAAATAAGATTTTGTCAAGGCCTTGTACCAATACACTAGTTTGTCTCATGATACCTACTGATGCATCGAGGAGAAATAGCGGGCTCCAACTGTCACATACAAAGTCCAACTCATTCCTCATATGAAAAGGTTTAAACCTAACAAAAAAATTTATATTAAAACTAGCATACGAAATTTCAATACATTACCCATAAAAAATAAATTGTATAAAAATAACACATCCACAGTCGAACATATCATAAAACCTTCAATATAATATGGGACATTTTTATCATAAAGAATCATCCTTGATCAAGAATAATATCCTGTAAATTATGTTCACATAGTTGAAAATGATCAGTAAAAATATTTAAGAGAAATATCCTTTTTTCATGAAATAATTTAAAATTCACATAATTTGTAAAAGAAGTCATTTAAAAAATATTTTTGAATTAAAGTGTCCCATACCACTTTTATACTTTTGAAAGGAATTAACAATTTAAAACTTCCATGTCTATATAAATAAATCCTTAAAATCATTTTGAAAACATGGACATTAATGAGAAAGGTTTAGAATAATAAATATTTGAAACATTTAAAATGAGGTTTTAGTAAAAATATATTGTAAAAAAATACCATTGAAAACACTTTTATGAAACATTTACATGGATAATAAATATGTCCCAATATATACATACGTGAAAATAACCTCTGATAATAAATCCTTTAGAGAATTAACCATTACCTTGTACTTTTCCTTAGTCAAGGGAAAGTTAACCCGTTTTATAACATTTAAATCATTGTTATTAATTTATACAATATTCATATAGATAAATATTATATCATATATGATCATTTAATATTGCTATGTAAATAATATTTTAGTAATATCATCGTTTTGGGTGTTAACTGATTCATTTTCCATTATATGATTTTTTACGAAAGCAATGTTTTTTATGTATATGATTTATTTTATTCATATAAAAAATAAAATTAGGTTCATAAACATTATTTTTAATCCTAAAATGAAAATTAATCTTGATTGATTATGATGGAGAATGAATCTCATCACGTTCGTGGAGACGGTAATCCATATGTACGTAGGAGCGACAATATAATTATATTGTTAGTGAAATTATATGTAATTGGTTGGTATATCATATATAAATAATAATTAACATGTTATATTTATTCTTTACATTATTTATACTAATAATTATACCCATCCTAATAATTAAGTGGTTGAAAAACAAACTACACCATGACGTGGACATAGTAAGTCGTACGTACGCACGTACGGTGACATTGTCATTTATAGGATGGATAGAATAACGGATATGGTTGTATCATATTTATAATAACATGAAAATATGTAGAAGTTACTAGTATTATTATTTTATTATGGAATCAACAATGAAATAGAAAGTGAAAGAAGAAAAGAACATGAAATGTGGTGGTGAAATTATTACATCTTCTTTAGGTGTTTCCTTTTGACTTGATCAAAAGGGCATCTTAGGTGGACATTCTGATAAAAGTAAGGACTATGGGATTAAGGTAGGATAGTTGGGAGTATTTTTTGGTAGGTTTTGGCTGATCTAAATGGCATGGTATGTGTGAAATTAATATAGGGGAAAGTACCCTTATATATGAGATGTGATTGTCACTTTAGGAAAAGCGTGAAATTTGATTTTATAGAAAAAATAATTTTCATTTTATAATGGATCAAAATTGATTTATTTTGAGGTTAAAGTGTGTATGAGACAAGAACCTCTCAACCAATATGTTTTATACAGTTTTATGTTACCATATAAACTTTATCTTTTTTATTTAACTCTTAGTAAAATAATTTTACATTTACCATGTGTCATTGTATTTTTATAGTTTATTGTTAATAAACTTAATAAAACAAGACAAGCGAACCAAAAGTTGTAAAATATTAATACATATAACCTAATATAAGTCTTTTGGCCTAACCTTAGATTTTTTAGAATATTATATCAGTTAATAATATATTATTTGTTTTAAAATCTAAATTATGTCAATTTTGACACTATTTAGTATTTTATTTTTTTAAAAGCCATATAATCTTTATCACTTCGAATAAAATTTATTTAATCTACCCTAACATGTCATATTAAACAATAAAATTATTATAATTAATCAAAAGTCTCAATTTAAATTTATTTGGATATTTAATATATCAATTATTTTAATATTTCATTATTAATGTAATTACTACATCATCATTGTGTCATAAATAAATTAAACTATTTAACGTCTAAATTTTTAAAATAAAATATAATATTTTGGGAAATAATTTTATCTTTATAATGAATATGTATTTTTGAATTTATGTTGTGTGTAACCCAATTTTATAAATTGTTTAGTTATTAATCATTGAATTTTACTCTTTTAACTCTTCCTTAAATAAAATAATAATAAATGTTCTAATCTAATCCATGTGGACCAAAGAGGATGAAATTTTATATCTAATGTTGTTTTTCATTGAATTACACATATCCAATAGAATTAGGGCATGTTTTAGGGTAATTATAATATCATTTTCACCCTTAATTAGACTATTTACTTTTAACCGTTGTAAATAAAAGTCAAAAGTTACTATTCACTAAAAATTATTTTCTTCTTTTTGAACAACATTTTATGTACTGATTTTAATCGTGTCTCTCATATTTTTGAAATTTTACTAATAAAAGATGTAAAATTATGTTTTATGCAAATTTTCAAATGCTCTTGAAGGTGGGTAAAAGATGGTAAAAACATCAATAAATTTTAAATATCTAAGTATATTATAAAAGTTCCCTTATGAATTACATTGATAATTTATAGGTATTATGTATCTATTTTTACCAAAAATAATTTAAAATAATATAACTAAATACTTAAATAAGAAGTTGGTTTTAAACAATAACGTAATGGTTTTCACTATTCATAAATGATTGAAATTTTTTATAAAAATACAAAAATTCAACATAAGATAATTTTGGTATTCTGAATACAAAAATGATGTCCATTTTTCAAAATAAAATTTATAAAATTTCAAAAAGTTCATATTACTATTCATAACGGCTAGTTTAATTGGACGTGGTGTGTTAAAACGTCATATTGCGTACAACGCAAGCTACTACATTATTCAAAGGGAAATATACCGAGGAAACCTGAGATGGTACATTCTCCCCTCCATAAAATAAATTTATCCTTGAAATTTCTAGAATATTACTACATAAGATGATTTGGGTGGTTCTTCATCATAAGTTCATTGGGTTCCCACATTCGCATTTTTCCGCTTCCATCTTCATATACGAAGTCACTCAATCTCCCATCATTTATAGTTTAATATTCTTCTGAATCAACTAATCATTAGTCTGAGAAATTTTTTCCCTTTCTAGTAAATATGGTTTGACAACCATTTGAAAAAGTATTATATGTTTCACCTTCCATGTATATTCCCATATATATCTTTACTAGATCCATGAAAATAGGATCCCTTTCAACTCTCATCATGTTCAAAACTCCATGATCCATTCTACTCAAAGAATCTACAACCTTATTTTCCTTCCCCATGTGGTAGTGTATTGGGGAATCATAATCCTTGAGTAGTTCAAGAAATATCATTTTCCTCATATTGAGTTATTTTTGTGAGAAAATATAATTCGAACTCTTGTGATCAGTATAAATCTCGCATTTTTACCCATAGAGATAGTGTCTCCAAAATACCAGAGCAAAGATTGCACCAACTAAATCAAAATCATGAGTGGGATAGTTTTTTCTCATGATTTTTTTTTCTGTTGGGATGCATAGGCAATAACTTTATCATCTTTCATAAGGAAACAACCAATTCCATTCTTTTAAGCATCTCTATAAACAACAACACTATATTTTTGTGATGGTAGAGTCAGGATATGAGAATTGACTAGTCTTCTATTCAGTTCTTCAAAACATTCTTTACAGTATTTTTTCCAAATAAATTTAGCCCCATCAGGTGTGATCTTGGTTAATGGGTTAGCCATCCAAGCAAAATTCTGGATGAAGCATCGATAATAACCAGCTAAACCAATATAATTGTGTACCTCAGTTATACTAGTCGGTGCTGGCCATTCATGGATTTCATTAGTCTTTGATGGATCAAAAGAAATTCTATACTTAGAGGCAATAAGACCAAAAAAATAAATCTCATGAAGCCAAAATTCACACATTCTAAACTTCCCATATAATTCATTTTTTATGAGGGTTTTTGGAATAGTTTACAAGTGATTTTCATGATCTTTGATTATTTTTGAGTATACCAAGATATCATCAATAAATACCACTAAAAATTCATCAAGATATTCCTTGAACACTATATTAATTAATTCAATGAAGACAAAGGGTGCAGTAGTCAATCCAAAAAACATTACTGTAAACTCGTAATGCATGTACCTGGTTCGAAATGTGGTTTTTGGAATATCTTCCTTCTACACACACAACTGATGATATCAAGATCGAAGGCTAATCATTGAAAAATATTGATCTCCATGATGTTGGTCAATTTAATCATCAATTCAAGGTAGGTGACACTTGTCCTTTATTGTTATAATATTGATCTCCTGGTAGTCAATGCACAACCTCATATAACGATCTTTTTTCTTAACAAAAAGGATAGGGGATCCCCTTGGAGAAACACTAGTGTGAATAAATACTATATTACTTAATTAATATAATTGTTTCTTTAGTTCCACTGATTCAACAATGGTTATTCTATAAGGGGTCTTCAATATGGGCCTTCATCTATGAATTAAATCAATGGAGAATTCAATTTCTCGTTCAAGAGGAATTCCAAGTAAATCCTCTAGAAACACATCAATATATTCAATCATAATAGGAACATCCTCTATTCGAACATTCTTTTCCTCACCCATAATTATTTCATTCTCTTCCACCCCAATAATTGAATTTAGTAGAGCTACATGGGTGGATATATATAGGAATTAGGTGCTTATGTTTCTTCCACTAAGGATAAGGTACTCTTTATCATCATTGAAAATTGAAACCTCATTATTCTTAAACTAAATTTTCGCATCATGTTCCGATATCCAATCAATTTTGAGGATTAAATCAAATTAAATCATGGGTATGAGGATGTGATCAATTGATAAAGAATATTTATATGCCCTAATTGGAACTGATTCACAAATATTTGTTGTGGTGATAATTCCCTTAGGAGTTTTTACCGACAACTCCATTATTATGTAAAATTGAAAATATCTAATATTAATAGAAAATTGGGAAGATATGAGAGAATGTGATGATCTAGAATCAAATAAATTATTGGGTTAACTTGAGGAAACCATTAAATTTCCTACCACCATGTCTTTTAGAGCTTCAACCTCAGCAGTAGTGATCGCATAAGCTTAGCATTTCTCCCATGTCCTTTTCTGAGGTAAGTTCCCCAGGCGCATAAGACATTAATTTCCACAATGTCCCTTTTCTATATAATTATAGAATTCGACATTCACAGACTATTTATTGAATTGATATCACGAGCTTGGTGGCCTTTTTCACCAAACTTGTAACAAACACTCATTTCCTTCAGGCAAGTACTGGGGTGTTTCTTCTCACATTTACCACAAGATTGAAATTCTATTTTTCCTTTTTCCCATTATTTACATTTCTAGAGTGATCATATGATCTCTTATTCTCTTGTTTTTCTTTGAATTCATAAGTCTTAGAGAATTAATTTTCTGTCTTGATAGCTCATGAGACAATATCTTTATATGATGAGAAATATTATGATACTAATGCTCAATGGAGAAATTATTTTAACCCATAAAATGATTTGATCAATCATAAATGTTGGTTTACATATATAATATGATGTATGACTTTCTAACCTTGTAATGGTAGCCTCATACAGGGAGACATTCTCTTCCTCCTTTTTCCTCAGACATAGAAAATGTCTTTCCAAATCCGCTCTATGGTCACAAGGAATGTATTTTTATAAGAAAACATATTTAATCTTTATATATTCCATGTTTAGAATTTCATCATCTTCCATTGTGTATTGGATTAATGACCACCGTAAAACTACATCTCCCGTGAGGTGATAAATTCCCAAGACAACTTTTTCAATTTTGCTACTCCCCAAAGCAAGAAATATTTTCTCTAAGAAACATATCCATTCCTCAGCTACTAATGTATTTTTTTCTCCCATTTGATGTTGGTGGTTGTTTCCTCATGAAGAGGTATAACGTTGATCCACCACATTGTGGATTAGGGTGCTCCATATAGTTAAGGTTTTTATTCATATCCTGAGTGAGTTGTCCTAGTATGGTGATAAGCTGATCAACCCCAATTGTATCACCAACTCCACTATAATTATCTATAGTAGGAGGGAAATCCATACATGGATTATGTGCATTGAAACGGTTTCCATTCCTTATTCTAGGCGCCATTTTTAAACAATTTCATACATTATATTAGTTTATGAATCACAATACATAACTCCAAACTTGTAAAACACATAACATAAATTGAACAATTTATGGTTGTAATCCATAATCATAAAAAAAGACACATAAATCTTACATAATGGTATGTAATGAAAATGTTAATTATCTTAAGCATATCCCCCAGGAGTGTTGTAACCAAGTATGAAACAAGGCATGTTGTCGTGTACCAGGATACCATAGGTCAAGCCCGAAACTCCTTGTCATAGTTTTCACTCCTAGGTACATCTGTGCTAGAGATGCCTCTATCTTCTCATATCTATATAGGGATGTAGGGTTTGGAAAATACGAAAAATCTCTACATTACCATAATTATAGGATGTTATTCTATGCCAATCCTCAAAGTCTATCTTAGGGTAATGTTCTCTAATCCAATTTTATCTAAATCTAGATTCCATGGTTTGTACTAAACTTCCTCAGATACCAAATGTAACGTCCTGACCCTAGAAGCCCAGATGCAGTGTATTATTTCAATACACTAACATGATTATAAATAATCAAGTCCCAAAAGACTAATCAGATTAGCAGTATTGGAAAATAGATTACATACATGACTTTTACATTACACATTAGAAAATAAAACACAACATAGATGATCCTTTTATAAATCAATGAATCCCCTAACATAACCTTTCTTATCAATCACAAAAAAAACATCTTGGAATCATCAGAAAATAAAACAAAAGAAAGGGGTGGCCTAAAATTCTCTGTAAGGATAACAATATAGTAGAAATATTCACAAATAGGCATAAAAATTTAAGGCAATGTATAAAAATAATACAAAAAGTTCTTAAAAATAAACTTTTGCATAATATGGAAAAGATAAAAAAATAATGCCATTTACTTATTCATATGGATATTATACCAGTCAAATAATCACATGTAATATCAATTGATAATTTCCCAATGATGGAATGCATATTCCAGACTTCAAAATAATATTGTCAATGATTCGTGCCAAGTCTACAAATAATATTTTGTCAGTGCCTTGTTCCAGGACACTAGTTTGTCTCATGAGATCTACAGATGCATCGAGGAGCTATAGCACGCTCCACCCGTCACTTACTATGTCCATTTCATTCCTCATATAGAAATGTTTAAACATAACATAAAAAATCATATTAATACTAACACAAAAAATGTCAATACTTTATCCTTAATCCTTGAATGGTATAAAAAAACACTTCCACAGTTAAACATATCACAAATCCTTCAATACAATATGAAAGATTTGTATCATAATAAATCAACCTTGATCAAGAATAATATCCCGTAAAGGATGTTGAAAATGTTGAAAATGATATGTAAAAATATTTGAGAGAAATATCTCTTTTTTATGAAATCATTTAGAAGCCACATAATTTATAAAGGAATTCATTTAAAAGAAAGTTTTGAATCAAACTGCCCCATACCACTTTGAAACTTTTGAAAGGAATTAACATTATAAAACATTCATATCCATGTAAATAAATCCTTATAACAATTTTGAAAACATGGACATTAATGAGAAAGATTTAGTAGAAATTTTTTTTAATCATTTAAAATGATGATTCAGAAAAAAAATTCACTTAAAAAATCCATTCGAATACTCTATTATGAAACATGGAAGTTGATAATAAATATGTCCTAGTAGATAATTATATAAAAACAACCTCGTATAATATAGAGATTGTAGAATTAACCCTTACCTTGTATGTTTACATAATCGAGGGTATGATAACCAGATTTATAATATTTAAATCATTGTTATTAAATTATATAAGAATGATATAAAAAAATATGATATCATATATGATCTTATAATATTTCATTGTTAATAATATTATAGTACTTTCATCGTTTAACATGTTAACTGATTCGTTTTCATTTATAAGATTGGTTATGTAAGCCAAGTTTGTTATGGTTATGATGAATTTGACTCATATACAGAATTATATTATGTTTATAAACATTATTTTTAATCATAAAATAAAAATTATTCTTGAATGATTAAGATGGGGAATGAATCTCATCGCATTCGTGGAGACGGTAATCTGTACGTACGTACGAGCGAAAATATCGTTATATTTATGGTGAAATAGAATGTAATTGGACGTTATATCTTATATACATAATCATTAACATGTTATATTTATTATTTACATTTTTATACTCATTATTATACCCATAAAAATAAGGATGTGTTTGAATAACAAACAATACCACGATGTGGAGACGGTAAGCTGCACACACGCACATATGGTGACATTGTCATTTATAGGATGGATAAAATTACAAATATTGTTGTACCATATTTATAATAACATAAAAGTATGTATAAGGTACTGTAATTATTATTTTTTTATGGAAACAACAATGAATGAGGATGTGGAAGAAGAAAATATCTTAGAAGATGGTGGTGAAATTATTACCTCTTCTTCGGGTGTTTCTGTTTGAGTTTATCAAAGGAGCTCTTAGGTTGGCTTTATGATCAAATTAAGTCCTATATGTTGAATGGAGGATAGTTTAGAGGATATTTGGGAAGGTTTTTTCTAAGGAAAATGGATTTTTATGTGTGAATTTAAGAGAAGGGGAATTACCATTTTATAAGAGAGGTCATGGTCACTTTAGGACAAACTTGAAATATTATTTTATAAAAAAATAACTTTTGCTTTATAATGGCTCAAAAATGAATTATTTAGGGGATAAAAATGGTCTGGGACTAAAAACACTCAAAAAATAAGTTTTAAAAAGGTTTAGGTCACCATAATAACCTTATCTTTTAGATTTAACTCGTAGTAAAATAGTTTGACATTTACCTTGTCTCTTGGAATTTTTATATTATATGGTTAATAAACATACTATAACAAGCCAAGATAACCCCAAGTGGTTCAGTATTAATATATATAATTTAATCTAAGTCCTTTGTAAAAACCATATATTTTCAAAAATATTATCTCAATTAATAATATAGTATTCGTTTTAAAAACCCTATTATGTCAATTTGGACACTATTTAGTATTTGATTTTTTTAAAATTCATAAAATTTTATCAATTAGAATATAATTTATTTAATAAACTTTTTCATATCATATTAACCTAAAAAATTAGTTTATTTCATCAAAAATATGAATTTACATTTATTTTTATATTTATAATATTAATTATTTTAATATTTCATTATTAAGGTAATTACAACATCATCATTGTGTCATAAATAAATAAAATTATTTAATGTCTAAAAATTATAAATAAAATATTATTTTGTAGTAAATAATTTTATGTTTCTAATAAATATATATAGTCGAATTTATATTGTGTGTAACCATATATGAAAAATTGTTTAGTTGTTAAACATTGAATTTAACTCTTTTAACACTTCTTTAAAAAAAAGTCTTAATCTAAACCAAGTGGACCAAAGTGGATCATATTTTATTACTATGGTTGTTTTTGGTATAATTACACATATCCAAACGAATTAGTACATGCGTTAGGGTAACTATAATATCATTTTTACCATTAATTACACTATTTACTTTTAATCGGGGTAAACAAAAGTCAAAAGTTATTATTCATCAAAAATTATTTTCAACTTATTGAACCACTTTTTACATAATGATGTCATCCTTTTCTCTCAGATTTTTTTAATTCAACTCACAGAAACTGTAAAATTATGTATTATGCAAATTTGCAAATGCTCACACAAGGTGCGTAAAAACGGTAAAAAGTACAATATAATTTTATATATCTAATCTTATTATAAAATGACTGTGATGAATTAAATTGAACATATATAGGTATTATATATCTATTTGGACCTAAAAAGAAATAAAATAAAAAAAATTACTTAAATAAAAATCTGGTTTTAAACAATAACACATTGTTTTTCACTATTCATAAAAAACTGAATGTTTTCAGAAAAATACCAAAATTTACACTAAGCTAATTTCAATATTCTGGATTAAAAAATGAAATCCATTTTGAAAAATAAAATTTATGAAATTGCAAAAATTGGGTACTACTATTCATAAAAGCTAGTTTGATTGGTCGTGGTGTGTTAAAACACCAAGTTGCGTACAATGCAAGCTACTGCAGTATTCAAAGCGAAACATACCATAAAATCATAGGGTGTTAATTGATGAATTAATGGATTTATGAATTAAATAATATTTTAAAAAAATATTATCACCAAATTACTTTTTATTATATACAAATGATTATATAATTTTTATGAATATAATTGTGATTTTTATAAAGGTTTGAAAGCCATTTTTTTTCAAAGCACTTGAATTTTTGATAAATGTCGGTTTTTATTTTAAAACTAAAAATTCATATTATTAATAAATTATTAAGATAAAATTTATATTATTTATTAATTCAGGATATCAAAATTACCCAACTGTGAATTTTTCATAATTTCTTAAGACAATCAAATTTTTGGGTAAAAAATAAATATTATTTAAATATATAATGCATTTTTTGGCATCATAATGACCCAATAGTGATATAATAAAATACAATAAACATTATTTTAGTCAAATTTATGTTTTAACATTAAAATAATGTGATTTAAGGTTTGTTTTAATAACATTAAAAAGCCTTAGGGGACCCTCCAAGACGTATAAATCATTTTAACTATTCAAATTGATTTCCATGAGAGTGTGACTCACCTATAATTCTGGAAGCATAACATTTTATAATGTTCTACCATTGGCCTTATAAAATATGTTCTTACAATCCTCTTTGGAAGAAACCATCATCAAATACCTATGGATTGTTTTTGTTTTTTATTAGTTTAATGTGTGGTTCCCAAAATCTAAATAATAATGAACTCCCTCTCTTTTCCTATATAAACCCACCCAATATCCAAAAAACAATTCACTCAAAGAATTTTTATATCCACCAAGAACTGATAAACTCTCTCTATAATTCTTCCAAGCTACCCCAAGCTCCCATTAAGCCCCTCTCAATCCTCTCCCAAGCCTTTGAGATCACACTTCCATGTAAGGGATTTTTTCCTTTCTTAATGTTTTCCAAATTTCATTATGTTTTAATGAAATTTTATTTTCAATTGATAATGTTTGGGTATGATTTTCCACCTCCACCATACATCCATCCTTATGTTTTAATGGATAGATAACCCTTTCCCTCTAATTAATTCTTCCTATTTACACTTATTACCTTGCTGATGTTCCCTAAGAAATTTCTCTCTCCTCAATTACATTCATGGAATTCTGTTTTATTATGAATCTAAAATGACATTAAATGTGTTTGGAAAAGTATCTATATTACCCCATTAAATTCCATTTTATTTACATATTATTATACTCCCGTTTCTCTGTCATCCACAATTTTTAGAATTTCTTATGTCACGCCGTTATGCTGCCGAAATTGCACAGTGAATTTCCAAGCCAATGTCATTGTGTCAAGAATACAATGCACATTTCTCTATCAAGGGTATTTACATTTATACAAATTTACATATTAAATATATAGTTTCATTTATGAATTCTAAATTCATTTATCTTGTAATAAATAATGATCTTTAATCATTCCATGTTGTATGATCCATGTGGCACACTTATGCATGAAATGAAATGATTAAGAAGGGTGTTCCCTGATAGAGGTCTGATGCATTGGGTAAAGATTAGTATAATGATACATCAAGTGAAATGTTGGTTCACTCATTCTAATTCTAGTTCAATGAGGTTTTACTCATTATCCATGTGCAATGAGCTTAGGCTCATGATAATACCATGTTAAGTGTTGTGGTCACATTTCAATGGTATTATAATCATGCAATGTCATGTATGTACGTCCATGTTTTTTATGCTCAATTGATATTCCGGTTTACTAACATTTATTTTATTCTTCATTTTATTCCTTGATTACTCCCTTACTGGGATTTTTCTCCCATCATTTTATTATGCATGCCCTTAGGTAATCCCAAGCAATGCTAAGTACGAGAGAATATAGAGGTTATGTAAAGGAAGTTTTCAATAAAGATGTGGTGTTTCATGTTTTAAGCCATTATGTAATGTTCCAAATCCCCAAATAAACTATACCTTTCAATCTTATATGTTGTATCGAGTGATGATTTTATGTAATAAGTCAAGTTTACATGTGTAATAAAGAGTAGGCTTGTTATAGTTTGTGTAGAGGAGGAATTTAGTTATTTTTTGGATTAGGATTATAAAACCCTAGTGGAGGCCTTAGGGATAAGACTAAGTATAATAAAAACATCATTAATTTTAGGTGATTATTTAGAATGTTTTTTATCAGGAAAATACATTCCTATCTTGATAAAACCAGGTAGAGATAGCTCTAGCACAGATGTATATAGGAGTGAAAACTCCGACTAGGAGTTTCAGGCTTGAGATGGGTATCCTATTACATGAAAATGGAATTGCTGTACTATGGCTATGACACTCTTTTGGGATATTCATTGGTAAATTATTAATCTTAGTATGAACCATTATTAAGGGAATGCAAAAATTCCACTAAGAATATATGTTGGGATGTTCGTTATGAATAAAATAGATTAAAGCCTATAAATTCATTATTTTAGGAATTAAAAGTTATTTATAAGTAATAAATTTTTTTCCTTTGGTTACCATTTATCTGTTATCCCTATCTTTTATTTTACTCTATCTAATGGACGATAATCTGAGGACTTGGGCTAACAACCAATGCGAAGATCAATGAGACAAATATTCTAATGAGATGCCCAATCCAATGGGAGTAGTAATCATGATAATTGTCACGATACCCTCTTAGTTAAATCATGTTCTGAATAGAAACATGGGGCAAGAAGAATGTTCAACCCCCCCCCCCCCATGAAAGAAGATGTTGGAACTGATAGATTCAAAAGATAAAGTCCTCCTAATTTTAATGGATCATCTGATACCTCAACTGTCGAACAATGAATTAAATCCATTGAAAAGATCATATCAATCATTCAATTTTTTAATCTAGAGAATTTTATTCTGGATGCTTATCAGATGGAGGGTGAAGCCGATCAACTGTGGAAATTAAAAAAAATATGAAGCCTAAGGAGGAGATCAAGGCATTAAAATGGAAGGATTTACGGAAAATGTTTTTTGACAAAAATATTTTTCACACCCTCTTACATTAAATGGAAAGGTAATTCCATGAACTCAATAAAAAAGACAAAAAATCCGTTAGAGCATATGATAAAAAATCACAAGGATTGCATGATATGACTTTGTATTTATTGTTACCCCTGAATACAAGGATGACCGCTTCATTGGTGGGATGAAACCTAGCCATTAAAAAGTTCTAGAAATCTGTGACTTCGATAGCCATGAGGGAATTGTATGATGTTCCCTCAGTAATGAAAAGGAGATCATCGAATCTTAGGGGTATCATGAGGATGTGAATTGTATGGTGGAATTCAATTTTGGTGGTTTGATAGATAAATCCAAGGATTCGATGAAAATACATAACCCCACTTGCTAAAGGTGTGGAATGAAGCACCCGAAAAAAGCCTAAAGTGTATGAGTAAATGCTTTAGGTGTGTAAGATAAGGGAACATAGTCATTAACGACTAACAAGAAATCATGTGCTGAAATAAAGGAGAAGGAAACTCCATCAAACCCTCAACATGTTGTTCATTGCTTCAACTTCTAAGATTTAGGGCACCTTGAAAATCTATTCCATAAGCCATGGGTTTTCAGAGGCAACCAATAACCACCAAGACAGCATGGACGAGGTTTTTCCATCACTACCCCAAAAAGTGAACCCCAACAATGAAGTGGTGACATGTATTCTAGTTATTCATTCAAGAATAGAAAACATACTATTTCACTCTGGTTCTACATATTTTGATGTATCCCAAAATTTTAGTATAACAATCCCAACACCACCAAAAATCATGGTTGTAAAGATGTCGGTGAGTAGAAAAAATGGGGAAGTCATTCCATCCTATGAATATAATTGCACCCATGTCCTAATTTGTGGATTGAACTTCTTGGTGAACCATTATATACTACCTCTGGTGGAATTTGATGCAATTCTCATCATGGATTGAATTTTTTTATATAGTGAAAACATAAATTTTCGTGAGAGGGAAATCACTCTCCATATGGTGAATCGACCCCCTGAATCTATACTAGTTAAAGGGGGAAGATGAATATTCCATAGAACTATCTTATCAAGCATGGATATTACTACCCTATGAGCACATGTATCTAGGTTAGATGATTTAGTCTAAGGAAGAAACCATCCTTGAAGACATGCATGTTGTGAAGGAATTCACTGAAGTGTTTCCCTAATAATTTCATTGTATTCCTCTTAGAAGAGATGTTGAATTCTCAATAGACCTTATACATGGGGTGTTTCCAATATACAAGACTCCATTTTTAATGGTTGTGGTGGAGAATAAAGAGCTAAATAAAAAACTATAGGAGAATCTAGATAAAGGGTTTATACAACCAAGTTCTTCACCTTATGGTGCACCATTTCTTCTAGTCATGAATAAGTATGGTTCAATGTTTCTTTGTATTAACTATCGTGAGCTCAAAAAAATCACGATAAATAAAAATTATCTTCTACCATTAATTGATGACATGTTCTATCATCTATGTGGAGTACAAAACTTTTTCAAGGTGAATTTTCAGTCGGGATATTAACTATTAAAGGTGAAGAATGAGGATATCCCAAAAACTGCTTTTCGTACAAGGTATGAGTACTATGAATTCATAGTAATTATTTTTGACTCAATAATGCTCAAAAAAAAATTATAGACTTTATTAATAGAGTCTTTAGAGATTACCTCGATAAATTTTTGGTAGTATTTGTAGATGATATTCTAATATACACCAAAACCATGGATGAGAATGAGAATAATCTAATCATTGTACTAGAGACCTTGAGAAAGGAGAAGCTCTATGAAAAGTACATCAATAGTGAGTTCTAGTTGAAGGAGGTTTCATTCTTTGGACATATCATCACAAGAAATGGGATATATTTGGATCCATCTATGATAGCTATAATTAGTGGATGGCCAAGGCCAACATCGGTGACAAATATTTGTAGCTTCCCGGGGTTTGCTGGATATTATTGCCGATCTGTGAGAAATTTCTCACGATTTTCAATCCCTCATAACAAGATAACTCATATGGGAGTCAGGTTTGATTAGAGTGATGAATACAAAGAATGATTCAATGAGTTAAAAAGGAGTCTTATCACTTCACCCATGCTCACTCTACCAACAAGTGGAGAATGTTTGGTTGTATTTAGTAATTCTTTGAAGAAGGGTCTTGTAGAGACCCGATTTTTTGCCTAATAATACTTTGAAATATTTCTATGAATATTTCCAAAGATGGGCGCTGAGATGGAATGCAATTCTAAGGCTCAGTGTGCCCAGAATTAATTGTATCAAAAGTTTATGTGTTTTTATATTACTCATGTGTGGATAACTAAAGAAAATAGGATATCTCTTAAACGGTTGATCACATCGGAAATTAGAGACCACAGTTGAGTCCAAAATATGGTGTTTCTCCTAGATGCGACATAAAATAAGTCAGTGCGGTATGATCAGACAACTCACTCAACGGAAGTGTATTAAATGGAAAAATTAAATTATTAATTAATTCATTTAATAGATCAAACCAGAATATCTCTTGAACAGTGACTCTGATAGAAAATCATAGACCACCGATGAGTTCAAAATGAAGGTTTTATCCTAGGCAGGGTATAAATTTTGTTGGCATCAGGTGTTTGGATTTTGCACCATCGTGGGAAAATAATTAAAAAAGTAAATAATTATTTTTTTAATTATTTGATTAAATGAATTTTTAACCTAATAAATGGTTATGAATATGAGGCTTTAAGGGTTTGTCCACATAATTTAGTATTTCCAACAATGACAGAGCCTCTAATCTTCTCCTCTCCTCATCATTCCGTTGACGAACGACGAACAAAGAACCTTGAAGCCTTGGATCCAGGCGAATCATAGAGCGACAAATGCAGCATCTTATTCTCATCATTGTGCAAGTGCGATCCTTGTCAACACCGAACAGATCTTGATGAATCTGATCTTCTCCAATGATCGATCCAATTTCCATGTAAGACTCGTCTTTGTTGACTTTAAGCCTCAAATTAAATTTTGAGCATGTTGATAATTGAATCTTCAATCTGTGCCTTCTTGTACCATCCCAGAAACTGAAATAAAATATTTTTAATCAGTTTTTAAATTATTATTGATCTTCGTTCATCCTTCTAACAGTGATGATTCAAGGTTAATCCAGACAATAGTCAATGTTAATTGTCGAATCTGTTATCCATGGTTTGTTCTTCTTTCCTACTCCGTTCAAGGCCATATTTTTTTGTGGTCGATGGTTCAACAAAACCAAACAACAAATTGATGCAAAACCAATACTCAATATATTCATATACAAATTCATGATCATTAGCGATGCGATTTTGTTTAGCAGGTGTTTGCAAAAAAATTGAGGACCGATCCAAGGGTTTCTATAAATGGTTTTTTGAGACAAAGGTGTGACACTAGGATCATGATACCTGAGCTGATTGGTGGTGGTCGGGATTCGACGGTGAAGCAGTGTTGGTGGAAGAGCAGCGGTGCAATGGCATATCAGGACACATCGGGTAGTTCCAGGTGTGGCGGCGTGAGACCCATACAATGAATGTTGGTCGTGACGTGCGGCGGACAGCAGGATGTCGGTGGTCGGTGCAGCTAAAGGCCGAAGGGTTGTGGCTCTCGGAGGCAGCAGATGACTTGAGGTCAATGTCCAAGAGGTGTAGGAGCAATGTGATTTCTAGGAGGTCGTTAGGAGATCCGTTGTGCGCGGACCGATGGCTGAAAATAAGGGTTTGGAAGATTCCATGTGAGTATCAAAGGAGAAGGATTTAATTGATAGGAGAGAGGGAGTAATTATAAGATAATAATGGGAATACAATTTAAAGAGAGGCGCTATATGGACTTTAGATATATTGTGTGTGAATCTCTATGACATTGGAGAGAGATTGGAAGGTGATATAAATAATAAAGAAAATAATATTAAAAAACCATGAAGGCATTGAGGTTTGGGGAATTCCACATGGAGAAAAGTCAAGGGGAGGTGCTACTTTTTTTAGAGCATGATAAAATTGTGGAAGAAAGAAAGAATATTGGAGTGAGAATGTGATAATAAAATAGAGAAATAATAAAAGAAAAAAGAAGAAGAAGAAAGCCAATCAAGGTGGGTCTTAGTTGGCATGGAGTCGAAGTCAAGGAGGCGCTAAGGTTGGTGGTGCATAGATGTTTGGATGAGATAATTTTAGGAATTAATTTAAAATAAAAATAAAAATAATATAATAATGTTATTATTATTTTCATTAGGAAATCCATATTTTGACAGTATATTCTTCGTGCGACCTCGGTTTCCCAAACCGTCAGCGGCAGTGTGACCTTGACTTCGCGACGGAATTTAAGAGTCCAATATTGGTTGTCTTTTTCATGTTTTCATATCAGGAATCTGAAACTCTTTGGAATTAATAGATTTAATACCATTAATAAATCATCGACCTTCTATAACTCATTCGTGTGATGTCCAATTTACTTTTCGTCACTGGTTATGTGATCCTATCATTAATACGGTCAATTCAAGTCAAATTTTAGATACTAAATTCTAGTTCATGGCTCGGGTCCATAAAACATCCAATATTATTATTATTATTATTATTACGGGATCTTGTATCTTACATATCTCTCTCATACGGTGTCAAAAAATGAACTGTCTGTGATGTTGCGACCCAGAAATTAAGACGAATGTTTCAAGACCAATTTTGAATATTTATGTTGAGGTCTAGGTGTGGGACCCACGAGGCTCGGTTAGTGTGTGTTATGGTGAAATGCAAATTTTTTCACCGGATATCCTTTTTGGGCCAATGGGTAGTGCAACTCATGTGATTTTTCTATGTAGATCGCAATGGTGTATCCTTTTTGGTTATCTAGTGTTTTTTGATGTATGATCGGGTTGGATCGAACACGAATCCAACTGGGCCCTCAGCACTAAAATGACTATAAATTATAGACTAGGCATTCGATTAACACATTGTATGTTGTGTTGGAACCCTTATGACATGGTGGTACTTTGGGTTAATCCCTTTTGGATATTCATGGTGGTTGAGTTTTTACTGATAACTGGAGGAGTAGAACTAGGGCGTTTCTCTTAGTGAGAGTTAGGATGGCTACTCACTTGACGACTTAAGGTGTAAGTAGTCCTTACTCTCCTGATCTGGTAGAGAAAGGACTCCCCACCTCATGAGTGCATGTTCTTTTTCCTCTGAGATGGTCTCAGGGATTTTTAAATTCTTGAGACGTGGGCTCGGTGGTGCAACACACCCGTTAAGTGTTATTTAGAGTCTCACAAAGATTCATTTTTCAGATGGTGCGAGCACATCTAGAGTCCGTTTTAGGCGCCTTTAGTGGTGTTTTGACCCTAGCATCGATACAAAGTCATCCAGGGCTGTTTTAGGAATTTATCCCAGAGTTGAGGCATGGTCCAATGAACCGCCATTCAAGCAGCGTGCTGCGTTGTGACTTTTTCATCAGACGTCTATTCGGGGCGAATGAATATTCAATTTTGCATGTTTTTCCAGATAGAATTTTGATGGCGCAATTCAACCAACCTTTTCTTCAAGATCGAAGTGTGGGCCCCATGAGACATCATATGGGAATAATGTGGTGTTGATTAAACTTTCCGTCAGGAGTCCGTTTTAGGCAAGTAAATAGTCTATCTCCGGTGTTTTACTATGAGGATTACAACAGTGTAATCTGTTTGGGCTTGCAGATCCTAATTCTAGATCTCATTAAATACGTAAACATATAAAGGAGTTGGTTAGAGGTTCTCGTGACGCACTCCAAACCAACGTACGGTAGTGATGTCAGTGACACCTAGTGATGGCACGGGCAGTGCGGAGTTATCAAACCAGTTTCGGGTTTACCCTCAAGTGAGACTGGGTAGTGGCTTACCCATTGACCTTAGGGAATACCCTCTAGTGGGGCTGGGTAGTGGGTTACCCATTGACCATAGGGTATACCCTCCAGCAGTGTTAGGAAGTGGGTTTCCCGTTGACCTTAGGGTTTACCCTCCAGTGGGGCTGGACTGTGGGTTACCCATTGACCTTAGGGTTCACCATCAATTGGGGCTAGGCAGTGGGTTACCCGACAACCTCCTAGGGTTTACCCTCCTGCTGGGCTGGTCAGTGAGTTACCTGATGACTTCTTTCAGACTCAGCAATTGCTATGAGGCTAGTCAGTGACTTTTATCTGTGATTATCGGAGCGGAACTCTTGGATGTACCGTTCAGCGATGAGACAACTTTGACATGAAATACTTTTGGGCATCAGTGATGGATACCTTTAGAACTGTTGGTAACTTTTCTTGGGTAGATCATGAAGATGGAGATCCCCTTATACACTCGTTCGGGTTTCTTATTGGACATATATACACATACACCCTACTTTTGTTCCCACTCCTTGGGTTGAGTTACTCTCCTTCTAGGAGGGACAAAGACACATGGTGTATGACGCGTACTTTCTGTGTCATGCTCCTCTTGGTTGGAAGATTTTACTCTCCTTCTATAGGAAGTGAAAACTCATCGAGAAGTTCATATTCTCACCGTTTCTAGTTCTTTGCATTTGGACGAGTCTACCTCCTTTCTCTTTTTGGGTTGAGCTGCACTCTATTTACTGTACTCTTTTTGTTCACACTTATTTTACCTTGTTCTATCTTACTTCTCCCCTCTTCAGTACATATCTTGCTTCTCCCTTGAGCCTTCGGGGCATCCAACTATGTATTATTATACTCACCCCTTCTTGGGCTTTGCCTGCATTTCGCGTGCCCTTGCAAACGACAGACAAGTTGATTGTGATATCAGAGGAGCTTCGGGATAAGGGGTTCCTAGACCACGTGCGGTGGTAGTAGCTTGGTATTCATAAGTGGTACTATTCCAACTATTTTACTTTTTCACATGTTGTCTGGTCAGGTCACCATTCTAGTTAGTTGTGTAATTTTTTACCCTTTCCATTTAAACTTTACTTTTCTTATACTTGTACTGTTATAGGTCGATGGATTTTTGTTTAGATCCCTCTTTATAGTAGTGTGGAACCTTGCATTATTCTTTTTATTTTCACTTTTTCATTGATGTACCTCCGTGTGTGTGTATAGGTTCTTGGGCACAGGCCTCCTCGAGTTTGTTGTGACTTCAGCGATAGTCGCCTGCCCCTGGCCTATGGAGGCGGGCTTGTGGTAGTTGGGGTTTGGGCCCTTGTACGGGTCGGGTCATGATAGAGTGGTATCAGAGGTGGTTCTACCGTTGGGATGTTGTTCGGACATTTCCCTAAAACGGTCTTGGTTGGGTTTAGGGAAATAGTGTCGATGTGTCTCAAGAGCGGCTCTCTGGCCTGTGAGTCCAGTGATGGTACGGGCAGTCAGCGTATCCATTCACCAGGGCCTTGATTACCCTCTTGTTGACTCAGCACCCTGAGACAACTGTTGCAGGGAACAATGGTAGATGCATCATATAGGATTGAGTCATTGATTTTCCTTCTCGAGTCATCTCCCCACCATTGTTGATATATATAGATATGCTCATCCAACTATGGTACTCCTTGATAACATTCAGGATGACTCTGCAATGACAACCATCTAGGATACTAGCTATGGTTCATGGAGACGATTTCGTGAGCGATGATAGATCAGTTCAGGACCCATCATGTGAGCCCCTTTCCCCAAGTGGGATAGTAGAAGTACCCCTACATATTGAGAAGAAGACTACCCCACCAGAGCAGGATGGGGACGTTCATAGGTTTGGCACACTTCACAAGTTCTAGAATTGGAGACAAATGAGGTTCCATAGTAAGCCATGCCCTCGGATAGTAGCGGATTGGCTAGAGTCGATGGTTCATTGTTCTGTAACGGTAGTTTCTGAGAACAGATGTTCAAGTAGGGACTCTGTAGAGAGATCTAGGTTATCATAGTTCCCCTGTGCATCCACAACTATGTTGAGGTGCGATAGTAGGCACTAGTGGTAGAAATCATAATGTCACCCAATATAGCTGGTTATGATATTATACGCAATAGAGCTGAGACGTCTACTACAGCTAGCAGACTCCAGATGACAAGATCTCAACTTACGAGATCTCATCATGATCAATCAGAGGCACATTATTATATGAGGCCCATTCAGCACAACTGAAGCATGGTGGAAGAATCTCTCACACATGTGCACTCAAGTTGTGGCTGTGTAGCTGATTCCCTTAACGGGAAGTGCGAGAAGTCCCGAAGTCACATGGTGTGGGATGTTTCGGAGAGGTTAACTTCCTTGTACCTGAACCTAGTGGAACAGGAAGGTACAATTTTTCTTCAATCAATGGTGTTGACTCCTTCACCTCTCGAGCTTGTAAGAGAGCCTCAGTTGTGATTCATCGACTGTGAAATCCTGTGTGACCAAGTATCCTTAGGTGTTTCACCATATGGATATTCTGAAGGAGTGAGTCACGGTACTCTATCCTAGTAACAAACAATGATTTTAGTTCTGACATGTGATGTAGAGGTCCGGTCGGGGAGTCATACTTTCCCCTGTGTTTTATCTGGTCGTTTGAGACTGTGCAAGGATATGGGAAGGTTGCATATCACCCTGCCCAATCTCAAATAGTTAGAGTTGGTATAATATGCCTTACACTTGTCAAAACAGAGGAGATACATGTTTGTTCCTACACATTTCATCAACTCAAGAAATCCTTATTCGTTTGGACCACCCCTTTGGTCCACATTCTTTGGCAGCACAGAAACGAATATACTTCCCTAGGAGCATGAGAGATAAGTGTGGGCTCGGTATCCCAAGTGCTTTCCCTGGTTTTTATTTTCAAGGACTAAAAGAATGAAGGAGAGAATAATGTAGAGACCAGGTTTTTGGACTAATAAGAATTTGCAAAATTTATAAGAATATTTCCCAAGCTGGGAGCTGAGACGACATGCAATTCCGAGGCTCAGTGTTCCTAGAATTAATTGTATAAAAATTTTAATTTCTTTATATTACGCATGCATGGTTAACTAAATAAAGAAAGATATCTCTTAAACGGTGGATCACATCAGAAATATAAGACCACAGTTGGGTCCGGAATGTGGTGTTTCCCCTAGACACGACATAAAATAAGTCGGTGCGGGATGTTCGGACCCCTCACTCATTGGCGGTGTATTAAATAGATAAATTAAATAATTAATTTATTCATTTAATAGCTGAAACCCGAATATCTCTTGAACAGAGACTCAAATGAAAAATATGAGACCACCGATGAGTTCTGAATGTAGTGTTTACCCTAGGCAGGGTATAACTTTTGTTGGTGTTGGGTGTTCGTCTTTTGTGCCATCGTGCGAAAATAATTTAATAAGTAAATAATTATATATTTAATTATATTATTAAAAGCTCTTTTAACTTAATAAAAGGTTATAAATATTAGGTATTTAGGGTTTTCCACATAATTTAGTTTTTCCAACAATGTCCAAGCCTCTACTCATCTCCTCTCCTCCTCTTTCTGTTGACGAACGACGAACGAAGAACAATGAAGCCTCATATCCTGTCGAATAAAAGAGTGACAAACGTAGCATCTTCTTCTCATCGTTGTGAATGTGAGATCCTTGTCAACACCAAACAGATCAAGATGAATGTGATCTTCTCCAATTATCGATCCAATTTCCAAGTAGGTCTCATCATTGCTGTCTTTACGCCTCTGATTAAACTTTGAGAATGTTGATAATTTAATCTTTAATATGTGAATTCCTGTACCATCCAAGGGTTTCCATACTTGGTTTGGTGAGATAGAGGTGCGACACTTAGATCATTATTCCCGATCAGATTGGGGGTGGTCGGGATTCAACAGCAAGGCAACATTTGTGGAAGACCTGGGGCACAACAGCCTAGCAGGCCACATCAGGTAGTTCAAGGTGCAGTGGCACGAGACCCATACAATGAACGTTGGTCGGGACATGTTGCGGACGACGTGATTTCAGTGGTCGGCGCGCTGGAAGGCCGATGGATTGTGGCTCCCGGTGGCAGCGGATGACCAGAGGGCAGCATCTTGGAGGTGTAGGAGCAATGTGATTTCCGGGACGTCATTAGGAGATCTGTTGTGCGTAGACCGGTGGATGAAAATTATTTTTAGGAAGATGGTGTGTGTGTATCGTGGGAGAATGATTTAATTGATGGGAGAGAGGGAGTAATTATAAGATAATAATGGGAATAAAATTTAAAGAGAGGTTATATTTGGACTTCAGATACCTTGTGCGTGAATCTCAAATGATATTGGAGAGAGATTTCAAGGTGATAAAAATAATAAATAAAATAATAATAAAAAACCATGAAGGTATGGAGGTTTGGGGCATGCCGCTTGGAGAAACTTCATGGGGAGGTGGCACATTTGTTGGAGAGTGATAAAGTTATGGAAGAATGAAAGAATATTGGAGAGATAATGTGAGAATAAAATGGAAAAATAATAAATAAAAAGAAGAAGAAGAAAGAAATTCAAGGTGGGTCATGGTTGGCATGGATTCAAAGTCAAGGAGGCGCCAATGTTGGTGGTGCATGGAAATTTGGACAAGATAATAATAGGAATTAATTTAAATTAATAATAATAATAATATAATAATGTTATTATTATTATCATTGGGAAACCCGTATTTTGATGGTATCGTCTTCGTGCGATTTCAGTTTTCCAAACCGTCAGCGGCATTACGACCCTGACTTCGAGACGTAATTTATGATTCCAATATTGGATGTATTTTTTGGGTTTTTGAAGAAGGTATCCAAAATGGCCAGGAATTAATAGATTTAATATGATTATTTATTCTTCGACCAGCTATAACTCATGGATGTGATGTCTGATTGACTTTCCGTCAGTGGTTATGTGATCCTGTCATTAATACGGTCAATTCAAGCCAAATGTTCAATACTAAATTCTGCTACGTGGTTCAGGTCCATGAGACATCCAATAATAATAATATTATTATTATTACGGGATCTTCTATCTTCCATTTCTCTCTCATATGGTGTCGGAATAATGAAAAGTCTTGATGTTGCGAAAATAAAATTAAGATGAATATTTAAGAACAATTTTAAATATTTAAGTTTAGGTCATGGTATAGGCCCTACAAGGCCCGATTCGTGTGTGTTACGGTGAAATGAAACTTTTTTCACCAGGTATCCATTTTGGACAAATGGGTAGTCCATCTCGTGTATTTTTTCTATGTAGATCACAAGGGTGTGATTCGTTTGGTTATCCGGTGCTGTTTGAAGTATGGTCGGGTTGGATCAAACACAAATCCAACCGGGCCCTCGGCACTAAAATGCCTATAGCTTACAGATTGGGCATCTGATTGATGCATTGTCTATCATGTTGGAAACCTTATGACATGGTGGTCCATCAGTTTACTCCATTGTGGAACATCATGGTAGTTGAGGTATGACCGATAACCAGAGGAGTAGAACCAGGGCGTTTCTCTTAGTGAGAGTTATGATGGGTACTCCCTTGATTACTCTAGGTGCAAGTACTCCTTACTCCTCAGCTTCGGTAGAGACAGTATTCCCCACCACATGAGTGCCTGTTCATTTTCCGCTGAAATGGTATCAATGATTTTTGAATTCATGAGACGGGGGCTCGGTGGTGCGACACGCCCGCTATGTTTTATTTATCGTCTCATTGAGATTCTTGTTTCGGATGGCGGCAGCACATCCAGAGTCCGTTTTAGGCACCGTCAGCTGTGTTGTGACCCTAGCGTCAAGACGAAGTCATACAAGCTGGTTTCAAGAATTGAATCCAGATTTGATGTGTGGGCCCATGGGCTGTCATTCAATCTGTGTGCAGCCTTGTGACCTTTTCATCAGACGTCCATTCGAGGCGAATGAATAGTTGATTTGGCATGTTTTTCTGAGAGCATCACGATGGTGAAGTTCACCTGACCTTTTTTTAGGACCGAGGTGTCATCCACACAAGAATCTGTATGGGTATAAAGGGGTGTTGAATAAATTTTCTATCAGGAGTCCGTTTCAGGCGAGTAAATAGTCTATCTCGAGTGTTTTTCTCTGAGGATTGCAAAAGTGTAATCTGTTTCAGAATGTGCTGCCTAATTCGATATCTCATTAAATATGGAAACATGAAAGGGAATTGGTCAGAGATTCCTGTGACGCACTCTGAACCAATGCACAGTAGTGATGTAAGTGAAACCCAGGGATGGAATGGGCAGTGTGGAGTTATCTACCGGTTCCATGTTTACCCTCCAGTGACACTAGGTAGTGGGTTACCCTTTGACCTTAGGGTATACACTCTACCAGGGCTGGGTAGTGGGTTACCCATTGATCTTAGGGTTTACCCTCTAGCGGGGATGGGCAGTGGGTTACCCATTTACCTTAGGTTTTACACTCCAGCGGGGCTGGGCAGTGGGTTACCCGTTGACCTTAGGGTTTTCTATCCAGCGGGGCTGGGCGATGGGTTACCTGACGACCTCTTAGGGTTCACTGTACAGTTGTACTGGGTAGTGGGTTACCCGACAACTTCTTTCAGACTCAGCCCGTTCTATGAGGCTTTTAAGTGACTTTTATCCATGATTACCATAGCAGGACCCTTGGTTGTAAGGTTCAGCGATGAGATAGCTTTGATGTAAGAGACATTGGGCATCAGTGATGGATATCCTTGGAACTGTTGGAAAAATTTCTGGGTTTTTCTTGAAGATGGAGATCCCCTTACACACTCTTTCGGATTTTTTATTGAGCATATATATTCATACACCCTACTTTTGATCCCACTCCTTGGGTTCAGTTACTCTCCTTCTAGGAGGGACGAAGACTTGTGGGGTAAGCCATGTACTTTCTGTCTTTAGGTCCTTTTTGTTGGATGAGTCTACTCTCTAGCTATATATAATGAAAACTAGACGAGAAGTTCGTCTTCTCACCATTTCTAGCTCCTTGCATTTGGACGAGTCTACTTCCTTTCTCTTGTTGGGTTGAGATGCATTCTATTTACTGTACTCTTTTTGTTCACTCTTGTTGTACCTTGTTCTCTCTTAGTGCTCTCCTCTTTAGTACATCTGTTTCTTCTCCCTCGATCCTTCAGGGCATCCTACTACGTATTATAATACTCACACTTTCTTGGGCTTTTCCCACATTTGGTGTGCCCTTATAGACACCAGAAAAGTTGATTGTGAAATCAGTGGAGCATTGGGATAAGGGGTTCTTGAAAACGTGTGGTGGTTGTAACTTGGGATTCAGGAGTGGGTCACTTCCATCCTTTTTAATTTTTAACGTGTTGCTGGGTTGTGGAACATTTATAGTTGGGTGTGTATATTTTACCCTTTCCCTTTCATCTTTACTTTTCTTATACTTATACTGTTAAAGGTCGATTCATTTTTCTTTGGTTCCCACTTTATAGTAGTTTGGAACCTTGCTTTATTTTTTTCTCAGCACATTTGCATTGAGTTAGCTACGTGTGTGTGTATAGGTTCATGGTAAAAGGCCTCCCTGAGTTTTTTGTGCCTTCAGCGCTAGTCACCAGCCCCAGGCTTATGGATGTGGGATTGGGGTAGTTGTAGTTCGATCCCCTGTACGGTTCGGGTTGTGACAGGTCTGGGTAGTATGTTGATGAAAAATGACAATTTCCTTGCATATTTTTCAAGGAAACTGATTGTTCATGAGAAAAAATATTCAAAAACATGATCTGGAGTTCACTGTAGTGATCTTGGATTTAAAAATTTGGTTGTATTACCTGTTTGGGGAGAAGTGTGAAATATAAACTGACCACAAAAGCCTCAAGTATATATTGACATAAAAAGAGTTGAATATGCACCAATAAATATTGTTAGAGGTGATCAAAGTCTATAACTACTCAATCCAGTAACACCCTAGGAGAGGGAACAAGGTGGAAGAAGCTCTAAAAAGAAAGAACCCTGCAATTCTATCATCAATTAGAATTGAAAATGATCTAATCATATTAGATTTGATAAAATGGACATCAGAATCATAATGAATGGAACATCATCAATCCTTTCACAAATGAATTATCAATTGTCTCTTTTGAAAATGTTAATGGATGCTCAAAAGTATGATGTAGGAATTCAGAGGAATGTGGAAACTATCATAAAAGGGAAATCATTAGATATCAATGTTAATAAATAAGGATTTGTGAGATTTTGTTCAAGAATATGTGTTCCATCAAATATAGAGTTAAAGAATGAACTTTTGGATAGTGCACAAAGTTTAAATTTCTCAATTAACCAAGGAAACACAGAGATGTATTGAGATCTCCGAGAGAATTATTGGTGGAATAACATAAAGAAGGAGATCGTTGAGTATACATCAATGTGCCTGGTTTGTTAGAAAATGAAGGCTGAGAGGTAGAAGTCTAAGGGGATGATGCAACCATTACCCATAGTAGCATGGTAGTGGGAAACTATCACCATGGAATTTTTCACCAGAAATCTGAAGACATCCAAAGGATACAATGCTATCTGGGTTTTTGTGGATCATCATACAAAGACAGCACACATCATTGAAATTTTGAAGGATTTCTATATGGGTCAACTGGAATGGATATACATTAGGAACGCTGTAATCCTATATGGAGTACCACTATCTATTATATCCTATCGAGATACAATATTCACCTATATGTTTTTACAGATTCTTCAACATTATTTGAATACTGAGCTGATCCTCCGTATGACTTATCAACATTAAATTGATAGAAAATATAAGTGGACAATCAAAATAGTTGAAGACATGTTGAGAGAATGCTCAATTGACTTCGAAGGAGGATGGGGTCAACATCTTCCTCTTGTTGGATTCTCTTTTAATAAAATTTTCCACTCAAGCATCCAAATGGCTCATTATGAATTCTTGTATGTGAGGAGGTACAAAACACTGACATGTTGGGATGAAGTTGGGGAGAGAAAACTCCTAGGACCAGAAATGGTCGAAGAAATTGTGGATAAGGATAAGTAAATCCATCAACACATTAAAGCTTCATAGAGACGACAAATGAGCTATGATAATTATCATCAACTATACCTAGATTTTGATGTTGGATATATAGTATTCCTCCATATATCACTATGGCAGAGTGTTATGAGATTTTGGAAGAAGTGAAAGATATGTCCAATGTACATCGACCATTTTGAGATCTGTGATCGCATAGGAGAAGTGTCATATCAACTAGAACTACCAACAAACCTATCTCAAGTACATGATATATTCCATGTATCATTTTTGAGAAATTACATACCTAAACGATCACATTTAATCAATCCAAAGTTGGTATCATTGGAGAATGAACTCTCTTATTAAGATATACCAGTGATGATCTTTGATCATAGAGAAACATTTCTCAAAATAAGACAAATCAACTTGTTAATCTGTTGTGGTGTAACCACAAGTTTTAAGAGGCAATGTGGGGATTGGAGGAAGTGATGAAGTAGGGATACCTACAACTGTTTAGTGTGGGAAAAGAAATTTTTAGAGTGACTTTTCTTAAGGGGGAGGATTGTAACGACCAAAATTTTTATTAATGTAAATTCCTATTTATCTAATTAAATGTATTATTATGTAAAATGGATATATAACATATGAACTTCCTTTTTTTATGTTTTTGGATTTTAAAATACCGTTATGAATTGTGACCATTGCTAATATAGATTTTAAATAGTGATCCTAAGATTAGCATAAATATTGGAATTTAACAAATCCAATTTACTTAGACAATGGAAGAAACAACTTCTTCTAGTAAAACTGGTCTATATGAAGCCAATTATTTATATCTTGGAAAGTAGGTGGCATCACAGGGATTCTCTCTTGACCAAGCTTAATCCAAGCTTAAACATGTTAAGCCCGAATAAAACCACTTATGGGATAAGTGGAAGTCTTTAGAGATTACCACACGAGCTATGTTATTCAAGCCAAACTAGGAGTCTCTCACCATTCCACACCTTACCCTTTGGTCTTATACAAGTATTATAAGGGGTTATGTAGTAAGAACCTAGAACTATGATTATGTGAATTATATTTGTATATAATAAAGAATATACATTCAATTTATTATTTTTACTTTGTAAATAGTTTTTAAAGTACAAATAATAATTTTATTTAATATTCTATTAAGAAATATATATTGATGAATTAATGTATTTTTTAATTTTTTAATATTTTTAAAAAATATTACTACTAAATTAATTTTTATTATATATAAATTATCATAAAATTCTTATGAATACAATTATGATTTTTATTATGGTTTGAAATTCCATTTTTCTGCAAAAGCCATGAAATTTTTATACGTGTTATTTTTTATATTAGATTTTAAAATTTACATACATAGAAAAATATTTAGATAAAATGAATTTTATATTTGGAATTAAGACATTAAAATTATCCAATGGTTAGTTTTTTATAATTTTCTAAGACAGTTGATTTTTTTGGTAAAAATTAAATATCGTTTAAAAATATAATGTGTTTTATGACATCATAATGACCCAATAGGGATTTAATAAAATAAAATAAACATTATTTTCTAACAATATGTGTTTTACCATTAAAATAATGTGATTTTTGGTTGTTTGATTTATTTCACAATGCATTAGTGAACCCTCCCAGAATTATAAAACAGTTTAACTTTTTTATTTGATTTTTATGAGATTGTGACTCACCTCCAAATAAGAATGTCTAATAATTATAGTAGTTAGGACATTGGTCCTATAACATGATTTTTTCCACTCCCCTTTGGAAAAAAACAAAGGCAAAACCCATGGGATGGTTTTTGGTTTTTTTAGTTTAATGTGTGGTGCCCAAAACCTAAATAATAATTAATTCCCTCTTATTTCCCATATAAAACCAAAAGAAGATCCCAGTTTCGATTCACTAAATGCCTTCAGAGCTTGACAAATCCCTAAAATCCACTTTGTTGAATCCTTTGAAGGTGGAACATGCTCTTAAGAATCCACTCTCAAACCTCTCTTAAGCCTTTGGGATCACACTTCCAAGTAATGGATTTCATCCTTTCTGAATTTTGTCCAAATTTTAATTTGTTTTTATGCCCTTTTATTTTCAATTACAAATGTGGGGGTATTATTTTTTACATCCCTCATACATACCTCCATAGGTTTGAATAGTGAGAGTCCCCCTTCACTTTTATTAATGCCTCCCATGTACACACGTTACCAAGCTAAAACATCATATGGAATTTCCCTCTCCTCATTTACATTAAAAAAATACATTTATATTATGATTCTAAAATTCCATTACATATGTTGGGAAATGTATATATATAACCCCTTACTGGACAATTTAGGTACAAATGATGAGATGCTGATTTTTCTCTCATCAACCATTTTTATAAATTCTTATGTCACACTGTTATGTTGCCAAAATTGCACCATGATTTTCCATGCCAAAGTCATTGTGCCATGAATAGCGTGACCATTTTTCTATCGAGGGTATTCACCTTTATTCACTTTTACTTATTGATTATATAGTTTCATGTATGAATTACACATACCTTCATCAAGTAATAAATGATGATCTATAATGATTCATTGTTGTATGATCCATCTAGAACAATTATGCCTGATATGAAATGATTAAGAAGGGTGCACCCTGATATAACTCCAATGCATTGGTAAAGATTAGTATCATGATACATAAAGTGAAAAGGGGGTTTACTCATGATAATCCAAGTTCAATGATGGTTTACTTTTTTTTCTATGTGAAATGTGCCTTGTCTCATGCTAATACCATGTTATGTTTTGTTGCCACATTTCCATGTTATGATAATCATGATATATCATGCCTTAATGTTCATGTTTATTTTATGCTCCATTGATATGCCAATTGCCTAGAATGTATTTTATTCATCATGAAATTCCTTGATTACTCCCTTACTGGGATTTATATGTCACCTTTTTCTTATGCATGTCCTCAGGTTATCCCATGCAGTGCTAAGTACGAGTGAATTTAGTGGTCATGTAAAAGAATTTTTCAATAATGATGTTGGGTTTAATATTTTAAGTCTTTATGTAAATTTCCTAAGCCCCAAAGACACTATAACACTTGATCTTCTATGTTGAATGAATTGAAGGTTTTCGTAATAAGTCATGTTTAAGTGTGAAATAAAGAGTAGGGTTGTTATACCATTTCATAGTAAACATTATAGATCATGGATCAGAAGGAGAGTATCCAGCACGTGTTATAAATTATATTAGTTCATTTATGGTTGTAGCATGAGAATCATCAAGAGTTCACATGAGAGTGGGAGACCCATACATGAGATTGATACCCACCCAATTTTGAATAGTCAATTATTTTGTACTTTTGGAATGTAAAGCCCCAATGTGTGTAAAATTCAGTGACTCGTATTTTCCATGTTTTTTAGAAAATGTATGGATTATTTTTGGAAATAATTTATAAAAAGGCACGTGACTATAATTATCAGTGTTCCTCAGAATAAATGATTGAAAAATATTAAATAAGTTAAATATCAAAAATATATAGTTCTTATAATAATGTAGAATAAATATTAAATGGTCGCTCAGATAAAAACTTTGAGGGCATTGTTGAGTTCATAACATGAATTTTACCCTAGGTTTGATATAATCATGTAATGTAGTGGCCATTCGGGTAGAGGCATGATCTTGAGACGATGTTTAAAATAAAATATATTAATAAATTATTTTAATTTATTTATCCGAACTAATAATAATTCTATAAGTATATAGTAGGGGTGTATTCTCAAGATTATCCACTAAACCCTATAGATCCAAAGAACAATTAGAGATTAGTTGGTGTAACTTTCATTCGTGAATGACAATCATATAGGAGATGGGAAACTGGTGTGCAATAGAATCTGAGGCTCTCACCAATTATAACTATGAAACCTCATTCTTTATCAGTGATTGATCCAATTCAAGAGTGGATTTTTTTTTCATTGGATAGTTTCCTTGCTATTTATTTATATGATGAACATGAATCAATCATCCAATTTATTTATTTGCGAATTGGTCCAATTGTAAGGTGGTTTTAATTATGGTGATTTCTTTGGAGGCCAGTTTATTTATTATTGGCTATTTATTCAATGTTCTAACAACATAGAATGAATGAAAACAAAAATATTGGTTATCGTACTCTGCTCACAATGATAATTTGTTCATTTATACCTAATTTCTAAATTCATCGTCAACTCTTCATTTATTCAATTTCATCATTATTAATCATGAAATCAAACATTATAAACTGATTTCATGTCACAATTATATGATACTATATATATCAGCTATCAGTGAATATGAAGTCATGCTATGATGATGGATATTACATATCATTATTGATTCTATGACTCTCATTCATCCCGAGTTGAAGGAGTGGCTACAGAATGTGAAAATGAGTGTTTTTGAATAAATTTTGATAGTTAGAATCCAGTTTTCGACAATTAAAAGGCCCATTTAATGGTCCTTCTTGATTTCTAGTGAGGGTTTGGGTGGATTGAAGACTTGAAGAGTGGGGGTGACATAAAAAACGTTTTTTTCATTATTATAAATCCAACATCACACAACACGAAATTTGGGATTACATGACATGTGGGATGCCTATTGTGGAATAAATGGTTTCTAATGTGATGTAAAACATCAAAAATTATGTTACCCCTTCACAAAATGTGTGAATCAACCAGGGAATATTGAATTTACTTTTGGGGGTACACAAACATGGCCAAGAGTCACTTGAATGGACATGATGTTTACTCTAACAGAAACATGAAAATTCATGGTGTATAAGGAAAAATTCATTTTCTTGGATGCGGTTAGATCTAAACAAGATCATGCATGGTGGGTACATTGACACAAACACATGAACCCGCCATAATACATGGGATGGAATTGGTGCCAATGTGACACACTGTTGACTAATACTATATGACATGTAATCTTTAAAGGAACCCTCGTAACCCCTTCCTCTTTATCTTGGAAAAGTATCCTTTGGGTGAATTCCCTAAGGGTTAGTGCAGAATTTCATCCAACACATAGGATAGTGACCTATTCTAAATAAATTCATGGATAAAATTATTGTAATCTTTCTAGAAGGCCCACAGTGAGATCCCATATCATCTTATATCCTTAGGATGAGTTTATATTATCATCATGAAAAACACTAAAAGGGTTCATATTTGGTTCATAATGGGTTATTCCCAATTGAGTTGTTAGTCTACACCATTTCCTTTGTTTTGGTCCTCACCTATTTATCATTCTCTTCAATTGTCAAGTGTACCAATAAAAAGGAGGAACTTCATGAATATTACAACTTTGATGGATTCCATCAATGCTATCAAAATCATGGAGTGTGTTCTTCCAGATGAGTGTTATGTGGATTTTTAGAAAATAAATCCATGGACATGATTAAATTTGTCTCATTTTTTTTTCAGAATGGGTGTATTTTTTATGTATCTACATATTATTTTCATATTAGAAATTGGCATATATCTCAGTATATCTGATTGTAATTCTTATTGTTATATGAATATTGTTTTTGGTGCTTTGTACTAGGTATTCTTATTCTCACCACTTCATGATATTTTCATGCATGTGTTTTGTATTTTGAAGCTGATTGAAGTTTTTATGATGCCCTAAAGGGAATATAATGAGAGAGTTCTTATTGAGATGAAAACACCATGTTTTTTCCTAGTGGTTATCTTGACAACATTGTAAATATATGCATTATTTATTAACATGCTTTCACTATCTTTTTGGTGTGATTTTATTGGTCCTTGTTTATTTTCCATTACATTTTCTCATACACTGGTTGTGAGATTTATATGGGTGAATGCATGGTTTCTGAATTGTTTTATTATTCATCATTTTATGGTATTAAAGATGTGTGTATATATAAAACTACTTTTGGTTATGCATCCCTTGTTAGGGATAGACCTACTGGGTTCTAGTCATCCGAATCTTGACTATTAGAGGTTGGATTGGGGAGTCCTAACATGGGCCCCTACAGGATGGGTTTTGATAGGTTCTATGGTGAATCATTATAAAAGAGTGTGGGTAAACTCAATATTTATTTTTGAGATGTATATGGGAATATGTCTTGATGTTTTTGAATAATAGTCTTTATGTTTCGACTTTCATGTTGGAAATCCATTTTATATTTTGAGATGTAACATGGTGATTTGAGCGTGAATTAGACATCGAGTTATGTTAGGATAAATTTTATAAAGGACATAATGGATACTAGGGGATGATAAGTGACATGTGGGTATGTCGTAAAACTATATCTCTTTTCAAGGTGGGAATTCATAAGAGAATTTCTATGTAAGAAGAAAAGAGTGTTGTTTTTAATAAAATTGTGACTCTAATTCAAATTTCAAGAACCATATAATCTAAAAGAAGAATTATTTATTATTAATCAAAACATTATATGAGCCCCATGTTCTTATATATGTATTGAGATATTAATTTAATATTATTGAATTTTGGGATGCATTATTCTCTAGTGAATTATTTAGTGTTCTCATGTTATGGGAAACTTTTTTTCACCTTGAATGTGTGGATGTTTCAATTTAGTTGGTATAGATCATGATTTTTCTATATAGTTATTTTATGATTATAGGGATACCAAGAGGATTTTAGGAATACTTGTGTGTAATGGATTGGGTCTAGGACATAGTGCATGGTAATAGAGAAACGGTGAAAACCTATAACATGGTTTTAGTGGTGTTTTTCATGGCTGGTATATAATTTTATAAATAGTGTGGCCAAACCATATTATGGGGGGAATGTTAAAATAGTGAAAACCATATGGTTAGCACATTGTTCGCAAAACTGTGTGAAAACACTGAAGTTCATTGTAAAATCTAAAAATGAATTCCCCTAGCTATAATTTTTGATAGGGTAGTCCCACTTCTTCTCCTACCATACAAGACCGAACCCTGGTGGTTCTTCCCTTTATCCACCATCATATTACCTTGGAAATGAGGATTATTTTTCTAGTGATTTCTTAGAAACTATGTTGTTTTTCTCCTTTTATATTATTTTATTATTTGTATTCATTAATTTTATATTTAATTTTTAGGTAACTATGTTAGGTATTTGAGTGATGATTCCATGAGATAATTGTATAATCATACTATCGTAAAAGAGAATTATAAATAAATTCAAATTATGTCTTATAAATTTTATAATGTTTCAGAAAATGTAAATTAAATTATATAATTGTTTCATCACTTGTGATTTATTTTTATTGGGAATGTTCTGGGAGCATGATGCATTTATTTAATGTGATGTTTTAGATTTCGTGTGATGATGTTCCAATATGATTATTTATGAAATTATCATATTAGAATAAATTTATAAAATTAATTATAAATTGGGAAACTAATTTATATAATTAATTATTAATTTAATAATTAATTATTTTACAATATGTTCTGAGTTAGGGACTCAGGTTTTTAGATGGTGGACATTACTCTTAGATGATCTTTGACAGAACTACACATTGTTGAATTTAAAAGGAATTTTTTAGTTAATGTGGAATGTGGTTTCCTTAAATACAACTATGGTATTAGAATTGTATTAATTTTTATTGGAATTTTACATGTTTTTTCTCCACTAAGGTATATCAACTATTTATGTTATAACGAAATGACTAGACTAAACAATGATCAATGAGCCACGTCAGACCACAGTGAACTAGTATAATTCATTTTCCATAGATCACCGTGTCCTTAAAAATATATTTATGTAATGAGATAGATTTAAACACAAGAGGTATAAATAATAAAGTGAATATAATTTAGTGGACCTCTTGTTGGAGGCTTACACACATTGTTTATGATGATAGTGTTAGATTGCTACAATTGGATCTTACTTGTCATACAAGAATCATAAAATTATTTAAAGTTATTGGGATAATTGAAATTATAATTGGGTGATTGATCCTACCCTATTATGATGGGATTAACTAGGTGGGTATTCCATATGTAGATAATCAATAGGTTTCCTGAAAAGAATGACATGAGATGGCCTGTTAAGTGATATGGGAATTGTGTTATCTCTAGAGACTAATGCTCATGTGGTTTTAAAATTTATTATAGCAAGGACATATCATGATAGTGATATGAGTGGGGAATGAATACCCTTTGAGAGAAAGGTGATGAACCAAGGGGATAAAATTAATTCAATGATAAATTTTTAGGTTTTCAATCCAGATTGGACCATTGAGACCTTATAGTGTTCCCCAGTGATATAGCAACCCCAAGAGGGAATTTGTAGGTAATATGTAGTGATATATATGGGTGATATTGCAAAACCAAAATGAATTATTTGATCCTTTTATAGTGATGAAAATTTTTTGGCATGTGATTGAAATGTTGTACTTAGGTTTTTCTTTTGGGTTCATATAGAAGGATTGACACATCAATATGTTCTATTTGGGATGAATTGGGTGTGCTGCACAAATCAGTAGGATGTGTTGAGATACATTAGATACCATGTATGATCACCATGGATAAAACATTTTTTCTTGCTACTATATGAGGTATTGGAGGGACACACTACACCAAAAGGAGATATATATGTGAGATGATCCTTGAGGGATGAACTACCCCATGTGATTAGTATAATATGACATATCATAGGAGGAAAACACTACCCCCTAATGGGCGGTATTAATGAGATGATCATGGTGGGGTGCATCCCCCCTAGAGTGATTGGTATATTTTGGTATTCATATGACACGCTCATATGATATATCCATTAATCATGATACAAATTTATTGCATGGGAACATATAATATGAATCTTACATGGGCCCAATATTGGTTGATATCCTTATGTTACATGCTTAGAGACACAATATAACACGTCAATGTGGGTTTAGGATGATCTTATTTTTCATGCTAGAACTTAAAGATCAATAGTGGGTATTTAATTACTTTTTCATAGTAACATTAATTTATTATACAACTAAAATAACATGTGTATACACTATAATTATTTGTTATATATGAAATATTTTTATTGTTTATCTGATAAGTATTATCTAAAACCTACTTAGGAATCCAGAATACATGGGTATGAGAAAAATATTTCACTGATTATAGGTTTTTATTGAGTAGAGTCTTAAAATTTCATGATTAAGAGATATTTCCATGAAAGGGTTACATATTGGGATGATGTGAGGTCTGAGGATAAAATTATACCCACTTTTACCTTTCTTTCATTTTTAATTTTATATTTGATTTTACCACTGCGGGAGGGGATGTTGTTTTCTAGTATCAGTGTTTGTTAGTACAACTGAATGCTTTGAAATAATTGTTTTGATATTGATTTATCTATTTATTACATCCTTTGACACAAATTATTATTATTTTGGTTGATCTTTTGTTAATTTCTATTTTTATTTTACACTATAATATGGGTGTATAGTCTTTCAATGGTAACAACCTAGACCCCCAATCCTATTTGGTAGCATTTATCATAAAAGGAGGCATGCTTGAGGTCATGTGCCTGGCTGGTATATTTGTTGTTCATAGTGAAACATGATAGGGACATTAAAATAATCATTATTTAATAAATAATATTTTTATTACATATATAAATTCCCAAGAATTGTATTTTCACTTATACATTTAACTAATATAATTTTTTTATTATTTAGTATTCATTATTAATGATTAGCCACACTAATGAACTAGAAAATGAAAAAATGTTCATAAAAGAGATAAATAGAGGACACTTCATATGATTTCTCATTACGTAACAAACTATTCTTGATATATAATTAATATTTATAAATTAATGGATTCAAAAAACATGAAAATATGATGTGAAATCATTTTCATACATTATTTAAAATCATTTTTTTTGAAATTTTAATAATGTATCATTCAAATTTCAATTAATGTATTGATAATTTATTAATGATAAATATATGTGAAAATATTAACCGTTTACATTTTATGAGTGGAAAAGTGTTTTTTTATTCTTAACTACATTAAAACTCATGATTTTAATTTTTGTGAATTTTAAAAGAAAACACATAGAACTATTTTAGTGGAACATTGAATGAAATTTATATTTTTAATTAAACAATAATATTTAAATTAGTTAATTAAAAATAATATGGTTTTATATTAAATATAATTTTTTTAATATAGTTTAATTATTTATTTATTATATAACTTTTTGGTTTAACTCTATTCTTAAATTTTAGCTTTAAAATTGAATCGATTATTTTCTCAAAATTTTTAATTTTGTTTTTTATTTTTAACTATTAAAGTGTAGTTAAAGGCCTCCATAATAGTACCAAATTCACAATGTATGGGAACTCCCATATTATAAAGATTTTTATAAGGGTAACCACCCACATGAATATCATTGTGTCAATGTTAGTAGTGACTTTCTCATGTTATGATAATGTATATCTCCGGTATGGTACATTTTGAATCATTGTCCCAAATTTTAAACACGTTTTTATGTGTTTCACCAAAGATGTTTATGTAATATAAATGTGAAGTATGCGCTTATCTAATGTACCATTTCTATTAATTATACTATTTACATGTATCCCCTTTTTCTAAATACTATATGATGGTCTCATGGGGGTTGTTAAGGTATTTTTATATTTAAAAATGTAGCATCAAGGTCATATAGATCCACATAAATGTAGTACCATGGGAAAGTGAATCACAGAATAATCATCCCTATATTGAGGATTTGAGATGTTTCAAGGTAAAAGTGTGTGACAACATATGTTTAAGGGAAAATGCCTATTATGTTATTTTTATGTGGTGATTTTTCAATTTTGGGGGAATCCTAAAGTACAAAAAGTAAAATTAAATAAAAAATGAATATCATGCTGAGGTGAAGAGTCATTGGGAAACATACCAAGGATGATGAGAATATTTAATTAATATGTAGTTTAATTAAATTACTAAATTCATGGATCTTATTCCTCCTTATATGGTGTTACATTATCTTTTATATATGTTTAGATCGATTCAAAAAAAGGATGTGATGAGAACCAACCTACTTGAAAAGGGATATTAGATATTAAAACTGTGTTGTTAACTATTAGATTGAGGAATATCTTCGGCATGTGATCTTATTTTATTTAATGACCCTAGAAATTTGGATTTTATGAATCAATATATAGATATATTCACACATTTTTAGGATGAAATAGAGTGAGTTGGGATGATATGCAAGGAGTAGTGCTCAATGTAGTGGTTCATGGAACCAGAGCTTGATAAAGGGTATGATCATGAAAAAAATATTCAAATATATTTCCCTTTTCTTCCTTCTTTATTTCATAATGATGCATATGTTGAAGATATATTCTATTACTATTAGAAATTGCAATTAAATTTTTTGGGGTCGGATTGGATGAAATAAATTTTTTTTACCCATTCCCACTTCAGTTTAAATCTTAGATTTATTTGTTCCTTCCTATATTATTATAATATTTTATTATCATATTTTTCAACTGAATAATTGATTATTCAATTTAGTGTTATATTTGTTTAAATTGTTAAAAATTCATTTATTCTTTAGTGATATTAAAAACATAGGCAATTTTTTTCATGAAGATCACATTGTTTAACTCTCCTATATAATTCTCAATTTTCATTCCTCATGATCATCATTTATTTCTAGGTCTATATAAATATTGTTAAAGAGTAGTAGATCCCATTTTCGTAGTAACGTCAACTGAATTACATAAATTTTTAAAATCTTGAAGTTTTATTTTTTCTAATAAGAATCATCCATTTAATTTTTTTTATAAATATATAAGTCCTTAAGAGAGTTCATTGGTAAATGAAGAACACCAAATGATAGTTAGGTGTTTTAAATCTATTTTTAAACAACTTTATAGAATTATAATTTTTAAAATTAATTTAAGGGGAAATATTTGTTCTCAACTAAGTTCTTTCTAGTTTCCACTAAATACACCCTTTTTGGAAATAATTTTCTTTTTATACTACATTGAAATTGTTTTTTAAACATTTGCTACTGATTCATCAATTTTAAGATTTAATTTTCTTATTCATTAAAAATTATTTTATCATTGATATTTTTTTCTAATTTTTCATCGTTTTATTTTGTCCAATTATTATTTCCTTCCTAATGGGTTGAACCTAAACATCACTAACTTGCTATGTAGGAGTTACAAATTTTATTGTTTACATAGATCAATAAAACATGGGAAAAAATAATTCTTATTAATAATGATGTAACATGTGTCCAATAAAAAAAGAGGAAACTAAATTAAATCCATTTTAATGTGAGAAATATCTATTCAAAAAATCTATTCTAAATCTTCTTTTTTTATTCTGATTATATAAAGATCAAAAACTGAAAATTTGATTAATCATGAACACTAGAATTGTTTTTGTATTTGGAACCCCATAATGCATAAATTAACAAATATCGTAGTGATCATTAGGTGGAACAGAATGTGAAAATCAATAAAAATTTGAAATTAATTATTTTTCAACCAAAACCAAAAATTTTACCAACCAATGCTTAGGAATAAGATTTCCATGATGCAAAGACTTTCAGAGTTTTATTTTCCAACCATATCAAGAACTCCATATTGAATTATTCATACTACTAAGTCTCATATATTTTAAAATCAAGAAACACCACTTCTCTATTATAACAACTTGTAATAGTTATCCTTGAGGATATTATTTAGTGTTTATCAAAAAAATAATAGTAATATATTATACTTACCATTATATTGGATGATATTGTAAGAGATTAGGTAGATTGTGTTTTTTATTTTGGAGAGAGGGGATGTGATATTGTTTCAACACTAATATGAAGTTATTTTTTACACTTGGTCCAAATTATTTACTGAATTTTTTCTAGAACGTTTTTCTAGAAACATATCTAATGAGTTAAGGCACAAAATTATTTGATTTTTACATGATGAGGGAGGTATATTTCATGAAAGTTGGGTCATATATTGAGGTATTATTAGTAATTCCCCCCCACCATCATACTCTATGCCTCTTAATGGAATTATTTTTAAAATTGTCATACCGTGTAATATAAAAAAATAACTAAAAAGTCTTAAAAGGTTGATTTTTTTTACAACAAACCCAAGGATATTAATAAAATAATTAAAAAACATTCCCAATGTTCCCAAAATAAACATTATAAGAGAATATCTATTCACCTGGGTGAGTTTCATCATAATTATATAGTAATTTTGTTTAATAATTAAATTATAAAAAATTTCACTTTTCTAGAATATTTCTTTATATAATTAAATACTGTCCAATTTTTTATCAACCTATTATACTAGATGAAAGTTCCCAATTTGAAGACCATAGTGGTATAAATAAGGGTAATAATAAACCATTCTCAAGTGACTATATTTTTTAGTACAAAATCACCCAAATATATCTTGGAGAGACCATGGGGTATAAAACCACCTACTACCCCAGTGCACTCAAATATGCATTGAAATGAATAACAAAACACTACTAGACCATCAAATTATATAACAATTTTTGTGGTGTTTGGTTATGAAATGATTCACAAAGTTATATTCCCAATATTATAACAATCAGAATCTATAAACCCAAATGGGTCATCATTCTAGAGGCAAGGGAGGTGTATTTTAACAAAAATGATTTTAGAACATATTTCAATTTAATAAAATTATTTTTTTAGTACCATGTATCACAAAAAAAAACCAAACTAAAATAGAATGAAATATTCTATTTAAATATTTAAATTAATCATTAATAAGTTATGTAAATATAATTTAAAACATCAAAAATAAAATGAAAAATAAATATTTATCCCTAATGTAAATAAAAATGAATGAAAATTTATTTATATAAAAAAATTATCATAAGTATTAACATATTGTTATTATGACATTAAAAGGGTGTATTGATTAAATTAAATAAATGATAAATAAATAACATCACAGAAATAGCTACGCAAAAATGATGAATATTAATGTAATGATCCATGTTTAATCATATTTTATAAAAAACAATGTTTTTATTATATATTATTTTTTTTCAAAAGATATATTTATAAATTATAGAGTTACAATTTTTAAATAATTAAAATCAGTTTTTGTATCGAGAACAATAATATTACTCTAGCTGCGCATGGACTATAGCAGTACTGTTCACTGAGGGGTCCTTTGGGCCAATAAACGGGCATTCAAGCCTTGTATTCAGGCCACATGGCCTTGGGACTTCGAGCTATGTAATGGGTCACCCTCTCCACAGTCTAAAGAGGTCTTTGATTAAAATAATATATTGAGGCTTCAGCCCCAACCTTTTAAAAAAACATAAAAATATATAAATTTTATAAATATAATATTATGAAATTAATTTGATATAGAGAATCAAGATATAAAAATTATATAATATGATGTATTAAATTATTAGTTATAAAAATAACTTATCGAAGTTAAAAAAGTAGTTTTTGCAATATAAAAGAAATAATGGTTAATATTTAAAATAGGTGTAAAAGATGTAAAACCGGTTAAAAAATGAATCCAAATGGGTGTATGAGAGTTTTTTTACTATGAATACTCCCATATATTTTATTTTACACTCTTGGAACCACTGTTCATTTAATGTGACTTAATATTAAATTAACATAATGAATATTTATAAAAACGTCAATCCTCTCACTTATATAAGGAGCCCTTCAGCATCCAACTAATCCTTACAGAAAAATAAATTTATTTAAACAATACTCTATAAAAATACATCTACATCACTCTTATATATTTTCCCTTAGTTATTCTATAATAAAAGGACCACTATTTAAGGGTTAAATAATATTTTCAATTGAGTTTTTCTTTAAAGTAAGATAAAAATTCTTAGTCCCTCTTTTACGATTTATATATATGCTTTTGTTATTATACATATTGAAAATAAATTTACACATGATAACATAACAACATGGGTTTCATAGGTATACAAAAATTCTATTGTGTTAAGGGAATACTAATTATCTTCATTTATCTCAATTTTTTCAAAATTAAAAACACCACATGTTCGTGCGTGCAATCTTCCACATCCATGAACAAATTTTTTTTTCCATCAACACCTTATATGGATGATTAGATTATTTTATTTAGTCAATATATATTACATTTACTATATAATTATTTTTTAAAGAAAAATTATTACTTTCCTTTATTTCAATTCCTTTTAAAAGGAAAGAATACCTTATGTGTGCATGTAGACTACCACAACCAAAAAAGTGATGTTTTCCCTTTTTCATAACATACATAAAAGTATTGTTACAAAATATTATATAAAAAAATATTTTATTTAATACATGACTATTATTATATAACCATGATCATGGTTTGTGGACAAATATTATCAAACCAAAACATGCATGGAAAATATAATAGTTGAAAACCAAATAAACAATTTAAAGAAGAATTTTAAATAAATACGAAATTGTAAATTATAGGGGACTCATATATTGTATAAAAATAATTAATATATATTTAAAATAAATTTAAAATAAATAAAAAAATTATATATTAGGTTTGAGAGGATATGAAGTAATCCATTATTGAGGTATGGATTTCATTCCAATCAAATTTTCAAATTGAGATTGTTGTGAATGAATTTACATCTGTCAAAGAAATATGTGAAATTTATCTATAAAAACCACACCATTTCATTATTCCCTGGTAATTATTAGAGTTCTAATAGTTATCTCCCAATTTAATTTCTCTAAGAAAATAATTTCCACAATGAGATACATATAATGGAAATTCACCCCACCTTTTCTATTTTTTTAGAAACATTCCTCCTCTATAACCATATTTATTTTATATATGTCGTTATTAATGATTCAAAATTTTATCAAGTACATTTTAAATTATTTTTATCTCCTTCGCATAATATTGAAATTAATATTTTAATATCATCAAGATGTTTTTTTAAAAAATTATTCATTTTATGTTTTTATGGTTGAACATTTTTGTTCACCAATATCAATATTTATCATTACAATTACTTATCTTCACATTTAAATATGGTTTTCCAAAATAATCATAATAAATTTTTTAAAAATAATATAATTATTACTTATTATTTTATAAAGTTATTATTCTAATTTTAAATAAGTTTTTTTCATCTATTTTGATATCCATTTACATACTGTATATTAAATTTATTATATGTTTTTATGAAACCATATAACATCATTCTATAGATGGATTATACAATGTTATATTATTTTTGTCATTTAAGCTTTATGTTTTGTATGGGATAATTATGAAATATCTAAATTTCAATGATTTTTTGTTCTTGTGGAATCCATATTTATGATTTTCATTAAGTGGTGGGTGTACATATAATTATATTTCAATCCAATCGAATGAATAATATAATATATCATGAGATAAAAAGGAATGGGGAGTGAACCCAGTCACTTAAGGTAATATGTCAATTATGTGATGAGTGGGATGAGAATTATAAATTCCCCAATTCCTTGCATAATTACATGTATCTCATGATCTAAAATATCCTAGATCGGAGAATTCCCCAATCTATTCTCTGATCATATCCCCTAAGTGATTATGTATTTATCAGTGAGCCTTATTAACTAAAATTATTTTTGATTCTTATGTGTTTGAAATATTATTTTATTTTCCAATGTTATCATATTATGAAGGATCATATCTTATGTTATTCTTAAATCCTTAAATTTTGATTTATTATTGGTGATCAATGTTCATTTAGTAAGGAATTTCTAGTGTAGTTTAAATTAACCTTAAATATGATCCCTTACCAACATTCTTATGTATTTTTTAGTTATGATCATCAATTATTATCACTTATATTCACCCTTACTGAGAATCTAATCTCACTGATTTTTTATGATTCCATTTCATAGGATATGTAAAAAGTAATTATGATATATTTTTAATGAATTTTACCATGAATGAACAATTCTTGTGAGAAATGTTTTTGAATATTATTTAACAAGAGGAATATTTTTCTAGTCACTAATGACACTATATCATTATGGTTCTAATGAATTAATTATTGTGAGATGTAATGAGTATTCATCTAAAATGAGGTAATATTTATATAAGGGATGCTCATGTTTCCTCAAATAGAATTGTATTCATTGAATAGATGAAATAAAATTATCCCAATGAAAAATGTATTGTCTTTCACCATAAGATCATTTTGGGAAATATATGAACATGTTTGTATTCATCCTAGAGAAACTGAGATCGTAGAACATACTAATTCTAAAAAATCAACAAATGAAAAACACCCAGTATAAGAAAGTGAAAACCAATGAAAAACCCGATATTAATGATAAATAATTACATTAATGAGATAAATAAAAAATGAAAATGAAATGGTAAATTATTATGAAAGGTATTGATAATGAAGTTTTTGATGAGTATGAGGAAAGTAAACCAGTTTTTAGTCATTATTCCCATACCATTCCATTACCTCAAAAGATAAAATAAAAATTATGAAATTTATTTTATACAATTATTTTATATGTTTCAAACCATTATCATGAAAATTTAATTTATGGATGCCTTAAAAAATTCCTTAATATGTTCATTTTCAATGGATTGTTTAAGCTAATAAAATGAACACAAAAGACATGAAAACAATTTGATTAATTGAATAAATATGTTATTGGATTCATAATAAATTACCTAATTAATTTAAATACCTTTGTATCATTGTCTTATATTATATAATAAAAGATGCAAAGGAGAATAATTTACTATATAACTTCGATTATTGTAGAAAAGTAACTCGATAACCTTTATTTCAATAGTTGAGATTAGGGAAGCTGAAATAAACCTCTTTATCTCTTCATTTGGTTGTTATTTAAATCACTTATCAATTAGATTAATATGTGACCTATAATTCAAGGATGGGGAACATATATTTCCCTTTTATATTTTAGTGCATGACATGGAGTGTGAAAATAGGTTCACATAATTTTAGGCAGACACATCTTTTCTACATGTGGGGATATTATAAATGATTTACAAGGAAAAAGAATTTTACATGATTGTTAGGATAAATATGAATTTAATTATTTTATGGTGTCAATAATAGATGTTATTGGTCAATGTGAGTAACATTAGAGAGGACTAATTGACGTCCTAATAACAATTTGTGTTAATTTTTTTCAAAAAAAATCCCAAATTTAAAATAAAATTTATGAGTTAATTAAAATATTATAAAATTATAAATTTTATATTTTATAAAATTTCACAATGTAGGATTAGGTATTAGAAAATAAAATAATTTAAATCACATTAAATTTTGAATCTGAACTTCTTAATGAAAAACATTATATAAACACAAGTTATTACTAACTATCAGATTACATCTTTGTTTTAATATTTATGTAACATTTTCAATTATAAAACAAAATGTAGAAAAACAAAAATAAATAATCTAAAAAAATTAGGTATAGTATCAAGATGAGGCTTAATCCCTACGAATTTGAAATCACTTGCTTGCAAGAAGAGTAATATATCAATAATCATATCGACAACAATGATCAGGTTTTACAAAAAAATAGCACACATTTTTTCTAGGATCAAATAATCTTCAATAGTTATACATGGGAAGAAATACAATATAAGACACACTTGAAATAATAAACAGTTCCCATAGGTATCAAAAATTAATAAAGTAGGGAGTCTGGGTCAAGAACACTCATGTTAATGAACAAAAAGTATGTACAGATAAATTGATCAATATAACACACTTCTTAAATAAAAAGTATAAGATGAAGATAGAAAATATTAAGTGATTTAAATAAGTGGTGTTGTTCAGTTTTTTTAGATTTATATTTTCAGTGGTCCTTATATTTGACATAGAGTTGTGCTCCAAAATGTTTTTGTAAATGTGATGGAAAATAAAGAGTCATGGACTTATGTTTTCTTTCTTTAGATGATCTAAAAAACATTTTCACATAACTCTTGATTCAGTGTATGAAAATATCATGATCTTCTATATATTTTTCATTATAACAATCATATGATTATCATATATACATGAAATTATCATCTATTCAAACATGTGCATAAATGAGTACTTCAAAATATATATTACTGATTTTCCAATAATCCCTTGAATAATAATAATAATACCTTCCATCTTCATAATGATCAATAAATCACAAATCCTTTGAATTTTTCATCATATTCATCGATGGATTGGATTTGGAATAATTATTAATAAATCCAAATGATACTCTCTATATTTAATTCATCAAATTAACTATTTAAGGCATTAAATTCGAATGAGAGATAGAAAAATAATGTTAGAATATTGGTGGTTTATTATATATTATGGTAGCATAGGGAAATAGTAAATTATACAAACAAAATCATGGTATAATGGTTAATTTTTCATTTTTTGATCATTTGAACTAATAGTATCATGAACAAAGAATATTGAGTATATAAGTAGAAAAAAATTGGTGGTGGTGAAACTCTATAGGTAGAAATACTCTAGAGGTAGTTGTAGTCCCTTAGTAGATCAAATTAAAATAATAGTAAACTATCAAAACTAGAATTAGATCATGATTACTAATTGTAGATATGTACATGGATGTTTTCGATGATTTTTTAGGGAGCGCATCTCTATATTTCATAGGATGCATAGCTATTGCCCCTGATTAACACTTTACAAAGGCGGGTGGCGTCTGTCACATATTCAAGGATGTTTTCTCCTTGATCAAAACATGATGATGGGATGTCAGTTCATCCTTCCATGGATTCATCCCCAGATCTCGTTACCTAGTATGGGTCTCCATTATAGACATAATACATTATTCATGAAACTCTTCATAGTCCCATGTCTTCAGGGATGCCAATTAATTACACAGCTTCTGTCAGGACATTCCGAGTGGTCAGGTCAGGGCAGTAACCTCAGTCAGTGGAGTAGTCAAATTGGACATCACTGGCATGTCTATAAGCTAGAACACTGATGCTTTTGGGTTTCTTCTTCTTATGATAGGGATTCTTGGGGGCCCGGAATCCCAATTCATCCCATGTCGAATGAGGGTAATTATATGCCATAGTCATGACTCTGAGGTTTTCCTCAGCTTCCCATGTTTAGAATATGGTATGTTGTGCGTTTACCATCTAGTAGAGACTGATCATACCAATCAGAACACCGATAAGAGTGGATCAAATGGGGGTACCCCCAGGAGAGAACACTTATTCTGGGGATAACGCATTGTAAGTAACCCAATTGCAGCTAGGAGCAGTGAGAATGTTGATTACATTATCTCACCAGGATGTGGTGGCCCGGGTAAGAATCAAGATGGATATAGATTTTTAATAGTGGATGGGGAGTGAGATGGATCTGACATGAGGGAGACGATGATCTCATGCCTGAGGATCGAACAGACTTCCTATGTATCCCCATGGCTGGGAAATAGAGTCCATATAGTTCAGCGGGGCGATAGGGGTGCCTGAGGAGGCGACCCATATCGATGGGACCTAGAGGAAATGGATCCTCCAGGATGGGGAAAAACCTTTTCGAAACACATTGGCTCAAGGGAGTAACTCGGATGAGACATGGGTTATGGGATTCAACCTCAGGGAGTCTTCCTTCGTATCCCTTTGGAAAGTAATCAATGTTCACCTAGTTTAGGATGAGGGTATAGAATCAGGGTGTAGTCATAATATAATGACTCGACGATATACTAGGGATTATGCATGGCTGGCATCCCATGTTGGTTAGATTCCATTGGGGTGGACCATATATGTGGGTCCCAGCAAAGAGGACTACCACAACTTATCGTCGATAAGGGAACACAACAGCTTACCATCAGTTGGGTAACACAACGGATTTCAACTGGTTTGGGTTAACAATGTCTTACCACTTATTGGATGTGAAACAACTTACCGCCTATTGGGAGAAACAACGGATTACAGTCGATTGAGTTGGGACCTCTGGGAGGATTCCTATATACCATTTCTGGGAGACAATGATCATATCCCACATATTTTCAATGTGTATATTTTAATGTCTTGTGGGACAAAACATGAAATATAGTTCAATATCATGTGGGATGAAAGAAAATTGACATTAAGTGGTATGGATTGATAAGTGTTGGTCTTGAACCTTTCAGAGGCTTCCTACATACCATGCCTTGGTAATAATCAATGTCCATGTAGTTCAGTATGGTTTGGTGAACCGACGTGAGGGGTTTGGGAATGATATGTGTTGGGATTGAACCTTTGGGAGGAATCCTACATACCTTTGTTTACTGTGGATCAGTGTCTATGTAGTTTGGTATGGTTGATAAAGTATAACATCATGAGGGACGAAGGTGAACAAACATTAAGGGGGGTTGGGTCAAGTAGGTGTTGGGCTTTAACCTCAGGGAGGCTTACTACGTACTTTTCCTTGGAAAGGATTGAAGTCCACTTAGTTTGGGAAAGGGATTGGGGATAATGATCTTGGGCGGCCTAGAGAGGATTTCATGGTCGATGCTTACTCTAATCCCACATCAGTCATGCTTTGTGTGGGAAACAAGAGGCAATAATGACCTGACAATCACATCGCAAAAAATGCATCGTGGGAAGTGGAATGTGGCTTACAAGTGGTTAGTATCCCAAAGAGGAAATAGGGGCATATGTGTGGTTTGTAGCCTAGGGAGATGTAGATTTGGACTTACTCCAGGATGGAGGCCAGGTGACCACAAAGCTCAAAGAGAGAGGGATGGGAGAATGAAGGTCAATGTGCTCCTCTCGCCTCTAGTCTTTTCAACTTAAAAATATTGGAGGTGCATGGGTGTTTCCTCCTACAATAAAGGCTAGGGGCTGATACCAAGATGATTTCTATTCCCCATGGACAGACACCACTCCATCAAAGAGGATCTCATTCTATGTTTGGAAGATTTCACTCATGTAGAGACCAGTGGCCATAGAGAATGTCGGAGATGGGGAACCACACTTATGATGAATGGGGAGAGGTCACAGATAAGTTTCATGTGCTAAGGACAATGGTCCTAGGCATTTATCATCTTGTAGCTCGGATGATGCAGGTTCACTCTACACCACCAAGACTTACATAACCAGCACACTTTAACAATTGGTGAAGGGAAGGCACCAACAATGCTATGGGGAGGGGGTGTCATGGAGTGATCCACTAAGGGGTCCATGTTATTATGGTTATGCAATGAAGTAATAGCTATTAGCATGCCTATGTGAAAAAATAATAATGCTATGCAATGTAATGTGAATCACCACCCAAGGAACTTTGAAATCACATCGTACAAATCTAGAGGTTTTTATGAGAGAAGGGTTTGTAAAATAGGTGTTTTTTGTGTATGAATTTCCTGAAGATACTTCCTGGGAGAGCGACATCGAACACATGAAAATGGGTGCACAAAAGGGGAAGGGTTTATGTGAAAAGATTGGAGTTCTATGAAATAGGAACACAAAGAAGGAACCATTTGGCACAAAATGATGTATTGATTGGAAAATAAGGCGCACATGTAAATAGAAGAGGTTTACATGCAATGATGGAAATTTTTTTTGAGAACAACTGGAGGAGTTTATGGGAAGGGGGCCCAACACATACAGACATGGGTGAGGGTCAAGCCCTAGCTGTCCCATGTGATGGCTGACCCCTAGGAGACCTATCATGGAAAATATCATACACAGAAGTCAACTTTTGCACGTAGAATATATGAATTACACATATGGTATAATTTTAGTATTCATTAGATGCCAATAGTCGAGGGGGTGGGGGAGTGAACATCTATTTATAGGTGATCAGGGTCTGCGGGTGCACACATAATTGAACCTATGCAGAAAAATAGGACCTGAGGTCAGTGGCGTGGAGGTTCTTGCATTGGAGCACAAAAAACCCTTCTGACCGCGATCATTTTCTGTGTGAGGAAGCAATTTTCAATGCACCACTCTGGTTTTCCACACAACCTTCTGGCCCTTCCTTGAATCAGTTTCATAGTTGAAATATGCACCTGTTTTGTACAAAGATTACTTCTTGAGAAATTCAGAAGATTTGGCATCTACAAATGACCACCCTCGAAGTCAGATATGGGAGGGGGAGTGAAAGTCAAATTTTGAGGGAAATTACAATATGTTTAGCCCCCTAGGGGTGGTACATGTAAAATCCTTTCAGGTGAACTTAATGTGCTTTTGTGCATGCGGAAAACCTGCTTGGCCCCTCTAAAAACCCATGGGGGTCCCATAATTTGTACATAAATTCTCGCGTGATAAGCTACAATGCACTTGTGTGTAAAATATTATTCTTCATTTTCATGGAATTCATTATATTTGGTGAGGATGTCCATGTTCTTGGTCCAAATTTTCATGCTGCTTCCATTTTCTGCGCTGCTCCTCTGGGTTTTCACGCATCATTTAGATTTTGAGCGCACCCTCCTTGTTTTGCATGTTCCTTTCTGTTTTTTCAAGACCTCACTAATGAAAATAGTCTCTAATAATATTAATTCCATGAGGGATGTTATGTATGCTATGAGGAGTGCTGAGATTAGTGCTAACAATGAAGTTTATGCTGCAAAGAATGTTGTTTATAATTACCAGGACCTCTTTGGTTTGCCGATATGTGCCCAAAAAGATTAAATTATTTCCAACAATCTATTGATGTGAGAATTCAATATTTTAGTGGAGGTACCAGTGTTATGATATGATGTTGATACACTGAATTCATGGGTGATGCGGGAAGATGATCTTCCATGATATGACATCACAAAAAATGGAAATCCCGCCAGAGATACTAGGCATCTTCCAATTTGCATCATGAACCCAAGGGCCAGAACTATCTTTAATGGGGATTTGGTTGACGAGGATTCTCCAACACAGTATGCGAGTACCTTCTAACAAAGCATCACCGATAAAGGTTGGCTATAGGATTGGGACATGAGGTCTGAAGGAATTTTCACCAGTGAATTGGCTTATGCGTACTGGGTATGCCAATCAAGTGATCTGTTCAGAGAAGTGTTGCAGCTTATTAGGCTTTTCGTGGTGGTGTGGACGTCGCAGTTCCACTCCAACCATTAGCAAAAACTTGGGCCAGAGCTATTTAGCTAGTGGTCAAATGATACCAACACGTTCTACCTCCATCATGGGGAGGTTTGAATCAGTATTTTGGACGTCCAATGTATTTGATGCATCCCTTCGGATAGGAACCTATATGATGATTTTATTCTAAAAGATAACATCTGAGGGGATAGGTTACAGACCCCCATTATGACATGGAATTTTCTGGACCTAGCCTAGGAGATAATGGTGGTAAAGGAATTTCTAAAGTAAATTTCATATTCTAAGTGGTTCAACAAGTTCCTATAAAAGAACATAAATGTGAAGATGTCGGGGCAAGAAAGGTGTGGTCTGACTGCACGACAATGGAGAAAGAGTGGGTCATAATAGAAATTCATGGAGAAAGGGGACTATAAATCATGGGGCTTTCTTGTGGATGAGAGCTTGGACCCAAACATCTAAAATGATAGATTTCATTCAACCTTCCTCAGTTGATGGATACTGCTAATAAGGGAACCAGGATGTGTCTTTACCCAGAAAAATTAGTGATGGTAGGGATTATGGCATCCAATAAAAAGTTCAACCTGGGGTTCCCCATGCTAGCCTGACTATATGCCATCCTAGGGTACATTTCAAGAGGTGGCTCATCGAGGAGAATATTTAGCTCATTCCAAATCATTAATAGTTTGATTTCTTCTCACTATGGAGGATACACATTCCCAAATTCTATTCATTATCCAGGTAACAGACTGCGACCTTCCTTGCTAAACATCATTTGGACAATTCCAATGACGCTCAATAAGGAAGGGATAAGGATCCAGATCAGGAATCACACCAATTTCACCTTTATCCCATTCCCCACCACGATTGGCCTGATGGTAGATGACGGGAAAGGATCACTGGGGCAAAGATAATATTTTCAAAGCCTTAGAGGAAGAGTGATAATGGCCCTGGTCGATGGGAAGATAATTTGCAAGCCATATGTGCCTTCAAGGTTCAGCAGCCAGTTTGGATGCACCCAACGGATGTTGAAGAAGGTGTATACGGATGCCAAAAAATAGGAACACCCTTGAGTTCTTATTCAAATATTTATGATGTTCACAACTTACATTTCTAATGGGGTAATTACCTTCCCCCCCCCCCCCCCACTAGATTCAATGCTGAAATCTCAACAAAATATGTCGAGCATTGGGTGGAGGAATACTATGAAGGAATCCTCTGGAAAAAAGATCATAAAATCAAGGTGGCCAGTGTAGAATCTATGCCATGAGAAAGAAGAAAAGATACCACTAGGGAGGAGAGGCTAAGAACAAGTCTCGTAGCCAGGATAATACCAGTTGGGACCTCAGTAGTAAAAAAATCACATGGTGCAGTCATTCCATCTTTGTTTGGAGAGAGAGGTGATCCTGAACGATTTCAGGGGGTATCTGAGGAGTTTCCTGGGAAGCAGTTAAGGTATATGGTTTAACCCTCTATGGATGAAATCATCCAGGCACTGTGGTCAGCCTGTTTCACCCAATGTCAGTCAATGAACATTGAATCCTTCTAACAAAAGAAGGTACATTATGGGATATAGATTCCAGAAATTTGTCTCATTATGATTCAAGACATAGTGATATTTCATTGTCATCACAGATATCAAATGTCCATGGATCTGTATGCATGCCAGTGGGGGTGGAATGAGGATTCCACTCTCTTGGTAAAATAGATGTTCCACTAGGATCATGATCCAGATCAAAATCCATTTGAAGATGACAATGACGATGATGATTAGGAGATAGAGGAAAGGGAATCAAATGGGGAAGAAGAATAAAGAGAAGATGAGGTAGAAATAAATGGAGTTGAAGAGGACCTTGGAGGTGAAGGGTCTCAAGGGATGACCCTCCAAGGGAGTCCTTGAGAGAGAGGCATGATTGCTCTCTCAGACATGGAAATAGCAGAAAAACTTGAGGAATTCATTAATCCTATCCTAGCGTTTCATCTTTCATCTTTTATAATCACTAGTTGAGATTTTTCTCTATTCACGCGCTTCTCGGTACTGGTGTTCATGATGCTTCATCTAAGGGGGGGTAAAGGCACACTGATAGAACCAGGTGGGGATCTGAAACACATCATTGATCTTAAAAGCACTGAAGGTTCTCAGGAAGTGATATCTCCTACAATGACAGAAATGCTGGTGGTCGATTCACTGAGATCTTTTATGTTTCATTACTCAAACATCCACATCTGTCCTCGGAGAGACCCACTGATCAAAGAATTCATCATTTATGTTTGTAATCACGATATTGTAGGATCAACATGCCGCATTATCCAAACCATCGATAGATGATTCCACAGAGAATGCACCTACCCCCTTAAAACAAACTTCTCAAAATGAGCTGGCCCCAGCACCTGGTGAGTAAATGGATGTGGACACCAACGATATCAACATCGGTGTGGGATCAGAAGTAAGTGGGAGAAATTTTTTTGAGAATAAGATAAGTGAATAAGGTCTCCCACATGTTGAAGAGCCTAATAACATGGGAGGAATACCGAAAGAAGACCCTTCCACTGATATTTTGGATTCTTTCCCACACTATCAGACTGCAGACCCAGAGGGGATAGATGACTCTGATTCTGAAGCAGCTGATGAGAGTTTTATGTCACAGAACAGGGGGTGGAAGTCTATAAAAAGCTTCCTTAGTTAGCCATAGAAAGAATGGATAATCCATATGGGATCACTCCACACCTAGCTACACATTCTCTATAGTGGAGGGGTATATGCTCACTGTCTTCATGTAATGATTTGAATTTACATGGATGAGATGATACGGGAGATTAGACAACGTTCTGACATTTCCTGGTGCAATAAAAAGTTTTTCAACACCCAGGAATTCCTAAAGGTAGATAATGAGGTTTGTTTCCTTGAAGATACCGAAAATGGAAGTGAGTAATTCATTGCAAACCACTCTGATCTCTTTTAGAAATTGAGGGCCCAACTGGTAGATTCCATGGAGAACATAGTGTATGTGATCCACCAAATGATTGTGCTCAAAAATGAACAAGCATGAACATGGACTGGGGATAATGAATTACACTCTATGACCGCTGATGAAGGGAAGGGTCTCAGGGGGTGGGAAGCAATGCAGGAGGCCACAAGCCAGAAGGTGGCGACACTAGAGCAATCCATCCAATAAATTTTTTTAAGGGACCTATTCTAGCTGAACCCATAATCATACCCTTCTTTAATAGTTATAATTCTGAATTGTGTGCATGATCAAATTATTTACATGCTTGTTCAATTCAATTTGTTCCGACAACAATCATGAACCAATTAGAAATCCATCCCTAATCTCACGTGGGTTATACCTGATGTGATAAAAAATGGGTGTTTTAATTTTTATTTTTTTCAAATCTTGGTGTTCCAACCGATCATTGGGAATCCATGGTAAAAAAAACACATCGAAGATTCCGAGAATAAAGAGGGAGGCCTGATTGGAGAATGATGTTCTCAGAATAGTTGAATTACCATTTCCCCAATGTTCTCTAGAGCACGAGTAGGGAAACTCCATGCCCGTTTGAATACATACAAATGTAGGGGAGTGGAAAGTGTGAATAATGATACCCAAAATTCAAAATTTTGTGTGGGTGGCATGACAATAAAGGATAACTATTGACCGTGTTCAAAACACAGTACCCATATTGTGTTAGCCTGAAATGGGGTTAACAAACAAGGGATCACTGGTGACAATGTTCAAAACATAGGTCCTGACTCCAAATGTTATCCATTAGTCTTCCAAAACATTTGAATAGAACCCTAGCCAAGTCATATGTCGAGCATCCATACTATTAGTGGGTTCTTTTAGATGTGAAATAGGACTCGGATCCTAATAAATGGAACACAAAGCATGGAGGGTGGATTGATTGGTTTTTCTAATGGAGTACAACACTCTAGAAATTACGACATCATGGTCAAAACACAGTAGGTGGGAACATCATTCTGATCAGGGATTATTCCTACTCTTATACATGACCTCTCTGGTGGGAATATGGAACACAACATACTGATTCAGATGATGAATGGAATAATTTAACATCATATGACCTTAATGTTTAAAATAATTTAAAGGTCTTATTGTCTAGACTGAGGATGGGGATGATAGGCCAAAAATACTAATGACCGTAGGGTTGGGCCTGAGGTGAAAGGCTCAAATGTCACTATGTATCCCTTTTTTATTAGAATAAATCCAAACTTAGTTCTTATAGAAAGGCATGGAGAGAGACCAACACTGGTTGAGGGAATCCTCTCTGCTAAGGAAACTAGAACATTCCATAATTATTATGTGGAATCATTAACTTGTTCAGGGTAGAGCTGTAGTGACATGGTTACTGATAATGAGAATGTATGCTGTGGTACATATCCCGATGTGAATGAGGCCACGAATGACCGACATCACATTTTCCCAAAAGAGTTTGGGACAAGGGGCTGGAAAAGAGGGGCAGGATTTATGCCTCTTGGGGCAGGACCTGAAGATGGAATGTCTAGGCGTTCCTATGTATCCCATAAGGATGGGAACCAAGAAACACATAGTTCTGTTGGTGGTGTCTTATTCCATATATATAGGATGTAGAGAGATCATAGTTTAATGTCTTAGAGCATAGACATGAGATCTTAGTTTAAGGTCTTATTGCTCGGAACAAATATCATAGTATAAGTACTAAGAGAATATACTAGAGATGGAAAGGAATGAGGGAGACCCATGGTGAGGTAACAATGAATCCGAACGTGAATGAGGACAAGCTGTCTCTATCACCATGTGTTTCTTGGGGGAGGTTTTAGGTTTAGGGACCGAAAATGACAGTTAGGATGGGCCTGAGGAAAATTGTTTGGGAAATCCTTTGTACCCCATGAGAATGGGAATCAAGTCATACATAGTTCATTATATGGCATGGTAAGGTACTAGTGCCATGGATAATAAGGCATTGCTGGTCTGGCCCCTGAAACAAAATAACTAGCTTTTGATCAATCTTGTTTGACATTAAGGATAGATGCGTGTGTATTTTTTTGTTAAGTGATAAACCTAGGATTGAGAGTCCAGGATTATATATATGGATCAAGTAATAATTAGTCCTTGAAAAATGTTATGGTAGGTGACTGATACCAAACATGATTTCTCATCAAGTGAGGACATCAAATTGTAGTGACTTTTTTTCATCATGCGGCCAGGATGACACTGTCATTGTTTCGGTTTAAATAATTGGACCAACCCATTTTTGGGGCTATGCGCATGGCATGATAAGGCATACCCAATGTGATTGGGGATGAGTCACACACTATACAACACATAATTCTAGGGAAGAAATCTCTAGCCGAGGGGCCAAAAAAGGTTATAAAATATGGGGTTGGACCTGTCGATGAAATTTCTATGTGTTCCTACATATCAGATGAGGATGTGAATGAAGACATATGTAGTTCTGAGGGAGCAGTTTAACTTCTTTCGGGATGAGAGGCGTGAGAGACTATCCTCTAGAAGGGAAGTATGTTGTGCATCTATTGCAAACCCGATTTGAATGAGGATATAATTCTTACACCACACCACACAATTCCGTGAATGTTTGAGACACAAGGCCAAAAAGGAGGTAATAAGCGAAAACTAAGCTGGACCCAAACATTAGGTGTTTGCTTATTCCTATGTATCACATGATCTTGGGAATCAATTTATACATAGTTCTGAGAGTTACAGTTCTTTGGCCTTACTGAAAGGATGTAGAAGGAGATCATAGTTTAAGGACTTAGAGCTCAGAACATAGAGATGATAAACTCATCCAAGCAAGCCCAAACCACAATATGATCCTTAATCCCACTTGATCCACACTAAATATGGAAAATAAGAGCAGATAAGGTCCTTGAAATGCGTGGATTGTGTGAATGGGGAAATCAGTGAGGAGGCTCGAATGACGCCTTACCATGGAGTTTTCCTCCAAACCTTCAAATTCACACTGAGGAATAAAACCAAGAGTGTCTAAATTTCAATTGGAAATGATGGCATGGAAAATTATTTGAATCATGAAATAAAAAATTAGGGCCTGATGGGGTGGGCGTGACAATAGAGGATAATTGTTTACCATGTTTGAAACACATCATCCATATACTGTGACCTAAAATCGGAACAATAAATGAGTGTTGACCGCTGATCATATTCACAATGTGGGACTTGAACCAATTTTTCATTTGAAATCATTGAGGACGTTGGCCTGAAATGGCTGGAGAGCCCTTGTTCAGAGCATTCGTGCCATTTCGGGGCCCTTTTGGACATGAAGTATGATAAAATCCCAATTTAAGTGGAACAAGAATCCAGAAAAATGGGAGAGAGAATGTCTAGGTAGAATCTGGCACTCTATGTACTAAACCAATGTTCTTCTAGGCACATTGGTGAACTACCAATACAGGTCGAGGGGCCCAATTCAAGAGTAGTCGACTCAAAGAGATGATTGTTGAATTGGGGAAGGATTATATCTTATGAGGGAGAGGTATATGGCATGGCTATTAGAAATCTGACGTGACTATAGACATAAAATTCATACGACACCATATACCCCCTCTTGAGAAATTTAGGCCAGGGGGGACAAAAGGATGAAGAGGACTATAAGAAATATGGCTGGACCCGAAGAACAAATGTTTGGGTGGTCCAATGTATCCCATGAGGATGGGAATAAATCCATACATAGTTCTGAAGGTACATTTTAATGTCCCGTGGTATAATGATTGATGGAATGCGTACAACATGGTGTGTAACCCAGTGTGAATGAGGGCATGGTGTCCATATACACCAAGACAATCATAATTCTCGGAGCGAATTTGGACTAGGTGGCCAAGGGAAAGGGGAGATGAACCTGGGCTGGACCTGTAGACAAAATTTCTAGGTTTTCTTACTTATTCCACAAGGATGAGAATCAAGCCACACGTATTTCTGTATATGCCATTCAGTTTTCCATCACGTGGAAATGACGTTATAGATCATAGTTTATGTTCATAGAGCTCAGATCCTAGATGTCTAGTTTTATGTCATGGGCATGTGACCTGTGAGTGGAAAGGGTGAATCATTGTTTCTATAGAAGACCACAAAATAGAAAAAATTATAGAGGATAACTGTTTGATATGTTTGAAACACAGTATCTGTATTGGTGTGACCAGGTTGTGGGGGAAAAATTGAGCATCGAACTTTGACTGCATTCACAACACAAGAATTTCATTAATTTATTGTTCAAAATCATTTGGGATCTTGGACCAAAACGGTAGGATAGAATTAGGACCTTGCATTCATGCAATTCGGGGGTCCATTAGGATGAGAATGATGATGGAAACCCAAATGATGGGATGTACGAAGCATGGTGGGACCTGTGCTTACAAAAAGGATTATAGATGAAGGAAGGATGTCTCAAGGGGATATTTGTGGTGTGGAAATAATATACCAACATGAATGAGGACATAATTTCATACCACACTGCAGAGTCCTAGTTGAGAACTTGGGTTAGGTTGCCAAAAGGGTCAAGGGACCTATGGCTGGAAGTCCCAGCTATCCGTAGACGCATGACCCCTTATGTGGGTATTTCCTTACCAATACTCCTAAGCCCAAATGAGACATGATTAGTATGGGAATCAAGGATTATGATCAGGGTGTCCCAAAGAAATGTGGGTATGGAAATTAAAGAGGAAAATCAGGCAGGGTCTGTCCCGACAAGGTCGACACTCCTGCCCGAAGTGGATGGATGTTTGAAGGGGTAGAAAGACAAAATGATTAACTGCATAGAACATTTGGGACATATAAGAATGCGATAATTATGTTTTACGGTCATTGACTGTGTTCAAAACACAACATCCATATAGTGTGACCTGAAATTGGAATGAAAAATGAGTGTCGACCACAGAACATATTCACAATGTTAGAGTTGTATAAATTTTTAATTCGAAATCATCAAAGATGTTGGCCTAAAATGGTAAGAGAGCCCTTCGACCTAGAATTTATGTCGTTCAGGGGTCATTTCATATTTGAAAGATGTTGGAAGCCCAAATAAATGGTATGCATAAAGCATGAATATGACAATACAGTTTAATTTCCTGGAGGACGATGGGAGAGGAAGAGATCTCTATGGAGGGGAATACATGGTGTAGTCATGATAAACTCGACGTGAATGAGGGAAAAGGCCTACACCACACCATGTGTTTCAACCCAAGGTGATATTTTGATGTTTGTGCTGGGCCCATGGATAAAATGTCTAGGAATTCTTATTTATACCATAAGGATGGGAATCAATACACACGTAGTTCTAAAAAGGGCCATGCGGTTTAGCATTGTGTGGGGAGGACATGGGAGGATATAAGAATGAGAAAGGGTACATTGTGAAATCATCGTAATCTCAACATGGGTGGGGGCTAAAGAAACTACACTACACCATGTGTTACCCTCTAAGAGAACTACACGCGGGGGATGGGGTAGTCAATGAGAAGAGTTTTGTGGATCATCTCACGAAACGTTGTCTGAGCGTTCATATGATTTCCATGAGGGTGGGAATCAATCCATACATAGTTCTTGAGATGCACTTTAACATCATTCATGATGACGGTGGTGGGGAGATCTTAGTTTAATGTCTTAGAACTCTGACCATTTTGCAGTTTATCATCTTGTGGGATGACAAATTTGTTTAATGTCATGAATGATCAAATAGTTTATGGTCATGTAGGACCACATACAGTTTAACATCCTATGGGATGACATACAGTTTGATGTCTTCTGAGACATTATAACTTAAGGTCATGTAGGAAACTACATTGTTTAACCTCCTAAGGGAAGGCATAAAGTTTATTTTTATGTAGGAAATTACTGTTTAAGGTCTTGTAAGGCCATAAAATTGGTCACGAAAAGTATTTCTTGAGGAATATGGCATTGGTGGGAGGTGTTAAATTCTTTCCATTCATGGTAACCAGGTAGTACGTACCATTGGGGAAATCATTGTGAATGATGTAAGGTCCTTCCCATTTTAGCTCTAGCATGGGTGGTTTCCTACCACGTAGCATTAGAGTTCATAGGGCCAACACCATGTCACCTTGCAAGAAATAGAAGAGGCGAAACTTCTTGTTGAAAGCTCTTTCTATATTGTTCTAATGGATTTCCAGATTGTGTAGGGCACAAATCCTATTCTAGTCAAGCTCTTCAAAATCATCCAAATATATTTCAGTAACTTTATCTTGTGCTTGATGAACATAAAAAACTATGTGTAATGAAGGAAACTGAATCTCGATGGGAAATACGATATTTGTTCCGTACACCAGAGAGTATGGGGTCACCTATGTAGAATTGTGAGTCATCATATAATAAGCCCAAAGTGCATAGAGGATATTTTATAGCCAACTCTTCTTATTCTGAACAACAATTTTCCATAGAATATTAGATAGGGTTTTTTGAATGTCTTAATCTGCTCATTTTTCTCTGTGTAATAGCAGGAGGTATGTTTAGAATGAATGTTGTACTTGGAGTACAATTTATCCAACTCAGCTGCCCAAATTTTGGTTAAATTATTTTTAAGAATGGTTTGAGGGACTCCAAATCGGTAGATGATGTTGGTGCTCACAGATTCAATGATAGAATAGGCCTTGACCTCTTTGAGTGGAACTACTTCTACCCTCCAGGAAAAGAAATCTGTAACAGTAAGGATGAACATGCACTGGTGAACTATCACCAGTGGATATGGTTGCATGACATTGAGTTCCCAGACTGAAGAAGGGAAAATAGTACATCGTATTGTTTAGAGGCTTTGGAGGCCTATGCACAAAGTTGGGATGAATTTTTCATGCTTGGCCCCTCTTGGAAAAATAGATGCAGTCACAAATCAGGGTGGGAATAAATACCCTAGTCTCTAAATATGGTGAGATTACTTCGGCCTGGTCTGATAAGACCTATAGACACTGGCATGAACATCTTGAATGACTTGAGACGTCTCAAATCCTTGAATTAAATGGAGGATAACCCCATCAAACCCACTCTTGTAGAGGATCTCCTCAAGGCCATGACCACTTTGGAGGGTAAATTCCAATGTGTTGTGTCATATTTTCTCACGCTCGGCTCTATCATCCGTGAGATTACTATTTTTGAGGTACATGAAAAAGGAGGTCCTCCTATTAGGAGTCACATTGATCACTACTTCCAAGGGATCTATGTGTCCTAACATGGTGGAACTAGTGGTAATGTGGCTAACCTGTGGGTTTTCCTCATCGTCAGTAGTGACATAGCTAGGTTGGCCGAGGCGCCGACTCTACCATTTTGGAATCGAGGAATATGAGTAACCTCTGTCCAAGGTGGGAAATGGGCCATCAGCTAGAGGGTGCATTCCAATAGTGGTACAAGATCTAGATTTATGAGGACATAGTCACTGTTGATCTGCTTGATGACTAGTTTAGAGTCCACTTTCCTATGAAAGTGAGGAACATAAATCTCAAGTTCCAACTCAAGACCAATATTGAGAGCCTGATAGTTCACCCCATTATTGGTAAATCCTTTTGACATGAGGAATAAATTTGGTAAAACATAATTTGCTAGGGTAATGAAGATGATACCCATGCCTACCTTTTTGATCCTAGGGTCATATATCCTTCTACCACCAGGGCTCCGAGAAGCATCATCAAAGTGAATTTTCCAACATCGAATGGCTTGTTCTACAAAGAGGATTGACTCGTCGAGAAAATCAAGGCCCGTAGACTAGTCCATGAGGGTTGGATAGACTGAAAGGAAGTCATCCAATGATTGACCATTAATAGACTTATGTGGGACAAACCTGATGTCAAACTATTGGAGGATCACTTCTCACCAAGATAGATGGCCCATCAACATTGGGTGGCTTAGGATGTATTTCAGTGGATCCATTCGGAACACCATCTATACCTCATGGTGATCCATGTGATGAAACAATTTATATACTAAAAATACGAGCGCTTGGTAACTCTTCTCTATAGGGGAGTATCTAGTATTTGTATCAAGGATCAAGTGGCTGAGATAGTAAAGACTGTTCTCTGTTCCCTAATTTTGATTCTGGGCAAGAAGGTTGTCGAAAGATTATTCTAGGGTGGTCACCAAAAGGACCAACAGCTTTTCAGAAACATGTGGCACCATGAACAGAGGATATAGTTGATACTAATTGATTTCATTTAAATCAATATGACATTCCTCATCACATTGATAGACAATTCCTTTATTCAAGAGATAAGAAAATGGATTACACTTTCTAGCCAAATTCGAGATGAATTGGAGTATATAGGAAATTGGATTTGACAGTGTTGATGCTCCCAAATTACACATGGGTAAGTCATCTAGCTGATGTCCTTGACCTTCTTTGGTTTGATCTTGATGCCCCTATATCGAACAATAATGTTGAGAAAAATTATGCGGGTGACCCAAAAGGAACACTTCAACATGTTCATGTTTAGGTGGCGCAAATGGAGGAATCCAAAAACATTCCCAATGTGTTTGAGATTGTCCTAACTTTGGTGAGATTTCACCATCATATCTTCTATGAATAATTTCATCAATTTCCCATGGATCGACTTAATTATGCGATGCATGGAATGCTGATAGGTGGCACCTGTATTCTGTGGACTTAAGGACATTACCTGGTAAAAAAAGAACCTTCCATTGCCCTTATGTCTGTAGAATATTCATCCTTAGGGGCCATTTAGATTTTATTATACTCGGAATACCCATCCATGAAAGAATGATCCTGGAACCTACCTGTGGTGTCAATCAATAGCTCTATCATGGGAAATGGGAAAATCATCCTTCAGATAGTGAGAGTTGTGATCCCAGAAGACGTTTCAGACATTGATATTGTAACACCCGAGACTTTTATGTTATATAAATCATCAAAGGAATTTTTTTTTTACACAACACTTGCTTGGCTTGCTTTACACGCAATCGCGACCTTCCTCGATAGCTTGCGTTGTACGCAATACCGAGTTTCACTAAACAACATTATGCTATTAAAACTAGCCGTTATGAATAGTAATAACCACTTTTTGAAATTTTATAAATTTTATTTTTCAAAATGGACTTCATTTTTGGACTCAGAATATCGAAATTAGCCTAGGGTGAAATTTTGGTATTTTTCTGAAAACTTTCAATTTTTGATGAATAGTGAAACCACTAAGTGGTAGGTTAAAAACTGAATTTTGCATAAAACTTAATTTTACCGCTTCTGTGAATTGAATTTCAAAAATCCGAGAGACACGGTTAATATCAAGGACTAAAATGTGGTTCAATGAGATGAAAATAATTTTTTGGTGAATAGTAACTTTTTACTATTTTTACCGCGGTTAATAGTAAATAGGGTAACTAAGGGTAAATATGATATTAATATTACCCTAACACATGTCCTAATTCTATTGGACAAGTGTAATGCGACCAAAAACAAACTTAGGAATAAAATATGACCATTTAGGCCCACTTGGATTAGATTAGGACAATTATTATTAATTTATTTAAAGAAGGGTTAAAATAGTTAAAATCAATGTTTAATAAGTAAATCATTTTTAATATGGGGTTATACATACGTTAAATTCGATTGTAAATATTCATTAAAAAGCTAAAAAGATTTCCTACATGATGGTATTTTATTTGTAATTTTTAGACATCAAATAATTTAATTTATTTATGACACAAAGATGATGCAGTAATTATCTTATTAATGAAATATTGACAAAATTGATAATATAAATACCAAAATAAATGTAATTTGAGACTTTTTATGAATTCCACTAATTTTCTAGGTTACTATGATATATTATTGTTGATTTAATCAACTTGTTTCGAACATATAATTCTGTTATGACTTTCACAAAAATCATATATCAAATAGTGTCAAAATTGACACAAAATAGTTTTTAAATCAAATATTATATTATTAATTGTTATTTTATTCCTAAAAATCTAAGGTTCGGCCAAATGACTTAGATAAGGATATATATATTAATAATAAACAATTTGGGGTTCGTTTGGCATGTTATAGTAAGTGTATTAACCATATAGTGAAAGAAAACAAAAAGACACGGTAAAAGTTAAATTATTTAACTTAGAGTTAAATCTAATTGATAAGGTTAAAATAATAACCTAAACTTGTCTAAATCCTATTGGTTGATAGGATTTCGACCCTTCCCCACTTTATCTTCGAAATAAGACCCTTTGGAACCATTATAAACCGATTTTGACTTTAATATAAAATAATATTTTGAGATATTACTAAGGTGCCCCTCTCCTCCCTTATAAAAGGGCACCTCCTCCCCCTCCTCCTCACACCAAATTGAGCACTCAAGCTCGGCCAACCCCTGCCATTTTCTCCTCTACACTTCCCTAGAATAATCCTAGAGGTCCTGGTCTTCTCCAAAGACCAATCTTAGTTCCTTAAGTGGAGGATTCAAAGAAGCGTTCCAAAGAAGAGGTAATATCCATTACCGATCTTTTCAATTTCTTTCTTCTTCAACTTCTTATTCTTTAGTTGTTTCATGATAAAGTAATAACATCAGTATTACTTACATACTGATATGTTATTATAAATATGAAACAACCCTAATTCACCTTCAATCCATCCTACGGAAAAATGAAATCACCGCGCGTGCGTACGTACGGAATACCGTCTCCACGCCGTGGTGTAATCTATTTTCCACCATCACCTTACAAGGATGGGTATAATGGTGTAATGAGTAACTAAATATGATTATTATGAAGTAATATTGATACTGAAATAATATATATATACTCCAATACAATTCCACGATCATAGGAATGATATCATCACTCGTGCGTACGTACGGAATACCGTCTCCACGATGTGATGCGACTCGTTCTACATGATCTTCATTTCGTAATGATTATATAAATGAATTGAATGAATGAATATGGTATATAATACACTAATACCATTCTGGAAATGAATTATCTATAACCTAAAGATAAGAATAAGAATTTATTCGACAAAACACGCATAAGAACAAAAAGTTATAAAGACCCGAGTAACAAGTAACAATGAAATATTACTAACAAGAAGCTAATAATATGACCATATATGATATCATATAAATATGTATGATTCTGGAATAAGTCAATAACATTATTTAAACCATTATACAGGAGCTTCGGACACGAACAAAGCAAATCGGTCCTAAGGTAAGGGAAATATCACAATCTCATTTTTATCCGAGATTGTTTATTCGTAAGTATTTACTGGGGTGTATTTTATCATCCACATCCATGTTCCCTCAATATGTAATATTGTTTCCATCCACTTGAAATAGTTTAAATCCAATTTTACCCTTAGGTGAGTTTTTAGTAAAGAATATGAAAGGAATCTTTTGTCGTTTTTCCGTACGAGGTACTTTTTGACTTTTCCGACAAAAGTACGAATAATGTTTTTTTTAACTTATACGGCATGAATGGATTTTTAAAACATTACTTCAAAGAAGCTTCCTTTACAAGTTTTCAAGTTTATTTTTAATCAACTTCTTTTATTTTAATGTTGTATGACATGTTATGAAAGGAAAAATGTTTTTGATGAAGAAAGGATATTTTCCTTAAGAATTCAATTCAAGTGTTTTATCAAAATTATTTTCCATCTAAGATAATAAAGGGTTCTGTTTCTATCCATATTTTTTACATTGGTTTGACTATGTTGTGATGGAATTATGTTTATGAATTCCTTTATCATATATGAATTGATTTATGATGTCATGATGTTTCAAGAATCCCATTTTTGTTATATGTGTTATGCGATGATGTATGTTTTTATGATTATGTGGCACACATAAGAAAGGATTCATTATGAGATGGGTGGGACCTATATCTCCCTCCAATGCATTGGGTAAAGATTTTATATCTCATGAGATAGACATGGCTGGAACGGAAGGTTATTTCGGTTCAGTGATACAGGACTGAAACGAGGAGTGAACTCGGTTCAGAAAGGGACTTTGTCCACTAAGATAGTCTTAGTCATGACTAACAAGAAATGATTTTCCATGATTATGTGTGCATGCCACAAAGTTTCAAGTTTTATGTTATGATTATGGGGATCTCATTTTCACTTCTATGATTTATTCCATGTTAAGATATTATGATCTCTTTTGCAGGTTTTGATTTTCAAAAAGATATGATATGATTTTTATTTCCTTTATTTGCCCTTGCTGAGCATTTGAGCTCACCCTTTTATGTTTTCTTTTCCCCAGGTCAGGAAGATGGATATTAAGTAGAATATGCTAAAAGGGACCCTAGATATGATGAAATAAATGGGAGACACTGTAGAAGATTTATGAACCAGTTGTTTATGTTTCCCAGTTTCTAAAGACACTATACCTATACGGTCCTTTGTGGTTTTGTCATATGTTGTAATAAGTGTGCTTCAATTTTGAAGTATTAAAAATGTATGTAAAGTATGGGTCGTTATAGTTGGTATCAGAGGAAAGGTATAGTCAACCTTTGGAAACTAGGATGTGAAAGCCTTAGTAAGAACCCTAAGGATAAGTCTAAGCATAGAACACAATTTTAGAAATGGCCTTGAATAACCTAGGATAAGACCATAAGCATGAAAATTTTATTCTTGAATTATGTGGTTTCCTATTATAATTAGTGTTGCTCACACTATTCTTCTTGGTTTTAGTCAATGGCTGGAACCCGAAGGAACCGTGTTAATGCGGAATGCGATGGGCAATGCAATGATTGTCCCCCTGAGCAACCAAACGATATGGGAGCTGGAATGCAAAATCTTGTAGCCATGCTCACACAACTTTCTCAAGCTATGAATCATGCAGGATTTCCAAACGAGCAAAGGAGGGAGCAACATTCTGTTGAATCCTTCATGAGGCAGCGTCCACCTTCTTTCAGCGGGTCTACTGATCCATTAGTTTCTGAACAATGGATTAGTACTACTGAAAAGATATTTTCAGTTCTTCAATGTTCTGAACATGATAAAGTCATCCTAGCAGTGTACCGTTTGGAAGGAGATGCGGATCAATGGTGGAATCTTGTTAAGAATACGAGGCAAAGGGATGAAATTGAGTCTATGGAATGGGACGAGTTCAAGAACTTATTTTTCAATAAGTACTTCCCTCGTATTCTCCGAACAAAGATGGAGAAAGAGTTCCTTGAACTGAAGCAAAGGGATGATGAATCTGTTAGTACCTATGAAGCAAATTTTACAAGACTTGCAAGGTACGCTTCTGGTATTATTATCCAACCTGAGAGTAATATCGATCGATTCTTTAGTGGCTTAAAACCAAGTCTTCGAAGGGCGTTAGCCATAAGGGACTTCAATAGCTACGAGGAAATCGTTCGATGTGCTCTCAAAGTCGAGATGGAGATTGGAGTAACCCATCAGTCACATGGGTTTGATAAGAAGAGGAAGATGGAATTCAAAGAAAAATCTAAAGAGCACACGGAAAAGAAGATGAACTTTCCCTTATGCTCAAAGTGTGGAAAGAAACATGGAGGGAGTTGTCTTAAAGGGACAAGTAAATGTTTTAAATGTGGAAAGGAAGGTCATCGGGCATTTGAATGCCGTGATAATGGGAAGAAGATGTCTAATGATGCAAACAAAGGAAGGGATACACAGAATGAACCTGCTACACTTCAATGTTTCAAGTGCAAGGAGATGGGGCATTATGCCAATCAATGCCCAAATCCAAGGGTTGATGATGATGGTCGACGTCAACAAACTCTTAAGGCTAAAGACAAAGGAAAGTCACATGCAATTTCTATCAGCGATGTGGAGTACGATAACGATGTGGTGAAAGGTACACTTACCATCCACTCTAAAGTAGCAAATGTTTTATTTGATTCTGGATCCACCCACTCTTTTATTTCTGAAGACTTTTCTAAGGGTATCACCGTACTACCTCAACAATTAGATGTTGAGTTAGCTGTGACAACACCTAATGGCACATCAATCGCATCAAAAGTTTATAATTCTTCTCCGATCGAAGTTTGTGGGAAACTGCTTCCTGCAAATCTTGTGATCCTTCCTTTAGTGGAATTTGATGTGATTCTTGGCATGGATTGGCTTTCTCTACATGGAGCTCATATCAATTGCCAAAGAAGGGAAGTCACATTTCATATTCCAGATCAACCTACGATCGTCTATCAATGCAAGGATGAACATAACCTTCCATTGGAAATTTCTTCCATCTTATGGGTATTGATTCCACTAAATGAAGGTGATTTATCTCAAATGGTTGGTGAGAAACTCACGATTAAGAATATTCCCATTGTACGGGAGTTTGATGATGTCTTTCCGGAGGAATTGCCGGGTCTTCCACCAAATCGTGAAGTTGAGTTTTCAATAGAACTCGTACCGGGTGCTTTGCCTATTTCAAAGACACCTTATAGAATGGCCCCAATTGAGTTGCAGGAATTGAAGAAGCAACTCCAAGAGAATCTTGATAAGGGATTCATACGCCCTAGTGCGTCACCTTGGGGAGCACCTGTTCTATTTGTTAAGAAGAAAGATGGATCAATGAGACTCTGCATTGATTATCGAGAACTTAACAAGATCACTATCAAGAACAAATATCCTCTCCCACGCATTGATGACTTATTTGACCAACTACGCGGAGCTCAATACTTTTCCAAGATTGATCTTCGTTCAGGGTATCATCAATTAAGGTTCAAAAGGGAGGATATACCAAAGACGGCTTTCCGTACAAGGTATGGACACTATGAATTTATAGTGATTCCATTTGGTCTTACTAATGCCCCTGCTATCTTCATGGATCTAATGAATAGAGTCTTTAGAGACTATCTTGATCAATTTGTGGTAGTCTTTATAGACGATATTCTTGTCTCTTCAAAGAGCAAGGAAGAGCATGAAGATCACTTGAGAATTATATTGAAGACCCTGAGAAAGGAGAAGCTTTATGCCAAATTTACCAAGTGTGAATTTTGGCTTAAAAAAGTTGCATTTTTGGGTCATATAATCTCAAAAGAGGGGATATCTGTGGATCCAGCAAAAACAGAGGTTATCGAAAGATGGTCAAGACCAACAACAGTAACTGAGATCCGAAGTTTTCTTGGTTTGGCTGGATATTATCGACGTTTTGTAAAAGATTTTTCACGATTATCTAATCCACTCACCAAGTTGACTCGGAAAGGAGTTAAGTTTGTCTGGACAGAGGAATGTGAAGAGAATTTCAAGGAGTTGAAAAGAAGGTTATCCAGTGCACCTGTGCTCACACTGCCTTGTAGTGGAGAAAGGTTTGTGATCTACAGTGATGCATCCAAGAAGGGATTGGGGTGTGTTCTTATGCAAAATGATATGGTGATAGCTTATGCCTCACGACAGTTGAAAATCCATGAACAAAATTACCCAACACATGATTTGGAGTTGGCTGCGGTAATCTTTGCATTAAAGATTTGGAGGCATTACCTTTATGGTGAAAGGTGTGATATTTATACTGATCATAAAAGTTTAAAGTATATTTTCACACAAAAGGAGCTGAATATGCGCCAAAGAAGATGGTTGGAGCTGATTAAGGATTATGACTGCTCAATCCATTACCACCCTGGGAAAGCAAACAAGGTGGCAGATGCATTAAGTCGCCAAGACCATGCTAGTTTATCCATGATGAGGATCACAAAAGATCCAATATTTATGGATTTACAAAGGATGGATCTTGGAATTATAATGGAAGGTGAAAAATCTTATCTTTCTCAAATGAATGTTCAACCATCTATACATGTGAAGATTAAAGAGGCACAGAAAGAAGATGTCGAGTTACAAAAGAAGGTGAGAAATGTTCCTGAATTCAACCTTGATTGTGATGGGATAATAAAGTTCAGGAATCGGGTTTGTGTTCCTCCCATCCCCGAATTAAAGAAAGAGCTGCTGGATGAGGCTCATAGTTCTTCATTCTCTATTCATCCTGGAAGCACGAAGATGTATAGGGACCTGAAAGAGTACTTCTGGTGGGATGGCATGAAAAGAGATGTTGCTGAATATGTCTCTCGATGCTTGGTTTGTCAACAAGTTAAAGCTGAGAGACAGAAGTCTAAGGGGATGTTACAACCATTACCCATACCCGAATGGAAATGGGAAAACATCACTATGGACTTTGTCACAGGACTTCCTAAAACATCCAAAGGCAATAATGCTATCTGGGTCATAGTTGATCGTCTTACAAAGTCTGCACACTTCATTGCTATTAGAGAGGATTTCTCTCTAGATCAGCTTGCCAAGATATATGTAAAGGAAGTGGTAAGATTGCATGGAGTACCACTTTCTATTATATCTGATCGAGATCCGAGATTTACCTCGAAGTTCTGGCGAAGTCTTCAGCATACTCTGGATACAGAGTTGAGTTTCAGCACTGCTTATCATCCCCAGACAGACGGTCAGTCTGAGAGAACAATTCAAACCCTAGAAGATATGTTGAGAGCTTGCTCTATGGATTTCAAAGGAGGTTGGGATCAACACCTACCTTTGGTGGAATTTTCTTATAATAATAGCTTTCACTCCAGTATTCAAATGGCTCCTTATGAAGCTCTCTATGGAAAGAAATGCAGGACTCCAACTTGCTGGGATGAAGTTGGGGAAAGAAAGCTATTAGGACCTGATCTCGTTGATGAAATGGCAGAAAAGGTCAGATCTATTCAACAACACATAAGAGCAGCTCAGAGTCGACAGAAAAGCTATGCCGACAACCGAAGAAAAGACCTAGAGTTTGAAGTGGGTGATAAAGTGTTCTTACGAATATCTCCCTGGAAGAGGGTTATGAGATTTGGAAAGAAGGGGAAGTTGAGCCCTAGATATATCGGTCCTTTCAAAATATTGGATCGTGTTGGGAAGGTAGCTTACCGATTGGCGCTTCCACCGAATCTCTCTCAAGTTCACGATGTGTTCCATGTATCTCTCCTGAGAAAGTACATACCAGATCCTTCACATGTACTCAGCTCAGAAGTTGTACCACTGGAGCAAGATCTTTCTTATGAAGAACAGCCGATAGAGATTCTGGATCGTAGCGAAAAAGTCCTACGAAACAAGACCACTCGCTTGGTGAAAGTTTTATGGAGAAACCACCAACTTGAAGAAGCTACATGGGAGCTTGAGGATATGATGAGGGAGAAGTATCCTCATTTGTTTGTTGCAAAGTGACGAATTTCGAGGGCGAAATTCTTTTTAAGGGGGGTAGAATGTAACACCCGAGACTTTTATGTTATATAAATCATCAAAGGAATTTTTTTTTACACAACACTTGCTTGGCTTGCTTTACACGCAATCGCGACCTTCCTCGATAGCTTGCGTTGTACGCAATACCGAGTTTCACTAAACAACATTATGCTATTAAAACTAGCCGTTATGAATAGTAATAACCACTTTTTGAAATTTTATAAATTTTTTTTTTCAAAATGGACTTCATTTTTGGACTCAGAATATCGAAATTAGCCTAGGGTGAAATTTTGGTATTTTTCTGAAAACTTTCAATTTTTGATGAATAGTGAAACCACTAAGTGGTAGGTTAAAAACTGAATTTTGCATAAAACTTAATTTTACCGCTTCTGTGAATGGAATTTCAAAAATCCGAGAGACACGGTTAATATCAAGGACTAAAATGTGGTTCAATGAGATGAAAATAATTTTTTGGTGAATAGTAACTTTTTACTATTTTTACCGCGGTTAATAGTAAATAGGGTAACTAAGGGTAAATATGATATTAATATTACCCTAACACATGTCCTAATTCTATTGGACAAGTGTAATTCGACCAAAAACAAACTTAGGAATAAAATATGACCATTTAGGCCCACTTGGATTAGATTAGGACAATTATTATTAATTTATTTAAAGAAGGGTTAAAATAGTTAAAATCAAAGTTTAATAAGTAAATCATTTTTAATATGGGGTTATCCATAAGATAAATTCGATTGTAAATATTCATTAGAAAGATAAAAAGATTTCCTACATGATGGTATTTTATTTGTAATTTTTAGACATCAAATAAGTTAATTTATTTATGACACAAAGATGATGCAGTAATTATCTTATTAATGAAATATTGACAAAATTGATAATATAAATACCAAAATAAATGTAATTTGAGACTTTTTATGAATTCCACTAATTTTCTAGGTTACTATGATATATTATTGTTGATTTAAGCAACTTGGTTCGAACATATAATTCTGTTATGACTTTCACAAAAATCATATATCAAATAGTGTCAAAATTGACACAAAATAGTTTTTAAATCAAATATTATATTATTAATTGTTATTTTATTCCTAAAAATCTAAGGTTCGGCCAAATGACTTAGATAAGGATATATATATTAATAATAAACAATTTGGGGTTCGTTTGGCATGTTATAGTAAGTGTATTAACCATATAGTGAAAGAAAACAAAAAGACACGGTAAAAGTTAAATTATTTAACTTAGAGTTAAATCTAATTGATAAGGTTAAAATAATAACCTAAACTTGTCTAAATCCTATTGGTTGATAGGATTTCGACCCTTCCCCACTTTATCTTCGAAATAAGACCCTTTGGAACCATTATAAACCGATTTTGACTTTAATATAAAATAATATTTTGAGATATTACTAAGGTGCCCCTCTCCTCCCTTATAAAAGGGCACCTCCTCCCCCTCCTCCTCACACCAAATTGAGCACTCAAGCTCAGCCAACCCCTGCCATTTTCTCCTCTACACTTCCCTAGAATAATCCTAGAGGTCCTGGTCTTCTCCAAAGACCAATCTTAGTTCCTTAAGTGGAGGATTCAAAGAAGCGTTCCAAAGAAGAGGTAATATCCATTACCGATCTTTTCAATTTCTTTCTTCTTCAACTTCTTATTCTTTAGTTGTTTCATGATAAAGTAATAACATCAGTATTACTTACATACTGATATGTTATTATAAATATGAAACAACCCTAATTCACCTTCTATCCATCCTACGGAAAAATGAAATCACCGCGCGTGCGTACGTACGGAATACCGTCTCCACGCCGTGGTGTAATCTATTTTCCACCATCACCTTACAAGGATGGGTATAATGGTGTAATGAGTAACTAAATATGATTATTATGAAGTAATATTGATACTGAAATAATATATATATACTCCAATACAATTCCACGATCATAGGAATGATATCATCACTCGTGCGTACGTACGGAATACCGTCTCCACGATGTGATGCGACTCGTTCTACATGATCTTCATTTCGTAATGATTATATAAATGAATTGAATGAATGAATATGGTATATAATACACTAATACCATTCTGGAAATGAATTATCTATAACCTAAAGATATGAATAAGAATTTATTCGACAAAACACGCATAAGAACAAAAAGTTATAAAGACCCGAGTAACAAGTAACAATGAAATATTACTAACAAGAAGCTAATAATATGACCATATATGATATCATATAAATATGTATGATTCTGGAATAAGTCAATAACATTATTTAAACCATTATACAGGAGCTTCGGACACGAACAAAGCAAATCGGACCTAAGGTAAGGGAAATATCACAATCTCATTTTTATCCGAGATTGTTTATTCGTAAGTATTTACTGGGGTGTATTTTATCATCCACATCCATGTTCCCTCAATATGTAATATTGTTTCCATCCACTTGAAATAGTTTAAATCCAATTTTACCCTTAGGTGAGTTTTTAGTAAAGAATATGAAAGGAATCTTTTGTCGTTTTTCCGTACGAGGTACTTTTTGACTTTTCCGACAAAAGTACGAAGAATGTTTTTTTTAACTTATACGGCATGAATGGATTTTTAAAACATTACTTCAAAGAAGCTTCCTTTACAAGTTTTCAAGTTTATTTTTAATCAACTTCTTTTATTTTAATGTTGTATGACATGTTATGAAAGGAAAAATGTTTTTGATGAAGAAAGGATATTTTCCTCAAGAATTCAATTCAAGTGTTTTATCAAAATTATTTTCCATCTAAGATAATAAAGGGTTCTGTTTCTATCCATATTTTTTACATTGGTTTGACTATGTTGTGATGGAATTATGTTTATGAATTCCTTTATCATATATGAATTGATTTATGATGTCATGATGTTTCAAGAATCCCATTTTTGTTATATGTGTTATGCGATGATGTATGTTTTTATGATTATGTGGCACACATAAGAAAGGATTCATTATGAGATGGGTGGGACCTATATCTCCCTCCAATGCATTGGGTAAAGATTTTATATCTCATGAGATAGACATGGCTGGAACAGAAGGTTATTTCGGTTCAGTGATACAGGACTGAAACGAGGAGTGAACTCGGTTCAGAAAGGGACTTTGTCCACTAAGATAGTCTTAGTCATGACTAACAAGAAATGATTTTCCATGATTATGTGTGCATGCCACAAAGTTTCAAGTTTTATGTTATGATTATGGGGATCTCATTTTCACTTCTATGATTTATTCCATGTTAAGATATTATGATCTCTTTTGCAGGTTTTGATTTTCAAAAAGATATGATATGATTTTTATTTCCTTTATTTGCCCTTGATGAGCATTTGAGCTCACCCTTTTATGTTTTCTTTTCCCCAGGTCAGGAAGATGGATATTAAGTAGAATATGCTAAAAGGGACCCTAGATATGATGAAATAAATGGGATACACTGTAGAAGATTTATGAACCAGTTGTTTATGTTTCCCAGTTTCTAAAGACACTATACCTATACGGTCCTTTGTGGTTTTGTCATATGTTGTAATAAGTGTGCTTCAATTTTGAAGTATTAAAAATGTATGTAAAGTATGGGTCGTTATAGATATTCATATTTTTATTCCTAATGGGCACAATGTTGGCTAACAATATGGGGTACTGGAACTCCTTGTTGAAATTGGATCTAATGAGATTATCATTTAGGCCTCGATAATGGCACCGTGAGAAGTGTTCATCTATTTGGGAGGCTGCTTGAACCCGTGGTGATTAGCTGGGACACCGAGGTGGTGGAAGAATACTTGGGGATATAGTTCTACAATCACATCATAAATCTATGAAAAACAAATCATGGTGATATTTCAGGAAGTCCATGTAATGATGTTTCTCTTCAACAGGCATAGTAGCACTGATCAATGTGGGCTTAAGATCTGTCTTGCTACCGAGGTCCATCTATACCAATTCATTAAATCCGGAGGATTCAACATATTCGAATACAGGAGGTGTGTCATCAAAATCTTCTTATTCACTTACGGAGGAGGGATCCTTGGCAGAAGGTGTTTCCTCTATGTCAATAAATCCCAATGGGACGCTTGTTCTAGCCTGAGCAGTGGTGGACACTGCATTGGGGGACTCCTATGCTGCTGAAACCATTGAAATGAAAGCTTTCGATCTGATCCCATTGGGTATTCAGCCCAAGGGGTCACACATGATGATATAAAATAATTAGTGGTCCATTAGCGTGAGCAATTTTATCCTATCCCGGAGAAATAAGCATGTATGGCATATTGCTTTTGCCATAGGGCGTACATCTCGATACCTTACAGGGGTATGGGCTCTAGGATCAACCGATCCTGATTCGTGTAGGACTATGAGGTTATCTTATGGTGTCACATAGACATCGGAATGTGATCCCCCATATTTCCAGAAAAAAGAAATCATTTCCCCATATATGGGGTCGTATCATTCAATCGATGGATTGGGAAAATGTAGGCATCATTGAAATCTGTCCATGGGTCAGTCGTAGTGGTACCATGTTCAAAATCATTAGCCTGTATCGTCTTGTCCATGCTCTTTTAATAGTTAGAATCTAAGTAGTGGGCTTCACAAGAGTAATTGGAGACATGTCAACTTGATGTATGCCCACTCTACCATTAAGTGAGTACTTGAGGCACTGATGATACGATGAAGGGACCGTTGTATACAAGTGGATACATGACATTCCAATCAGCACATTATAGGTGGTTTCATTGGAAACAAACTTGAACTCAGTGCTGGATAATAGACCACCGAACTGTGTATTCAGGTGGATCTTGCAAACTGGAATATATTCCGTCCAATAATAACCATGGATTTTATGGTCAGTGGGACTTAAATCATCCTCAGATTGCCCCATTTTTTGAAGAGTATGGGTCCGTATTTGGTTGACCCTGGAGCTTGTGTCAACAAAATAGTGGCGAAACTCTACACTATTGAAGTGGTCAGTGATGTAAAATTTTGGTATTTTCCCATGTATGGGATAGAATTGATTTTCTCTAGAGAAAGAGCTGATGTCCTGGCATTTAGCATGCTCGACTGCCTCGGCATGGAAGGGTTACAAGGATGCTACCTTTATCTCAAATTAGTGGGTACATATTAAAGCCTCAACAGGGGATTCAAGAATATATGTGGATAGGAAAAAAGCCTCAAGGATAGAGATCCTTTTCAGAATGTTGGAATGATGTTTGACGACATCATACTGTCCAGCTAAGTGAGATCTTCTACTTGCAGGAGGTTGTTCTGTTGTAGGGGGATGACGGTCCCTACTGAATGAACCAGTAGCTAAATGGTGTTGGGAATATCCCACTACTCACTAGTCAAAGCTCATAGAAAAACAACCAAATTTGGTTTAGATTTCTTGGTCTCGTATGTAGTAGACTGTGTTTAATCATGACGCGGTCGAGGCAACTCTTCCTGATCATGTAACAAAAATGGAAACGAATGCAGATATGATGACAAAAGATGAGAAATCTATGCATGTTGATCTATGCATTGGTCATGCTATCTAGTTTTAGTTTCATGCATGTCTTGGATAGAAGTACTGAACGAGGCACTCCGACAACCCACATTCCCATGGCTATGACGACACTAGTGACAACAAGTTATATTGGTAGGATTCTTCTGGAACTCTTCACTGTCAGAAATCATGTAGGGGTTTACCAGCTCGATGGTCTTAACCGAGGAAGACCCTTGACTATCACTTGAAGAATCATCCACTAATAGACTAAATCTAGGTTGAATTTCCACATATAGGTGAATTATGTTGTCGAGGGTATGGGATGACGATGGCATTGGTGGGGCGATTTGTTTTCCCTTGCATCTATAACGCCTTATCTTTTGGGAAGAGGACAGTTGAGCTGTTGACTCAGATGTACGGGTTGTGGGTGACACGGTTTCTTTTGAAGGCTCAGGTCGATTCATACATTCACAGATAATACTATGGGAATAAGTGACTATTTTACAAGCCACCCAGTTGACATAATTTTGGGACACGTGGTAAGAAACTTGATTCCACTCTCATTTGCTGTTGCTACAGCGGTTTGGCTTCACAAAGACACATGCCACCTATTTCAAAGCCGAACCTAACATAACTATGTGTTTTCAACCTAGTAATGAAGTGAGTCTTTAAAAACATATGATTGTGTAAGGGTGTGACCTAAGATATGGTGATAGATTCCATAATTGGGGTGATTAGTTAGATCTTCCTCTTCTGGTCTTCTATATTCATGAAAACGTAGAAGCCCCTTTTCTAAGGCACATAAGAAATAACAGGGTTCTTAAGCCTCATTTAATGAATAGGCCTTGTTTCTCTTATCAAGGAAGGGGGATTTGTGAGCCTGGTCTTCACGAATGGCTAGAGGAGCCTATCATGGATGTGGGACCTAGTTAACTAGGTTGGTTGGTGGTGGCGCATTATGCTGGGATGCATACCAATTCTATAGTGGGTGATTCTAGGTCAGAGAATGCACCTGAGGTTGAGGGTCTCTACAAGGCTATAGATGTGGCTCCACTGGTAACAACTCCTATTTTCTTGGGCCCCCAGTCTGATCCACCACGACAGGATCACCCTTATCAGCTTTTCATGTGGGAATTGCAGGAGGAAATGAATGTGCCTTCATGGAATTCTACAATGCTACCTCTAGATGCTAGGCCTTAGTAGGGAAGTCTTGAAATCCCCCGAGTTAATTCTGGGTAATGAAAGAGGTGACCAGTTCAGTCATGAAATTCCTGACATGCATTGTCAGTAGTTTTTCCTATGTTAGTGGCATACCTAAGGAGTAGGTGAGGCCTTTCCACTTTGCGATGAAGTCTGCAACACATTCCTTAGGCCTATGTTTTCTCATTAAGTGGTCTGTAATACTCATATTCTAGGTGGTAGAGCTGAATTGGTAGAAGAACTTTCTAAAGAGATCAGCATAGCTGGTGACTAACCCAAGGGGGTAACTGGATGTACCAAACAAAAAATGCCCTTACAACATCTATGTGAAACATCAGAGTCTGGTGACCTCCTGTTGCGTTGGAGTTCCCAACATGGGTCCACACCATGAGATAAAGTGGGCTAGATGCTGCAAAGGATTTCCCATCCAATTAATGTGGGAAAAGGTGGGATTTCAAAATCCCAGGGGTGCTGGAATATCATCAACCCATGCTGGATATGGCCTGCCATCAGGCGGGATTTTCACATGTCAAGTCTCCAATGCCTCGAGTTGGGAAATGAGTGTCGCCATTAGATCGTCTGGGTGGGGGTTCCTGTCCTGACGAGGATCCCTGGCCACTGGGGTGTTGGAAGGTTCTTCAATAAGAAAAGCATGCTCGACGGCTCATGGAGTGACTAGTAGAATGGAATATGGAGTGGCCAGTGGGACCAGAGATAGGTCCCATGGATTATCACGTCACTCGGGTGGGTTTGGCAACACATATTGTGACCTTTAGCCATGTGTAACTTCCTCTGCCCTATCTGGGTGGGCAGGATGGTCATGGTTAGCTAGAGGCAATTCAATGGGGGGAAGTTGTGCTTTCCCCTGCTATCCGGGCCGAGGATCACTATAATCTACTTGTCGCTCTACATCGCATTCAGAAAGGAGGTCATCAACCATATTATTGTGCACTATGAGTTGTCGATGAAACACGAATTTTTCGAGATCATCCTTCATTTTTGGCACGATTCTAGGTGGGTTTTAGAATTTATGGCACTATGGTACTCTTTTCCCTTGTTGGGATTCTAGCTGAGGGATAGTGACTCGATAGGAACTGGATGACCTAGTAATTTCATTCCCTGGTGAGTGATCTATCTCAACAGATACTATAGGTTTAGACTCCCTTGAGGTTTAGGTCTTATCCAAGAAGCTATAGCTCATTCTATCCCCTTGGTTGGTCGACCATGTTAGCCACGAATATACCTAGAGGAATATCTTCAATATCGCCGGACAACTCAAGATGGCGATGAATAGCACTGAAGAGGAGGGCAGCGTACTGCCCCCAACCATAGACCTGAATATACAGGGAACCCTCCTTGATAATCATGAATAGCACTTTAATGATTTAGACGTATCACTGTTGGAGGGTCCTATGGTAGTCAGGTGACTCAGGGAATTGGGCCACGAGAAGTGTGGCCAAATCAATCAAACGACACTGTTGACCAATATCATTGAACTGTGCCATACTCTTGGGGTAAGCCACTCTCTGATGATGAAGATGAATGTGATTCACCCATATGGTCTAGCGAAAGCATCCAAATTTCTCCTTGGTGAGAGATTTCGGTGCACAGAAATTCGGTGTAGCGACAGGCCAAAACATCTCCAGGAAATGGTTGGCCATAAGAATGTCCCAAAAGATCTACATCTTAAACTCGGGGTCCAACCCTTGGTTTTCCCCATCGTTTACTAGATGCGGCTGTGGAACAAGTAGCAGTATTGAGGTAGACCACTGTGACTATATGATGGCTGACGGAGAATACAACGAGTGTGCTGAGATGAAGCCACATCTCGGTCAATCCTCTAAACTGGGTAATGACTTAGACACCACATCACAATAAGATAGGTTGGTGAGCATAGTTTATGGACCAGGGAATACACTACTAGCGGTGGTCCATGTTGTTTCTCATCTGCCATCGGTTCCCAAAATAACTCTCTATTATCTCTAGTGGATGTAGAGAGTTCTCCTGGTGGTGATGGTGGCGATTTCACAGCCATACCATAGGGAGACGACAAATTATTGTCAGCCTAGATATATCTGTGATGATAGGTAAGGATCCATTGGACATTTCATTCTGGAAGTATTTGGTGGATACGCCACATCCATTACCTAGTCCCTTACACAAAAGATTGAGGTTAGTTTTCCATTGTGGAATCATATTTATCATTATAATTTTAGAACTAGAAACGTTTTATCTCAGTTTGAATATTCATGGAATTTTTTTTATGGTGACGGTGACCTGCCCTCTTTCCTCAGAAAATATCTTTGGGATAGGGTAGATTTTTGGATTGGGGAGCACCTTCAGTTGAATTGGTGCTAGGATTGATAGTAATTCCTCTTGGGTGAGATGGGGTGTGAGGAGAACCTAGAAATCTATCAAAGAGAATAAATGGAGGACCTTTCTGCCAACTAACTAACACACAGATGGAATCTCCACAAGATGTGCTCGAGCAGGTTGGACCTCTACTGAAGCTGATAGCAGCATGGATATGTCCTGCATGCTTATTTATTCAGGAAACATTTGTGTGAGAAGTGTCCTTGTACTGGTCGAGAAGAGCATGAGTAGGACATCTATTTTAGGTATTTATGAAGTGAGGAAAACCTCTCCTTCTCTAGCGGGATGGATTAAGAGGACCCTATTCCGCTACAGAAAGAACATGGGTAAGACCCCCACACAGACGGTTGACCGGATGTGTATCATCATTACACCAGTGACCTATGATAAGAGGAACAACTCCATACCTAATGTCGTGGGTGCAGTGGAGGCTTCCGTATTAAGTGTCACTATTGCAGGGTGGGCCCTTTTTAGATTGATGCTGACATGGGGAGGACCTCCTTGTCATTCATGGGAGCAGGACTGACCCACACTATCATTGTGGATGGTATAGGGATGACCTCCATACATGGTGTCATACCATGTGTAAGACCATGACGTCTGATACAGGCTTTGACGACCTTGACAGTTGACCCAGCCTACCCGTGGGGCGGTTGGGACCTCGATCAGGGTCGGGAGTACGAGTGACCCTTCATTGTATAAACAGGGGACAGATGGTATACTTCAGTGGTGGAACGGGCCATGGTACTAGTTTTGGTTGATGCCCCTTGGTGGGCATCCTCCTCAGCCAGTGCCCGACACAGACATTGGGTTAACTGGACTGGGGCAAGTGGTGCTAGGGTATAGCTTACCTTCTCTTCATCCGGTGAGGATGGATATCGGTGTTTATGAGGCATTGTGGTATCCCTCATCCAGATCCCCAAGTACAAGATCACAGTAGAGGTTTCCTAGAAATCCCACACCTCATAATTTTCAGGGAGGGAGTAATCAAATAATTCTAGGGAGAGGCACCCAAAACTGTTGTGCGTCAGTGTGGAGAGAAGTGGCTCCCTACACGGCCCTTGGAGGCGGTGGTGGCAATGAGGCACAAAAGCCCATAAATGTTGTCAGGACATATCTTGAGTTTTCATAATCCCCTCCTCCTCGTATCATCAAATTATGTCATTTATTACCCTTATCTAAATGATTTAAGAAAGAGAGATGGGTTGTGGGTTCCCAACAGCCATGGACAATAAGGCTATCATGGGATGGATGAGGTCGTGCGAGGTTTTCACGTTGATGTTGCCCTTGCTGGTAAGTCGGTGGGTGGGAGGTGATCGAGTTACTATGATGACATCCTAGGTCCTGGAAGGCAAGGATATTTAAATATTATTTCTGAAATATAGAAAGTGACATCATGTTCCCCAGCGCCATCCCATCTTCCATGGTTTGTAAGATGTATTCACGTTGAAAACGTCATATATTGGTATGACTAATGTTCAACTACACCAATTTCTGTGGAGTTTCACACCAGGCCCACTATTTTCATAGCAGGTCTCAATGCTAGATACATGGATCTCGTGACAAACTAATCCAATGATGTCTCAAATTCTACCTATATCAACATTGAGAAAAATCACATCACATTGGGTCCACCACTTCTGCTTCTGAAACATTCATTAGGGTGCACATCCATATATTTTTGGGGACACGTAGCTGTTTCCCCACATTTTCGCATTAAAAAGGTGGGTGGAATATGTCTCTTATTTCGGAACATTTTATCCTTGATAAAAATGGGATGATGGTATGTTGGTTATTCTGTCTATGGATTCCTCTTTGGAGCTCGTTACATAGTCCGGGATTCCCTTATAGACTTAAGATGTTGTTCATGACATTCTTCCCAGTCCCATGTCTTCATGGTCTCCGGTTTATTATGCTGCTTCAGTTAGGACATTCAATGGGTTCTAGTCAGGGAACCAACCTTTGGTTAGGGTAGTAGTTACATTGGACATTGCTGGCATGTCTGGACGCTGGTACAGTAATGCATCTAGGTTTACTGTCCCTTTGATAGGGTTTCTTGTGGGCACGGAAGCCCAAGGCATTCCATGTCGAATGCGTGTAATTATAATCCATAGGCAAGTCTATGAGGTTTTCCTAGGATTACCATGTTTAGAACAGGGTATTCCATGAGTCTAACATCTATCGGAGACATATCAGACTGATCTGAACACTAGTAATATTGGATCAGATGGGTGTAACCCAAAGAGGGAACACGGATGTTGGGGATAAAGCATTGTTAGTTGAAAGATTTCTTCTAGGAGTGGTGTGAACGTGGATGACATGATCTCACCGAGATGTGTCTTCCCTGGTAAGAATCAAGATGGATATGTATTGCTGAGAGTGGATGGGTATTGAGATGGAACCGAAGCGTTGGCCATGGTGATGTTAGGCTTGATTCTCGAAGAGACATCCCAACTATCCCCATGGCAGTGAATCAAAGTCAATGTAGTTCAGTGGGGTGATAGGGGAACCTTAGGAGGTGATCCATATGGATGTTACCCAGAGGAAATGTAACCACCAGGTTGGGGCATAACCTCTCTAATACATAGGGGCTCATGGGAGAGACTAGGATGAGACATGGGAGATGGTCTTGAACATTAGGGAGGCTTCATACTTTTCCATATAAATGGGAATCAAAATTCACGTAGTTTAGGATGGGAGTATAGAATCAGTATGTATGCATAAGACAATGTCCTGATGATATACTTGGGATAATGCATCGTTACCTGCCTGTGTTGATCTGATGCCATGGGGGTGGACCAGAGATGTGGGTCCCATCAAAGGAGAATACAATAGTTTAACGTCAGTTGGGGATCACAATGGCATACCGTCTGATGGGGAATACAATGGCTTACCGCTGGTTGGGGTTGACAATGGGTTACCATTGATTGGGGGTCCAACAATTTAACTTCGATTGGTAGACAGAACAACTTACCATTGATTGGGGTTAAACCTCAAGGAGGCATTCTATGTACCATACATGGGAGACAAATATTAGAGACCACATCGTTTGAATGGGTATAATTTAATATATTTCTGGGAAAAAATGGGCATGCAGTTCAACGTCATGTGGGATGAGGGTGAAATGACATGAAGTGTTCGGGACCGACAGGTGGTGGGATTGGACCTATGGGAGGATTACTATATACTTTTCCTTTTTCAAGGATCAAATCAAACATATTTAGGTATGTTTTGATGAATGGATGTGAAGGAGTTAGGACTAATATGTGTTGGGTCGGAACCTTTAGGAGGCTTCTTACGCACCTTGCCTTGGAAAGGATCAATGTCCACATAGCTCGGTATGGTTGATACAGTTTAACATCATGTGGGATGAAGTAGAAGTGACAAGAAGGGGGGTCGGGTCAAGTAGGTGTGGGCCTTGAACCTCATGGAGGATTCCTACGTACCATTCCATGGCAATGATCAATGAACACATAGTTCAGGAGAGGTATTGGGGATTACAATCTACTGAGGCCCAGAGAGGATATTGTGTTCGATGATTACACTATGCCCACATGAGTCATGTTCAATGTGAGAACCAAGAGGCAATAATGACCAAATGATCAGGTCCCGAAATGGTGTTTCCATGGGATGTGTAATGGGGCTTACACGTGTATAGTGGCATAAGGAGGAAATTGTGTCTTATGCATGGTCAACAACCCTAGGAGATGGAGATTGTGATTTAATCCAAGATGGAGGCATGGTGGTGACCAATCATGGAGGGAAAGGGATGGGATAATGAAGGTCCATGTTTCCCCATTATACTCTAGTCTTTGGAATCAATGAAGAAAGGAGGATAAGGGGTGTTTCCACCTACAAGAAATTATAAGGGGTTACACCAAGATGGTTTCCCTTCGCTGTAGACATGCACTGCTCCATCAAAGAGGATCTCATTCCATTTGTGGAAGATTTCAATCTCGTAGATACTAGTGGGCATACAGAATATATGAGATGGGGCACCCCATGAATGAAGCATGGGGAGAGGCTATAATTTAACACCATGTGTTGAGGACTATAGTTATTGGTAGTTTAACATCCCATAGCTCGGATGAGGTGGGTTCACTCTACACCCCCAGGACATACATTATCAGCACACATTAACCCTTCGTGAAGGGAAGGCACCAGAAATGCCATAGAGAGGGGGTGTCCTGGAGTGACCCACTGCGAGGTCCTTGTTAGCATGGATATGTAAATAATCAATAGTCTTTAGCGTGCATATGTGAATAAGCCTATGGATAAGATATTCAAGGTGAAGTACCACCCAAGGGTCATTGAAATCACTATGTATGAACATGGAGGGTAATATGGGAGAAGGGTGTGTAACAAAGGTATTATGTGTGTAAGAAGTTCTCAACAATTGTTCCTGGGAGAGCAACATTGAAGACATGCTAAAGGGTGCACATAAAGAGAAGGGTTTTTTCTCTAAATAATTGGTTTGCATGAAATAGGTGTGAAAAGAAGGGACCATTGTGCCCCAAAGGTGGGTTGAATGGAAAATAAGTCATGCACGAAAACGAAAGAGGTTTATGTGGAAAGGGGTTAGAGGTTTTTGCAATCAAGTGGAGGGGTTTGAGCACAAGTGGACCAACACTTAAGGACATGGGAGAGGGTCATCCCCTAGTGATCCAGCATGAAGACGAACCACTATGAGACTTGTCGTTGAAAAATTCATACATAGAATTCGTCTTTTGTGTATGGAATAGGTGAATTCCAAGCATGGGAGATGGTTCATATTCTTCAGCTGCCAAAAGTGTGGGGGGGGGGTGTAATTCTATTTATAGGAGATCAATGGCCACCTATCTCTATGAAATTTGACATGCGTGGAAAACATGAACCCATGGTTGGTGGCATGGAAGTTATTGCATCATCATGAAAAAACACCTTCTTCATGCAACAATTTTCTACCCAAGGTAGAAGTTTCCCATACACAAATCTAGTTTTCCACATAGCCTTTTGGGTCTTCTCAGAATTGGTTTCCGAGCAGAAATATGCCACTATTTTTTTCAAGGATTACTTCTTTAGAATTTCAGCGTATTTTGACACCTACAATAGATAATTTTATTTTAAAAATAATATATTGTTAGAAACATAATAATAATGATTTTTTAAAATTTAAATAAGTGGGTTCCAAAAATACCTCCCATTTTGATGATCACAAATCTAGTATTTTTTTTAAATAATTTATAAAAATAATATAGGCATTAGTATAATAATTTTAAAATTACCAGAATTCATAAAAATATAAATTTATAATTTGATATATAATGTTTATATATAGAAATTTAATTAAATATTTAAAATGAAATTATTATATATTTACGCCAATTTTTAGGATTAGCAAAATGATATGTAAATAAAATAAAATAAAAATAATGCAATGTGATAAATAAGAACATGGGTCCTTTAATTAAATACCTATGTCATGTGATTTCATATAAAAAATTAACGAAATGAAAAATAAAATACCAATCAAAGAAATACCTATTTTATGTCACACGTAGTTCATTTGGATATAGGATAAATGTGATATTAACCTTTTCCATAGATAGGTAGAGAATAGTATAATCTAATTGTTAAGATGTTGTGGTAAGAAGCTCAAATATCAAAAATAGTTTGAGATGTCGAAAAAAGTCTTCTATGAACATTGATAACAACTAAAAATGAAGAGGTAAGGGTGCATAAGATTATTTAGATGAGAAATCCCACAAAAAATGGCTTCAGGTTCCACTACTATTGACTGAGATATATAATTAAATTGATTCATCACATTAAAAAATTCCAATACTATTTTTATACCACCCTCCATCGTAGTGAGTAAGTCCTTCCTACCTTCCATAAATAGCTTTAGTAGAGGTGATAAGACTTTAAGATAGTTTAATTATTATTTGAAGGCCTTATTTATATGATCCATTCATAAGATAATTGAAATAAATTGAAAATATGAATTCATATAGTGTTTGATATTTAATTTGAAAATAAATTATTTGATTTCCTTGGGGATAGTTTCTTAATCAATTATATCTTTATTTAACGACATCCAAATAAGTTTATATATATGCTCACTGTATTACCTAATTTTCAAAAGGACAACCTTATGAGATATATTAAGATCATCCATGATATCACGATACTCACATCTGACTATGGATTTGATAATCTCCCAAAACAATTGATGAAGGAGGTGGAGTAGTGTATGTAAAGGCAACAACACAGGGTAAGGTATCCACCCTCTCCGAAACAAATTTATGGCTTGAAAAAACACTGGAACTCATCTTATCAATTATATACATTACTTATCCCATATCACAATAATGTCTTGAATTCTCAATATCAAATTTTACAATCATCCTAATCATATTTGGATGAACATGGAAGATGACTAGATGACAGATATTTCTCATATTATAGTAATAGTGTCGAGTAACTCTCGGAACCATGCATATAAGTTCTCCACTAAAATTAGATAAAACCTATCTATGATTACATATAAATAAAAATATTTAAAAAAATATAATAGGAAAGATGTAATATTAGGTAGAGGTGAATGAAACCCCTCAGGACTTTGAAGGACAATGTCTACATATTTAAATCCAATAGTTGATTCATTATAAACGCATGAAACATTCTAGCTAAATCAAATTACTCCACTAGAGATCCCAATGGTTCTTTTTTAGAAACTGACATAGTAGTTCCAACATGCCATGGTGGACTTAAATGTTCATCACCACTATCATCCTTTCCATTTGAATGAGGATAATAAATACCATGAATCATGAAACCATAAGATTGATCCTCCTTGAATGCATCTCTATCATTATCTATGGAAGAAGGTTCATCCCTATGAACTGATCTCTCGCAAGAAGAACATGTGTATTCATCCCCCTCAAAAGATTATATAATCTTAGATCTAAAAGAGGCAACATCATCAAATAGATGAATGAAACATGGTCTATCCACAGACAATAACTAAATATAAAGAACATGAGATGGACGTGAATAATCCCTATCAACACCATCATCATAATCACCATAATGACCTTACTAGCCACAAGTTTCATCCCCATTTTCATCTACATAACTATAAAAAACTTCCAGTACTTCACTTATTGATTCAAAAGAACTTTGAACTTATTATTCTCACACTATCTCTCATAGGGAGAGAAATTGGACTAATAGCTCCATAAGAAACATATGGACACTTCAACACATTTGGTTCACTTCATTATAAAAAATAAACAACTTATTTAACCCCAAAAACATATTCTCCCACTTCTAAATTATAATAAAAAAATATTTCATCAATATTTAAGCCATGGTCAACTATATTCTTAGGACATGTATGGTGTTTGACAGGTTTGACGTACTCGTAATGCTTATCATCATCTTCCATCAATTTCATCATTCATGGATTCTAGGTGGATTTAATTATTTTAAATGCAAATTATTCTAAATAAAAAACTCCAAATTATTCCATTTATTCATCATTACAATCAACCAATACTTTGGATTTTAGTATATATTAAATCAACATAAGATATAATAGAGAGTTTGACTTTAATGAGGGCTTACTCATATCTATATTATGCACTATAAGATATATAAACTTTTAATTTCCCCCTATTTTCAAATGGATTAATATAAATACATCCTCATTACTCACCATACTATATTTTGCATTCCTGTGACATATAATGATCTAGTTAAACTTGAATTGGAGTCTACACCCACTATCTAGCTCAGCTGGAGCATGTCTTCTTTTTGACCCATTTCTAGTTAGTTCTATAAGTTTATCCAAATATAAAAACATATCACTATACCCTGATATAGAACCTTGATAGTCATCATATATACCATGATGATTTATCATCCCAAGATTCCATGGTATACTTCTCCTTGAATAATACAATAGCGTGAGTTGTACGCTACTTCGAGTTTTAACACAACACAACCAATCAAAATAGCCGTTATGAATAGTAATGCCCTCTTTTTGAAATATTATATATTTTATCATTAAAAATGGACTTCATTTTTGGATTCGGAATTTTGAAATTATCTTAGGGTGAATTTTTTGTACTTTTCTGATAACATTCATATTTTGATGAATAATGAAAATTACTAAATTTTATTTAAAAAAGCTTTTTTAATCGAAATAATTAATAGTGATAAATTATTAATTTTAATGGTTTGGAAGTATAATTTGAGTATAATTTTATTATTTAATAAAATATAGGTCATTATAAGAAATTTCACATTTATATTTGACATAAACAAGTGTCAATCTTTTGAAAGTTATTATTTCATAAAAACACTCTTTTGGTTTTCACAACGAGAATTAATTTTAAATTAATTTTTTCCACTTCTGTGTTTTTAATTTATAAAAATAGATTCCATATTTGGAATAAGGTGGTTTATATTGTGTAAATAGGTAACTTTTATTTTTAGAAATTTTGAATAATTACTTTGGTAAATGTTTTATATACCATGGTAAATGCGGTAAATCCAGTAAATAAGGTTAAAAAATAATATTATAATAATATTAAATTACCCTAACACATGTCTTAACCCAATTAGATGATACATTTCAGACCATGGGAAACCTTGGGTCAATTTTGGGAACCCATGGAGCCACATGGAAGTGATAATGATATTATATATTAAATAATTTAAAGTAGACACAAAAATAATGAAAGAACATATCTTTTAGTAAAACAATTTTTATATGATGGTTTGTAATTTACTAATTTGACTATAAATATTATTTAGGAAGATAAAAATATTTCATACATAATGTTATTTTATTTATAATTTCTAGACGTTAAATTATTAAATTTATTTAAGACACAATGATAATGCAGTAATTACATTATTAATGAATGGATCAAATAAATTTTATTATAAATACTAAAATATATATAATTTCTTTGTTTTTATAATTTAAATGAATTTTATAGCTTAATATGGAATATTAAGTTTGATTTGATGAATTTTTTTTCAAAGTAATAACGTTGTTATGACTTTAAAAAAAATAAATCATTAAAAAATGTCAAAAATGACTTTATTGAAATTTTAAGACAAAAACTATATTATTGGTTGATATAATATTCTTAAAATTATAAGGCTCGTTCAAAAAGTCTAAATAATATAATATTTGTCATTAATGAACTTATTGGGGTTCACTTGGATGTATATAGTATGTTTATTAAACATATAAAATAAAAATACAAAGAGACATGGTAAATGTCAAACTATGTAACTAAGAGTTAAATAAAAAAACAAGGTTAATATAGTGACCCGAACCTGTCTAAAACCAATGTTTTGAGTGGTTTTCGACCCATCCCTACCTTTTCATTAAATAATCCACTTTTCAACAATTAGAAACCGAAAATTATTTTATTTAAAAATAATATTTCTAGCTTTTCCTATGGTCCCTCTCACTCATCTTATAAAAGGGTACTCCCCATTCTCTAAAATTCACACCTTCAAAGCCTTTTGGATCAGTCATACCCTATCCAAATACCCTCTCAGCTATCCTCCCTTCGTCCTAGAGTCCTTCCTTTAGTCATAAATCCATCCTAAGAAGCCCTACTGATCAAATCAAAAGGAATAACCTGAAAAAGATGTAATGATTTCACCACCCTCTTTCAAATTCCTTTTTCTTCAACTTCCTCATTCTTTGTTATTTCCCATATAAGATAATAAATCTAGTATCATATATATAATGTGATGTTATTATACTTATTCAACAACCATATTAATTTTTCTATCCATCATTTGAGTGACATGTCACCATAAGTGTGTACGCACGGCTTACCATATCCATGTCATGGTGTAATTATTATTCAATACATTATTATTTGGATGGGTATAATAATGGTGTTTAATTGATGTAAATAATTAATATAACATGATAATTATTATGTATATATGATATACCAACCAACTATATTTTGTTTTAATATCAAATGAAGGATATTATCGCTCGTGCGTATGTACGGATTACCATCTCCACGAATGCGATGAGATATATTCTCCATCATATCCATTAAAGATTAATTTTCATTAGATGATAAAACATAATTTTTAAAGGCATAATTTCATTATGAATATGAATATGAAATATCCTATCCATAACAAACATTACTTACATAACAAATCATATAAAGGAAAATGAATTAGTTAACACCCGAAATGATGATAATACTAAGATATTATTAACAAAGCATTGTTAAAAGATCATATATGATATCATATTAGTATATATGATTCATTTATAAATTAATAGAAATTATTTAACCATTACACAAGAGGTTAACAAATATTCCACCAAGTAAAAGTACAAGCTAGGGGTTAATTTCTCAATCTCTTTATTATCTGAGGTTGTTTTTACGTAAGTATCTACTCGAAACTCTTTATCATCCACATACATGTTTCATAAAAAATGTATTCAAGATCATTTTTAATATTTACTAGTCCATGTGAAAAAGTAATTTATACCATTGTTTGACTTTTTATGAAATGGTTTGAATGGAATCTTTCTGTCATTTTTCAAATATGGTACTTCATGACATTTTTCACAATATTACTATAAGAATGTTTTTTAACTTCTACGGTGGGTGTGGCTATTTTCTACCATTATAACATTGTAAAAGAATCCATTACAAGATTATAAAAATATTTTCAAATATAAATGTATTCATTTATAATTACATAACCTTTAAATGATATCAAAATATAAAGAGATATTTCTCTAAAAATTATTTGATTTCATCTATGTCAACATCCTTTAATGGAATTTAAGTTTGTTTGAAGTTGATTTATTTTGATACAAAAATACCATATTTAATTGAAGGTTTTGTGATATGTTTGACTATAGATGTGTTATTTCATACCATTCATGGTTTATGGATAAAGTATTGACATTTCTTATGCTAGTTTTAATATGAATGTTTATGTTATGTTTAAACCTTTTCAAATGGGGAATGCATTGGACTTAGTAAGTGATGGGTGGAGCCCGCAATAGCTCCTTGATGCATCAGTAGGCCTCATGAGTCAAACTAGTATCTTTTCACAAGACATGGAAAATGTATTATTTGTAGTCTTGACGTAACTCCTTGACTATGTGGTTATGATTGTTTGGCATTATGCATTCCATCATTATGAAAGTGGATATTAATATTGCATGTGATAATTCAACTAGTAGAATATAAATTTGAGTAATTAAATGGAATTATTTAGATTTATATTTTCCAAATTATGATGATGTTTTTGTTGGAAAGGATTTTGTTTTAGTTCTATACATTGCTTTAAATGTTTATTCTTATTTATGAAAGTTTCTGCTATATTGTTATCCTTACAGAGCATATGAGCTCACCCCTTTCTATGTTTTATTTTTTCCAGGAAGTGAAGAAGTATATTATGACTGACTTGTAGGGACAGTCATGGGATCTCTGTGTTGACCATGGAAACAATGTTTTTGTAGTTATTCGACCAAGCCATTAAGTGTTGATATTGTTTTTCCTTTAGTCAAATTAAATTCCCTAATTTTCACTAGTATAGTAAGCAAGTATGGGGTAAGTCCACAGGGAAATGAAGTTGGTGATTATGTTTAATGAATCAGAACTATTTGGTGAAGATGCTTAATTTAAAAACGTTTGGTTGGAGGTTCATGATTCAGATATTAAAAACAATGACTTGTTACTGAAACTTATCTAATTCATTATTGATCACTTTAAAACCGAAATTGTTTAAAACCAAATTTTACTAAATGATGATAAAGATGTGATGGGGATGGATATTCATGTGGAGCTAGAACCTTAATCCCTATCATGTTGTTTTGTTCATCATAACCCAAATTTCTGGGTTTCATATGTGTCAGAACTTCGTTGGTCCGGAAAGTTCCGATCAAGTCGGTAGAAATCAATTCCTTGGTCTGGTAATTGATTTCTACTAACATTTCGTTAAGAGCCACCCTTATAGAAACGACAAGAATATCCAATGGTCATGGATATTCTCGTTTTATTTCTTCCAACGATCCCTGGAAACTCTATTCTTGATCCGACATGGAGGTTTCCAGTAAAATAGAAAATAGAAATGTTGGAAGAATTAAATGAGAGGTTACGAACAAACACAATGATAAGGAGAGGGATTCTTGCAAACCCACATTTCTCCCATCCCCAACACAAAGGGGGTTTTAACTACTCATAATCAAAGATGTATAAAACATACAATTAAACATTAAGGATTTCATTCCCATCAATCTGAACAAAAAAACAACAGAAACACCAGCCAACACCCCCACAAAACCCAGCTCCCCCATCCCTATGAAATATCATCTATCCATTCTTATGTCTCTAGTCTTCCCGGTCCAAAAAGGGCCTTTTTCCTATTTTCAAAAGAGTAGTTTCAAAAGTAAACCCGAGTCAAGGAGTTGGTGGAAAGGGGGAAAGCAAAAAGAAAAAGCTGAAGTGGGGTGCATGGTTTAGGTGCACAGTTTGGTAAACCATGCACAAACCGTGTGGAGGCTACTACCTTGGATTCTTTAGCCACACCATTTGGGCGCACGGTTTCAAAAATCATTCTCAAACCATGTCGTAGCTACTATCTAGAATTTTTTGAGATGCACGGTTTAGTATGAAGGCCCCGCACCATTTGTAAACCGTGTGGAAATCATGCGAACCCTTCTGTAAGGTAAATCTCCTCCCACACGGTTTGCACAAATTTTGGGTAAACTGTGCGGCAACCATGTAAGTCTTATTGGCCTTTGAAATTCTTTCGTTCTTCTTCATTCGCATCAAGTATTTGATCCGAAAAGCTCCCATCCAACATCATCAGAGGGAAAGGGGTCCTTACACCTCCAATTCCCTTCTGAATCTCGAAACATCAAAGATTCCATGCTTTAACCTTTAATAACTAATGAACCTACCAAGATACATTATCATTGTAAAAATAAAAAAAACCATCCACAAAACCAATTTATAGATGTTAAACTAGGTGAAAATGCCTTATTCACAGTAGTGCATCAAACTCCCCCACACTTTATCGGTTGTTTGTCCTCAAACAAAATCATAACAATCATGACCAAGGTTCCACTAAAGAGACAGGTAGAAATATCACAGATTATACCATTTAGGTGAATATGATTTTGAACTAATTATCGATAAAAATTACAACATTCATACTTCATGTCATCCCATGTCTATGAAGTTAGCCAACAAATCAATCTTAATCCAAAACAGTTAAACATTCATTCATAAACCAATTATTGCTTAAAAGTTCCTTTTTCCCTTCTTCATTCAAAGAGAGTGCCTACCTCCATTTTCATCTAGTTATACACTCATATTAGTTATGTCTAGGTTTCGTCATTGCCAATTGGCAGGCTATTACTTTTATAGGTCACATGACTCAATTGAATTGCATTTTGGAACATGATGAAAGGTCGTCAAAAGTATTGGGCATGCCTTTGCATATCTAAAAATAAATTTTTCTTAAAGGTATGAGATACTAGAATCAAATTTTTCCCAATATGCTCATGTCAATACATGATGAATTTTTTTGATTATGTCAAGAGTTTATGGAAATAAGACCCCGTAATATCCACTAGTGTAGAAACAACAATTCCTAAAACCTCACCTCTCTTTATGCACAATTTGACTTCCATTATAAGGGGATTCCCAATTTTAATTACTCCATCACAAAAATCATCTTTAAACAGATTGTTTTGCTAAATGATTGGATAAATGATTCTTTTCAATATTATAGAGTTTATTCACATCACAAACCAGGTTAAATAATCCGGACATATGAGCCATTTTCCGAGATAATTGCCAAAATTCAGTTTTAGCTAAGTGGTATAAACCCATTACATCTATAATATCCCATTAGACACACCTAAGAAAATATGCTACTCAAGTGTAATTGGGAAATCAATCAATCAACATGGGGTGCTAATTAAGGGTGCCCTCCCCCACACTTAAAACCGAGAGCGATCCCTCGTTAATGTAATAACGTAGAGAAGGGTGGGCATGTGGTAGAATGACAAGGGAGGGCAGAGAAAAATGGAAAAGTTGAAAAGTAAAAACTCCCATGAAACATGGGACTTGGGAAAAGAAGATGATGTGTGCGAGGCTGATGAACAGAAAAATGGCTGGCATGGAACATATGAAACACCTACTGGCAAAATGAACCATACAAGTGAAGCTAGAAAACAAAACAGTACCAGTAGTAGAAAAGAAATAACATCACATTATAACACCATAACAAGGGAAAGCATCACACTACAGGAATAAAGTTCAAGTCAAATAATACATGCACAACATAGAATAAATGAAGAATAGGAAAAACATCTGGTGTAGGTACTAAGAAAATATGTAGGCTAGGTTGACAATGTTGCCTGTCACCATGGACACCCCAACCAAAAGATCCTTTGTACTCACCGTGCCCTGGCTATCCGACTGGGCTGTAAAGCATGTAGTAACGAGTCGATAGAGGACCCGGTGGACAAGGTTTTGGAATTTGGAGGCCTTGTCACTCTTAGGAAAATATGGGCCTCCAGCGGCAACAGTGGCCCATAAGATTCTGGCCGGTTTGAGATCCCATTCAAAAGGGGAGAGAAGGTATTCGTCGCTTTGGACGTAATCCTTTTCATAAATGCCTGTGAAAAGTGTGAATTCACCCAGTTTGAAGCAATGTTGGTGGTTCATTAACCGGAAGGTGACATCTTCGGTTGTCTCTATTTTATACCCCTCAGGAGTTGCATTGTAATTCTCCTGACATTGAAATGTGGCCCCGAATTCCAAGACCATTTCCTTATATATTGGTTGGTTCACGATCAATGCACGAGTCATATTGCCCCGGGAAAGGTATGTTTGGAGATCATCATTGATTCCCAAATGTTCAAGGTGGGTTAGTCTGAACTCGTGGTGAGGGATAGCATCAATGTTGGACAAGGTACAAAACCTCATCACTTCTTATTTTTGGAAAATTTGAGTTAAGGGCCATGGGAAGACTGGGAACTGGAGGCCCGGGAGCATTTGGAAGTGGACTTTGAGGGTAGGGTTATAGGGTTTTTTTGGGATGTGGGGCACCTGTATTAAAGAAAAATAGTACAAGAGGCACACAATCACAACAAGTAAAGAGAGACATGTGAAATTCTAAAATGCATGCATACATAGCCTTTGGAAAATCGCAATTTGAAAATATTGGGTTTGGAAAGCACACATTCATTGAAAATTAGTTGATAATTTTTGTGTAATGTAAAATACTCCGAGGATCAAAAGAAAATATGGAAGGTGAATGTCCATGATCCAGGAAGATTTAAAAGAAAATCAAAATGGTAGGTGGAGAGTTTCTTGGACAAACCCTAGGGAGAAAAGAAAGGAAAAAGGAAAAGAAAACAGGAGAAACCGTGAAAGGAAATAAGAGATAAGGAGAAAACAAAAATTTGGTGGAGGTTCCTTGGTAGGAACTTAGTGGAGGAGAGTAGGAAGAGGAGAGGAGAGGGGAAATGGTTCCGCATGGGTTGGAGCAGGGAGGGGAGGTCACGCATGGAAAAGGGAGAGGGAGGGGAAATCATGATTTTGATAAAAATGTTGGGTGATAAGTGGCTGCATGGTTTTGGCGCACGGTTTGGTAAACCATGCACCAACCGTGTAGAGGCCACTATCTGTGAGAGCATAATGGGAACAGTTCGGGCACAGTTTGTTAAACCATGTGAAAACCGGGTGGTTGGTTCTATGTGTAGCACTTTCCCCATTTGAAAATGAAAACACACCCTTTTCAGTACAAATTTGGTCCCCTTTTTGTTAGAAAAGAAATGTTGAGATTTTCCATTGAATGAGTAAGACTTTCATTCAAAAAATTCAAATGAAACTCCGACTTGGAATGATAATTCTATCTAAAACACGCCAAAAAAGATATGTATACTATCATGAAATCCTAAGAACACTCAGAAAATCAAGACATTGGGAAATAATTTTATTTAAAATGTCGGGTTACCTCCCGGTCAGTGCTACGTTTTAAGTCTCGAACTCGACTAAACTGGGCCTTGAGCTACCCAAATTGCATGGTGGAAATGATGACCACCATGTTATCCATGCTGTAGTATGTTTTGAGGTGTTGTCCATTCACTTTAAATGTTTACCCATATGCATCTTCCACTTCCACCACTCCATTGCGGAAGACCGTAAGCACCATATAGGGTCCCGACCATCAAGACTTTAACATTCCTGGAAAAAATTTAAGATCGTAGTTAAAAAGCATAACCCTGTCACTAGGCTGGAAAGTCTTCCAGGAGATCATGTGGTCATGGGCCGCCTTTGTCTTCTCCTTATATAAGGCTGCATTCTCATAGGCCTCCCGCCTAACCTCATCTAGTTCTGTCAGTTGAAATTTTCTCCTTTACTCGGCTACCTTGAGATCAAAATTGAGGGCCTTAACTGCCCAATATGCTTTATGCTCCATCTCTATGGGCAGATGGTAGGGTTTTCCACAGATCAGTCAAAACGGGGACATGCCCAGGGGTGTCTTGAACATTTTTCAGTATGCCCATAAAGCATCGTCAAACTTCTTGGACCAATCTTTTCTTGAGGCGCATACCATCCTCTAAAGTATGTGTTTCAGCTCACGATTGGAAACATCCACCTGATCACAATATTGAGGGTGGTAGGGCATCCCTTGATTATACTTGACTCCATACTTTGCAAGAACTTTCCAAATAAGTGTGTTATCGAAGTGAGTACTGCGATCGCTGATCAAACCCCATGGTGTTCCAAACCGGCTGAATATATTTTTTTTTCAGAAAACAAACAACCACCTGAGCTGTAATTTTAGTAGTTTCCACCACTTCCACCCACGTAGATACATAATAAACACATATCAGGATGTATGTGTACCTAAGGGATGGGGGAAATGGACCCATGAAGTCGATCCTCCATACATCGAAAATTTCCACTTCAAGGATCAGATGTTGCGGAATCTTAGCTCGATGGATGAAATTACCTGTCCTCTGGCATCGATCACAGTATAAAATGAAATGATGTGTATCCCTATGCATGGTTAGCCAGAAGAAACCAGATTTTAAAACATTGGTGACTGTGCAATCCGGTCAATGATGCCCTCCCATAGGGGAAGAGTGACAGAACTCCAATACACATTGAATTTCTTCCTCCGGGTTGCAATGGCTGATGATACCATCGCCGCATGAGCGGAACAGTAGGGGGTCTTCCCAAAAATAGCATTTCACATCCGATAAAAATTTCTTCTTTTGTTGAAATCAGAATTCCTGGTGGATGACTCCTATCGCTTTGTAGTTGGAAAAATCAGCGAACCATGGCCGAGGTGGGACTTCAATAGAAAATAAATACTCATCAGGAAAATCCTCATTTATTTCCTGGTCTTCTTCCCTTTCCAAGTGTGGTAGCTCCATCCGGGAGAGGTGGTCAGCCACCACATTCTCACTGCCCTTATTTTCTTTTATTTCCAAGTCAAATTCCTGCAAGAGAAGCACCCAATGGATGAGCTATGGTTTAGCATCTTTCTTGTTCAATAAATAATTCAACGCGGCATGATCCATGTAAACCAATACTTTGGAAAGCACCATGTAAGAGAGGAATCTATCAAAAGAAATGATGAAAGCTCACATCTCCTTCTCTGTGGTGGTATTGTTCAATTGTGCTTCATTTAATGCGCAGATGGCATAGTAGATCGGTCTAAAAATGTGATCTAGCTGCTTTCCAAGGACTGGTCTCACAACATAATCACTTTCATTGCACAAAAACTCAAACTTCTCCACCCAATTTGGAGCTATGATTATGAGTGCGTCGATCAATTTCTCCTTCAAAATTTGGAAGGCCATGACACATTTACCATCAAATTAAAATATTTCATCTTTAGAAAGTATATTGGTCAATGGATGAGAAATCCTAGAAAAATCCTGGACAAATCTTTGGTAGAACTCTATGTGCCCCAAAAAACTCCAAATTGCTCGGACTGATGTAGGAATAGGTAATTTCGAGATCACTTCTATTTTGGTTGGATCCACATGAATTCCTTGAACTGAAATTCGATGGCCTAACACAATGACATGTTGTACCATAAAATGGCACTTCTACCAATTTAAGACCAAATTCTTATTTTCAAACCACTCAAGAATCAGCTTCAGATTCATTAGAAAAGTAGTACATGAATTCTCGTATACTGAGAAGTCATCCATGGAAACCTCAAGAATCTATTCTTCCATATCGTGGAAGATTGATAGCAAACACCTTTGGAAGGTGGCTAGAGAATTGCACATCCCAAATGACATGCAGCGGTAGGAAAATGTGCCATACAGACATGTGAAGGTGCTATTTTCCTAATATTCCAGAGCAATTGAAATCTGGATATAACCTGAATAACCATATAATAATCAATAGAATTCATGCCCCGCCATTCGTTCAAGCATCTGATCCATAAATGGGAGGGGGAAATGGTCTTTTCTTGTTGCGTCATTTAACATATGATATTCTACACATACCCTCCATCCCGTGACTGTCCAGGTTGGGATAACCTCATTCTTCTCATTTGTGACCACTGTGATGTCACCTTTCTCGGTCAACACTTGGAGGGGACTCCCCACGAGCTATCTGAAATTAGGTAAATTATACGAGCATCAAGCAATTTGATTACTTCCTTTTTCACCACTTCTTTTATCGGGGGGTTCAGTCTCCTTTGTGGTTGTCGAGATTCTTTTTCCCCTTCTTCCATAAGAACATTGTGAGTATAAATAGTTGGGATTATACACTTGAGATCAAAAACTATCTAGCTGATGTCCTGTTTCTGCCTTCTGTGGACATGCAAAAGAGCATCCTCGTGATCTGTGAGAGTGATGAGTTTAGGATCACCATAAGGGTATGTTTCTCTCCAAAATAACCATACATCAGGGAGGACAGGAGAGGTTTTAACTCAAGATGGGGAGCCTTTAGAATAGATGGTACAATAGGTTCAACCTCTGCTCACTCTAACAAATCTTGTATAATTTCCCTTTTCCAATAGTGGCTGCCTTGGCCTTCAATCAAGCTTACTTCCTCTTAGGTTTCTTCGAAGTTTTCATCCCATAGAACACATTCTTTACTATATGGATAATATTACAATTCACCGTCTTCTCGGCCGAAATTCATAACCATTGTTGTCATAGCACAACAATCTTCATGCTCCATTAGTGAAACTTGCCTGACCGCCTTTAGGACATTATAGGATACCTTTTCATCATCGACACGAAATATTAACTCCCCTTGGTGGACATCAATTAAAACCTTCCCCATAGCAAGAAAATGTCTTCCCAGAGTTAAGGATGCCTCCGGTCCTTCTTCCATATCCAAAATGATAAAATCATCTGGTAGAATCAACTTCCCCACTTTTACCAACACATCTTCCAACAACCCCTTGGGGTATTTAATAGAACGATCGGCAAGATGAAGTTCCACTCGGGTTGGCTTTAGATCATTCAATCCTAACTTCTTAAATACCCCAAAGGGAATTAAATTGACACTTGCACCCAAATCGTACAGAGCTTTAACATACTCGCAAGGCCCGATAGTACAAGGGATAGTTAAACTTACTTAGTCATGGAGCTTTGGAGGAAGAGTATGTTGTACAGCAGCCGAAAATTCTTTAGTAAGGGGAATGGTTCCCAAATCTTCCATTTTTCTTTTTTTGGACAGAATTTATTTCATAAACATCACATAAGTGGGATGTGTACTTAAGGTCTCTACAAATGGAATATTAATGTAAAGTATCCAAAAGACCTCCATGAATTTAGTAAACTACTGGTCCAACTATTTTTTTTCATTCGTGCTGGTAATAACAAGGGTGGTTCGTATCATTTGATCTCATCTTTACCCTTTCCCTATGGGGCTACTGGTTCTTCATCTTTCTCATCTATAAAGGAAGGTTCCCCAGCTGCATATTCTTCATTTGAGGACATGGACTGCTTCAGTGTTGGGGAAACCTGGATCATTGTAACATTTGGCATCAGTTCCTTCCAACTTCGTAGAGTAACTGCATTAGCCACCTCCCTTAGATTTCATTCTGTGTTTCCCAGTAGTGTGTCGGGCTACCTTTGGGAAAACTGATTGGCCAACTGCCCAATCTGATTCTAGAGGCCTCAGATTGATGCCTCTAGATTCTGAAAAATTGTCTCAACAATTGTGATGAATTTGGACATCATTGCTTCCATCCTTGATGGAGGATCCTACTGGGCATGTTGAGCGACTTGTGGTGGAGGTTTTTGTCTCAATGGTTGGGTAGGATGGGGGTTTTGATACCATTGTTGCTAATATGTTCCATGCTATAATTGGTTACTCTGATGCTGCCTTGGGTATTGATTTTGAAACTGTTGTTGCCCATAACCAGGTGGTCTTTGTGGTCGGGGTTGAGGATTTTTCTGTTGCTGCCCCCAGCCTTGATTTCGATGTTCTTACCACCCCTGGTTCTGATATTGGGACTAGTTAGTAGGTCCTTTATTCTGAGCAACATAATTGATCTCACTTGTTGAGGCTACTACATTGGCACTCGGGCACATTCCCAATGCTTGGTTGTCTCCACAAGAACCACATGCTGGTGGACTGATAGCTTGAACTTGAGATGGATGCTTTAGAATCAAAGCATCAATATTCTTTGAGACGAAATAATGTTGGGCTACACGCATGGTGGTGGAATCAATATTGTGAATGCACTATTTCTGAGTACCTCTTTCCGAATTCCAATGAAAGCTATTAGCAGACATTTCTTCTAAAAATTCAAACAACTCTTCCGGAGGCTTCCTCATTACTGTCCCTCCAGCTGCTGCGTCAACCACATACTATGTGTTCATGGTGAGACCACCATAAAAAGACTGGACTTGCATCCATAATGGCAATCCATGGTGTGGGCACTTCCAAAGCATCTCCTTAAATTGCTACCATGACTCGTACATTGATTCTGAGTCGTGCTGGTTGAAATTATGGATTTCATTTATCAATGTGACTGTCTTTGATGGAGGGAAAGATTTGGATAGAATGGCCTGAGCCAATTCTTCCCATGTTAGAATGGATCACTGAGGCAATCCCTTAATCCAATCCTTTGCCTTGTCCCTTAAGGAGAAGGGAAACAGCCTTAGGTGGATGTCATCTTTAGAAACACCGTGGTATTTTAAGGTATCACAAATCTCCAAAATGTTGGAGAGGTGAGAATTGGGGTCTTCACTCAGCAAACCACCGAATTGAATAGTATTCTGAATTAATTGCATGCTGGCCGACTTAATTTCAAAATGTTGGGCTTGCACTGGTGGCTTGACTATCCCTATATCTGCTCCTTGAATAGAAGATACCACATATTCCACAAGAGTCTGGCAATGTGGTATGGGTTCCTAAGGAACATATTTTTGTTTACATTGAGGATAATAGGCCTTCTCGTTCTGAGGAAAAAAGTTAGGTTGGTACTTCTAAATGTACTGTCTCTACGGTGGCTGCCTGAATCCTGACACAAATTGAGCTGGTGGCCGTTGTTGGTTCCTCGGTAGATACTCCATATAAACTCCTGATGGATTCAAATGCTACTCTTCATCGCCACCCCTTTTTGGATTCCATTTGATAAAAAATGGCTCCCCAAAAGCTTGGATAGACCCCTATTCGTACTCCTGATAAGCCAAGGGATCATCTATGTTGAGATTACCCATAAGTGCATGACGTCACCTAGACAATGTTCTTTTGATTTTGGGTTTAATCGGTTGTAATTCCAATGACTCAGTAATCTGGGAATGAGTGACTCGGCCACTAATATACTACAGGCCTGCACACACATAGATAGAACACCCAACATAAAAGGGAAACAAAGTCGTAAACAGAAATAAGAGGAAGAAAAGAATTTTCAGTAAATTTTTCAATTTTTATATTCACGAAATAACTCCAATTCAACTAAAAAAACAACCATTTTAAACTTAGTAGTTTCCATGGAAACAGCACCAAAATTTGACCGTGCTGTTCAGTGTTGATATTGTTTTTCCATCAGTCAAATTAAATTTCCTAACTTGGACTAGTATAGTAGGAAAGTACGGGGTCGGTCCATAGGTAAACGAGGTTGGTGCTTATAATTAATGAACCAGAACTATTCAGTGAAGATGCTTAATTTAAAAATGTTTGGTTGGAGTTTCATGATTCAGATATTAAAAACAATGACTTTTTACTAAAAAATATCTAATTCACTATTAATCACATTAAAACTGAAATTGTTTAAAACCAAATTTTACTGAATGATGATAAAGATGTGACCGGGCTGGATATTCATGTGGGTCTATAACCTTAATACCAATCTTGTGATTTTTTTCATAATAACTCAAATTTCTGGGTTTCATATGTGTCCGAACTTCCTAGGTCTGGAAAGTTCCGATCATGTCAGTATAAATCAATTCCTTGGTCCGAAAATTCATTTATACAAACTATTCGGTAAGAGCCACCCTTATAGAAAGGACAAGAATATCCAATGCTCATGGATATTCTTATCGTATTTCTTCCAACGATCCCTAGAAACTCCATTCATGATCTGACATGGAGTTTTCCAGCAAAATAGAAAATAGAAATGGTGGAAGAATTCGATGAGTGGTTACAAACAAACACAATGATAATGGGAGGGATTCTAACTAACTCTCATTTCTCCTAGCCCCAACACAAAGGGGATTTTAGCTACTCATTATAAAAGAAGTATAAAACGTACTATTAATCTTTATGGTGTTCATTCCCATCAATCTGAACAAGAAAACAACAGAAAATCCATCCAGCACCACCATAAAACCCAGCTCCCCCCTCCCTATGAAAAATCCCCTTTCCTTTCTTATGTCTCTGGTATTCTAGTTCCAAAATGGGCCTTTTCCAGTTGTCAAAAGGGTAGTTTCAAAAGTAAACCCGAGTCAAGGAGTTGGTGGAATGGGGGAAAGAAAAACACAAAAGTTGAAGTGGGGTGCACGGTTTAGGTGCACGGTATGGTAAACCGTGCGCAATCCGTGTGGAGGCTACTGCCTTGGATTCTTCAGCCACACCATTTTGGCACACAGTTTAGAAAACCATGCGCAAACGGTGCCGTAGCTACTATCCAGAATTGTTTGAGCTTCACGGTTTAGTCTGCAGGTCCCGCACCATTTGTAAACCGTGTGTAAATCATGCGAACCCTTCTGTAAGGGAAATCTCCTCCCACACGGTTTGCACAATGTTTGGGTAAACTGTGCGGCAACTGTGTGGGTCTTCATGGACTTTGAAATTACTTCATTCTTCATCCTTCGCATCAAGTATTTGATCCGAAAAGCTCCCATCCAGCATCATCAGAGGCAAAAGGGTCCTTATGCCTCCAATTCCCTTCTGAATCTCCAAACATCAAAGATTCCATGTTTTATCCATTAATGATCGAAGAACCTACCATGATATATTCTCTTTGTGAAAATCAAATTAAAACCATCCACAAAACCAATTTATAGATGTTAAACCCTATGAAAATTCCTTATGAACAGCTGTCCATCATTTTCCATTTTATGATGTAATTTAAACCTTATGAATGTACCTAGTACTTACAAGTCTTCTTAACTAATAGGTCTTTCAAGACATGATATTTTGTGATGATTCCAATGATACTTAATAAGGAACCAACTCTGGGCATCTGGGGTCGGGGCGTTACAGTTGGTATCAGAGGAAGTTTAGTACAAACCATGAAAACTAGATTTAGATAAACTCTTATTAGAGCACATAGCCCTATGATGGGCTTTGAGGATTAGTATAGATGAACTTCATAGAATTTTGGTATTGTAGGGATTTTGTGATTTTTCGAAGCAGTACATCCCTATCTGGATACGATCAGGTAGATGCGGCTCAGGAATAGATGTACCTAGGGTTAATACTCAAAAGCACTTCTTTGAGCTAGACTCGAACAGGAACTGGTGCACAACAATGCGCCTTGATGCACTCTTGGTTACGACACTCCCGAGGGATATGCTTAGAATAATTCTCATTTCCATTACAAACCATTATGAAGGGTGTATGAGTATATAATTCCTGAATGAAAATATTTTTATGATTATGGATTATATTGATAAACTGTTGAATTTATGTTAAGTATTTTACAAGTCTGGAATTATGTATTTCAATTAATAAACTAATCTATTTTATGACATTGTTTTGAAATGGTTCCTAGTGGAAGGAATGGAAACCATATTAATGCATGCACTCCATGTAGGTATTTCGATCCTGTTTAATATAATTATAGTGGAGCTGGTGATGCAACTGGTGCTGATCAGGTAATCAACATATTGGGACAACTCGCTCAGTTTATGAATAATAACCTTATCTGTATGGATCACCCTGATCCGCAGTGTGGAGGATCAATGTTAGATCGCTTCATGTGGCAACAACCACCAACATTCAATGGGGGTAAAAATTTATAATTAGCTGATCAATGGATAAATTAATGAGAGAAAATATTCAATGCCTTTGGGTGTAGTGAAAGGGAAAAAGTTTCCATAGCAGTTTACTGCCACATTGGAGATCTTGATCAATGGTGGTCATTGATTAAAAACAAAAAGGATGAAGATGTAATATCAAATATGAAATGGAAGGTGTTTAAAGAAATTTTGATAGAAAAATACATTCCTCATGACCATCGAGTGGATATCAAAAGACAATTTCTGAGTCTGAGGGCAAAGGAGGATGAGAATGTCGCAAAGTATGAAGCTAACTTTACAAGGTTAGAAAGGCATGATACAGATTATATGTAAAAACCCAAGATTTTATGAAAAATGTTCTTTTTAATTTCATCAATGTACTATGTTGTACACTACACCAAAAGGATCTTTCACTACACGCATCCATGACTTGTCTTGCATTAAACGTAATCGTGATCTTCCACAATAGCGTATGTTGTATGCAACACCGAGTTTCACTAAATAATGATATGTTATATAAACTAGCCGTTATGAATAGTAATACCCCTTTTTTGAAATTTTATTTTTCAAAATGGACTTCATTTTTGGATTTGGAATATTGAAATTATCCTAGGGTGAAATTTTTGTATTTTTCTGAAAACATTCAATTTTTGATGAATAGTGAAAACACTAGGTTACTATTTAAAAAACAGACTGTTTATTTAAATAATTATTTATTTCATTTAAATTTATTTTATGTGAAAATTGAAACATAATACCTATATATGGTCAATGTAATTCATTGGTGTCATTTTATAATAATTTTAGACATATAAAAATTTTATTAATCTTTTCACCGTCTTTTACCCGCCTCCTATGAGAATTTGAAAATTTACATAAAACATAATTTTACTGCTTCTGTGAGTGGAATTTTGAAAATACTAGAGACATGGTTAATATCAAGGAGTAAAATGTGGTTCAATAAGATAAAAATAATTTTTTTCTGAATAGTACCTTTTTTCTTTTTTTACCATAGTTAAAAGTAAATGGGGTAATTAAGGGTAAAATGATATTACTATTACCCTAAAACATGTCATAATTCTATTGGATAAGTGGAGTTCGACCAAAAACAACCTTAGGGATACAATATTACCCTTTAGGTCCACTTTTATAGAATTAGGAAATTTATTATTATTTAATTTAAAGAAGAATTAAAATAGTTAAAATCAATGTTTAATAACAAAAACATTTTCAATATTAGGTTATACATAAGATAAATTATACTATAAATATTCATTAGAAAGTTAAAGAGATGTACTATATAATGATATTTTATTTATAATTTTTATACTTTAAATAATTTAATTTATTTATGACACATATATGATGTGGTAATTACCTTATTAATGAAATATTAACATAATAGATGTTATAAATACCAAAATAAAAGTAATTTTTGATATTTATGAATTAAACTAATTTTCTAGGATAATATGACATGTTATTATTGATTTAATAAATTTTTTTTGAACTAAACAGGCTGTTATGATTTTCACAAAAATCGTGTACCAAATAGTGTGAAAATTGACATAAAATAGTATTTAAAACAAATATTATTTTATTAACTAATATTTTATTCCTAAAAATCTAAGGTTCTGCCAAATGACTTAGATAAGGATTTATATGTTAATAATTAACCACTTGGGGTTCGTTTGGATTGTTATAGTATGTTTAATAACCATATAGTGTAAGGAAACAAGAAGACACGATAAAAGTAAAATTATTTAACTTAAAGTTAAATCTAAATGATAAGATTAAAATAGTTACCTAATCCTGTCTAAAATATATTGGTTAAGATTATTTCGACACACCCCCACCTTATCTTAGATATAAATCAATTTGGAGGTATTAAAAACCGAATATGACTTTATTATAAAATAATATTTTACGTTTTTCCTAAAGTGCCCCTCTCCTCCCTTATAGAAGGGGACCTCCTCCCTCTCTTCTTTACACAACTTTGAGCCTTCAAACTCGGCCAAACCCTGCCAATTTCTTTTCTCCACTTCCCTAGAAACATTATAGAGGTTCTTTTCTTCTTCAAAGACCATCTTTATTTCCCTAAGAGGAGGTTAAGAAGAGGCACTTCAAAGAAGAGGTAATGTCTGTTACCAATTCTTTCAAAATTATTTCTTCTTAAATTCTTATTATATAGTTGTTTCATTATTAAGTAATAACATAATTTTCACTCATATACTGATATGTTATTATAAATATTAAAAAACTATATTTCAACTTCTATCCATCCTACATAAAACGAAATCACCGCGCGTGCGTACGTACGGAATACCGTCTCGACACAGTGGTGTAATCTTTTTTCCACCACCACCTTACTTGGATGGGTTTAATCATGTAAAGAATAACTATATATGATTATTGTAAAGTGATATTGATTATGAAATAGTATATATACACTTAAATACAATTCCATGATCATGGGAACGATATAATCGCTCGTGTGTACGTACGGCCTACCATCTTCACGATGTGATGCGACTCATTCTACATGATCTTCATTGCATAATGATTATATAAATGAATTTAATTAATAAATATGATAAATATTACCCTAATACCGTTTTGGAAATGAGGTATCTATAAACTAAAAGGAATAATAAGAATTTATTCGACAAAACATGCATAAGAACAAAAACCAATGAACACCTGAATAACAAGTTGCAATGAAATATTACTAATAAGAAGATAATAATATGACCATATATAATATCATAACAGTGAGTACGATTCAGGAATAAGTCAATAACATTATTTAAATCATTATACAGGAGGTTCGAATACATACGAAGCAAATCAGACCTAATCTAAGGTAAAATATCACAATCTCAATTTTTATCCGAGATTGTTTATACTACGATATTTAATAGGGAATATTTATCATCCAAATCCTTCTTTACTAAATATATAATATTATTTCTATCCTAATATAATTGTTTAAATCCAATTTTACCTATTGGTAGATTTTTAGTAAAAGATATGAAAGGAATCTTTTGTTGTTTTAAGTACGAGATACTTTTTGAATTTTTCGGCCAATGTACGTGAAGAATGTTTTTTTAAACTTATACGGCATGAATGGATTTTATGATTTGATGAAAAATTATTTCCTTGAAACTTCATTTATAATATTTCATGTTTATTTTTAATCAACTTCTTTTAGTTTAAAATCTTATGACATGTTTAGAAAGTAAAAATGTTTTTGAAGTAGAAATGATATTTTCCTCAAGAATGGAGTTCATGAATTTTATCAAAATTATTTTACATATAAGATAATATAGGGTTCTATTTCTATACCTATTTTTATATGTATTTGATTATGTTATGATGGAATTATTTTATGATGTCCTTTTACCTTATATGTATTATGTTATAATGGCATGACGTTTATGAATCCCATTTTTATTACATTAGTTATGTTATGATGTATGATTTATGATCTTGTGGAATACATAATAATGGAATCATTATGAGATGGGTGGGACCTATATCCTCCTCCAATTAATTGGGTAATGATTTATATCTCATGCGATAGACATGGCTGGAACAGAAAGTTGAACCGGTTCAGTGATAGATGACTGGAATGAGGAGTGAACTTGGTTCAGAAAAGGACTTTGTCTGCTAAGATTGTCATGGAAATGAGTATTTACTAATAAGAAATGATTTTCTATGATTATGTGTGTATGACACAATGTTTCATGTCTTATGTTATGATTTTCAGGATTACATTTCACTACTATTATTTATCCCATGTTATAAAATCATGATCTCTTTTGCAGGTTATGATTTCAAAAATAATATGTTTTTATGAATATGATGTGATTGATATTTCATTTGTTTACCCTTACTGAGCATTTCATCTCACCCTTTTATATGTTTTATTTTCCCCAGGTTAGGAAGAAGGGTATTATGTAAGATATGCAAAAAGGGACTCTACATTTGATAAATTAAAAGGGAGATAGTATAGATGATTTTTGAACTAGTTGTTTATGTTTCCCAGTTTCTAAAGACACTATACCTATACGGTCCTTTCATGGTTTTGTTATATGTTGTAATAAGTGTTCTTCAATTCTATAGTAATAAAAATGTATGTAAAGTATGGGTCATTATAGTTGGTATCTGAGGAAAGGTATAGTCAACCTTTGGAAACTAGGATGTAAAAGCCTTAGTAAGAACACTAAGGATAAGTCTAAGCATAGATCAAAATCTTAGTGTTTTAGAAATGGCCATGAATAACCAATGATTAGACCTTATGTGTGAGATTTTATTCTTGAATATGTGGTTTTCCTATTATAATTAGTGTTTCTCACACTATTCTTCTTGGTTTTAGTCAATGTCTATAACCCGAAGGAACTGGGTTAATGCGGAATGTGATAGGAAATGCAATGATTGTCTCCCTGAGCAACCAAACGTTATGAGAGTTGGAATGAAAAATCTTATAGCCATGCTCACACAACTATCTCAAGATATGAATCATGCAGTACTTCAAAATTAGCAATGGAAGGAGCAAAAATCTGTTGAATAATTCATGAGGCAGTTTCCACCCTCATTCAGTGGGTCTCTGAACCATTACTGGCTGAATAGTGGATCAGTACCACTGAAAAGATATCTTCAGTTCTTCAATGTTCTGAACATGATAAAGTCATCTTAGCAGTATATAGTTTCGAAAGTGAAGCTGATTATTGGTGGAATCTTATCAAGAATATTAGGCCAAGAGTTTTAATTGAGTCCCAGGAATGGGACGAGTTCAAGAACGTATTTTTCAATAAGTACTTCCCTCGTATTCTTTGAATAAAGATGGAGAAGGAGTTTCTTGAACTGAAGAAAAAGGATAATGAATCTGTTGGTACCTATGAAGAAAATTTTACAAGACTTGCAAGGTACGCCTCTGGGATTATTATCCAACCTAAGAGTATTATCGAGAAATTCTTTAGTGGCGTAAAACCAAGAATTCGAAGGGTGTTGTCCATAAGGGACTTCAATAGCTATGAGGAAATCGTTTGATGTGCTCTCAATGTTGAGATAGAGATTGGAGTAACCCATCAGTCATATGAATTTGATTAGTAGAGGAAAATGGAATTCAGAGGGAAATATAAAGACCACACTGAAAAGAAGATGAGTTTTACCTTATGCTCAAAGTGTGGAAGGAAACATGGAATGAGTTGTCTTAAAAGGACAAGTAAATGTTTCAAATGTGCAAAGGAAGGTCATTGGGCATTTGAATGTCGCAATTATGGGAAGAAGATGTCTAGTGATATGAACAAAGAAAAGGCTACAATGAGTCCACCTCTTACACTTCAATGTTACAAGTGAAAGGAAAAGGGGAATTATGCTAATAAATTCCCTAATCCAAGGGTTGTTTATGATGATCGACTTCAAGAAACTCTTAAGGCTAAAGACAAAGGAAAGTCACATGAAATTTCTATCAGTGGTGTGGAGTACAATAACGAAGTGGTGAAAGGTACAATTACCATCCACTATAAAGTAGAAAATGTTATATTTTATTCTGGATCCACCCACTCTTTTATTTATGAAGAGTTCATTAATGGTATCGTTCTATTATCTCAACAATTAGATGTTGAGTTAGTTGTGACAACCCCTAATGGCACAACAGTCGCATCAAAAGTTTATAATTCTTCTCCAATTGATGTTTGTGGGAATGTTATTTGTGGAAATCATGTGATTCTTCCTATAGTGGAATTTGATGTGATTCTTGGCATGGGTTTGATTTATTTATATGGAGCTCATATCAATTTCTATAGAAGGGAAGTCACATTTCATATTCTAGATCAATCTATGACCGTCTATCGATGCAAGGATAAAAATAACCATCCAGTTGAAATTTCTTCCATCTTATGGGTCTTGATTCCACTAAATGAAGGTTATTTATCTCAAATGGTTGGAGAGAAACTCATGATTAAGAATAATCACATTGTACGGGAGTTTGATGATGTCTTTTCGGAGGAATTTCCTGGCCTTCCACCAAATCGTGAAGTTGAGTTTTCAATTGAACTCATTCGGGTTCTTTACCTATTTCAAATACACCTTATAGAATGGTCCTAATTGATTTGTATGAATTTAAGAAGCAAATCTAAGATAATCTTGATAAGGGCTTCATATGCCCTAGTGCATTACATTGGGGATCAGCTGTTCTGTTTGTTAAGAAGAATGATGGTTCAATGAGACTCTGCATTGATTATCTATAACATAACAAAATCACTATCAAGAAAAAATATCCTCTCCCACACATTGATGACTTATTTGACCAACTACGCAGAGCTCAATACTTTTCCATGATTTATCATCATTCAGGGTATCATCAATTAAGGTTCAAAAGGGAGGATATACCAAAGATGGATTTCCATACAAGGTATAGACACTATGAATTTATTGTGATGCCATTTGGTATTACTAATGCCCCTGCTATATTCATGGATCTAATGAATAGAGTCTTTAGAGACTATCTTGATCAGTTTTTGGTAGTCTTTATAGACAATATTCTTGTCTATTCAAGGAGAAAGGGGGAAAACGAAGATCACTGGAGAATTGCATTGAAGACCCTGAGAAAGGAAAAGCTTTATGCCAAATTTACCAAGTGTGAATTTTGGCTTCAAAAAGTTGGATTATTGGGTCACATAATCTCAAAAGTGGGGATATCTGTCGATCTAGAAAAAAAAGAGGTTATCAGAATATGCTCGAGACCAACAACAGTAAGTGATATCCGAAGTTTTCTTGGTTTGGCAGGATATTATCGACGTTTTGTGAAAGATTTTTCAAGATTATCTAATCCACTCACCAGGTTGACTCAAAAAGGAGTTATGTTCTCTTGGATAGAGGAGTTTGATTAGAATTTGAAGGTGTTAAAAAGAAAGTTATCTACTGCACCTGTGCTCACACTGCCTTGTAGTGGTGAAAGGTTTGTGATTTACAGTGATGCATCCTAGAAGGGACTGGGGTGTGTTCTTATACAAATGATATCGTGATAGCTTATGCATCAATATAGTTGAATGTCCATGAGAAAAATTACCCAACTCATGATTTGGAGTTAACTGTGGTAATCTTTGCATTAACGATTTGGAGGCATTACCTTTATGGTGAATGGTGTGATATTTATACTGATCATAGAAGTATAAAGTATATTTTCACACAAAAGGAGATGAATATGCACCATAGAAGATGGTTGTAGCTGATTAAGGATTACGACTGGTCAATTCATTACCACCCTAGGAATGAAAACAAGGTGGAATATGCATTAAGTCGATAAGACCATGCTAGCTTATCAATGATGAGGATCAAAAAAGATCAAGAATTTATGGATTTACAAAGGATGGATCTTGGAATTATAATGGATGGGGAAAAATATTATCTTTATCAAATGAATGTTCAACCATATATACATGCGATGATTAAAGAGGCACAAAAAGAAGATGTAGAGATACAAAAGAAGGTGAGAAATGTTCCTGAATTTCAATATCATTGTGATGAAATAATAAGGTTCAGGAATCAGATTTGTGTTTCTCCCATCCAAGAATTAAAGAAGGAGCTATTGGATGAGGCTCATAGTTCATGATTCTCTATTCATCCTGGAAGCATGAAGATGTCTAGGGACCTGAAAGAGAACTTCTGGTGGGATGGCATGAAAATAGATATTGCTGAATATGTCCCTCGATGCTTGGTTTGTCAGCAAGTTAAAGCTGAAAGAAAAAAGTCTAAGGGGATGTTACAACCATTACCCATACCCGAATGGAAATGGGAAAACATCACTATGGACTTTGTCACCAAAATTCATAAAACTTCCAAAGGCAATAATGCTCTCTGGGTTATAATTGATCTTCTTAAAAAGTTGACACACTTCATTTCTATAAGAGAGGATTTCACTCTTGATCATATTTCCAGGATATATGTAAAGGAAGTGGAAAGATTTCATGGAGTAACACTTTACATTATATCTGATTAGGATCCGAGGTTTACCTCAATGTTTTGGTGAAGTCTTTAGAATAATCTGGATACAAAGTTGAGTTTCAGCACTGCTTATCATCCTCAGATAGACGGTATGTCTGAGAGGACAATTCCAACACTAGAAGATATGTTAAGAGCTTGCTCTATGGATTTCTAAGGTGGTTGGGATCAACACATACATTTGGTGTAATTTTATTATAATAATAGACTTCACTCCAGTATTCATATGTCTCTTTATGAAGCTCTCTATGGAAAGAAATTCCGAACTCCAACTTACTGGGATGAAGTTGGGGAATAAAATCTATTAGGACCTGATCTTGTTGATGAGATGGCAAAAAAGGTCCCATCTATTCAACAAAACATAAAAGTAGATCAGAGTCGAAAAAAACGTTATGCCGACAATCGAAGAAAAGACCTAGAGTTTGAATTCGGTGATAAAGTGTTCTTACAAATATCTCTGTGGAAAAGAGTAATGAGATTTGGAAAAAAGGGAAAGTTGAGCCCTAGGTATATCGGACCTTTAGAAATACTGGATCGTGCTGGGAAGGTATCTTACCGATTGGTGCTTCCACCTAATCTCTCTCAAGTTCATGATGTGTTCCATTTATCTCTCCTGAGAAAGTATATACCTGACCATTCACATGTACTCAGCTCAGAAGTTGTACTACTGGAGCATGATCTTTCTTATGATGAACAGTCGATAGAGATTCTGGATCGTAGCGAAAAAGTTCTATGAAAAAAAGACCACTCTCTTGGTGAATGTTTTATGGAGGAACCACAAATTAGAAGAAGCTACATGGGAGCTTGGGGATATGATGACGGAGAGGTATCCTCATCTGTTTGTTACAACGTGACAAATTTCGAGGGATAAATTTATTTTAAGGGGGGTAGATTGTAACAACCCAAGTTTTTATAAAAAATGTTCTTTTTAATTTCATCAATGTCCTATGTTGTACACTACACCAAAAAGATCTTCCACTACATGCGTCCCTGACTTGGCATGCATTACATGAAATCGTGACCTTCCACGATAGCGTATGTTGTACGCAATACCGAGTTTCACTAAACAAAAATATGATATATAAACCAGTCATTGTGAATAGTAATACCCATTTTTTGAAATTTTATTTTTAAAAATGGGCATCATTTTTGGATTTGGAATATTGAAATTAGTCTAGGGGGAAATTTTGGTATTTTACTAAAAACATTCAATTTTTGATGAATAGTGAAAACACTAGGTTACTATTAAAAAACTGACTTTTTATTTAAATAATTATTTATTTTATTTAAATTTAATTTATGTGAAAATTGATACATAATACTTATATAAGTTCAATGTAATTCATTGGTGTCATTTTATAATAATTTTAGACATATAAAAATTTTATTGAACTTTTCACCGTCTTTTACCCACCTCCAAGGAAAATTTGAAAATTTAAATAAAACATAATTTTACCGCTTCTGTGAGTGGAATTTTGAAAATCCGAGATACACGGTTAATATCAAGGAGTAAAATGTGGTTCAATAAGATAAAAATAATTTTTGGTGAATAGTAACTTTTTATTTTTTTACTACTGTTAAAAGTAAATAGGGTAATTAAGGGTAAAAATGATATTATTATTACCCTAACACGTGTTCTAATTCTATTAGATAGTGTAGTTTGACCGCAAAAAATGTTAGGGATAAAATATTACCCTTTAGGTCCACTTGGATTATATTAGGACATTTATTATTATTTTATTTAAAGAAGAATTAAAATAGTTATAATCAATGTTTAATAACTGAAAAAATTTTAATATAGGGTTATACATAAGATAAATTCGACTATAAATATTCATTATAAAGTTAAAAATATTTGATACATAATTATAGTTTATTTATAATTTTTAGACTTTAAATAATTTAATTTATTTACGACACAATGATGATGCAGTAATTACCTTATTAATGAAATATTAACATAATTGATGTTATAAATACCCAAATAAATGTAATTTTAGACTTTTTATGAATTACACTAATTTTATATGTTAATATGTCATTTTATTATTGATTTAATTAACTTTGTTCGAACTAATCATATTGTAATGATTTTCAAAAAAATCAAGTACCACATAGTGTCAAAATTGACATATAATAGTTATTCAAACAAATATTATATTATTAATTGTTCTTTAATTTTTAAAAATCTAAGGTTCATCCTAGTGACTTATATAAGGATATATATATATATTAATAATTAATCAGTTGGGGTTCTTTTGGATTGTTATAGCAGGTTTATTAACCATATAGTGTAAGGAAACAAGAAGACATGGTAAAAGTAAAATTATTTAACTTAAATTTAAATCTAAATGATAAGGTTAAATTAGTAACCTAAACTTGTCTAAAATCTATTGGTTGATACTATTTCGACCCATACCCACCTTAGCTTCTAAATAAATCAATTTAGATCTATTAAAAACCGAATATGACTTTATTATAAAATAATATTTAATGTTTTTCCTAAAGTGCACATCTCCTCTCTTATAAAAGGGCATCTCCTCCCTCTCTTCTTTACACAACTTTGAGACTTCATTCTCAGCCAGACCCTGCCAATTTCTCTTCTAAACTTTTCTATAATCATCCTTAAGGTACTGGTCTTCTTCAAAGATCATCTTTAGTGCCCTATGAGGAGGTTAAGAAGAGGCGCTTCAAAGAAGAGGTAATGTCCATTACCGATTCCTTCAACTTTATTTTTTCTTCAACTTCTTCATATTTAGTTGTTTCATTATGAAGTAATAACATAAGTATCACTAATATACTGATATGTTTTTATAAATATGAAACAACTCTATTTCACCATCTATCCATCCTACTGAAAATGAAATCACCGCGCATGCGTATGTACAGAATACCGTCTCCACGCCATGGTGTAATCTGTTTTCCACCACCACTTTACTTGGATGGTATTATGGTGTAAATAATAACTATATATGACTAGTGTAAAGTGATATTGATTCTGAAATATTATACATACACTTAAATAAAATTCCACGATCATGGGAACGATATCATCGCTCGTGCGTATGTACGGCCTACCCTATCCACATGTGATGCGACTCGTTCTACATGATATTCATAGAATAATGATTATATAAATGAATTGAATGAATAAATATGATATATAATACACTAATACCATTCTGGAAATGAGGTATCTATAAACTAAAAATAATAATAAGAATTTATTTGACCAAACATGCATAAGAACATAAAGCATTGAACACCCGAATAACAAGTAGTAATAAAATATTACTAATAAGAATATAATAATATGACCATATATGATATAATAATAGTGAGTAAGATTCTATAATAAGTAAATAATATTATTTATATCATTATACAGGAGGTTCAGATAAGTACGAAGCAAATCATACCTAAGTTAAGGGAAAATCTCGCAATCTCAATTTTTATCCGAGATTGTTTATACTTCAGTATTTAAGGGGGAATATTTATCATCCAAATCCATGTTTACATAATATGTAATATTATTTCTATCCCCATACAATTTTTTAAATCCAATTTTACCTATTGGTGTATTTTTATTAAATTATATGAATGGAATCTTTTGTCGTTTTAAGTATGAGATAATTTTTGACTTTTTCGGACAAAGTATGAGAAGAATGTTTTTTTAACTTATACGGCATGAATGGATTTTATGATTTCATACAACATTATTTCTATGAATATTCCATTGCATGTTTTCAAGTTTATTTTTAATCAACTTCATTTTGTTTATAATCTTATGACATGTTAAGAAAGGAAAAATGTTTTTGAAGTAGAAAGGTTATTTTCCTCAAGAATGGAGTTCAAGCATTTTATAAAAACTATTTTCCATCTAAGATAATATAGGGTTCTGTTTATATCACTCTTTTTACATTGATTTTATTATTTTATTATGGAATTATTTTATGATGTCCTTTTATCTTATATGGATTATGTTATGATGGCATGACGTTTATGAATCCCATTTTTATTACATGGGTTATGCTATGATGTATGATTTATGATATTGTGTAACACATAAGAATGGTATCGTTATGAGATGGGTGGGACCTATATCTCCCTCCAATGCATTGGGTAATGATTTATATCTAATGAGATAGATATGGATGGAACAACAAGTTAAACTGGTTTAGTGATACAGGACTAGAACGAGGAGTGAACTCGGTTCAGAAATGGACTTTGTCCACTAAGATATTCTTGGAGATGAGTCTTGGATAATAAGAAATGATTTTATATGATTATGTGTGTATGACACAAAGATTCATGTATTATGTTATGCTTTTTGGGATTACATTTCACTACTATAATTTATCCCATGTTATGAAATTATGATCTATTTTGCAGGTTAAGATTTCCATAATGATATGTTCGTATGAATATGTTGTGATTGATATTTCTTTTGTTTAACCTTACTGAGCATTTGAGCTCACCCTTTTGTATGTTTTATTTTCCCCAGGTCAGGAATAAGGGTATTAAGTAAGATATGCAAAAGGGACTCTATATATGATAAAATAAAAGGGAGACAGTGTAGATTATTTATGAACCAATTGATTATGTTTCCCAGTTTCTAAAGACACTATACCTATACGGTCCTTTCATGGTTTTTTTATATTCTGTAATAAGTGTGAATCAATTCTAAAGTAATAAAAATGTATTTAAAGTATGGGCCATTATATTATTTACGTAACCCAATAAGTCAGATTGATCATTTATTTGATGGGTTAAAACCATTTCTCCGCCGAGCATTAGTCACAAAATCCTTCTCTTCGTACAAAGATATTGTCTCATGGGCTATCAAGACAGAAAAAAATTATCTATGTCATATGAATTTAAAGAAAAGCAAGAGAAGAAGAGATCTGTTGAACACTCTAGAAATATAAATAATGGGAAGAAGGGAAATGATGAATACCCTTCATGCATTAAATGTTGGATGAAACACACTGGTACTTGTCATAGGGAATGGGAGTCTATTACAAATGTGGTGAAAAAGGCCACCAAGGTTGTAATCTCAAGGGGAAGAAAGGGGTTGTCAATGTTGAATGCTAAAATTGTAGAGAAAGGGAAATTATTCTAATGAATGTCCTAAGAATCAGAGGAACTTACCTCAGAATTGGCATAGGGATCAAGGCGACGCTTATGCTATCACTACTACTGAGGTTGAATCTCTGAAAGATGTGGTGGTAGCTAATTTAATGGTCTCTTCAATTTTAGAAAATGCTTTATTTGATTCTGGATCATCGCATTGTTTCATATCTTACCAGTTTTCTAATAAAATTAGATATTTTCAATTTGACATAACAAAGGAGTTGGCAGTCAAAACTCATAAGGGAAGTATCATCGCAACAATGTTTTGTGAATCAGTTCCCTTTAGATCATATAAATGTTCTTTATCTTCTGATATCATCATCATACCCATGATTGAATTTTATATGATCCTCAATATGGATTGGCTATCAGACCATGATACAAAAATTTATTATAAGAAGAAGGGGGTTACTATTTTTTATGATGATGATAAAGAACACCTTATCATTAGAGAAGAATCACCACCACCTAATTCTTATCAAGATCCACCCCCAGTAGCTATGATAAATTTAGTTATTGGGGAGGAAGAAAATGAAATAAATATGGGTGAGGAAAAGAATGTTCAAATAGATAATGTACCTATTGCGAAAGAATATGTTGATATGTTTGTAGAAGATTTACCAGGACATCATCCAGAACGAGAAATCGAGTTCTCTATTGATTTAATTTCTGGATCAAGGCCCATATCAAAGACCCATTATAGAATGGAAACTATGGAATTAGTGTAACTAAAGAAACAACATGAGTAATTGAGAAATAAGGGATTTATTCACCCTAGTGTTTTCCCATGGGGAGCCCCTGTCCTTTTTGTTAAGAGGAAAGATGGATATTTGAGGTTGTGCAATGACTACAGGGAGATCAATGCTATAACAATAAAGAAAAAGTATCCCCTACCTCACATTGATGGTTTATTCCCCCAACTTCATGGTGCTCAATACTTTTCAAAGGTTGACCTTTGATCTGGATATCATCAATTGTGTGTGACAAAGGAAGACATTCTGAAAACATCATTTTGAACTAGGTACGGGCATTATGAGTTTATAGTAATGGATTTTGGATTGACTAATTCACCCACTATCATCATGGATCTAATGAATAGAGTTTTCAAGGAATATCTTGATGGAATTTTAGTGGTATTTATTAATGATATATTGATATACTCCAAAATCTACAAAGATCATGAAAATCACTTGTGCATTATTCTAAAGACTCTTAGAAGACCCGAATTATATAAGAAGTTTAGAAAGTGTGAATTTTGTCTTCAAAAGATTTATTTTCATGGAAATTTTGTCTCTATGGATGGAATCTCTTTTGATCCTTATAATACCAAGGCAATCCAATAATTGCCAGCACAGACAAGTATAACTGAGGTATGCTGTTTTATTGGTTTATCAGGTTATTATCGGAATTTCATCCAGAATTTTGCCTGATTGGATAACCCATTAACAAAGCTCACACATAAAGGGGATAAAATTTTTGGGAAAAAAGAGTGTGAAGACTGTTTTGAAGAACTGAAGATAATATTATTAAATGCTCCTATATTGACTCTACCATCGGGGAATGATGAATTTGTTATTTATAGTGAGGAATCAAAGAAAGGAAATGGTTGTGTCCTTGTGAATATTGAGAGGGTTATTTCCTACACATCACGATAGCTAAAAATTCGTGAGAAAAACTATCCTACTCATGATATTGAGTTAGTATCTGTAATCTTTTCTTTGAAGATTTGGAGACACTATCTATATGGTGGAAAATTTGAGATTTATACTGATCACAATAGTTTGATGTATATTTTCTCAAAAAAAGAACTCAACATGAGGTGAAGGAGATGGCTTGAACTACTTAGGGATTATGATCGCACTATACACTACCACTTGGGTAAGGAAAATAAGGTGGCAGATGCATTTAGTAGAAAAGATCGTGGAGTTTTGAACAAGATGAGAGTTGAAAGAGATCCTATTTTCATGGATCTAGTAAAGATGGATATGGGAGTAACCATGGATGGTTAAAAATCAATGATTTTTCAAAAGGTTTCATAACCATCTTTACAAGAAAGGATAAAAACATCCTAAGATAATGATGAAGAATTTCAAATGAAGATTGAGGCTATGAAAGACTAATGATTGAGTGACATTGTATATGAAGATGGAATTATGAAATTTTGGAAGAGATATTGTGTTCTAGATATACCAGATGTAAAAATGGAAATGTTGGATGATGCTCATAGTTCCAAATTCTCTATACACCCTGGTAGCACTAAGATGTATAGAGATTTGATGGAGCATTTTTGGTGGGATAACATGAAGAGGGATATTTCTGATTTTGTTTAAAGATGTATTGTTTTTCAATATGTGAAAGCTGGAAGGAAGCAACCTGGATGAGTCATAAAACATCTTCCCATACTTGAGTTGAAATGGGATAATATTATGATGGAATTTGTCATGGGACTACCAAAGACTCCTAGAACGAACAATGCAAAATGGGTCATTGTTGATCTTTATACCATGTTACCACATTTTCTTGCTATAAGAGAAGATTATCACTTTACCGTTTAGTAAGATTATATATTAATAAAGTTTTAAGAATTTATGGAGTACCACTATCGATTGTTTCTTATCATGATCCCCATTTTATATCAAGATTATGGAAAATTCAAAAAAAAATTCCTAGATACTAAACGTCATTTCAGCACGGGCTACCACCCCAAAACTAATGGACAACCAGAACGGACTATTCAAACCATATAAGACACGTCGAGATATTTCTCACATGACTTTCAAGGAATGTGGGATCAATATTTACCTCAAGTAGAACTTTCCTATACCAATATCTTCCATTCAAGTATTCGTATGGAACCATATAAATCATTATACAGAAAGAGATGTCACACACCAACCTTTTTGGATGATATTGGTGAAAGAATACCCGTAGGCCTAGAACATGTGGAAGAAAAAATGGAAAAGGTGAAGGTAATCCAAAACCATATTAATTCAGCTCAAAGTAGATAGAAGATCCATACCAATAACCAAAGGAAGGATTTGGAATTTCGTGTAGGATATAATGTTTTCATAAAGTTATCTCCATGGATGGGTGTTATACGTTTCGGAAAGAAGGGAAAATTGAGTCCTAGGTACATCGGACCTTTTGAAATTCTAGAACAAATTGGGGTTGTAGCATACCATTTGGCAATGCCTCCAAGTCTCTCCAAAGTTCACGATGTGTTATACATATCACTATTGAGAAAATACATGCTTGACCCAATGAATGTACTCACCTATGAGGAATTAGAACTGAAACCTTATCTTTTTTATTGTGAAAAGCCTGTCAAGGATCTTGATACAAGAGAACAAGTTCTGAGAAACAGGATAACTTGTCTGGTAAAAGTTCTATGGAAAAACCATAAGATAGAAGAGGCAATGTGGGAACCCGAGGAACATATGATGAAGAACCACCCAAGTCATTTAATGAAGTAATATTCTTTAAATTACTAGGATGAAATTATTTTAAGGAGGGTAGAATGTAACACCCCATGCTTCCACGATATGCTTCTTTTTGAATAATACAATAGCATGTGTTGTACATAACTTTGAGTTCTAACACACCACAACCAGTCAAACTATCCGTTATGAATAGTAATACCCACTTTTTGAAATCTTATAAATATTATCATTCAAAATTGACTTCATTTATTGATTCGGAATATCGAAATTATCTTTGGGTAAATTTTTGGTATATTTCTGATAACTATCATATTTTGATGAATAATGAAAATTAATAAATTTTAATTAAAAACAACTTTTTTAATCGAAATAATTAAGAGTGATAAATTATGAATTTGAATGGTTTGGATATATAATTAGATTATATTTTTACCATTTAATCTAATTTAGGTCATTATAAGAAATATTACATTTAAATTCGACATAAACATGTGTCAATCTTTTGACAGTTATTATTTCATAAAAACATACTTTTTGTTTTAACAATGGGAATTAATTTTAAATTATTTTCTGCCACTTCTATGATTTGAATTTATAATAATGGATTATATATTTGGAATTAGGAGGTCCAAACTGTGTAAATTGGTAACTTTTATTTTTAGACATTTTGAATAATAATTCTGTAAATATTTTATTTACCATGGTTAAAGAGGTAAATCTAGTAAATAAGGTTAAAAAAATAATATTATAATAATATTAAATTACCTTAACACAAGTCCTAACCCTATTGTATGATACTTTTCGGACCATGTGCTTCCTTTGGTTGATTTGGGGACCCCATGAAGCCTCATGGAAGTGATAACGACATTATACATTAAATAATTTAATGTAGAGACAAAAATAACAAAAGAAAATATCTTTTAGTAAAACAATTTTTATATGAGGTTATATAATTGATCAATGTGACTATAAATATTCATTAGTAAGAAAAACGTATTTCATTTATAATGGTAATTTATTTATAATTTCTATATATTCAATAATTAAATTTATTTATGACACAATGATGATGCAGTAATTTCCTTATTTATTAATTAATCAAATAAATTGTATTATAAATACTAAAATAAATATAATTTCAACCTTTTAATGACATGAATGAATTTTATAGGTCAATATGACATACTAATGTTGATTTTATGAATTTTTTTCAAAGTAATAATGTTGTTATGACATTAACAAAAATAAATTATTAAATAATGTCAAAATGGACATAATTGAGTTTTAAAAAAAATACTATATTACTGGTTGATATAATATTTCTAAAAGTATAAGGTTTGGCCAAAAGGCCTAAATAATATTATATGTGTCATTAATGAACCTATTGGGTTTCTCTTGAAAATATATAGTATATTTATTAGCCATATAATATAAAAATACAATGAGACATGGTAAATGTCAAACTATGTAACTAAGAGTTAAATCTAAAAGATAAGGTTAATATAGTGACCCAAACCTGTCTAAAACCTATTGGTTTAGTGGTTTTAGACCCATCCCCACCTTAGATTTTAAATAATTTTCTTTGGAGCCTTTATAAAACTAAAATTATTTTATTATAGAATAGAATTTCAAGACTTTTTTAGGTGCCCCTCACTCCTCTTATAAAAGGATACTCCCACTTCTCTCTAAGTCACACCTTCCATGCCTTTTGGTTCGGCCAACCGCTGCCCAAATACCCTCTCAAATGTCCTCCCATTATCCTAGAGGAATTCCTTTAGTCATAAAGCCATCTTAAGGAGCTCTTTTGATCAAATTAAAAGGAAGAACCTGAAGAAGAGGTAATAAACCATACACATTCAAGATAAAAAACATTAGTAAAAACAACCAACAGTCATATATAATGCCAATGAATCATGCCCCAAGTTCTAAGAAAACAGCCAGAACATGTTACCCAACAATATAGTATAGTACAATACAGAGTAAAACAAAGAAAAACAAAATATCCGGTTGAATCGTGAGCCTAAGCCTGGTCCCATGCTTCCCTACTCCTCAGCAGCAATCAAGTACCTATAAAGGGACCCTTCCCTTATCCATACCTGTAGAAAGGTATTCAGTTTGGGCCGAAAAGAATGACCCAAACAGTGTCTGAGAAATAATATTAGTAGGCACCCACCAAAGGCTCATGTTCAACTGTGTGTAAACATGCAACAACAGTGTTCAAAAGTAAATGCAATAAACTAGGCAATACTAAAAAGTAACTAACTTTACCTGTTATATTTCCATTTAACATTCATTTCATTATTTATTATTAAGAAACCACTAAAGTGAATTTCAATGTAATCAGTCAGTGTCGTCAGATGCGTAATCCCTTACCCTCAAGTAAAGAGAATCCAACATGGGAATCTGCCCACTTGCATATCAAATATTTCCCACAGGAGTACGAGGTGTTTCCCACAGGCACAGAATCAACTGCCCAAAGGCATGAAAGAACTTTCCCACAGGCGAAGTAGTACGTTGCCCACAGGCTAATCACAACACTGCCCTCAGGATAAGCAAGTAACCGGGCCATGCCCAACATGTAAACAAGAAATAAACATGCAATACAAAAACAATTCCTCTCAATGAAATTCTATAATTATTATTATAAAGTCATACCATCAGGTATCCAGGCTAAATGACTAAACAGAGGAATGCACACCTAGGGTGGTCCTGGATCCAGCGGTGATCCCAAACAACAGTTTATTATCACATATAATTACCTGTAAAATACTAGGTGTTTAATTCAACAAGGCCTAAACCATATGACACCCCATTCATGGACGTGTCTCTCAAAAATACACACAAATGCACAACAGTTGGAAATTTAACACCAAGACACCTACCTTAAATTCCCCTGATAAGTATTCTCGAATGATGTTCCACAAATCTTCCCAGAACGTGGTAGATCTAAGGTGAAGGAAAACTCGCTTAAACCCATATAACATCAATTAGAGTATGAATTGTCAAGAACTACACCAGGAGATGAGAGGGCTTACCCACGCGGTTCCAAAGAGATCGTCCGAGGCAGAAATGGATTCCTGACACTTGATCTAGAGATCCTCAATGATTCGGTCGTCCTCTCCCGAGATCCTGTCTGTTTCTAAGCCTTCACTATGAATAGGGTTGGATACTTCCCATTTTAAGGAAAAAAAATTACACGACATGTACTTCTGAGTACACAGCGTGTACTTCCTTCATTTAATTGTTTATCTGGCGGCACCGCCAAACTGTTCATCTGTCGACATGAGTACAAAAAGTGTATTCCCGACTACACGGTGTGTACTATCGCCCAGTTGGAGGATACTCCCACCGCCTTATTGTTTCGTCTGCCAAATGACTACAGGGTGTGTTAAGGACCACTACATGGCGTGTAGTCGGTCTTTACACCCGTAGTCGCCAACATGGCTACACACCCAGTGTACTCATCCCACACAGCCTAAAGTACAAGGCGTGTAGAAAAGTACACGATGTGTAGTGCTAAAATTTAGGATTGATCTCCATTTTCATCATTTTCGCAGAAACATGTAATGAAAATAGGAAGGAATAAACCCATACCTCAAGAATAAGAACTAGGTTCTTACAAAATTTCCCCTTAAAGCAATTCATCCCCGAATTTCCTTTCCAAGGGTGGTGAATATATAGTCGTGAACAACTCCAGCCACTGAGCACGTACGTTAGTCTCCCACTCCCAGGATTCATCCTTCACTCGGCCATGCTGCCATAGCACCCGTATGAGAGGAACTGACTAACCTCAGAGAACATTCGTGCTCCTATCAATGATACAAATCAGATGCTCCTTAAAGGACACATATACCTCAAGATCAACCTCCTCGGACTGAAAGATGTGAGACGGGTCTGAATGATAGTGATGCAACTATGATACATGGAAGACGTTGTGTGTGGCTTGAAAACTCTACGGTAATTACAACCGATAGGCAACTAGCCCAACTCTCTCCAAAATCTCATATGGCCCCACGTACCTCGGTGAAATTTTATCCTGTCTCCTAATCTGCCTGTGTCCCAACCTCTGCGAAACACGCAAGAAAACCTGATCCCTAACCACGAACTCCAAAGGACGTCTACAGCGATCAACATAAGACTTCCGATGAGACTGTGCGGTAGCCATCCACTTCTAAATCAACTAGACCTACTCAGAAGTCTCCTACACGAGACGTGGACCTAGTAAAGCTACCTCACCTGCCTTTAACCAGCACAAGGGTGATCGGCATGGCCTACCATATAAATCCTCGTAAGGTTCCATTTAAATAGTTTCCTAAAAACAATTATTATAATAAAACTCTACTCGGGGTATATTCTTCTCCCAAGATCCCCCTAAGTCTTGGACACATGCAAGCAGCAAGTCCTCATGTACTTGTATCGTACGCTCGGACTGACCATCAGTCTGAGGGTGGTAAGCTGTGTTCAGAAGCACCTATGTACCTAGTGCCCTCTAATAAATCTGCTATAAATGAGACGTAAAATGGGAATCCCTATATGAAATGATAGAATGAAGAACCCCATGGAGACATACGATCTCTTGAATATAAAACTTCCTGAGATCGTCAACTCCGAAGGTCTCCTTGATCGGCGAAAAGTGAGCTACCTTTGTGAGAATGTCCACAACAACCCACATGGCTTCATTGCCTCAATGTGACCTCGGAAACCCTGTCACGAAGTCCATCACAACATTATCCCATTTCCACTCTGGAATAGGAAACTTCTGTAATAGTGCGGCTGGCCTCTGATGCTCCGCCTTCACCTGCTGAAAGGTAGAACACCTTGAAACAAAACCAGCTACATCTCTCTTCATACCCGGCCACCTGTACTGATGTCTCAAGTCATGGTACATCTTGGTAACCCCGGGATGAACTGCCAAAGCTGAATCATGAAACTCCTGCATCAACTCCTCGTGCATATCCGATGGAACCCATACTCGTCCATGGAAACACAGTACCTTATCATCGCCTATCGTCCACCCAGGAAGAGTGTCCTCACTGGCCACCAACTCCCATAGAACTAGGACTTCTGAATCAGATAGTTGTCTCTTCCTCACTGTATCCAGTAGGATAGAAGTCACATCTAAAGATGAAAGATAGGTCTACCCCAGAATATCGTGCACCTCCAAATGCATCTCAGAGAACAAATCCATAAGATGCCATTCAACATTGGCCTCCTACACTGCATGTATCTGAGTCTTCCGGCTCAGCGCATCAGCAACTACATTACCTTTACCAGGTGTATAGGCAAGCTCAAAATCTAAGGAATGAAGGTATTCAACCCATCTTCGCTGTCTCAAGTTCATGTCATGATGGGTAAAGATGTACTTGAGACTTTTGTGGTTTGTGAACACCAAAAAATGTTCTCCTAAGAGATAATGTCTCCAACAGCGCAACGCATGAACAACTGCAGCCAACTCGAGATCATGTGTCAGGTAATTCCCCTCATGTGGCCTCAAATACCGAGACCTGTACGTGACAACTTGATCACCCTTCATCAACACAGCTCCCAGCCCATTCCCTGATGCATCATAGGTAACTGTATAGCTCTGCCCTCGCTCTGGGAGTATCAGGATTGGTGCTGATGAAAACCATCCCATATGCTCATTAATGGTTGTCTCGTAAGATTTTTACCAAAAAAAATTCACACACTTCTTAGTCAAGCCCATCAACGACACTGCTAAGTAGGAGAAGTCCTTTATAAAATGCATGTAGTAACCAGCCAGCCCTAAGAAACTCTGTATCTCAATAAACTTCTTAGGCTGCTCCTAAAAAACTACTGCTCTCACCTTCTCTAGGTCTACTATAACCCATACCTCGGAGATAATATTACCTAGGAAGTGTATCTGGTCCATCCAAAAGTGGAACTTTAAGATCTTAACATATAACTGATGCTCTCTCAGTGTACTTAATATGATCTCAAGATGGGTGGAATGGTCGTGTCGAGTGTGAGAGTACACCAAGATATCATCCACGAATAATACTACAAAACAATCTAGATAAGGATGGAACACATGATTCATCGGAGCCATGAAAACAGCTTGTGCATTCATGAGTCTGGACGGCATAACTGTATACTTGTATAGACCATAACTGCTCCTGAAATCTGTGAGAGGTATATCAAATGGTCTAACGTGTAGTTGATGATATACTAATCTCAAGTCAATCTTTGAGAACACTCTTCCTCTATGAAGTTGATCGAAAAGACCATAAATCCTCAGAAAGGGATATAGGTTCTTAACCGTCAACTGTTTCAGCTTCCGATAATCCACACAGAGTCTGAGGGTATCGTCCGCCTTCTTTGGAAAAAGGACAGGAGAGCCCAAAGGGGATGTACTAGGTCAGATGAACCCCTTTTCCAGTAACTCCTCTAACTGTTTCTTGAGCTCCTTCAACTCTAGTATATCCATCCTATAAAGAGGAATGGACACCGGTGCTGCTCCTTGAACATGATCAATAGTGAAATCCACCTCACTCTCTAGAGGAAGACCTAAAAAGTCATCTGTGAAGACATCCCTGAAACTATCAACCACTGGAGGGAAATCCTTCTGACAAGTCCCATGATCATCCAAATATAAGCTTTCCATCTGGGTTGTGACTCCACCTCAGCCACGATGCTCTGGTCTAGCTCGACTCGCCTGAACATCCCATTCGCCCTTGTATAGAAACTCCCTACCCTCTAGTGACATGAAACTCACCCAGTGACGATAGAAATCCACAAAGGCTCGAAAGGAAACCAACCAGCCTATCCCTAGAATGACATCATAGCTCGTGATCTCTAAGACATAGAGGTCCTAAAGGAAGTGACACCCACCAACCTCAAGGGGGAACTCCTTGCACTGATGCACACCAACCGTTATAGTTCTCAACAGAGTGTCTAACATCATAACATCCGATGAAGAAGAAACTCTGAGCCCAAGGCTCTCCACAACGGGTATAGATATGAAACTACATGTAGCACTCGTATCAAACAGTATTGAAGATAAGACAGAAGCTACTAGAATAACACCTCTGATAGAATAAGGTCTGGGATCCAGCTCCTGCTGGGTCTATTGCACTGTATATGCATGCCTAGTGTCTTGGCCCTATGACACAGCCTAGCTACGCTGAGCTATCCCGCCCTACTGCCTCTGAGATCCTGGTGTATGGATACCCTGGCCACGACCACCATCTCTGCATGTATGCCCTGATGTATTCCAGTTCCTCGACAGGTAAGAAGCTGTTGGTCCTGCCCCCACACGCAGAGTCTACACAGAACCCCTCTCACTAGCCACTGGTGGAAATGCCTTGCCAAAGAGCTGCAGATGATCCATCCTGCCGCAAGCTCGGCACTCCATTGGGTCTCATGGACACTGAGGTCTCTTTTTCCCCTCCTTACCACACTCGTAGCAGATGACCTAGCCACCTGAAAAATTCTTCTGACTCGTACTACCACCATGAGAGAAGTCCATCTGTCTCTTCCTCTTACCAGTAGAAATAGTACTAGAAACTGGTGTTGAACTGCCCTGGCCCACACCACTATCTTCCTGCAGGTTCCTCTCTGTAATCAGCGCCTGGTTCACAATAAAATGGACTGAAGGAAACTTCAAAACATTCACCAATGCTCGGATATCATATCAAATATCATCCTCAAATCGTCTGGCTCTCAACATCTCATCGCCCACCCAAACGGGTGGAAAACGCTGAAGCTCGGTGAAACGAGCAGAATAATCCATCACTAACATAGCACTCTATTGCAGATTCATGAACTCTCGAACTCGATCTGTCCTCAGTGTCTATAGGAAGAAGAAGTCATAGAAGAATGACTATAAATATTCCCATGCTATGTCTCTGTGATGCTCTGACTGGGTGGTAAAATACCACCACCTCTTGGTGGAATCACGCAACATATAAGTCACGAGCTTGACCCTCCGCCCTGGAGGCATCTCTAGGTGCTCAAAAATAGTCTACATCGACCCCATCCAAGACTCCGCAGCCTGTGGTGCACCCTCCCTTGAAAACATAGGCAGATGCTGCTGTTGGATGATACATGTGATCTCGGCCATAGATGTGGCAGCTGGCGGTGCTCCATGAAAGGTCTGCATGAACCGTATAAAGCCCTCACGGAACAATGCATCCGCGCCTGTGTCTGGTATAACAGCTATTACCATATCAGAATCTATTGGAGGAACCACTAGTAGCCCATGGCCCACCATCTATGGAGTATAATCGTTGCTGCTCTCATGGAAAACAATGCATGGTCGTCTCGGCGGCATGACACTACAAGGTCAAACACACATCATAGATCAATATTATCACAGTCCGAAAACGAAGAAATCAGAAGGTAAATAGGAGGAAGAATGAATTTATGTTTTCACAACAAGACTACACAATGTGTATACTGACTACACGGCGTGTACCAGAATTTTCTTCCCCTGCCGGGGTCCTTCTACATGGCCAAGCCACACAGATCCTGTTAAACAAAACTACAGGGAATGTTTATACTCTACAAGACATGTATGGTGTAATTTTCCAACTGCCTGTGTCATTTGTGACACAAACGACTACTCAGAATGAACAACACGACGTGTTACACCCGCACATGGCGTTTAAACTACTATATATCCCTATCCACATGGATTTTTCCACAAGTTCTACCCACAGACAAGACTACACTGTGTGTCCCACGGGTACATGACATGTACTAGACGAGCTCCACCAACCTGTGTTTTTAATTAATGGCCATATACATGGATCCATCTACACGGCGTGTTCAATACACACACAACGTGTACACAAATGGGTTACACTGACCCATGTTGTTAGTTACACGGCTGGATCCCAGGTCATTCTACACGGCCTGTTCCACAGTGGACATGGTGTGTATGTATTAAGGTCTTCCTCCATCTATGTTGTTAGTTACATGGGAAGACTCTGGGTCAACACTACAAGGCATGTACATTGGGTACACGGCATGTTTTCCCCAAGCATTTCCCGTCCCCATGACGTCCCCCACACGGTTTGTGACATGGGAAGAGACTACACAGTGTGTACTCAAAAATTTTATTTTCTCCCCAAAAAGAAGAACATACATGGCATGTTTAAGGTATTACATGGCGTGTATACTGGGTTTCTAGACATTATTCCTCAGAAACATATCCAGAACCCAGAAAATACTGAAAAAAAACACCTGAGTTCCAAATTCCGATCTGTGAGGGCCCATACTCCCCACGAATCAATGTTTGTCTTCTTATATGTGTTATAACTAGGTAAAAAGCCAATGATCCACCAAATTTTGATCAATGAGGGCCCATACTTCACAAAAACCAAATTTTGGATTCCATTATATAAACATGATAACAAAATAATACCCTATCAAATAGCAGATATCTATCAAAGTAGTTATCACACCAAACATTCTTTTTCTAGCACAACATCTATCACAACAACATGGAATTTTCTAATTCCCCCACCTGGCATGGAAACTATACATGTCATGTGATTTCTACCATGTTCCTAAATGATGCATGAGATGGCATACCCTCATCTTATCAGGTTGAAAATAAATAAAACCCATGAATATAATATAAACAGCACAATACAAGTGTGTCACCCTTCGGTGAAATCAATTCAACTATAAATTTTCAAAATTAGAAAAATTACAACATGAGGTAAATTGGATTTTCCTTGTACATAGTTTAGATACACCCGGGAACAACTTATTACCAACTACAGTTCTCGTCCTATCCCTGAATAAGGTTCCAAATAGTAATTCAATGAAATGAACTCCTCTGATACCACTTTGTAACATCTCGATTCCGGGTACCACTCCACGGGTGCCCCAAACTCGATTCTCCACGTGACCTAAAGCACATTTCCCCAAACGCCAGAGGCTACTGACTAGCATTGAGGTCCCAGTTCTGATAGTGGGGAAACTATGCCCTCATATGTCAAAGTGTAGCGCAATGGAATAAAGTAAAAAAGCATACAACAACAGCGGAAGAAATAAACCATACACATTCAAGATAAACAACTGCAGTAAAAGCAACTAACAGTCATATATAATGTTGATGAAAAATGCCATAATTTCTAAGAAAACATCCAAAACATGTTACACAACAATACAATACAGTACAATACAAATTATAGCAAAGAAAAACAAAATAGATGGTAGTATCGTGAGCCTAATTTCGGTCCCATGATCCCCTACTCCTCAGCTGCAATCAAGTACCTGTAAAGGGACCCTTTCCCTTATCCATACCTGAAGAAACGTAATCTGTTTGGGCCGAAAAGCATGACCCAAACAGGGTGTGAGAAATAATCTCAGTATGCACCCACCAAAGGTCCATGCTCAACTATCTGTAAACATGCAACAATAGTGTGTAAAATTAAATTCAATAAACTAATCAGTACACAAAAGTAACTAACTTTACCTGTTATATTGCCATTTAACATTCATTTTATTATTTATTACTAAGAAACCACCACAGTGAATTTCTATGTAATCAGTAAGTGTCCTCTGACGAGTAATCCCTTACCCTCAGGTAAAGAGAATCCAACACAGAAATATGCCCACAGGCATATTGAATATTGCCCGCAGGTGTACGAGGTGTCTCCTATAGGCACAGAATCAACTGCCCACATGCACAGAAGAAGATTCCCACAGGCTAAGTAGTACGTTTCCCACAGGCTAATCACAACACTGCCCTCATGCTAAGCAAGTAACTGGGCCTTGCCCAACATGTAAAAAAGAAATACACATACAATACAAAAGATATTCTTCTCAAGGAAATTCTATAATCATTATTATAATGGTATACCCTCGGGTATCCTGGCCAAATGGCTAAACAGAGGAACACACCCCTGAGGTTGTCCTAGATCCAAGTGACGATCCCAAACAACAGTTTATTATCACATTTAATTACCTATACTATTCTAGGTATTTAATTCAACAAGGCCTCAACCATAAAACACCCCATTCATGGACGCGTATCTAAAAAATACACAAAAACGCACAATAGTTGGAAATTTAACACCAAGCCACCTACCTTAAACGCCGCTGATCAGTATACTCGAACAACGTTCCATGAGTCATCCAAGAACGAGGTAGATCTAAGGTGAAATAAAACTCTCTTAAACCAAAATAGCTTCCATTAGAAGAAGAATTTGTGAGAACTACACTGGGATATGAGAGGGCTTACCCACACAGTTCCAACGAGATCGTCTGAGGCAGAAACAGATTCCCAATGCTCGATCTAGAGATCCTTGAAGATTCGACTGTCCCCTCCCGAGACCCCATCCAGTTCGAAGCCTTCCTAGTGAACATGGTTTCCTTCTACCAATTTTAAGTGAAAAAAACAAAGTACATGGTGTGTAATTATATAATATAACTGTTCATCTGGCGGCAACACCAAACTATTCATCTGTCAACATGAGTACACGTCTTGTATTCCCGAGTACACGGCGTGTACTGTTTCCCAGCTGGTGGCTACACCCACCGCCTTACTGTATCATCTGCCGACTGACTACACGATGTGTAAAGGACAACTACACGACGTGTATTTGGTCTTTACACCCGTAGTCGCCAACATAGCTACCCACCCTATTTACTCATCCCACATGGCCAAAAGTACACGACGTGTGGAAAAGTAGATTGTGTGTAGTCCTAAAATTTAGGATTGTTACCCATTTTCCTCATTTTCTCAAAAACACATAATTAAAAGAGGAAGGAAGAAACAAGGACCTCAAGAATAAGAACTGGGTAATTACAATAATAAATATAACATGATAACTATTCTACATCTATGGTATACCAACCAATTATATATTAGTTTAATATCAAATGAATGATATTGTTGCTCGTGTGTACGTACGGATTACCATCTCCATGAATGCGATGAGATTGATTCCTCATCGTATCCATTCAAGACTAATTTTCATTTGATGATTAAAAGTAATGTTTAAAAACATAATATAATTCTGAATATAAATATGATACATCCTATCCATAACAAATATTACTTATGTAACAAATCATATAAAGGAAAACAAATCAGTTAACACCCAGAACGATGATAATACAAATATATTATTAACAAAACAATGTTAAGAGATCATATATGATATCATATTAATATATATGATTCTTATATAATTTAATAACAATTATTTCACCATTATATAGTAGGTAAACCCACCCTCGAGGAAGGAAAAGTAAAAGGTAAGGGTTAATTTCACAATATCATTATTATCCGAGGTTGTTTTTATGTAAGTATCTACTAGGACCTATTTATCATCCATATCCATGTTTGTTAAAAATGTATTCAAAAACATTTTTACTATTTACTAGACTATGGGTTAACATCATTTGTACCCTTGTTTTACTTTTTATAAAATGGTTTGAAATTAATCTTTCAATCATTTTCCAAACAGTGTAATTTATGACATTTTTCACAAAATTAAGGGAAGAATGTTTTTTTATCATATATAGCGGTTGTGGCTATTTTTCGCCATTATAATATCGCCAAATATTCCCTTCTATGCTTATAAGTATATTTTAAAATAGAAATTTTTTCCTTTATAATTGCATGACCTTTAAATGATTTCAAAATAAAAAGATATATTTCTCTAAAAAGGTTTTGATTTCATATATTTCAACATCCATTGAGGGAATTTATGTTTGTTTGAAGTTGATTTATTTTGATACAAAACATCAATATTGTATTCAAGGTTTTGTGATATGTTTGACTATGGATGTGTTATTTCAAACCATTCATGGTTTATAAATAAAGTATTGACATTTCATATTACAGTTTTAATATGAATGTTTATGTTATGTTTAAACCTTTTCATATAGAGAATACATTGGACTTACTATGTGATAGGTGGATCCCTTTATAGCTCCTCGATGCATCAGTAGGTCTAATGAGACAAACTAGTGTCATGGCATATGACCTTCAAAAAATATTACTTGTTGTTTTGGCACAAGGCCTTGACTATATTGTTATGAATGTCTGTCATTATGCAATCCATCATTATGAAAGTGGCTATTGATATTGCATGTGATTATTCAACTAGTAGAATATCCCTGTGGGTAAGTAAATGGAATTATTTTAATTTATATTATCCTTATTATGATGAATTTTATGTTGAAATTTTTTTGTTCTATATATTGCCTTAAATGTTTATGTTTTTTATAAAATTTTCCACTATATTGTTATCCTTACTGAGCATCTTGGATCACCCATTTCTATGTTTTATTTTTCACAGGATACAGCGAAGTATATTATAACTGACCTATAGGGATAGTATATGGGATCTCAGTGTTGTCCGTGGAAACAATGTTGTTGTTGTTTTCCATTTTATGATGTAATGTAAACCTTATGAATGTATCTATTACTTCCAAGGCTAATAAACTAATCAGTCTATCAAGACATGATCTTTTGTGATCATGCCATTGATGCGTAATAATTCACCGACTCTGGGCTTCTGGGGTTAGGGAATAACAGATGAGCTAAATTTATACATTGAACCTAATTAATTTAACGAAAATATAGCCAATTATCCATCAACCATACATTTAAGCATATAATACATTTCTCCAAGGTCTTAGTCTTAATTATGGTAAAATTTCTGAACCAACATATGAAATGTCTGTCTCTTATTCCTGGAAAACCATTCTAACCATCCATGGCCTCCTATAACTATGTTAACTAATTATTTTCTTGATATCATCCACTCCAAATCTATTTTATTTTCTATAATGAACACTTGAGTATCAAGATAAGGAATCTTCAGTTCAATTATAGAATAACTTGATTATCAATGAGAACACTTCATAGGACATGATCCATTTAGAGAGAACCCTGAGGGGTTCTTCACTATCACAATTTCATTTAATTGAAAGGTAAAGTATCATCATGGGAAATGTTGATGTTATGGAGATAAGGAAAGTGGAATGGTTTGAAGGGTATGTTCATATGAGAGTGAAACAAAATCAGATTTATGTTCTCTTTTATCATCTATTACTTTATGGTTTTAAAATATGAGAAAATATAATAACCAAAATCATATCACAATTTAATCATATAAAAATGTAGCAGTTGTAGATAAAAATAGAGACTTGGAAATTAGATCATAAATTGGTATATCACCAACGGTGGTTCACCAAATTGTAGATCACAAATGGTGGATCACTCAATAATGGATCACATAATTATGTATTGCCCAATGACAGATAAAAAATGGATGATCACTAAAAATGGATCTCCTAGTGGTGGATCATCCAATGGAGGATCTTCCAATTGAGGATCTTCCAATAGAAGATCATCTAATAAATGAAATTTTAAGATAAATTATGAACTAAAGTTTATCATTCTTATTAAGTGTTTGGCATAGTTTTATATCTCAGAACTCAAGGGATATTTAAAAATATAGAGAAGATAATTTTTAGTTCCCATGAATTCTATATTTAAAATACTTTTTTTTGGAAATGATCTCTCAAAAGGTATTGTGTTTCAATAATATGTTTTTTCAATGAATTAGATTTAGGATTCATATGAATATTTATCATAAATTTGGTATCACAACAGAAAGGAACATTCATAAATTATTATACATAGTCTATAAAAGTGTGTTTCATCTAATAAAGAAATGAAATAAATTTATATATCTATGTACACATAATCAGTACTAGATTTTGAAACATGATATCTCTTCTTACTACATGAACATACTAATGACAAACAAAAAATGCGACATGTTCCAATTGTACTTTTTCATGATAACATACAACCAAAAAATTCTAAATGAAAATAATATAATAAATCAAATTCTTACCCTATGGGATATAATATTCCTAATGATGTTGTATTCATGAGGTATTTGAAAAATATTAAAATCAAGTAAATAATATTCCTTATAATTTTATTAAAAAGGGTCACACTTACACACACTAAATAGAATATCTGGTTGGGTAGAATATAGGTATAGTAATATTCCAATCATTCTTATATAATTGGTTTGATCTACTAACTATCTAGTTTCATCAGGATCCTCTTAAGAAGCTATACTCAAGGGGGTATTAATAGTTTTAGTTATATCCAATCAAAAATGATTTAGAAGGCATTTAGTGTACTTTCATTGATTTAAAATAATTCTATATTTATTATCAAATATTTAAAAACCATCAAATTATTTCTAATGTCCCATATAACTCAATTCAACTTTTCTTTTATTCATATATGAAAAAATCAGTACAAGAATAAATTCCAAAAGATCCAAAAACAATTTCATCAAAATAAATTTGAATCGCTATAACATATTTTGAAATTATGTTTTTAACTTGAGTAATATCGATTATAACTATTTAAAATTCTCTAGAAATTATGAATGATATGATTTTGTCGTAGGAAGCTCTAATATTTTTTTTAAACCATATAAATATATAGAAAATTTAAAAATATGATTTGGAAGATGAGGATTTTGAATATTAAATGTTTTGTTTAATAAAAACATCCTCAAATATATAACCCTTTATGAATTAACACATGAAATCCAATTTATATATTTTGAAACAAAAATTTACTAGATAGGAAAGATGATTTCTAATGGATTCATGTATAGCCACATGCATAAATTTTTCATTATAGTAATTACCCTCGTCTAGAGTAGATCATTGAATAACTAATTTCTATTTATTTATGACTGTAGTGCTTGAATCATCAAATTTGATTCCAAATACCCTCCTAGTGTATGAATTTAGAGTGTCTTTAGAACCTTATACTAGTTACCAAACATTATTCCATTAAAATGGATTAATTTATTCATTAATTTCTATAACATAAAATTCATCATTAATTGCATCATTTTTGTTCATGGGTTTAATATGTGACAATAATTATGGATTTTATACAATATATCTATTCTAAGATATTGTTTGTGTTCCTATATATAATTCTCCAATAAAAATAAATATTTTATGGAATCTATAGGTCCAGATAGTTCATTGAAAAATAGGATTATTATATCAGTGTCTTATATAGGTTCAAGACTATGTTCAAATTTTCCTTAGGACTAGATGGTTTTTCTTCTTGATTCAATGAATTTTCAGAAGGTTTTGCATTACTATTCTAAATTTAACAATCATATTAAAGGTTTTATAAATTTTTCCTAGGTACATATAGATTTATTTTATCAAATTTGACAAGAACATATTCCTCCACAATATTTTTTCTTTTGTAAAACACCATACATTATTAACTGTATTTTGAAAAACAAAAAAAGTACATCATTTATTTTGGAAGATATTTTTTCAATATTACAATTATTAATAATAAGAATTAAATTTAAACTAAAAACTCTAAAGTAATTAAACTTATATTTTCATTATTTTAATAATGTAAAATGATTGTTCCTAAAGAGGGGTTTTATAATAAATCAATTAATTATATAATAAGTTATATTCACAGATTCTCTACAAAAATAAAATTTTAATTCATACTCATTGAGCATGGTCTATAAATTTTTTTTGAAGAGTTCTATTTTTAATTTACCATACACCATTATATTGTGGAGTCCTGTGAATAGAAATGTTTTTTATAACCATTATTTGAAGAAAATGATTCGACGTCCTAATTTTCAAACTCTCATACACGGTCACTTCTTAAATACATAATTCTAAGTATAATGATATTTTCTATAGATGTATCATACATGGTAAAATGGGAACAACTTCACTTTTTTGAGTTATATATAATACAAATGTATATCTAGAAAATTCATCTACAATAACATAAACTTACTTCCTCTCATTTAAATGATATAGTTTTTATAATACAATTGGATAGTGCATTGGGTACTTACAAATTTAATGGGGCTTTATTATTGGAATTATGGGATATTGTAAAGGATGAGTTGAGGGAGGTAGTATAGGACTTCTTTAGTGGTGGAGAATTGATTTGAGATGTCTGTTCTTTAGGGGTGATTCCAATTCCCAAAGTGAAAGACCCTACTTCACTTAATAAATATAGACTAATTAGTTTATGTAACATTATATACCAAAGTATCATATTTATTTTCAAAATAAAGCTTAGTGTTGTGATTATTGGACTTATTTTAGATAATGTTTTTAATGGTAGAATATTATAAGGGTCCATTTGTATGGAAAAATAAATCGTGGAGGATTTGAGAAAAGGTACTCTTGGATCAAATTACATGATCATGATGTATATGGAGAAATATTGTGAAATATTTTAATAGAGTTTCATTATATGGTGATGATGAATTTTTTAATTCATGAATGGTTTTGGAATATATATATATATATATCATATTTTATTCGTCCATGTTGCTCTATAACTCCTTGATGTGTATGATATTTTGTTTCTTATATCATTATGTCAAATAAGGAAAAGAGAGATGTTATCACCTACGCTTTTTATCATATCCCGTGAGGCTATCACAAGGAACTTCAAGCTAGAATGTTTATATGGGAGTATTATTCCAGTTATTAACATGTTAGTAGTGGATTGTTTTCTCCTATTTTTTTCCAGTGGTGTGCTATTTTTTATTAATGGAATGAAAATTTGTGATCATGTATTTTGTAAAATAATGAAAACGTATGTAAATTTGAGTGGTTGGTATGTCAATAAATTGAATAGTAGTGTTTTAATCTCTAATAAATTCTAAATAAGGTAAAGAAATATTATTCAAGAAAACTAGGAATACAATGGTGGCCTCTAAAAAAGTAGTATATCGAGATTTAATATCAAATTATAGAATAAGAAATTAATAATTTTATTGTATTATAAAAAAATCACTGAGAAGATATGAAATGAAAAAATATATTCATCTTTTTGAGAGGATGGATCAGTTTTTATAATTGTGTTCTCACTTCAATGCCAATATACAATACTTCTATGAAAAACACTCAAAAGAAGACTATTTCAATGATATAGATGACCATGAACACATTCATACTAGATGAGAAAAGGAAAATAGATTCCACTAGGAATCATAAAATAGAATGTCTTGGAGAATTGATGATGATGAGATTGATTTACAATGTGTATATAAATCCATACATTCCTTATAAGAATGAGCAGTGTGAGAAATCAGCCGAGGGAAGTTTTAATGGGAATATTTCACAAGAGACAACTGTAGGGAAAATTATGATGAATGTTCCTGAAATTACAGGATGCTCTCTAATATTGAACATTTCATGTCAAATCTCTTAAATTCATTGAATGGAAAGACCCAGTGGGTTATCAAGACTTATGATACTAAAATTTAAAAAAAAAACTGGGTGAGAGATTTTATTGTCCTTTCCACGATGTATATATCCTAACATATCCTCTAGAGAAGCCATGAGGTATCTTGTATTTATTATTGATATTTTAAATCAATAATGGAAAAAATATTAAGGAAATATTTTATATTTATGAATACTATAGAATTGTGTTTTTATTGTCGTGACCTCAGAGGAATTTACTGGAAGGGACATCAAAAGAATAATGCATGTTAGAAGTGGGACAGATAACTGGAAATAAAAAATAATGATGCAAGGAGTTACCATGCATGTAGAATTTTCTATTCCATGTCACCATAACAATAATTATCAATATACTTAGGTTTTATGAATGAATGTTGATATGGATATTGTGATTCATCCAACATTGTTTGAATTTTCATGTATGTGGGGAATCATTGTAAAAATCCATCATCGAGGGGTCTCAAAGTTCTAGTTCACATGGGGTGGAGGTAAATTTTCATGGAAATATTTTTTCTACTTCTTCATGGACTATTTGTGGACTCAGAATAAAGAATGAGACAAAAATTGGTTCACTCACAATTTTTTTCTATTTCACGTCAAGGCACTAGTGATGGAGCTAGGTCCCCTTATTCATTGTGCATTTTATTATACCTATTTAGGAAGGTTTCCTCAAGGCATTGCAATAATATAGAAGTATAAAATGGAAATCCCGGTATATCTATCAAGTGGAAATCATCCTGCATAGAAATAATGCTAAATGTGGATGGCTCATGTCTTTCAGGGGAGATAATAGGTGGAAATCTAGTGAGAGATAATAAGGGATTAAATTATTTTGGGATTTAGTTACTTTTATGGGAAAAATAAATTCCATTAAATAAAATATTATGGCCTTTTATTCATGTTATTATATGTGTGTGTGATTAATTATTATGATTAAATTAATTGATTCTTAATCTTTTTTACATGTGTTGTATCTTCAAAGAATAGTCTGGAATCCTTGGGAGATGGTTTATCTTGTCAATAAATTAAAAAAATAAATCAAGGAATTATGGTTAGTCACACATGGAGATATGTGTATTTGATGGAGGATGTGTTATAAATAAAACGGATTCCAGGTAAAAATATTATGATATACAATAGGGTAGGACTATTTCCAGATTATTTCATTCTCATTATAAATGTTGATTACAGTATTCTCTATTATAATTGGCCGGAGCGAGTCATGTGTGGTTTTTAATATGTTTTTATGTTTAAAATTAATAAATATTTAATTTTCAATCAATTATAGATGGTCCAAATATGTTCATGTGGACCAAATTGTTGTTTGAGAAGTTGAAACTTCATTCTTTGATTCGAAAGAGACTTTATGATGTTTCAATTTTTAACATGGGTTACAAAATTTACAATTTTCGAATTATAGTTTTTGTAGATCCATGACAATCCATTTTTTAGTTATCTTTTAATGATAGTTAATTTTACAGTGGATTATCCTCTTATTAAAAACCCAGGATTATTTGTGAAGATATATTTCTCAATAAATTTTTTAGAAATAAATGAATCTAAATTAACTGAATAAATATTATAATTTGTAAAAAGTAGTAAACTTAAAAAAAAATTGAATAAAAAACATTGTATGAATTATTTTAAAATTCAAGAAGAAAATAGTCATCACATTGATGTGAGATGATTATTAGATTATAACTTAACCCATATAAAAAATAAATTAGAAATTAAAATAGTATTAGAATTATTTATTTGACCAAGTCAATGAAAATTTCATTTTCACCAATATTGACATTCCCCCCATCAAAATTTATTAGGTTATTGAAACATGAATAGATCTTAGTAAATTTTATGGAATACCCAATATCTAGATACCATAAATTTTTACTAGATCATTTCAACCACATTTCATATAAAAATTTCATTACACGAAACATTACATTGTTACCTAAATCTTATTGTTTTTTGAAATGATATTAATCAACGCCTTAGGAATACATAATATAATAAAACGTTTCCTATACATTTTTTTAAACATTTTTTAAAAAAATTATTACTTCTATAAAAATAAAAAATAGATGGAGAAGAGTGTGATCTAGAATTAGAATTATTCATATTGATATTTCTCGGTCCATGTTGATACCATATAACCGTGGTTTGTTTAAGAACATCTTTCTTTAAATGAATATAACTAACCCTATATCGCACAATAGTAAAGATTTCCATATCATTTTTCAATTTCTCAACATTCAATATTTACTCTTTATTTAATTTTATAATTTTATCATATTTATCTATCACTATAAAAAGATATATTTTAAAACTAGTAGTTAAGGAAAAATACTTCTTTATAATATTATATTTATCCATATGTTTATTAACAATATTTTCAAAAAATTTAACGTAATAAAACATTTCATCATTAAAAATGCTATGAAAAAAAATTTAATCTAGAGAATTATTAGAAATAAAACTAGTAGATATAGGGGAATGATAGGATACCTCAGATTAGTTTGTCATGATACACCTATTTTATCTATCATGATTATCCTTATAGTTGAATATGAATTATTGGAACTATGTTTTGATGAAATATAACTCACTTTCATAGATTTATTATACCTATTATCCTAATAAACATATTTCTTCTAAAAGTTTATCATATAATGGTCGTCTATAACATGACCTTTCCCTTAACATTTTTTTTCTTCAGATTATCATATTTTTATGATCATCCATCTTCTAATCCTTTCTACAGTTTCCTCTATTGTCATATATTCTATTATAACTACATTACATAGAGAAATATATGATTTTGTAGATCTTTTTGTGTCTTATACCCAAGGGATTCATTTCTTTAAAACTATAATTATGTGACTACCCATCACTTTAACTATCAGTTTTATATTAACTTATAGTTTTAATATTATAGTATTAATGGCTATAAATATCTTATTTATTTATTCCTCTCTTACTCTGTTCACCTTGAGATCTTACTCAAACAACATAATATTTCCTATAACCTCCTCTATATGAAAATTTCATACATCATTATATTCTTGAATTCACAAAGATGTTACTCTCCATCTGTCCGTTAAATACCTTAACATGTGCATCACAAGATCATTTTTAGGAATTTGTTTTCCCTGTGAATGAATTGTGTTCATTATCTAATTAAACAGTATATATATATATATATATATATATATCAAAATTAGGTTCATTATGTCTCATATTAATAGTACGAAATTTAATATTATCTGTATTTGAAAAAATTTCATCAACATTAGATGTTCAAACATAAGAAAAATCTAGTGTCAAATTTTTCAAAAGCAGTAGTAAAGGGAAAAATTCTATTAAATTATTTATCTCTAAAATAAACATATAAAAAATCACTAATTTACAATTATTTTTATAAGCTGATTTAAAAATATAACTCTATTATGATCTAACAGTTTTGGGTAAATTGTATCTTTCTTCATTTATAGTCCAAATTTCAAAACCCACCCTTGTAATATGAATATTATGTCTAATTTTCCAGTAAGCATAGTGTGTGTTATCAAATAAAAAGGCAAATTTTCTGGAGATCCCTCTTGTATATTATTATCTATAAAGAACCAAATTTATGAATAATAGAAATTTAGGGATATTCAATGTCATCTAATTCATAGTTTGCAGGATATTAGATTAAACATTGATACGAAATTTTGGTTGGGGCGAGTAACTCAACAACAGGTGAATTGAGATCCTAATAAATAGTTTTATCATTTTTTTTAAAAAATCCCCATGTCAATTTAAAATGACATATAAATCAAAATTGTAGAATTATATAAGTTTTATATATCATAAAATTTCTCTACAACGGATTAAATATATGTTAAAAAATTGAAATTACACTTTCTTTTTATACTAAATTGATTAATCAATCCATTTATATACACATGGTTTATGTCTAAATATCAATGTAAGATTTAGTCTTATGATTTAAGTAAAAAATATAGTTCAAATTTGAAATATAGAAAAACAAAACCAAAACAAAAAGATGAAATAAACAAGGTGACCAGTCTCAAGATAAACTTAATCCCCTCTACATGTGAATAATCCTATTCAGAGTAGGTAATTGATAGAATAATATGATTGAAATCCTATATTGGGATTTATAAACAATAGCACACTTTTTGTCGAGGACCAATGCTTATTTTATAGTGATATATTGGAATAATATTTTTTTAAATTTCATGACCTATTCAACTATTCAAATGGAAATTCAAAAAATAAAAATTATAAATACTGTGTAAAAAACACTAGAGTTAAATAGGATGATTCAATGTGTACAAATAAAATGGTAAAGAAACACATTTCACTATTAAAAATTATAAAACAATGAGATAAAATAATAAGAGAATGAAATATGTGGTTTTTCTTAGTCCTAATAGAATAAGATACTCGAGTGTTATTTTAGTCAACTTAGTGAGGATATTGAACAAGTTTATCTGAATGTGCAAGATGATAGCGATTCATCGAGTTCATTTTACTTTTTGAAAATTCTATAAAAACGTCTAGAAAGATCTCTTGATTTATTGTGAGAAAGAATATTGAGCATATTTATATGAAAAAATGTCACACTCTCATGTATATCAGCTCTACAATCAGTAATAATCTCTTTAGACACACACATGAGGGAGTTATTTTAAATATATATTGCTCTATGTCCATGTTTCCTTTGAAGTACAATGAAAAACACACCTTAGACTTCATACTGATCACTAAATATGGACAAATTTTATTTATTTTTTAAATGAAACCATGTCGTGGTTTAGGAATTAATACTGATAAATCCATATGATACTATATGCAATTAATCAATCAGAATATCCGTTGGGGGAATAAAATTAAAATGAGAGATTGAAAAACAATAGTAGCATACTGATGGTGGATCTTCATTAACTATAACATAGGCCCATGGTATATTAGACTAATTGGGCTTTGGTCGAGAGTATATTTTTTTAATGTAAGATCATCTAAACAAATGGTAGTTTGATCATTGGTTGATTGGGTCTAGCGATATGACATCTATAGTTTTAGCAAAACTCTAGTAGCGGCACAATTCCAGCAATATTAGAATGTTTGATATAGTTATAATACACTAGTAGATCAAATTGTTCTTATAGTAGACCATCAAACCCAATGGTAGTTTATAATAACTAAAAATATATATAAATAAACAATTTCATTTATAACATAATATATTTTAATAAAATAGTAATCTCATTAGAAACATAAAAATCATTATTTATGAGAATTAAAATAATGAGGTGACAATAGAGGGGAGTGTCAAGATAATTGATGTACCTAAATAAGTATTTATACATTTTATTATAATGGATTCTCATGAAACGTTTAGAAACATAATACATTAATATGTCATTTGACACTTTAAGGGTTATCATTGTTGAAACTGAATCAACATAGGAATATAAAATACAAGGTACGCTTGACAGATGACTAAGTAAAATCATATTAAATAACCATGAAATGGTTAAAATTGATAAATTATTCTTAATTCATATAGCCACTTAGTATATTTTGTTGGATTCGTATCCTCTTCTTTGTGATAAAATTCCCCTCCCTAACACACAATCAAGATTCAATTCCCCACACTATTCCTTTTAGTGATATTATTCTATATCAATAGAAATGTCTATTCAGTATGATTGTTTCAAGGAATTGGAATAATTTTTGAATAGTGTAACAACTACTGATATTATGAATAATTTTACCTAGAGTGTTTATAGTCATTAGGGTGAGAATATAGAAATATTTTTGTGAAATATAATATTGGATTTCATGTTAATTTCAGCTGTGTGGATGATTATTTTTTGTCTTCGATAAAAATTAATTCTTGGAAGACATTGAGTAATATTCTCAAAAATTTTACAAGGGAGAAAATAATAAATGTAATGGGTTTCCTAAAGAAATTATTTTACTAGTTCGTGTAGTTCTTGAACCTATTCTATAGATGTTAGTTTAATTACATGATTTTGTAAACTATAAAATAACCTATAAGGAACTCAATGAATTTATTGTAAAGATTTGAACCATTTTTTATTAAATAATTGGAATTAAATCCATTTTCAATAATAATATTATTCATTAGGCCCTAAATATTATCAAAATATTATTCCAGATGTTGGGGTTTAATAATTTCTGGGGTATCTTGATAACATTTCCACATAAAGTAGTAATATAATAATCGTAAATCATTTATACCCACAGAGTGATCATGGATTATTATTAAGGAGAATTCATGACTGAAATCTTTAAACATACAAGTAAATTAGAATGAACTTATTGTTTTATTAATATTTTTCTAGTCATTTTTTTGAAATGAATGGTCCCCCGCTCTTCTCCTATACAAGCCCTCCTTTTCAGAATGAATAACACTACACACTCACATAACATTAATTGGTCACATATTTTTAATTAGTAATATTTGATTCTAATAATTATTTACCATAATCTTATAGTAACTTTATTTAAAAGACCATGTGGGTCTATAGATTCTATAACAAGAGTGATGTTTTCCATTAATATAAATAACAACATCTACTATCATAATATTAACCTTTTTAATTCTTTTAATATTATTTATAATATTCATGATAGTTTAAACTGTATCAAACGTACTAGAATGTTATCACATAATTATTTTGTGCATATATTGATATAAAACCTAATATATTTATGAAATTATGTGTGTGAGTGAGAGGGGTGTGGGTTGGATAACATCAATTATATAACTAATTAATTGTTGGAATTATGTATAAACAATTATCATTTTTTCTTGTTTTCATCTATGATATTGAAAATTTGGTTGAAATAATTTCAAACTTTTATTTAAAAACCATATACATATTTGAATTACCTTATCTATTTTGAAAATGTTGTTCCATGCTTAAATTCGTGTAGTAATTTATTTTGGTTTCTATTTCCTCTCTCTATATATCTAAATTTTGTAATTAATACCATTTAATGATATTTATTTTTGATATATTTGATAAATCAACTTTACTATATCATATTTACAATTATACTACTTGAAAACAATGAGTATATTTTCAAAATGTAATGTATTAACCAGTTGTAGCACTTTTTTTCATGTAATGAATATGTTATATTGAGCGGAAAATATGTTTTTATCTTAAAATCATTAATTCTTATCTAAAACATATGATTTTAGGATTTGTGTGATATTAACAACTTTAAATGTTATTTCGATTTGAGATTAAATATTAGGGAAAATTTCAGTATTTAAATGTGTTTGCGGGAGTCACACATTTTGAAAACAGTAACTGAATATAGTTCACAAAATAAATAATCCTAATTTCAAATAATATTAAATATTTTTCATGAATCGTTAATTATTTTTAGTGGTTATAAATCTTTTCTAATATCAGTGACTATTATTCTACATTGTATGATTAATAATTTCTATTAATACATAGATTAAATCATAGAATATATTTTACTTTCCCTATTAAAAACATGTGATTTTAATTAAACATTTTCATTATGTCTTATTATTTTTTAGGATTTTTAATTACTTTTTTATACATAATCTCATAATACACATATAAAACTATTTTATTTGTTTAATCTAAATCATTGTTTGATAATTTTATTTTTTATGAAAAATAAAATTGGGGGGCTATTTATGATTCATTAATATTTATTAATATCACCAATGTCTTTGGTTGTTTCAAATTATGAAATGATTATTATTTGTGTTTTCTCACCAAGGAAAAAAACAATTTTTGGAAGAACGTAATTTAAGGTGTATTATTTTTACATCCTTTCAAAATCTTCAAATTAAATCATTTTTAAAAAGGAAATCAACTTTTTTCTAAAACAATTTAATTTAATAAAAAAATTGTTCATTTTACTTAGGGGAGTCTAAAAAGGTTTTTTACAAAACAATTCATAATTTTAATGGAATAATTTCTAAATTTAAATGAATTTACAACCATTTTAATTGATGAATTTTTTTCATAAAGGCATGTAATGAGTTAAAAATGGGAAAATATGATATATAATAATTTATGAAAATTCTTACACATAATTTATATGATATTTTAATGATTTCACATCCATTGTGTTATTTAATAAATTTATAAATTATTTTGGGTAAATTTCAGTGAATATAAATATCTTTTATATTTATTGAGTCAAAACCAGTTTTTATTGATGATTAACAAGTAAACTTTTCTTGATTTTAATTTCTATATATTTTATGATGAAATACATTTCATAATTTTAGTGTAACATTCAATGAACTATAATATTTAACGTGATATTTTATTTTTGAATTAATTTTTTCCCATTTGATTTTTTTATATTGAAATTTTTTTGTTGTAATCTCTTTTATTTAATTTTATATTTTGGAATTTTATAGTATAATTATTTTATCCTTGCGGAGTTTTTATTTTAAAATGATGATTTTATGTAATTTTTAATTCCATTTTTTATATTTTAGTGATGTTAGTGATGTTAAAGAACTCTATAAGGGTACCATAGGTGATACCTAAGAGTATTTCTATCTTCCGAAGAGTTGTGTAAGCATACCCTTGTATCTCAATAATGTTATTTCAAGTTCATAAGTGAGTTCCTTAGGCTACATCCATGTATCACCATGAGAGGAGACATTAATAAATGTTTTCCCAAATATTATTGAATTTAATATGAGTACCATGAAAGCAATTCAGCTATTATTAAGGTCAATTATACATTGGGTCAATGCATTATCACTTTTGATGTTGATATGTAGGTGTAGAGAATAATTTCTTAAAGATATATAAGGTCGGTTTGGGGGAAATATGAAGAATTTGTAGATTATTTATGTCTATATCATGGTCATACTAACCTATAAAAATTTATTCCCATGTGATAAAATCATGACATAAACCTCCCTCCATGAAGGTTCTATGGAGCGTCAAGGTTACCATATTTATCAAAATCTATATACTAATTTGTTCTTGTTATATAAAGGTACTAAAGAGTATCTAGAAAATATAGGGAGACCAAAATTATTATGTGTAAAATTTAATCATATATCAAGAATGATATAACGAGAAAAGTGATAGGGAATTGATTTGAGGAAGTTGAGATGACTGAATAAGGATAGAGTTGTATCCAGACCTGAGTATAAAAAACATTAATATTACATCATTTATATTGATATTCAACACATATGATAATTATACATTACCATAGACTATAAAGGTTTTTCATCATTATATATGATATAAATAATCAAAATATTTCATTAATGATCTTCAATATCTCCAACAATGATCTTAATGTTGATACCCTTCTAGAAATATCATACAAAGGATATATCATCGAAACCTAGTAATTGAAAACATAAGAAATCGTGATCGTGGATAAACAATAAATGAAAACATGGGAGATATCAATAGTATGATATAATAATATGATCATAAGCTTATGATATAATAATAAAGAACATGATTTAAATATAGAAGATTCTACCCAAAAAATCATAGATCATGAACACCAATAATGAGCCATATCCTGAAGCATGATAAGTATTGGTGTCAAAGTAGTAATCACAATTAATGAGTCTTAGAATAGGGATGTTTCATCATAATCATATAAAATAATAATCTTTTGAACCGAAAAATTCACAATCACTTCCACTCATAATCATGTGAGAATAGCTAGAAGCAATCATAATCACTCATTAAAATGTGGACATTACGATTAAAAATAATGTCATGTCACATCCATAATTTTATTTTTTTTAGTATCAATTTTATCTTGGTCCTATATTTATTTCATAACTTTTTATGATATTTTTGGAACAAATTTGATATTTTTGTAACCAAAAAGAGTTGGAAAATAGTTGGAACACGGTTAGTAGAAACCTTGCAATAGCCCATAAGAGACTTTATTCCAAGGTCAATGGGTTTTTTAGGAACACTATGAACCTAATATGTCTGTTACCTCCAACAAAAAACTATATTTCCATGTTTCTATTTATATTGAGGATATTTACATTTAAAACATGGTCTGACATGTCATGAATTCAAACCATACATCCATCAATTATATTAAAAAATATTGAATATCTTAAAACACAATATCCATATTTTAACAACAATCCACCATTAATTTTACCCATTAAAACTCAAATTAGCTATTATCCTAACATATAAATTTCCCTAACCTAAGGATTTAAATATTTGGTGTATTTGGTGGTTATTATTTATGAAATCATCAGGTACTACTTTACTATTCATGTTTCTCCTTTCTTATTGGTTTCTTCAACCATGTTTTTTGTGTTTTTTCTTTTTGAGTAGATTGATTGATCTAATGAGGGTTTAATATTTATTTCATGTATTAAATATTTATTGTTATGGTTTTTCATAACATTATAGTGTCTCATTTTGGTGTGTTTATTTTATTCCCTATATTCCTAGAAGATTCCATTTTAATGGTAGGTGGTTCCATGCTTTAAAATTGTTGCATGATTTAAGTATTTTTTTATTATTTCTAAATGTGTTTTATGATTTTTTTGTGATGGAAAAAACTATGTTTTGAATTTATTTTGATGTCTGTTTGGTTCAAATGGAGTCATTACTTTGTAAAATTGTGGTTTTGATGTGTGTTTTTGTTGTTGGGTTTGTCTGTATGTGTATATTGTAGGTTATATAACAGAGGAGATTGAATTGAGAACAAAGATAATAATTGGTAATTAGCTTGGGAATACTAGGTATCATATGCTTGGTGGTCTCATATAGTCTAGACATGGTTCACCAAAAATAAATGAGTCCAAAAAACTAAATAAACATTTGATTATGACTACAATCCACTATACCTTAGGATGCATTCCACTACAGTGACTCATTCATGGGGATGTTTTGGATTGTGGATTTAAATTCATATCCCCATGTTAATAGGATCCTTGGACCCCACTAACCCTATTACCAAAATATTTTCAGATGGTTTTCATTGAATGTTATTTTTGTCAATCATCTTGTATTAGTATTTAATTTACATTAAAATTTCAAATCTTGTTTCACTAAATTTATTTTCATTATATTGAATTTCATTCTACTAAAAATTATCATATTGATTTGTCTTAAAATTTTATAGCATGGAATCTATTTTTGGGGTATCTTTTTAGGAATTGGTTCAAAACCAATATACACTATCAGGTATATGTAGACATTTTTATATTTTACCTTGGTAAAAGAAAGATGTTCTATTGTGGTGATGGTGGATATGGTACCTAGTGGTTCCTCACATGTATATATTTGTTGTTGTGGTGTGGGGTGATAACCTGCATTTTACATAAATTATTATGGTTATTCAGTTAGTTCCCCTTCCTATTTTTGTATTTCATTTTAAATTAAAAAATCAAATTGGTTAACATGTAGTAGTTATAATTATTTGGATAAATCCCTTTTTTATGATTTTATGTTATTTGTTTTTGGATGTTTACAGTTGTTTATTATGGGTGAAATAGATCACAAAAAGTAGTGTTCGATGTTGATGAACTAGTTTCCAACTTGTAAAATTAGGAATGCCCTTATCACCTTACCAAAGGCCTTGTCAAGTGTTGGGTTAGGTGGAAGACCTACTTGGTTACATAAAAAATTATATCAGAGAAGGTTTCTCCATTTCATTATGTTATATTATTTGGGATATTATGGCTAGGTATATTCTAGGATTGAAAAGTTTTGAAGTTCTATTTGTGAGTGGGGTGTTTGGAAAGGACACCTCATGCCAGGCCTCGGGTCACGTGGGATGTTGTTATTTTACATTCTCCCACCTTTATGTTATATGTACCTGATATAGACAATTAATAGACATCGAGTTGGGGTGGTGTGGTTGAGTTGTGAATTTTCTTGTTGTAGTTTTATTTTGGTTTCGATATATAAGTACAAATTAATTTTGTTTTTACATTGTATTTTCAAGATATATAATGTTAATGGTTTCTTTTGATGGTTAAATGTTTTAAAATCATGACTCCTCGGAGACTAATTATAAAACCACATGAAGAATCCAAAAAGAGTTCTACCTAACCAGTTGATCAGAGACAAGTGGATGCAATATTTCATGCTGTCTGGGTATTAGATCATTGAGTGGCATCTAGTCCAGCTTATGTCATGGAATCCAAACCAATCATGGGATGCAGTCAGGTTTAAGAGTTTCTCAACAAAAAAACACATTCTTTTTAGGTAGTACTGATTCATAGTAGAACGACGATTGGATTGATAAGATTGAAATGATTCTTGGGTTATTTTGTATTCTCGAGAAAGTTAAGGTGAAGTGATCATTGTTCTTGATGGAAGTCCCTAGTCATTTTAACACACTAGATACTCTATCAGGTACTAAAATCAACACAGGGATGACCATGGTTGGATATGTCTAATAATATAGAGTGATGAAATATGTTAGGTTAAATTAATATTATTATAATAATATTAATATTTCCAATATTTACCTGATTAACCATTTAACCCTGGACAATTAAATATTTAGTAATTTTATTATTCATAATGTCTAAAAATAAAAGTTTCATATTTTCAAAATAAGGACCTCCTAACTCCAAATATGGAATTCATTTTCCCAAATTCAAAACACAGAAGTTTCAAAAATTCATAGAAAATTAATTCCTATTGTCAAAACAAAAATAATCATTTCTATAATGTTAAAAACTACACTACTGGAAATACTGGCATTTGAAACGGGTCATTTGCGTCGGGATCCCGTCACTAATAGGCTTTTGCGACGGGTCCCGTCGCAAATAGCCCGTCGTGGAAAACGGCGTCGCAACAACAATTATTTGCGACGGGCCTGTCACTAAAGGTATTATTTGCGACAGAGATTCTTCCCGTCGCAAATATTAGTCCGTATATTTGTGAAAACTTTTAAAAATCGTAATTGTGACGGGCCCGTCGCAACTACTAATTGCGACGGGCCCGTCGCAATTATCTTTTTTTTAAAAATAAAAAATATTAATAAATTATTTTAATCAATATAATAATAATACTATTTGTGACAAGCATAGTATCCGGTCGCAAATACTAAAAAAATAAAAAATAAATTATTAATAAATTATTTTAATTAATATAATAATAATCCCATTATAATTCAAAAATAAAAAAATATTAATAAATTATTTTAATTAATATAATAATAATAGAATTATAAATCAAAAATAGAAAATAATAGAATATTAATAAATGATTTTAATTAATATAATAATATTAGAATTATAATTCATAAATTAAAAAACATTAATATGTTATTTTAATGAATATAAAAATAATAGAATTATTTTACATTCAAATATTAAAATAATTCTAATATTACAAAAAAATATAATTAAATTATAATATTATAAAATTTTAATATATATATATATAATTTAATATTATAAAATATAAATAATATTATTATTCATATTAATATTGTTATTTCAAAATATAATATTATTAATATTTTATAATGAGACAGAAACTACGAATAGAAAAAAATTCATATTTTGATTTAAAAAACATTATAACATAAAAAAAACTCTATTCTGAAGGAGGGGGAGGGGGAGGGGGAGGGGGGGATCTACAAATGTTGGTGGAGGAAACTTCATCCCTAAAGAATGAGTGAGTCGGCGCATGTACTCCATCTACTCCTGATGCTGCTGCTGCCACCGACTATTCTGCTCCTCGTACAGCTGCTGCTGGCGTCGACGCTCCACCTCATGTTGTTACTGCTGCTGACGCATCTACTCCTGCTCCTGTCAGAGACTCTCTATCAGTGCAGTCTGAGATCGCAACTGATCCTCATACTGTGTAGCAGAAGAAGATGCACGAGCTCCTCTCGATCTGGATGCCGACATCGCAGCACTGCCATAATAATCTCCGAGAGTCAGTCGAGAGATGATACCAACTACTCGACCCTTCTCGAAGGCATACTGGGTGGCATGCATCCATGCCGCCTCATCAAACTGACGGCCAATGGTCTGATCTGATGAATCGGCCTGACTCTCAGGCCGGGTCTATGACGCTGCGGCCTCATATGACTCATGTAATAGCAATTTAAAATTAAAATTGTGAATATATTATATGCAGTTAATTTTTAAACTTGAAAACAAATAATACTGACCACGATGTGATGCTGACGATCACCTCTGAGCTCCCCAGTAGCAGGATCACTATACATCCTCCGATATACATCGTACTCTGTAATATCGGGGTGCTCGACAGCCAATAAGAATATAAAATAAACTGTTAATATTTATCATTATATAAAATATTTATAAATAATGTACGTACCAGATGCTGTATATGAGTACTGAAAGTATGACTCCCAGCTCGATGAGTCGCCTCCTATCTCCCCCGATTCTGCCTCCCCACCGATGATCTCCTCTGAAAGGCATCACTCAACCAGTGTGCACATAATCCATCCCATACATGGGATGAAATGTACTGTGGTCGGTGTACTCTACATGACTCGTCAAAAACTGACACTCCTGCTTTCTTCGTGGCTGCTTTTCTTAAATTGTGCAAAAACTGACGAAAGTGATCACGCATGGCCACCTCCCATGCCTCGTGGATGGTGTCATGCATGGTATCCTTGATAAGTTACCATAAACCCTACAAATAAATCAAAATATCAAGTTAGAAATGAAATAATTTTCAAAATTAAAATTATTTATTTACGTACGTACCAACCAATGGCCGAACATGGCCTGCTGCACATCAATGGGAATCTGCTCCCATGTGGTCCAAGGCTGAGAGAAATAGTTTTGAAAAATAGCACTGCCCAATCCGACTGCTATATGCGGAAAACTGTAAAAATAATAAACATTAATTATGTGAATAGATTAATGAAATCTTAGTCAAATACATAGGTTATCACATAAGTTATTACACCTTTGTGTGCGTGGATCAAACCCAAGACGTGGACGTTTCTCGGGGACGAGGTCAGGAATCATCAATCGTGCAAGACCGCGCCCCCTCCACGTACTCCCTGGAGCGCCTGCAGGATGAGGGTCATCTGCCAGCAACTCATCTGCATCGAAAGGCAGGTCAGCATCCGCCAACTCACGAAATGTGTCGTCGTCCATCTGAAACAGAAAATGTTAATGTTGTTAGCAAATAATAGATAATTACTATTATATATACATATATATTATTTATGATTGTATATAACTACCATGAAATTCTATCAGTGTTCATCTTCATCATCATCTTCATATATGTCAATGTCATCTTCATATTCCTCCTCAACATCATCGATATCCATTCGAGTTCCAGTTGCTTCATCGCTTACCATTTCAAATTCATATGTGACATCATTAACATCACCGTCATCACCGACTCTTAAATTTGGGGTGTCGTCATCGATATTCATGTCTCTTTGTAAAAAATATTGATTTTGAGTACTCTCTTGGAAAACATCAATTCTTTGCACATCAGTGAAAGCACATTCACTTTGACTTAACTGATTGTCTCGAATTTTGATTTTTATTATACTCCACCAATCAGTCAACTCACTTGATGTAGCACAGTACTTTGGGTAATAAACTTGATGTGCCTGTTAAGCCAATAATAATGGTTCATTTACTACGAGAACACTTTTACATTTAATATCGATGATTCCATGAGTCGGATGAACATGCACACCTCTCTCTGTATCAAACCACTGACATTTGAACACGGTTATGTAATGTTGTCCAAGATAACAAAGTTCAATGATTTAATCAATTATACCATAAAAGTCAACTTCATATTCTCGTTGATGAGATCCTCTCAAGCTAACTCCACTGTTCATTGTTTTTTTGATTCCCCATATGCATGTGTGTGAAATTGAAATCCATTCACCACATATGCATTATAAGTTTTAACAAGTTTGGAAGGTGAGTTACTCAATATACATAGCCGTTTGTAAATTTTATCAGCATGTCGAGACACCTGAAAATTTGTGAAATAATTATTACTAATTATTGGTAATTATTACTAATTATTACTAATTATTACTAATTATTGGTAATTATTATTAATTATTGTTAATTATTGGTAATTATTTCTAATTATTGGTAATTATTGGTAATTATTTCTAATTATTGGTAATTATTACTAATTATTTGTAATTATTACTAATTATTGGTAATTATGGTAATTATTACTAATTAATGGTAATTATAGGTAATTATTTCTAATTATTGGTAATTATTTCTAATTATTGGTAATTATTACTAATTATTGGTAATTATTACTAATTATTTGTAATTATTACTAATTATTGGTAATTATTACTAATTATTGGTAATTATTGGTAATTATTGGTAATTATTGGTAATTATTGGGAATTATTACTAATTATTGGTAATTATTACTAATTATTGATAATGATTACTAATTATTGGTAATTATTACTAATAATTGGTAATTATTTGTCATTATTACTAATTATTGGTAATTAATACTAATTGTTGTTAATTATTACTAATTATTGGTAATTATTACGAATTATTGGTAATTATTACTAATTATTTGTAATTATTATTAATTATTGGTAATTATTACTATTTATTACTAATTATTGGTAAGTATTACTAATTATTGGTAATTATTACTAATTATTGGTAATTATTACTAATTATTGGTAATTATTACTAATTATTGGTAATTATTATAATTATTGGTAATTATTACTAATTATTGGTAATTATTACTAATTATTGGTAATTATTGGTAATTACTACTAATTATTGGTAATTATTACTAATTATTGGTAATTATTACTAATTATAACTAAATATTACTAATTATTACTAATTATTAATAATTATTACTAATTATCACTAATTATTACCAATTATTACTAATTATTACAAATTATTACCAATTATTACTAATTATTTTAATTATTACCAATTATTACTAATTATTACTAATTATTACTAATTATTGGTAATTATTACTAATTATTGGTAATTTTTACTAATTATTGGTAATTATTGATAATTATTACTAATTATTGGTAATTATTACTAATTATTGCTAATTATTTGTAATTATTTTTAATTATTACTAATTATTGGTAATTATTGGTAATTATTACTAATTATTCCTAATAATTGGTAATTATTACTAATTATTGGAAATTATTACTAATTATTGGTAATTATTACTAATTATTGCTAATTATTGGTAATTGTTGAAAATTATTACTAATTATTGGTAATTATTACTAATTATTAGTAATTATTACTAATTAATACTAATTATTGGTAATTATTGGTAATTATTACTAATTATTCCGAAATATTGTAATTTATTACTAATTATTTGTATTAATTCTTAATTATTGGTAATTATTACTAAATATTCATAATTACCATTAACTATGAACAATGAATACTAATAATTTAATTTTATTAAGTAACAAAACAATGTAAACATAATTAAATTACAACTAATTAAGAATAATTGAAACTAATACAAAATTTAAAATAAATAATAAATTAAAATGAACATAAATACCTTTAAAATTGATCCGAGGTTGATCTCTGATCGTTGTTGAAAACTTCAATATCAACTCCGGAAAAAAAATTAAACTTAAGAAACGCTGAACTCTAAAAATAGAGTTTTGAGAGAAGTAGAAGAAAGAGTTTGAGAATGAATGAAAAAACGGATGGGGGGTATTTATAGGTTAGCTTATTTGCGACAGGTATCCCGTCAAAAATAGTATTATTTGCGACGGTACCCATCGCAAATAACTTAGCCCGCATTTATTACGGTCAACGGTTAAATAGTTATTTGCGACGAGTCCCGTCGCAAATAATAACCTGCCGACATACTATTTGCGACGGGGGTATATTCTCGTCGCAAATATCTGTTACCGTCGCCGGTTATTTGCGACGGGCGGTAACCGCCCGTCACAAATACCATTCCAGCGATTTGGTGCGCAAAGCGCGCCAGTCCTTTTGCGACGGGGTAGCTTTTCCCGTCACAAATAAGTTTATAACGGGACTATTTGCGACGAGATTTATCCCCGTCGCAAATAACCCGTCGCAAATACCCATTTTTCTCGTAGTGCTACCAAACGTTTGACATGTGTTTATATTGAATTTCAACTTGAAATTACATCCAATGAACAAAATTGGATTAAATGATAAAAATTTAATCCAATTCCACATTAAAACCAACTAAAATTACAATCTAACTATATAAATAAATTATATTAAGAGGCAGGTGTGAATTAAAATGCAGTATTTTTCACTATTCATTTAAAAATGATCTTTAATAGAAAAATTACGAAATTTATCCAAAGTAAATTTTGATCTTACGAATCTAAATAATAAGTTTATTTTGTGAAATTAAAAATATAACTTTTTCAAAAACCAGATTTAAAAGGGCTTCTCCATCAAATGGCGGTAAAACTGCATTTTTAGAAAAATACTTCTTTTATCAGGAAAAATGATGGTTTTCTTATATCCTATCTTGATAACATATAAGATGTATTTAATACACTAAATTAAATATATATATAATATATTTTTAATTAAATAAAAATCCAAAAAGACTCATATAAAAACCCAATTTTTCTCTTATAAATAGGTTTTCATAAAAACACATCCAATTTATTAAATTGGTTTTTATTTCAATTTCTTATAAATTTGGTAATCAATGAATCATAATTGAAACTTGTTTAAACCATATTTCATAATTCTGTCGATACTTCTAATTCCCAACATTCCAACAACAAGGCATTAACTACAATTTAAAATATTATTAATATTATGGAATTATATTTTAGTATAATTCAATGTTGTGAGCAATGTAAGATTTCTAGGAATCCCATTGTTGGGTGTTGAGCACAAAATCAAAAAAAGTGTCCCCTTTAACATAAAATTAATAACTTCATAATAAGTATTAATATAAATTAAAATTTATTATTCTATAAATACCCGAGTTTTCACACCTTAATCACTCTTAGGATGGAAAAATATTCCATATAATACCTCTAGAATGTCAGAATTTATTTTTAGAATTTATTTGGGTAAGTATTCACCAATAAAAATATATATTTATGTGTTTATAGGAGAGGAAAGGAGGTTCCCTTTTATATGTGATGGGAGGGGCCTTCTTAGAATTAAAAAATATATTAAATTCATATAAATAAATATGCATTGTTAAATGGATCTAAATTTTAGAAAATATGAATATATTATTATTCTATGTCTAAATAATACAATAAAATAATATTTGGACATGTTTAGGTGATGCTTCTACCCCTATCCATTTATTATAACCCCCTGTTATCCCTTTTGATAATTAATGTGATATCATTGTTTTTTATAGTGAAGGATATGAGATAATTAATATAAAATGAAATGTGACCCATTAATGGACTATGTTGAATTTTTTAAACCATATACCATTCACTTGGATGAATATAAATTTTTTTAAAATTTAAAATTATTTAATAAAAAATATTTATTATAAAATGTGTTTAATGACATTTTTAGAAATACATGTAATATTATAATATACAATGTATATAAGTCCTGTAAATTAGATCTAAAATAAAATTTATTTCTCAACAATGAATATATAATCTTACTAAAATCATAAAGTAATTTTTTATAGGTTTTTAAATCTTTAAAAACCCTATATCTTGGATTAATCCCTTGTTTATCCATTTTAAATCTTAAGTATTGTTATGACTATTCCAATATTTAATGGTCATAATTTTATTTATTTGGATAAAAATGTAATATAAAAGTCAAATAGGTAATCATATAAACCACGTATCATCCTACTTATAGTCTATTAATATATTTATGATTTTTGTAAAAATTAAATAAATTGTATTTATCATAAAATATTATTAATTTCCTTTTATGAACAATTCACATTATTTGATATTAAAAACATTGTGAAAATAAATTAAATTTGAATATAAACATTTAAAAAATTCTTTATTAGGTTATATTTATAAATTAAATTAACAGGAAACAAAAACTAAACAAAATAATATTAGTTAATTTATTTTTCTACTGTTTTCAAAAGAACTGTGTTGGCATTGTTTAAAAAGTTAAGGTAATTTTTTCATCAAAACAACTATAAATAAGATACCATGATACATAATAATTTTTATTTCAAATAACCATTTATAATGAATCATATTTTTTAATTCATGTACCTATATATTGCATATATTAAATGAAATAGAGTGGCATTTTTTACGTATATTTATGTAAAATATTATCAATTTTATTATAACGGAAAAGTGATGATAAAATGAATATTTTTAAAATATTGTATGCGAAAAATAAATTAAATCTTATGAAATATAGTAAATTATAATTTTAGATAAATTTTAAATCCTTGCCTCATTAGTTTTAACCATAATTAATTAAATTTTCCTTTACAGTCCTATCAAAAATTAACAATTTTACTTAATTATTTACAAAAAATAAAGTGAAATATTTACAAAAAAATTATCCACTAATTCAAAATATTCAATACATATCCCAATAATAAAATTATAAAAATTATAAAAATTAATTTATTAGAAAACAAAAAATATATAAATTCATTTGTGTAGAAAAATTTATTTTGAAGTCACAAAATATTTTCATAGAAATTAAACCATATATTTTATTAAAATAAACATAATTAGATTAAAAAAACATAAAAAAATATTATCTTAAATATATAATTTAAAAAAATATACAATTTTAAGTTTTTGAAACGACAATACAGTTCAAAAAAATAATATTATTTTCACTATTTTATAGAAATAAAATTAATTTCAAAAATATACAAAAACATTTCCCTATTTTAATTTTGATACAATAAATTGAAAATTAATATAATTTTTTTAAAAATAAAATTTATAATCCTTTATTATATTAATGATAATATTCTCACTAACAATTTTATAAGAACAATTTTTAATGAAATTTATTTTGAAAAAAATTACTTTACTAAATATTGAGTTTTTATTTCCAAAGAATTTATTAATAATTTAAATTTTAATATCAAATTTATATATATTTAATAATTTATTTACTTATATTTAAATTATATAATACAATAAATAAATTATAGTGGTTATAAAATTACAATATTTCATGGTTTGTTCGAGCTCAGCGCCTCCTGTTGTACAAAGAAACAAAATCAATGTGCTCCTTCTAATATCAAGTGGTGATACATTCTATATACCAATAAATAAATAGTTTCTTCAGAATTTTAATTGAGTTTAATAATTAAGGGTTTGATATTTAAAAATATAATTATTTAAAACCAACATCATAAATATGGTTGGTAAAATTTATATTTGTAGAGGGAATGGAAAAAATGAAGGTCATTTGAAATAACATAGAACATTGTTTCAAAATATGTGAAAATTAGTGGTCTGTGAAAATATATAAATGAAAAAAATAAATAATGTAAAAATATGTATGGAATGTGATATAGTACATTGATCACCAAAAAGTTAATGTTCATGACAAAGTCAATGAGCACAAAAATGAAAACTAAATAGAAACAAAAAAGGCAATTGATTCATCATAAATTATGAAAGTAAGGGAAAAATAAAATTTTTATTTAGAGTTGAGTAATTAGATTACCATTTATAATAATAACATGAGGAATATTTTTAAAATTATAAGTCAAAGTTCATCCTCTAATCAATTTCCTCAATAATATTATATTTTTACTACCAATGATAAGTGTTCAGGATAAAATTATCATGTCAGAAGTATTAAAATCATCTTTTTACCAGATCACAAAATTCAAAATGGATAACAATATATTTATCCTATCATTATTTATTAAGCAAAAATCAAATTGTTTAAAAACTATAATATAATTTTTAAAATGAATAAATCTTCATGTGAATAAATAAAAAATAAATCTCAAAATTCAATAGTAATAACAAATGTTCCAACTAAATTTATATATAAATAAGTGACCTTAAAATTATTAAAAAATTTCTTGTCAAAGATTAAAAAACATATATGTGAATGTTTTTATCACTTATTCTTCTAATACACATGTAAAATTTATTTCAAATTTACACTAATCAAAATAAAATTCTCATACCCAAAATCTATATTCCTTAACCCTATAATCTCTCTATTATGATAATAACTTCCACAAATAACCCTATTCACCATAAAAGAACATAAAAAAATATATGATTCTGAAAGATAATTCAACTATTATGATTCAAGAAACCCATATTATAGAAATCATTTCAATTCACCTTAATTATATAATCATCTCAAAAAAAGTAATCCAATTTAAAGTAACATTAATCACTAAAACACTAAATCACCTTTTATTCCCATAGTTATCTATATTATATAACATATATTACTAAACCCACAATTTACTCTATATGATAATGGATATGAATAATAAAGTTAATCAATTATTTAATCCTTTTCCCATAAAATGTAATGGAATTGATATAGAAATAAGTTTTTCACAAGTTAAACATAATGGTGAAATATTGCTCAAACGCCTATCAGAACTCAACAAACATCTCTAATGTACCCATTTCCCGTATAAAACCAAAATATAATTTATATTATTAATCATATGATCATCCTTAAAACCACCCCTACACCATATATATTGGATCCCTACACATAGACACCTCAATAATTCAATATTCCTCATAATCTATTAACACTTATTTTGTATCTAATTCTTAATACTTCCTTTCTAAAATTAGAAACATGAATCATATCATAATATTCATCAGTATCAGATCATATAGAAAATTATTACCCAAAACATTCATATGTAATTTTTAACACCCTGAGATTTTATGTATTTTTTAAATGAAATTATTTTCCTCAATAGGTTGGGTTACACACAACATTGATTTTAAACGATACATAACATAGTATAAATATATTATTATTTAGTGTAATAGTTTTCACCTAGAAATTGTAATGGTGCGTATAAATTAGAAAACAAATTATGGGAATATATATTTTACACATGTATAAAAAATTAATTAATTGGTTTGAAATAAATTAGAAATCACAATAAAAACAATTTGAAAATAATGGAAAATGGTTTTGGAAAAACAATTTTTATATACACAATATTTTTTATTTTAATAAATTAAATAATACAAATTAATATACTAATTTTTAAAAATTGTATGTATTATATAATAAGAAATTTATTAAGATTCGCCTTATATAATTTCTAGTTTGAGATAATAAAAATTTCAGTTTTATGCTTAAAATTTTTATTTTCCTAAGAAGATATTTTTATCGCATTTTGTGTACTTATTATAAAATTTTCCTCTAGAAATTTTATATGTAAGAAAATAAATAATATTTTAAATCATCATGATAAAAAAATATAATATATAATTTTTTCATATTTTATGAAATGATTAAATTTAAAATGAACCATGAAAAGTATTATTTTTTATTATGAATTTTCTTTTTATTTAACAATTTTAATAATGAATATTTTTATAGATAGTTTTATTAGTGAAATTAGTACAATTATATATCAATTCATCTAAATTTTTTATTTATAATTATTTTATAGTTTAATTTATATGTTATGTCTTTTTATAGCTTTGAAAAGTTTCACTTTGTAGGAAAACTTTTTCATCACATTATGAGGTTTAATTTTAAATTAAAATATTCCACTTATGTGAATTTTATTTTTTAAAATTGATTAAATATATTGAATACAAATAATTTATATTATATAATAATAAAAAATTTAATTTTTAGTATTATTGAATTTTATAAAAAATAAAAATCAATTATCTTAGTCAGGGATTAAATGGGGTTTTCCACATTACATATGCATGTTTTAAAATTAATTGCCAACAAACCTTGGATATTGACATAAAAAATTGGTTTTTAATGTAGAATTAGTGGTTAAAAATTATTTAATAAGTCTTATTTTATTATTATTCAAAATGGTTAGATTTTCTAGGTAAGTAAAATGAGACTAATTACTATAGTAAAAATAGAATGGGTAAATGTGAATTAATTTAGATTTATTTTCTTTTCAATAGACCAACCCTGGGGTCCTTAATATGATATCCAAATGAGGCCATTATAAGTGAAGGAAATTATCTTTACTGTTATCCAATTTTTTTACTAATTTCAATACCTTTTATCATGTATTAATAAGAATAATTAAAAACAACAAAAATATAAAAAATAATGATATGTTATTTAGTTTATTTCATAATCTATATCGATAACCTCTTCTTTCAAATAGTAAATGAAATGATCAACCAATTGTATTATGGATTACTACTTCACGATTTGATGTAGTTCATTTTCATTCACCGCCACTCACGGTAATATTATAACATCACTCGTGTATACAATAAACTCTCCCCTCATAAGACACTGTGATTAATTCATATCTTATACATTACATTCAAGTTATTAGGGACAATTGTAAAGAAAATATGTGATATATTTGAAAAAAATGAATATGTAAATGATACATAATTTTTAAATTTCTTTCATTTTATCTCTCGATAAAATGGAAATAACATTCATGAATACTTCTTACATACCATATTAAAGAACATTGTATTTAATTTTATATCTTCAACATTAGTTGATTAGTATAAATAATTATATAATGAATATATAATATATTTTTATCATTTATTAATTATATAGATGATGGAATGTAGATAAAAATAAATTTATAAAATTAAGATACCAAAATTTACATAAGAAAAAGTAGTTATTATCCGAAACATGATTTTAATAAGGAATTATTGATAAAAGGGTAAGAAATGATCACAATTAAATCATTTATGGTATGATATATATATATATGTGTGTGTGTGTCTGTGTGTGGTTGTATAATAATAGTATTATAAAATTATTTTCATTATAGATGAGGTTAGAACATGAATGATGGATGTTGAGAGTTAAGGTAAGGTATTTTTAATATCTCTTTTGTTTTATATAGACATATTCCATAATCACCAATTGTATCATTTGTATGGTGTATATATCACCCATTTTGAAATGTAATATCAAAATTATACTTCAATTCATGATATTAAAAAGTTTCATTTAATGTTATTCTATAATGTTTGTTCTGATTCAATAGATTACAAAATCCGTACGGAATTTTTGTCTCGAATTGAAATTTTGTGACATTAGTTATATTATACACATATCTTATTTTATAAAGTGAATATTTTGCACTATTTACATTTCATATCATGGATTTATTTATTACAATGATACATAATGTTTTATTTCATGTTATTATTACATGTGGCTTATGATTCAGATATTAAAAAATTGATTATAATTTGATGTTAGATTCTCTTTATTTATTTGGGTTGTAAATGATTATGTTTATTATGATGATATCTTATGATCTATCTCTCAATAAAATCATGAATTTTCTTATCCTATGGTTATTTATTTATATTAAATTTTTTATTTCATTTTCCCATTACTGTAAGAAAAATTGGGTTTTTCAACGAGCCATTTACGATGGGCTGATGGCCCATCACAAATAGTTTGTCGCCGAAGAATATTTTCTACGGGTCCATATTCCCATCACAATAGTTCATTGTAAATTAGTATTATGCGATAGGGAATTATTCCCTATTGAAAAATGCATTGGTGAGTACTGTGCACCAAAATGTAGGAATTCTATTTGTGATGTGTGTATACACCTTTCAAAAAATAGTATCCTTGGTTTTTAACTATTTTCTACTAGACCCGTGAAAATAGTTTCGTTTAACCACCACCGCTATTAATATGGGGCTACCATTTACGATAGGAGTCCCATCGTAAATAATCACATTGCAAATGAAAAAACCTACAAATGCACACTCTGATTTTCTTCCATTTCACTCTTATCTCAACTCGCCTCTCATCCTCTGCCCTCAAAATTTCCTCATTAATTTTTTTGATGTCTTGGATTTCCCAATGAAGTGATTTTCATGGTTTGTATCCAATGAAAGATTTAGTTAAGAGGTATTTAATCATTTTTTATTTAATTTATTATTTTTCTTATTATTAATAAATATTCATAAATATAAATAATTTGTAAAAAAATTAATAATTAGTAAAAAATAGTAAAAAATAATAAAAAATAGAAAAAATAGTCGAAATTGTTAATAAATAGTAGTAATTGTTAATAAATAGTAGTAATTGTTAATAAATAGAAAAACTTAGTACTAAACAGTAATAAATATCAATATATAGTTGTAATTGCTAATAATTATTAGTAATTAAAAATAAATGTTGTAATTTGTAATAAATAGTAGTAGATAGTAATATATAGTTCTAATTAGCAATAAACAGTAGTAATTGTTAATAAAAAGTATTAATTTCTAGTAATGATTATAATTAGTTGTATTTAGAAGAAATTTGTAATTAATAGTCATATTTAGTTGCAATAATTATTAATAAATAGTAATAAATATAAATAAAAAGAAATAAAAAAATAAAAATAAATAAAAATAAATAAAAAGTATTAATTATTAATAAAAAGAAATAATTATTTATATTTAGAAATATTTAGTAATAACTTGTAATATTTAGTAATAAATTGTAAAAAAAACTAATAAATTATAATAATTTGTAATAATTAGTAATAAAAAGTAATCATTAGTAATCATTAGTAATAAATACTAATCATTAGTAACAATTAGTAATAAATATCATTAAAAAGTAAAAATTAGTTTAAATTGTTAACAAATAGAAATAAATAATAATAAATAGTAATAAATACTAATAATTAGTAATAATTAGTAATAAATACAAATAATTAGAAATTTTTAGTAATAATTAGTAATAATTATTAATAAATTCTAAAAAAAAATTAATTAATTTTAATAATTTGTAATAACTATTAATAAATACTAATAATTAGTAATCATTAGTATTAATAAGTAATAATTAAAAATACATAGTAATAATTACTAATATATATTAATACAGTGTAATAAATAGTTATAATTAGTGATAATTAATAATAAATAGAAACAAATTATAACAATTAGTAATAATTAGTAATAAATTGTATTAATTATTAATAATAAGAAATAAATTTTAATGATTACTAACAATTAGTAATATTAAGTAATAATAAGTAATGAATATTAATAATTAGTAAGAAATAGTAATACATAGTAATAATTAGCAAGAATTATAAATAATTATTAATTTCTTGTATTAAATATTCATAAAAAGTAAAAATTAGCAATAAATAGTAATGATTAGTAGTAAATAGAAATTAATAATAATAACTTTTTTAATTATTTTTAATTAACTATAAATATTAATAAATAGTAATAAATAGTAATAATTAGTAAAAATTTTTAACAAACATGATTAAATAGAAATATATTGTAATAAATTATAACTAATTGAAATAATTAATAATTATTAGTAATAAATATTAATAAATTGAAATAAATTGTAATTAATAATAAATATAAATAATTAGTAATACATTTTAATAATTAGTAATAATTAGTAACCAATAGTAATAATTAGTAATAATTAGTAATAACTCATAATAATTCGCCATAATTAGTATTAATTAGTATGAAATAGTAATAATTAGTAATAATTAATAATAAATAGTAATAATTAATAATAAATAGTAATAAATAGTTACAATTATTGATAATTAGAAATAAATAGTTATAAACATTAATAAATATTAGAAATTAGTAGTAAATGGTAATAAAGAGTTATAATTAATATAAATCATTAATAAATATAAGCAATTTTTTATAATGGGTAAAAATTCGAAATATTTAGTTAAAATTAATAATAAATATTAATAATAAATAAAATATATTAATAAATATTAATAATTAGTAATAATTAGTAGTAATTATTACTAATTAAAAATAACTAGTAATAAATAGTTATAATTATTAGTAATGAGTAATAATTTGTTATAGTTAGTAATAAATTGAAATAAATTTTAATAATTAGTAATAATTTGTAATAATTTGTCATTAATTATAATAAATAGTAATAATTTGAAATAAATACTAAAAAATAGTAAAAAATATATACAAATGAAAATAAATATTAATAAATAGTAATTTTTGTTAATATTTAGTAATAATGTAACATCTCAAATTTTCTCTTGTATTAATTTTAGATATTATATGGACTTACTTTGAGACCATATAGGGAGGCGATGTGTGATTCCACAGAATGGTTTTCCCAGAACAATTGGTTCAAAAATATTACAAATTTAATAGCATTTGTGAGTGATTTTATTGAAAAATTATAATAAATCATAAACAACAGACATATTAGAAATAGGAGTGAACCATGGAGTTTATAAAGTGAATTTATCCTAAGCATTATATAAATTTTTTTAGTGCAGGGAATTTGAAGAAAAAGTCAGAATGGGCATAAATATAAGTAAAATTATTTTATAAAAATTATTTTTTTGTGTAGCGACACACCATTTCATTAGGTCTTGTCAAAAAATTATGGTTATCCTCATAACCTTGAATTTCATCTAGACAGGTGGAGAAGATCGACTAGTGAAACCGTTGTCAAACGATGACAGATTGAAAAAATGAGACCCCTCATATTTCAACGAATCGAGGATCGATGATGACATATGACCGTTCTTCATAAGAGACTTATCCGAATTGAGGTAGGGTTATTTTTATTTTTGGTTTCCGTACTATTGATTTCCAAAATGAACACGGTTAAATCCTTGAATATATTTATCTGTATTTCAATCGTTGTGGAATGGTCGATAATTGTGGGGATTGTTTTGGACGTTTTCCTTATTTATATTCATTCTTGGTTATATTGAGAATGAATTGTGGTTGACACGAACAAAGGATAAAATTTTGTGATCAAGGTGTTCATTGTGCTTTCTTTTCCCACATTTTTTACGTTCATCACCATTGGTCCCCCCGTAGCCAATATTTTACATTTTAGGTGGCTCCTAACTTGATCAGGCCCCTCATATTGGAGGCTAGCCAACAACGGTGGTTTGTTATGTGTAGATAGAGACTATAGTAGTGTGTATCTATGTCTATTTTGAATTACATGTATTATATGTGCCTTAGTAGTCTATTGAAGGTGGAATGTCCTAGACCGAGATGCCACCTGAAAAGGTTCCCCTATCATTGTTGGCCACATGGTCGCAAGAACATCTCCTCAATTTCCATAGGTCATCATCTAGCAGTGACGGCCTTGGTGAGCTAGTTGGGGTACTATTCCATCATTAAGAGAGTATCAAAGTAGTAGAACAAAATATAACAAATAGTGGAAGCAAAATAAATAGTAGACAACTGAATGTAAGACTAGAATTGAATACATATCAATAATTAGAAGTGTCTCATATAAAATATTATACAGATGGTACTAGTATCTAGAAGAAATCCAAAGAGATGCATGATAATACAATACAATAAGTGTATCTCAAAAAAAATGAATAAATGGTATACCATCATCACAAGCCTTATCTTGGCCTGATACTCCCCTACTCCAAAACCATAGTCAACAACCTATACTAAGGATCCTTCCCGTATAATCACCTACAACCATATAATCTTCTTGTGTACTTATGTATGCCCAAACACTGTGTGAGATAAAAATTCTAATTGGAACCCACCAAAGTCTATACTGTTATAAAAGTATTTATACAAAAGTTATAGTAAGTGTAATCAACAAGTAAGGTATAGTTATTTCCCATGTCATAATACTACTATAATAAGTAAAACCAAAAAACCCCCAAGGATACATGGAAAAGCGAGTCAACTCAAGAAAAGTAAACTATAACTTGTAAACAAGCATCTCACACAACCATATTGTACATCCATCTATATCATAAAATCAACATTCACGTTGTATAGATAAGTCATGTATCCCAAGGCCAGGACGTATAATGACATAAAATATCCCATGTCCATGATATATAATTATGTGTATACTGTAAGGAGAAGTTCCATGGTGTTATCAGACCAAAGAAACCATTTAAAATAATTCTATACCACAGAGGTCCAGATCCAAGGAGCTTGTCAAAGGAATCCCCCCGATTCCCATGGGAATCCATGGTGGAAACTCTGCTAGGAACTTGTTGGGGTCCTAGGGAAATTGAAATAACATCTCTTACGTGAGCCAAAGAAAACTTGATCCAACAGGTAGCAAGGCCCACAGAATCCCACAGAATCAAGACCCAAGGGGTAGTGTCAACCCATGGCATACACTACCGCATTCTAGATCCATGGAGAGCAGTCCAAGTCATCAATCAACCATTCATTCAAGCATTCAATCATTCAAATTAAAAATTCATTTCATGTCAGTATACCTACTCACATTAACATACACAATCCATGAGTATACAGACTCATGAAAACCATTTATCAAAACAAGCATATGATCATACCCTCCCATATAAACCATTTTACTTTTCTTTATAATTTTCATATTGGTATTCCCACCCATATTATATATTTAACATGAAAAACTATCAAATTAGAATATGAATGACTTGATATTAATTAATCAAAGAGGCATTACATCTCTTAAACAAAATACTCAAGCTATCGAAGCATTAATAGTCTTAGTCAAACTTGGAATGCACAAGCACACAACCCTTGGGTGGCTTGTATGGGAAAAATTGGTAATTTACATAATGATCACCTCTTGGGTGACCATGAAATAAGAACTGGGTGCTGAATCACCGAAATATAACCTATATGAATCCTCACTAGTTATTACTATTACTACAACCAGAAACTCACTAAAAAATGAGGCCTCACTAGAATTTCTGATGGGCGTAAAATTGGCCGAACACCTGAGAAGTACAAGAAAATCTGAAAGAATGTATAGACCACCTACTTCAACTCAGTAGTAGATAGATCATCCAGTATCATATCTGGATTCATCCTCGTTCAGAAGAAATATGGAGAATGAATGATGAATTGGTTATTAGGGAATATGAGCCTAAATACATATAGTGTATTCATTGTTCTGAAGAATCTAGAATGAATTAAAATTAATCAATTACATACGAATACAGTTCCAACAAGAGAGACCGTTCATGAATTGGTGTCCGGATGACGTCAATATATGAAAAAATAGTTTAGTGGGGTTTTTGGTTCAAAAACAAGGGGAAAATATTATGTATTTCCAAATATTAGGCTACTATCTTCTTTATAAAAAATACCTACTGGGAAAGTAGATGGATTGTACCTCAAGTTAATGGTGTGTACTTCCCAATATTATTTTTCTGATCCAGACTTGATACACATCGTGATGGGCCAGTACATATCGTGTACTAGAAGTACATAACATATCGACCGATTAAAAAATGTGTACCTCACCTGCAACAAGATTTTTAGCATATATTCTCAATTTTTCCCAAACACCACCAAACCATCCAGTGATATGGCTCAGAATCTAGGCCAAAAATATGTAAATACATTTATACTAAAAAGAAAGATATATACCTCATGGATAACCTAGGATCTTATAATCTATCTCTTTTTAACAATTCATCCCCAGATTTCCCTATGAAAGGTGGTCAATATTTACTAGAAAAAACCCCAGACAATAGGCATGTACGTCAGTCTATCTCTCCCAAGTCTCATCCCGTAAATTTATACGCTTCCATAGCACCTTTAATAGATAAACTGATCGGCCTCTAAGAAATTTTGTGCTCTTATCAACTATTCATATTGGATGCTCATCAATGGATGCATCAACCAGAAGCTCAACATAATTGTGAAGAAAAACATGAGACATGTATGAGTGATAGCGGCGTAGAAGAGATACATGTAAGACATTTTTTAGGGATTAGTACCATTGTGGTGACTTCAACCGATATTCAACCAACCCAAATCTCTCCAGAATCTCAAATGGACCGACATATCACAGTTAATTTGTACCAAGTATCCTGATCATCATATGTCCCAACCTATGTGAAACACATAAGAAAACCCAATCCCTGACCTTGAAATCTAGAGGTTGACATTGGTTGTCGAATAATGATTTTTGGATAGACTGTGCATTATCCAACTTCTTTAGAATCATATGTTTCATCACCTAATAACTATTATTGTACGAGAACACAACCAATGGAATGTGCCTCTCCCAAGAGCCCCAAAAATCTTGGACGCATGCTCATAGTATGACATCTAGCTCCTGAATCGTATGCTCTGACTGGCCATCATCCTGAGGGTTGTATGTTGTTCATAGAAGAACTTGTGTACCAGTAACACCCCAAACCCAGTTACCCAGAGTCGAAGCATTGTTATATAACATTGAAATGATCATAAGGGAACAAATCTAGAAAGTTAGATATGTTTAGTATCCTTGTAAGTACTAGATACATACACAAGTATTATAGTACATCATGAAATAAAAACAAAAACAACCCATTTACATATTTGAACACACATATATCCCTTATACTATCCCTGTAGGTCAACCATAAAATACATCCTCATTTCTTAGGAAAAATTATACACAGAGAGGGGTGAGCTCAGATGCTCAGCAAGGATCAAAGTACAACTGAAACATTCACAAATAAACATAAATATTTAAGGTAATGTATAAAACTAAAAAAAATCCATTTAAACATAAAATTCATCATTATAAGGAAAATATAAATCAAATAATTACATTCAATTATTCACATGTACATTATACTGGTCGAATAATCACATGTAATGTCAATAGCTAATTTGATAATGATGGAATGAAAAATGTTGAGCATCATAAACACATAGTCAATACATCGTTCTAAGACAACAAATAATATTTTTTCAAGGCCTTGTTCAAAGACACTATTTGGTCTCATAAAACCAACCGATGCATCGAGGAGATATTTCAGTCTCCACCCATCACTTACTAAGCCGAATGCATTCATTTTATGAAATGTTGAAACATGACATAATCATTAGTTTTAAAACTAGGATACGAAATGTTAATACTTTAATGAAAAAACATGAATGGTATTAAAATAACACATTAAATATTAAATATATCACCAAACCTTCAATACAATGTTAATGATTTTTATCATAATAAATGAACTTCAAACAAGAATAAAATCCAATAAATTATGTTTACCTAGATGAAATAAAATTTTTTTGAGAGGAATATATCTTTCTATTTTGAAATCATTTAAAAGTCATGTAATTATAAAAGAAAACACATATTTTTAAAATATAATTAGAATCTTGTATTTTAATATTCAATGGTGATATAATAGAGGAGAAAAACTGCACCCGTTGTATAAGTTAAAAAAACACTCTTACCATAATTTTTCAAAATGGTCAGAAAGTACCTTGTTTGGAAAAACATTGAAATATTATTTTGAAACCATTTTATAAAATTTCAAAGAATGGAATAAATGAAATTAACACATAGTCTATTAAATAGATAAAAAGTTTTTAAGTAAATTTTTAAGAAGCAAGAATGGTGATGATAAATATGTCCCAAAAGATACTTACGTAAAAACAACATCAGATAACAATGCGATTGCAAAACTATCTCTTAACTTTTAATTTTCCTTGGTTGAGGGTATGTTGACATCCTATATAATATTTAAATAATTTTTAATAAATTATTAAATAACTTCATTCATCAATATGATATCATATATGATCTTATAATATTTATTTGTTAGTAATGTTTTAGTAGCATCATAGTTTCGGGTGTTAACTAATTCGTTTTCCTTTATATGTTTTGTTACATAAGTTATTTTTATTATGTATATGATGTATTATATTTATATATAGAATGATATAATGTTTTTAAATATTATTTTTAATAATCAAATGAAAATTATTTTTGAATGGTTACGATGGGGAATGAATCTTATCGTGTTCCTAGAGATGGTAATTCGTGCGTACGAACGAACACCACTTCCATTTCATTTTTTTCTTTTAAAATGAAGGAAGACCAAATGATCCATATTTATATTATTATTCCTGTATAATATAATATATTATATATGTTATATAAGTTCATTAACACCATCCTTTATATGTTCTATTTATGGTATAAATGAGTCATATCACTTTGAGGGGGTGATATTTCGCACTTCCTCAAATGAAATTATATTACATATAAAACATGAAAATAATAATGGTATTATATAAAAGATGATTACAAAATAGTATAGAAAAGATAAATTTCATAAATATCATATATAATTACAGTTCCATCATAATGTCCACCATAAGAGGTGGTTGTAGAAGATTAAACAACCATCGTTTCATGAGGAAGTTCACAACTAGAAAAAAGGGCTATTTCCATAGTTCAAAACCATAGCAATAAGCCCCAATACCATGTCCATAGGTTATAACCATATTTTTGGACAACTTTGTCTACTATCATTGTTGCATTAGATCTCATCCTATTGCCACAATTTTGAAAACATGGGCTATTGGCCTCCAAATTTGACATTGTGGCGGTTGAACTATAGCCACAGTTTAAACTGTGGATATAGGTGGCTATTTATAGGGTTTTAACAATGTAAATAGCCTCTGAAAACCATGGAATTATCATAAATAAAAAAAAATTCCAACATGTTTTGATCCTTGAACCTCAGATTTTCAATCCAGCGCACTTACCACTACACCACACCACAATACGCGGATATATATATATTATGATATGTATATTAATAAAAACTATGGGAATAGACTAAAAACCATAGAGGTAGGGAATCCCACTAATTTTTTTTGGGAATGATTGTTCTTATGAAAGCGTTGGAACCCTATAGCCCAATTTTTTGGAAACCTGTGGCTATATGGTGTTGAAGAATTAACTTATCTCCATGATTTTATAACCATAGTTATGAAAATAGTGGCCATATTACATAGAAAATCGGCCAATAGACATGGTATTAAAACCATGGCTATAGGCCACAGACCTGTGGCTATAGGCCACAGACCTGTGGCTACAACCACCTCTAGCCACGGTTTTAAAACTATGGCTATAGGTCAGTGGACATAGTTCCATTTTCTAGTTGTGGTATTTCACCATCCAGAAAAACATTATGTTCTATACATATTAGATAAGGGTGTGTTAAGTGTAGTTAAAATATGTATCATAATAAAAACCTAGTATATTGAGGATACTAGTATTGTTATAAAATATATGGATAAAGGGATTTTATGGGGTCAGAGAATTAAAATAAAAGAAATGAACTTAAGAGGAGATGTTACATTTAAATTGGGTACCTCCATTTGGTTTTAACAAAAAGGATTCCTTGAAGTGCCTTATTCCTAAAGTAAGGCTTCTGAGAGGAATATATTTATGTAGGGAATATAATTCGTAAGAGTTTGGATGATTCAAGGGGATTGAGATGTGTGAGAAATGGGTTAGAGTTAAGGGCTTTTATAAGGGGGAGGAGTGGCTCTTTAGGAATGTTTTCAAATATTATTTTATTATCTAAAGTGATTCAGTTTATAAAGGTCCAAAACTAATTAAATTTGACGATAAGATGACTCATGTTCGAAATAAAATCATATAATAAGAATTGGATAGTTTTTGGATACTGTTTTAATTTTTATAATCTCATTTATTAAAATCATACATTAATTAGATAAACACTGCATAAATATTGTGTCAAAAATAATTTTATTTATTTGATTCTTAAAAATTATAAACAAAAACCATGATATAAGAAATATATTTATCATTCAAATGAATATTTATTGTCGAAACTATAACATACATAACCCCTTGTAAAAAATCTATTATTAATGATATATGTTTATGTCATTTTTGTCTTTAGTTAAAAATAATTAATACAAAGTGTCATTATCACTCTCAAGTTCCTCCATGGGGTTTGAAAGTCGACACAAGGATTACCATGGAAGGAAATGTATCAAAAAATATGAATATGTCACATTTTAGTTTTTTTAATTTTATTATAATATTATTTTGTACTCTTGAATACCAGATTTACCCTTTAACCATGGTAAAAAAAATATTTACCAAATTAATTATTCATAATGTATTAAAATAAAACATACATATTTACACAATTTGGACCTCTAGATTATAAATATGGAATCCATTTTTCAAAATTCAAAACATATAAGGGTAAGAAATTAATTTAAAAATAATTTCCATTGTCAAAAAAAAGCGTGTTATTAAGAAATAATAACTATCAAAATATTAGCACTACTTAATGTCCAGTTTAAATGTAAATTTACTTCAGATGACTTAAATTATATAAAATGAAAAAAATAAAATTTATTGATACATTAAAACAACTCAACTTTATAATTTAACACTATAATTTTTTTTTATTAAAAAGGTTTCATTTAATTAAATTTTAGTATTTTTCACTATTCAGCAAAAACTGAAAGTTTTTAGAAAAGTACTAAAAATTCACCGTAAGCTAATTTCGACATACATAATCCAAAAATGAAATCCATTTTGAAAAATAATATTCATAAAATTTCAAAAATTGGATATTTTTATTCAGAACGGCTATTTTGATTGGTCGTGGTGTGTTAGAATCTTGAAGTTGTGTACTGCGCAAGATATTGCATTATTCAAAGGGGAAACTACCATAGAAGCTTGGTGTGTTGCATTCTCCCCTTCGTCAAAAAATTTCATCATTAAAATTTCCAGAATACTATGACATAAAAATATTTCTATGGGTGTTCATCATATGTTCCTCGGGTTTCCATGTCGCCTCTTCCATCTTATTATTTCTCCATAAAACATTCACCAGGAGAGTGGTCTAGATTCTTATCACTTGCTCTCTGGTTCCAATAATTATGATTGGATCTTAATAAGAAGATATATTGGGTTCCAGTTCTATTTCTTCATAGGTGAGTACATGCATTTGGTCAAGAATGTATTTTCTCAACAGTGATATATGGAACACATCATGAACTTTGGTGAGACTTGGCGGCATTTCAAAACGATAAGCTACAACACTAATTCATTATATAATTTCAAAATGTTCTAAGTAACTAGGACTTAATTTTCCTTTCTTACTGAATCGTATAATACCATTCCAGAGAGATATCATCAAGAAATCATGATCTCCTACTAAAATTTTCAAATCATTCATTCTGTTATCGACATTTATATTTTACCTAATTTGAGCTGCTTTGATGTGGTTTTGGATAACCATCACCTTTTCCACTGTTTCCTCAACATGTTCTGGGAAAATGAGTTTTCATTAACCAAAATCATCTCAACAAGTTGGTGTGTGACATATGTTTCCATATAATGCTTCATGTGGTTCAATATGAATACTTGAATGAAAACTACTGTTATAGGAAAATCTACCATATGAAAAAATTTATCCCACATACCATGAAAGTCAAGTGAGAATGATATCAACATGTATTCTAATGTTTGAATATATCATTTTAATTTTCCATCAGTTTGAGGGTGGTTGGAAGTGCTCAAATGAATTTTAGTATCCAAGGCCTTCTGAATACATTTCCACAATCTTGATGTAAAAGGGGGATCGGGATCAGGAAAAATCAATAGGGGTACCCCATGATGTCTTTCAACATCATTAATATATAGTCTTTCCAGAAGTTCAAGTGGTAAATCTTCTCTTATAGTATCAAAATGAGCTGACTGGGTAAGAAAATACTCAAGGACATATATTACATCATTCCTTCTAGGAATATTTGGTAACCCCATGATAATGACCATTTTAATATCATCTAATTTCATATCAGGTGTATGAAGAGGTTGCATGACTCTTGTAGGATGTTGTCTCCCAACATTCAATTGTTGAAAAACCAAACATATTTACACATATATATAAATATCCCTCTTCATGTTGTCCCAAAAAAAATGTTCCTTCAAATATCTATACATCATAATGCCTCTAGGGTTTATGGAATAATTAAAGCTATGAGCATCAATGAAGAATTCATTCTTCAGATCAGTTATATTACAACTCAAAATCTCTTCCCAAATTTCAAAATTCCATATTTACAAACAAATTCTATTAATATCCCATAGTTTATGACATTGATTTTCTATTGAAAATCCTCCCCATCTATCTAATAACTTTTTATCCTTTCTGGTAAATATGGTTTAGAAACATTTTGAAATACTATTGATGTTTCACATACCATGATTACTCCCATATCCATCTTTACTAGATCAATGAACATTGGCTCTATTTTAACTCTCATATTGTTTAAAACACCATGATCATTTATACTCAAAGAATCTTCCACCATATTTCCCTTCCCTGAGTGGTCGTGTATGGTGAGATCATAATACTGTGGTAGTTCGAGCCATCTCCTCTACCTCTTGTCGAGTTCATTATGTGAGAAAATATACTTCAAAATCTAGTGTTTATTATAAATCTAACAATTTTCACTATATAGATAGTGTCTCGATATCATCAGAGCCAAGATTATAGATTATAAAATAAGATCATGAGTGGGATATTTATGTTCATGGATTTTTTAGCTTCCGTGACTTATAAGAATAAAATCTATCATTTTTGAAAAGGATAAAACCGAGTCCTTTATTTGAAGAATCACTATAAATAACAAACCCATCATTACCCTATGGTAGGGTCAAAATAAAATAATTAACTAATATACACTTTAGTGCGTCAAAAAATTCTTCACACTCATTTTAAAGAACTAATTTAACCCCATTATGTGTGAGCTTGGTTAATGGGTTATCCAATCATGAAAAATTCTAGACGAAATGCTGATAATAACCATCTAAACCAATAAAACGGCATGCTTTAGTTATACTCGTCATTGCTATCAATTCATCGATTCCTCTTGTCTAAGAAGGATCAATGTAGATTCCATCCACAAAGACAATATGACCAATAAAATAATTATCCTAAATCCAGAATTCACACTTGCTAAACTTCTAGAAATATTCATTTTTTCTATGTTTTTTCTGAATAGTGCGTAAATTATTTTCATGATCTTCATATCTTTTGGAGTTATCCATGATTTAATAAATATATTATACTACAAGGTCATCAAGATAATACATTAAAACTCTATTCATTAGATCCCTGAAGATAGAGGGTTTATTAGTCAATCCAAAAGGTATTACTGTAAACTCATAATGCCCATACCTGATATGAAATGCTATATATAGAATATGTTCCTCCACACACAACTGATGATATCTAGATCAAAGGTCAATCTTTGAAAAATATTGAGATCCATGAATTTTTCCAAATAAATTATCAATGTGAGTTGGGTGATACATGTTCTTTATTATTATACCATTGATATCCTTGTAGTTAATTCACATCCTCATAGATCCATCTTTATTCTTAACAAAAAGAACAGGGGATCCCCATGGAGAAACACTAGGGTGAATAAATCATTTATGTTTTAATTATTCTAGTTGTTTCATTAGTTCCAATAATTCCAGAGTTTCCATTCTATAGGGTGTCTTTGATATGGCCCTTAACGAGGAATTAAATCAATAGAAAACTCAATTTCTCATTCGGAAGGGTGTTTGAGAAAATCCTCTTGAAACACATCTTCATATTCTTGCATATAACACCCCGAGATTTTATGAAAAATATTCTTTTTAATTTTATTGATGTATTGTGTTGTACGCTACACCAAAAAAAGATTTCACTACATGCATCAGTGACTTGTCTTGCATTACACACAATCACGACCTTCCACGCTAGCGTGTGTTGTACGTAATACCGAGTATCACAAAAAAACAATATGTTATATAAACTAGATGTTAGGAATAGTAATACCCAATTTTTAAAATTTTATAAATTTTATCCTACGAAATGGACATCATTTTTGGATTTGGAATATCGAAATTATCCTAGGGTGAATTTTTGGTATTTTTTCTGAAGACTTTCAATTTTTGATGAATAATGAAAACACTAGGTTACTATTTTAAAACATACTTTTTATTTAAATAGTTAATTATTTTATTTAAATTTATTTTATGCCAAAATTGATACATAACACCTATATAAGTTCAATGTAATTCATTGGAGTCATTTTATAATAATTTTAGATATATAAAAATTTTATTGAACTTTTCACAGTCTTTTACCCACCTCCTCGGAGAATTTGGAAATTCACATTAAACATAATTTTTCCACTTCTGTAAGTATAATTTTAAAAATCCAAGAGACATGGTTAATATCAATGACTAAAATTTGGTTCAATGAGAAGAAAATGATTTTTCATGAATAGTAACTTTTTAATTTTTTTTTCCATGGTTAAAACTAAATAGGGTAATTAAGGGTAAAAATGATATTATTATTAACCTAAAACAAGTAATAATTATATTTTATAAGTTTAATTCGACATAAAAAAACCATAGGAATAAAATATGACCATTTAGGTCCACTTGGATTAGATTAGGCCATTTATTATTAATTAATTTAAAGAAGGGTTAAAATAGTTAAAATCGAAGTTTAATAACTAAAACATTTTTAATATAGGGTTATACAAAAGATAAATTCGACTATAAATATTAATTAGAAATATATATTGATTTCCTACTTAATGGTATTTTATTTTTGATTTGTATACATTAAATAATTTAATTTATTTATGAAACAATTATAATGTTATAATTATCTTATTAATGAAATATAGACATAATTAATGTTATAAATACCCAAATAAATGTAATTTGAGACTTTTTATGAATTAAACTAATTTTATAGGTTAATATGACATGTTATTGTGGATTTAATTAAATTTTTCTGAACTAATCATTCTGTTATGAGTTTCACCAAAATCAACTACCAAATAGTGTCAAAATTGACATAAAATAGTTTTTAAAAAAATATTATATTATTAATTTTTATTTTATTTCTAAAAATATAAGGTTCGTCCAAATGACTTAGATAAGGATATATATATTAATAATTAACCACTTGGGGTTCTTTTATGCTTGTTATAGTAAGATTATTACCCTTATAGTGTAAGAAAACAAGAAGACACGGTAAAAGTAAAATTATTTAACTTAAAATTAAATCTAAATTATAAGGTTACAATAGTAACATAAACTTGTCCAAATTTTATTGGATGATAGGTTTTCGACCCAACCCCACCTTAGCTTCGACATATATAAATTTGGAGCTATTAAAAACCGAATATGACTTTATAATAAACAAATATTGTTAGTTTTTCCAATGGTGCCCCTCTCCTCCCTTATAAAAGGGCACCTCCACCCTCTCCACCTCACACCACTTTGAGCCCTCATGCTCGGCCAAAACCTGCCAAATTATCTTCTACACTTCCCTAGAAACATCATAGAGGTCCTGGTCTTCTTCAATGACCAACCCTATTGCCCTAAGAGGAGGTTAAGAAGAGGCACATAAAAGAAGAGGTAATATCCATTATCGATCCTTTCCATCTTCTTTCTTCTTCAACTTATTCTCCTTTAGTTGTTTCATTATAAAGTAATAACATCAGTATTACATATATACTAATATGTTATTATAAATATGAAACAACCCTATTTCACCTTCTATCCAACCTACGGAATACGAAATCACCGCACGTGCGTACGTATGGAATACCGTCTCCACGCCGTGGTGTAATCTATTTTCGACCACCGCCTTACATGGGTGGGTATAATGGTATAAATAAATAACTATATATAATTATTTTAATGTTATATTGATTCTGAAATATTATATATACAATTAAATACAATTCCACAATCATGGGAATGGTATCATCGCTCGTGCATACGTACGAACTACCGTCTCCACGACGGGATGCGATTCATTCTCCATGTTAACCATTCATGAATGATTGTAAACTATATATAATAAGTAATCATGAAATATATGACATAATAATAATATTATATGTAGGTATATATATATGTATGTCATCTACTTAATTCCATCCAATTCAATAAGGAAACGAAAACAGCGTTCATGAGTACGTACGACATACCGTCTCATGAATGGTGTATTTCATTCCATTTATCGAACTATCATATATATATATATATGTATATTCTGAATATATGTTATATAGAAATAATTTTTAAATTTCTGGAATTAATTAAATCAAGATATAAATAATAATATCAAGAACAACAAGTCAAATCACGTACAATAAATGAAACAATTTTTCCCAATTCACTACTTTTACATCGAATTTACGAATGAAAGGGTAATATAATGTCATAAGAAAACTATATATGTTATCATAACAATGAATATGACCTTGTAATAACTCAATAACATTATTTAAATCATTATACAGGAGGTTTGGATACATACTAATAATATCAGACATAGGGTAAGGGATAATTATTCCAATCTCATTCTTATGTGAGATTGTTTATTTGTAAGTATTTATGGATGTTATGTTTATTACCCATGTCCATATGTTCTCAAAATGTTTTCATAAACTTTTTACATTTCTTCCATGTATATTTAATTTCATTTTACCCTTTTTAATTTTACCATATGGTACAGAAGGAATCTTTCTTTTGTTTACCATATGAGGTACTTTTTGGATTTTCCGGCAAAAGTACATGAAGAATTTTTTTTTCAACTTATATGGAATGAAAAGATTTTTACAGTTTCATAAAGTCTTATTTTCCTGATTTTTTCTCTACAATATTTCATGGTTTTTTTCAATAAAATCGTTTTCTTTTAAAATTGTGTTGCATTTTGTGAAAAGAAAATTATTTTTAAGAAAAAAGGATATTTTCCTCAAGAATTCTTTTCAAGTGTTTTATCAAACCCATTATCCATCTAAGATGAAATTATTTCATATGTGTATGTTTCAAGTATAATATCTCTTTGATTTACATGATTTCACTTTTTTTATGATGAAATTATATCCATTTTTTTATATGGATTATGTTATTCTGGGATTATGTTTTGGAAACCCATTTTTATTCTTTGGGTTATGATGAATGATTTATGTTTATTTTGTGGCACAAGTAACAATGATTTCGTTATGAGATGGGTGGGACCTATATCTCCCTCCAATGCATTTGGTAAAGATTTATATCTCATGAGATAGACATGGCTGGAACAGTAAGTTAATCTGATTCAGTGTTACAGGACTGGAACGAGGAGTGAACTCGATTCCAAATGGGACTTTGTCCACTAAGATGGTCTTGGAAGCAATACCTTGGTTACTATGTTTATCATAACATGTGCTTAATGGATGACAAAATTACATATTTTATTACCATTCTCGTTTATCATGACTAATGTTCCTTTATGATCAAGGCATTGTTTACTTCCATGATTTATGTCGTTGCTCATGATTTTGATTTTTTGATTTTATGTTCATGTTTTTGAATTCAAATGTTTATGGATTGTTTTATATTATCTTTGATTACCCTTATTGAGAATTTGAGCTCACCCTTTATATGTTTTCTTTTCCCCAAGATTTAAAGAAATGTTTTAGGTAAGAAAAGAAAAGGGGAAGATATTTATGGGAGATGTTAAAGATCTTTCACCACAATTAGAATATTATTTTTTTGAGTTTCCAAAGACACTAAACTATTACCGTCCTTGTGTGTCTATTTTCTTTATCAGTCAATTATTTTGAAAAAGTAATGCAATGAACATGTATGTCATGATTTGGGTCTCTACAGTAGGTATCAGAGAAAAGGTTTAGTTAACCTTTGGAAAATAGGATGTGAAAACATTAGTGAAATCCCTAGAGATATTTCTAAGGTATGTCTAGGGATGTCCCTAAAGTTAAGTACACATATTTTTTAGAGTCCTAGAATTATGTTGACGATCATGAATAACCTAGGGTGATCCTAAGGTGTCATGGATTAAAGAATTTTTGATATGGTATCTGGTCTTAGTCAATGGAGGTGATGAGAAGGCATTCAGTTAACATTGATTCCAATGGACAAATTGGTGACTACGATCAATGAAATTTTGTAACGCCTGGAGAGGAAGATATTGTGATTATTCTGAATCAGTCATCTAGATATATGATTAACAAGGTGAAGTTTAGTTGTATTCCTAAGTCATCAAAAAAGAGGAAGTTGGAATTTTATGCATTTTCGCATGGTGAGGAGTATAAGGAAAGAAAGATTGAAATTTATAAAGAAGGGAAGAAGAACCTTTAGGAATACCTAAAATGGAGGGGAAGATGTTATCTATGTGGAAAAAAGGGTCATAGAGTGACATACTATTATGGAGTCCAATGTCTTATCTACGGAGAACATGGGCATTACCCAACTCAATTCCCTGACCTATGAAGTTACTTCTAAATCGATGAAGGATCTATTCGAAGTCAATAATTGAAGAGGATGGATTGAAGTGCTTATGTATTGTAATTCAATAATAATTTTTTTGAGGTACTTTTATAGTATATTGAAATATCTGTGTATTGGTCCATTGTGGTTTTCTATAAGAATATGGTACCGGTAACCATGAAATGTGATTCAAATATTTTTGAAAGCAGATTATTTGCACATAATGAAGGTATAAAGTGAAAATAAATTGTTTGATAGTATTCATGATATAATGATTGTTATAAGGACTAAGTGATATCATGGGTTGAGTATATGGAATTTTTGGGATTTTGGTATGAGGAAAGAGTTATATTTTGAAATCACTCATGTTTTCACTAATGTTTTATGATAATTCATGTTTCAATAGAATACACGATTAAGGTATTCACATTATTGGAATGTGACCAACAAGATATATCTTAGGATATATGGGGGATAAATGATGGAATTCATGTGCTTGTTATGTAACATTTCAAATAATCATTTTCTTTATCCAATGAGATTGGACAAATGTATTTTGGATAAGCCTAAATATTGGAATGGATTATGTTGGACATCAGATAGTGTTTTTTAAGGCTAGAACTTTTTGTTTAATAGAATTGTTTTATAAAAAGTACAACCAGTAGGACGGGTGACAACCCATCGTGTCAGACAAGGCTGTGAGAATCGAACCCACAACTAATGTGCGACTGGCCTTTATCTCCTACCACTGGCCTACAAGAAGTCTATGTTTAGTAGAAAACAGTTTAATTATATTATGTAGTATGATATATGAAGTATAAGTCCATTTTAGGAACCATATATGATTAATCTCACTATAGATGGACTTATGTATTTTTGATAACTTTTTCTAAATTTTGTTTGAGACAGATGGAATGGCATATCATACTATCGCATGATTCACTAACACATCATGGAAAACAAAATCAACTTAATTTCTTTAAGATATGAAGTGGAAATTGTTCAAGACATGAAAAACAATAAGATTGTACCAAAATCAAGTAAAATTTTATTTTAATTAAAAAATTCTTCAACATTAGGGAAATTATCTTGAAAGACAAAAATGTTATCCTATTACTCTTATATCTGATTAATCAGATGGTACCTTATATCATCACAAATCAATGGCTTTGTGATTGTTAGTTTTTTCATAGCCATGTTCTCTACCACTCTCCATCATAACATGATGGTTAGATTTTTCTTCCATATCCATATATTCACTTATATTGTCCTATGTGGAAACCCAGTGCTGAGTTACATTGGGTGACTGTTTTGATTCTAACATCCCTTTTTAAAATGAAGTTTTTTAATTCCTTTTTACGATGTGGGTTTTTATTAAAGAATCTTTTGAATAGTACACCATTTATAACCCGACGAATTTTGAGGGAGAAATTAATTTTAAGGGGGGTAGAATGTAACACCCCGAGATTTTATGAAAAATATTATTTATAATTTTATTGATGTCTTGTGTTGTATGCCACACCAAAATGAGGTTTCACTACACACATACCTGACTTGGCTTGTATTACATGCAATCACGACCTTCCACGATAGCGTGTGTCGTACGCAATACCGAGTTTCACTAAACAACGATATGTTATATAAACTAGCCATTATGAATAGTAATACCCACCCATTAAAATTTTATAAATTTTATCTTATGAAATGGAATTCATTTTTGGATTCGGAATATCGTAATTAGCCTAGGGTGAACTTTTGGTATTTTTCTGAAAACTTTCAATTTTTGATGAATAGTTAAAACACTGGGTTACTATTTAAAAAAAACTTCTTATTTAAATAAATAATTATTATTTTTAAATTTATTTTAGGTCAAAATTGATACATAACACTTATATAAGTTCAATTTAATTCATTGGAGTAATTTTATAATAATTTTAGATATATGAAAATTTTATTGAACTTTTCACCGTCTTTTACCCACCTCCTAAGAAAATTTGGAAATTCACATAAAACCTAATTATACCACTTTTGTGAGAGGAATTTCAAAAATATGAGACACACGGTTAATATCAAGGACTAAAATGTGGTTCTATGAGTTGAAAATAATTTTTGGGTGAATAGTAACTTATTTCTTTTTTTAACCACGGTTAAAAGTAAATAGGGTACTTAAGGGTAAAAATGATATTATTATTACCCTAACACATGTACTAATTCTATTGGATAAGTTTAATTCGACCAAAAACAACTTTAGGAATAAAATATGACCATTTCGTCCCACTTGGATTAGATTAGGACATTTAATATTAATTTATTTAAAGAAGGGTAAAAATAGTTGAAATCAAAGTTTAATAACTAAAACGTTTTTAATATTGGGTAATACATAAGATAAATTAGACAATAAATATTCATTAGAAATATAAAAATATTTCCTATCTAATGGAATTTTATTTATGATTTTTAGACATTAAATAATTTAATTTATTTATGACACAATTATGATGCAGTAATTATCTTATTAATGAAATATTGACATAAATAATGTTATAAATACCCATATAAATGTAATTTGAGACTTTATGAATTCAAATAAATTTTTAGGTTAATATGACATTCTAGTATTGATTTAATTAACTATTGTCGAAAAAATAATTCTATTATGATTTTCAAAAAAATCAATTACCAAATAGTGTCAAAATTGATATAAAATAGTTTTTAAAACAAATATTATATTATTAATTTTTATTTTATTCATAAAAATATAAGGTTCATCCAAATGACTTAGATAAGGTAATATATATTAATATGAACCACTAGGGGTTTTTTTGGCTTGTTATAGTAAGTTTATTAACCTTATAGTGTAAGAAAACAAGAAGACACGATAAAAGTAAAATTATTTAACTTAAAGTTAAATCTTAATGATAAGTTTAAAATAGTAACGTAAACTTGTCCAACTTATATTGGATTAGATGATAACCAAACCCACCTTAGCTTCTACATAAATCAATTTGGAGATATTAAAAACTGTATATGACTTTATAATAAAATAATATTTTTAGTTTTACCAAAGGTGCCTCTCTACTCCCTTATAAAAGGGAACCTCCTCCCTCTCCTCCTCCCACCACTTTGAGACATCAAGATCGTCCAAACCCTGCCAAATTCTCTTCTACAATTCCCTTGGAACATCCTACAGGTCCTGGTCTTCTTCAAACACCAACCCTAGTGCCCTAAGAGGAGGTTAAGAAGAGGTGCGTCAAAGAAGAGGTTATATCCATTACCGATCCTTTCCAACTTCTTTCGTCTTCAAATTAGTATTCATTGGTTTTTTTCATTTTAAAGTAATAACATAAGTATTTTATATATACTGATATGTTATTATAAATATGAAACAACCCTATTTCACCTTCTATCCATTTTAAGGAAAACAAAATCCCTGCACGTGCGTACGTACGGAATACCGTCTCCACGTCGTGGTGTAATCTGTTTTCGACCACCACCTTACATGGATGGGTATAATGGTGTAAATAAATAACTATTTATAATTATTGTAAAGTTATATTGATTCTGTAATATTATACAAACAATTAAATACAATTCCACGATCATGGGAATGGTATCATCCCTCGTGCGTACGTACGGACTACAGTCTCCATGACACGATGAGATTCATTCTCCATGTTAACCATTCCTGAATGATTATAAAGTATATATAATAAGTAATGATGAAATATATGAAATAATAATGATACTGGATTTTGGTATATATATATGTATGTCATCTACTTAATTTCATTCAATTCAATAAGGGCACGAAAACAAAGTTCATGCGTACGTACGACCTACCATCTCCATAAACGATTTATTTCATTCCATTTATCGATCTATCATATATATATGTATATTCTGAATATATATTATATATAAATAATGATTTACATTTTGTAATTATGTAAATCATGATATAAGTAATAATATCAAAAACAAAAAGTCAAAATGCATACAATAAATGAAACGATTATACCCAAATCGGTACTTTTACATCGAATTTACAAAAGAAAGGGTAATATAAAGTCATAAGTAAACTATATATGATATAATAACAATGAATATGATTCAGTAATAAGTCAATAAAATTATTTAAATCATTATACAGGAGGTTCGGATACATACAAAGCATATCAGACATAAGGTAAGGGATAATTATTCCAATATCATTCTTATCTGAGATTGTTTATTTGTAAGTATTTTCTTAGGTTATGTTTATTATCCATGTCAATATGTTCTCAAAATGTTTTCATACAATGTTTACTTTTCTTCCATGTATATTTAAAGTCATTTTTACCCTTTTTTACTTTTACCTTATAGTATGGAAGGAGTCTTTCTTTTGCTTACCATACGAGGTACTTTTTGACTTTTCCGGCAAAAGTATGAGAAGAACGTTTTTTAACTTATACGGAATGAAAATATTTTTACGGTGTCATAACTCCTTATTTTCATGATGTTTACTCTACAATATTTCATGTTTATTTTCAATAAAATCCTTTTCCTTTAAAAATGCGTGGCATTTTTGAAAAGAAAATTATTTTTAATAAGAAAGGATATTTTCCTCAATAATTCATTTCAAGTGTTTTATCAAATCCATTTTCCATTTAAGATGAAATTATTTAATATGTGTATGTTTCAAGTATAATATCTCTATGATTTAGATGATTTCACTTTTATTATGATGAAATGATATCCATTTGTTTCATATTGATTATGTTATGATGGGATGATTTTTATGAAACCCATTTTTATTCTTTGGGTTATGATGAATGATTTATGTTTTTGTTGTGGCACAAGTAATAATGATTTCATTATGAGATGGGTGGGACCTATATCTCCATCCAATGCATTGGGTAAAGATTTATATCTCATGAGATATACATTCCTGGAACGGTAAGTTAATCCAGTTCAGTGTTATAGGACTGGAACGAGGAGTGAACTCGATTCAGAATGAGACTTTGTCCACAAAGATGGTCTTGGAAGCAATGCATTGGCTACTATGGAAATCATAACATGTGATTAATGGATGCCAAAATTACATGTTTTATTACCATGATAGTTTATCATGACTAATGTTCCATTATGATCTATGATTTGTGTACTTCCGAGATTTATGTCGTTGCTCATGATTTTGATGTTTAGATTTTATGTTCATGTTTTTGCATTCAAATGTTTATGGATTGTTTTATGTAATCTATGGTTACCCTTACTAAGAATTTGAGCTCACCCATTATAAGTAATATTTTCCCCAGTATTTAAAAAAAGGTTTTAGGTATGAAAACAAAAGAGAAATATATTTATGGGAGATGATGAAGATCTTTCCCCACGATTAGAAGATTATTTTTCCATGTTTCCAAAGACACTAAACTATTACGTCCTTGTTTGTATGTTTTCGTTATGTATCAAGTATTCCAAAAAATTAATGTAATGTCCATGTACGTCAATCTTTGGGTCTCTACATTGCACAATATGTTCATCCTCTCTTTGAATAATACTTTCCTCACCGATTTTTATTTCACTCTCATCCTACCCAATAATTGAACATAGTTGAGCTACTGGGGGTGGATCATGAAAAGATTCATATGGTGACATTTCTACATTAAATATAACGTCTTCTTTACCATCTTCATAAATTTTTTTAACCTATTTCTTATTATAATAAATTTTCACATCATAGTTTGAATGAAAATCCATACCAAGGATTATATCAAATTCAATCATGGGTATGATGATGAGATTCGTGGATAAAGATATTTTATATGACATAATAGGAATTTATTCACAAAACATTGTTGCAATGATACTTCCCTTAGGATTTTTGATGGACATATCATTTGTTAAATCATTTTGGAAATATCAAATTTTCATAGAAAACTGGGAAGATATGAAACAATACGATGACCCTGAATCAAATAAAGCATGGGTAATCTTGAGGAAACCATTAAATAACCCGCCACCACATGTTTCAGAGCTTCAACCTTATCTGTAGTGATTTCATAAGCTTGTCCTTGTTCCCATGGCCTTTTTTAAGAATATTTCCCTGGCTCTTAGGACATTCATTTTTATAATGCCCCATTTCTCTACAATTGTAGCATTCAAAATTGACAGACCATTTCATTCCATTGCAATAACGTGCTTGGTGACCTTTTTTACCACATTTGTAATAGACTCTCATTCCTTTCAGGAATGTACCAGGGTGTTTATTCCCAAATTTACTACATGATGGATATTTAAATTTTCCCTTCTTACACTTATTTCTATTTTCAGAGTGTTCAGTTATTCTCTTATTCCCTTTCTTTTCTTTAAATTTGTAAGACTTAGAGAATTAATTTTCTGTCTTCATAGAACATGAGACAATATCTTCGTATGATAAGGTGGATTTTGAGACTAATGATCTATGGAGAATTGGTTTTAACCCATCATAGAATCGATCAATCACACTCCGTGGGTAACATATATAATCTGAAGCATGCCTTTTTAACCATGTAATGTTAGCCTCATACTTGGTGACATTCTCATCCTCCTTTTGCCTCAGACTCAAAAATTTCCTTTCCATATCTACTCTAGGGTCATGAAGAATGTATTTTTTAAAAGATTCTCTTTAAACTCTATCCATTACATATTCTATACATCCTCATCCTCCTTTGTGTTCTTAATTAACGAACACCAATGATCTACATATTCTGTGAGGCGATAAACTACCATGACAACTTTTTCCATTTCGCTACTTCCCAAAGCATGAAATATTTTCTCTAACGAAATTATCCATTTCCCAAATACAAATGGATTTTTAGCCCCATTGAATTTTGGTGGTTGTTTATTCATGAAGTGTTATAACATTTATCCTCTACATTGTTGATCACGGTGCTCCATACAGGTAAGGTTATTATTTATAATTTGAGTCAGTTTTCCCAGTTTGGTGATAAGAATATCCGCACCTGTTGCATCACCAGCTCCACAATAATTATCTTGATTATGAGGGATGTCCCTATACAGATTATGTGCATTGATAGGGTTTCCAATCCTTACACTTTGTTTGATTTCTAAAAAATGGTATGCACTAGATTAGTTTATGTATTGCAATACAGAATTCCAAACTTCTTAAACACTTATCATAAATTGAACAGTTTATGGAAATAATACATAATTATAAAAAATGATTTCCTTGAGAAGGTATATACACATAAATACCTCAAAATGGTTTGTAAATAAAATGTGAATTATCTTATGTATATCCCCTGGGTATGTCAAAACCAATAGTGCAGCAAGGCCCATTATTGTGTATCAGGATACCCCAGGTCAAGCCCAAAACTCCTTGTCAAAGTTTTCACACATAGTTAGATATAATACAAATCCACCTCTACCTACTCATATCACTATTGGTTTATATTTCTTGGAAAATATAGAAAATAATTACATTACAAAATTTAATAATGTTATTCTATTTTAATCCTCAAAATATATCTTATGGTAATGTGCTCTAATCTGAGTTTATCTAAATATAGTATCCAAGGATTGTACTAAACTTCCTTTGATACAAAATGTAATTCCTTGGAACCAGTTACATAGATTTGGTGAATTATTACATAGTATTTCCATGATCACATGGAATCAAATCCTGAATGACTGATCAATTTAGAAGCATTGGAAGTACTAAATACAAATATAATTTTTACATTACATCATGAAATAAATACATAAACTAAATTTTGTCCCCTTTTCGAACACACTTATATCCCTTAGACTAACCCTGATGTTAAACCATAAAAACATTTCTTTTCATCCTAGAGAAAATAAAACATAGAAAGGGGTTAGCTCGGATGCTCAGTAAGGATAATATTATAACAGAAACTTTTATTACTAATCATAGAAAATCATGACAATGTATAAAACTAAAAAAAATCTTTTTAAAAATAAAATTCAGCATAATATAGAAATGATAAATCAAATAATTCCATTTACATATTCACATGGATATTCTAATAGTCAAATAATCACATGCAATAACAATATCTAATTTCACAATGATGATGAATGCATAATACTGGATTTCATAACCACATAGTCAAGGCCTCGTGCCATGATTACAAATAAATTTTTTCAAGGACTTGTGCCAAGACACTATTTTTTTTCATGAGACCTACCGATGCATCTATAAGCTATAGTGGGATCCACCCGTTACTTACCATGTCCAATTCATTCATCATATGAAAATGTTGAAACTTAACATAAACATTCATATTAAAACAAGCATATGAAATCTTAATACATTAAATATAATCCATGAATGGTATAAAAATAACAAATACATGGTAAAACATATCACAAAAACTTCAATACAATATGGATGATTCTTATCATAAAAAATCAACTTCAAACAAATATAAAATATTCCAAAATATGTTGACATAAATGAAATAAAAATTATATGATAAGAATATCTCATTATATTTTAAATTAATTTCAAAGTAATGAAATTATAAAAGATAATATTTATTTTGAAAATATTCTTATAAAATTTTAAGTTAAACATGAATATTATTATAATGAATGAGAATAACCACACCCTCAATATAAGTTAAAAGCACTCTTAACTTAATTTTTCTAAAAGGTAATAAAGTACCTTTTTTGGAAAAAGGTAGAAAGATTCCTTAAATTTTTTATATAAAAAGTAAAAATTAGGTATAAATGACATTAACCAATAATCTAGTAAATAGTAAAAATGTTTTAAAATTTATTTTTATGAATCTCAAATGTGGATGATAAATAGTTCCTAATAGATTCTTATGTAAAACTAACTTGGATAACAAAGAGATTGTGAAATTAACCTTTAACTTGTACTTTTCCTTGGTCGAGGGTAACTTATCTTCCTGTAAAATAGTTAAATAATTGTTATTAAAATATAAAAAACCACATACATAAATATGATATCATATATGATCTTCTAATATTTCATTGTTAATAATATTTTAGTAGTATCATTGTTTCAGATGTTAACTGATTCGTTTTCCTTTATATGTTTTGTTATGTAAGTCATGATTTTTATGGATAGGATGTATTTGATTCATATCAAGAAATATATAACGCTGTTAAATATAATTTTTAATAATTAAAATTAAAATTATTCTTAAATGGTTACGATGGGACAGGAGTCTCATAGCGTTTGTGGAGAAGATAATCCATTTGTATACACGAACGCTACTTCAATTTCATTTTCTTATTTAAAATAAAATAAGAACAAAGGATATATATTTATATTATTATTGAATTATAATATCATATTTTATATACATTATGTACATTTATGAACAACATCCTTTATACGTTCAATGTATGTTATGAATGAGTCATAACACTTTGAGAGGGTGGTAGTCCGCACTTCATCAAATGAAAATATTTTTTATATAAAAAATGAAAAGAAAAAAATTATTCTATAAAAGAGAATTACAAAATATTATATAGAAAATAAATATCATAAATATCATATAAAAATATTGTTCCATCATAATTTCCAGCACAAGAGGTGGTAGTAAATGATTGAACAATCATCATTTCATGAGGCACTAGTTCGCCGTCCACAAAAACATTATGTTCTATACCCATTAGATAGAGGTGTGTGTAATTTTAGATCAAATCCTTCTCATATCAACAATGTAGTATATTGAGGAATATTTTTTTATATAAAATAAATGAATTGAGAGATTTTAGATGTTGGAGAATTAAATTAAAAAAACCTAAGAGGAGATGATACATTTAAATTGGGTAACTCCCTGTGGTATGAAACAAAAGGCTCATTGAAGTTCCTTCTTCCTAAGGTATGGCTCCTAGGAAAAATATATTAATATAGGGATCTTAATTGTGTAGAGGTTGGAAATGGAAAGGGTCTTGAGAGGTGTGAGAAATGGGTTAGAGGTGAGGCCAATTTATAAGGGGGAGGAGGGACTCTTTTTGAATGTTTGAAAATATTATTTTATTATATAATTTTTTTCAGTTTTAAATTCCCAAAACTTGTTATATTCAATGATAAGATGACTCATGTTCGAAATAAATTCATCCAATAATAATTGGATGTGTTTTGGAATTTTTTTTAATTTTTATAATTTCATTTATCTAAATCATTCATTTTGAGGTAAACACCGAATCATTACTGTGGCATAAATAATTTTATATATTTGATGTCTAAAAATTATAAAAAATACCATTATGTAAGAAATATTTTTATAATTTAAATGAATATTTATTGTCAAAATGATAACTTATATAACCTCTTGTAAAAATTATTTTACTAAAACATATATGTTTATTTGATATTTGGCATTACATTAAATTAATTAATATAAAGTGTCATTATAACTCTCCAGTGTATCAATGGGGTCCCAAAATCGAACCAAGGATTCCCATGTATAGAATGTATCATCCAATATAAATATTACAAATGTTAGGGTAATTTAATATTATTGTAATATTATTTTTTTACCCCTATTTACTAGATTTACCCTGAAACCATTATAAATAAAATATTTACCATAGTAATTATCCATAATGTCTAAAAATAAAAGTTATAGATTTACACATTTTGGAACTCTTGATTCAAAATATGGAATACATTTTTCCATATTCAAAACACAGTAGTAGAAAAAATTAATTTAAAATTAATTTCCATTGTCCAAAAAATGCGTGTTTTTATGAAATAATAACAATCAAAAGATTGACAATTGTTCATGTTTATTTAAAATGTGAAATTACATCCAATAAAAAAATTATATTAAATGATAAATATATAATATAAGGATACTTTAAAACCACTCAAATTTATAATTTAAAACTATAAACTATTTCAATTAAAAACTTTTTTTTAATTAAAATTTAGTATTATTCACTATTCATCAAAAATTGAATGTTTTTAGAAAAGTAGCAAAAATTCTCCCAAAACAAATTTTGGTATTGGAAATCTAAAAATTAAGTCCAATTTGAAAAATTTAATTCATAAAATATCAAAAAGTGGGTATTACTATTCATAAAGGCTAGACTGATTGGTCATGGTGTGTTAGAATCTCGAAGTTGCATACAATGCAAGATATTGAATTATTCAGATGGGAAAATACTGAGGAAGCTTGGGGTGTTGCAGTACCCATTGCACTCTAAAAACTCTACCAAAATGACCAATGAAGTTGGAATAACTCTCAGAAACAATAGTATGTGGGACCCCATGATGTCATACAACATTTTAGATTACCAACTTCCCATTATCCACAACACTAAAGGTTTCCTTGATTGGAATGAAATGTGTGACCTTCGTAAGACTATCAAAAAAACCACAAAACATCATTACCTTGTAGAAAGATCAAGAAAACATGTCATGAAATCCATCACGACATCATCCCATTTTATCTTCGGGATAGGTAACAACTTTAAAATCCTAGCTAGTCGCTGATATTGTGCCTTCACATACTGACATGTAGAACACCTAGAAAAAAAAGAAGCTACCTCATGCTTCATTCTCGGCCACTAGTATTGTCATCACATGTCATAGTACATCATGGTGACCTCGCCATGCACTCCTCAAGCAGGAGCATAAAACCCCCACATCAACTCCTCAATTAAATCCACTATAATTAAAACACATCCATGGATAATAAGGATCTCATCATCGTATAAAGGGAAACAAGGAGGAGGGACCTCAACAGACACACTTTCTTATAGAATTAGGACTTTTGAGTCAAATACAAGACTCATCCAATCCTTGTCCAGCAGGGTAGAGGTGACATATAAGGATGAAAGAAAAGACTTCCCCTTTCTGTCATGCACCTATGGGTTCATCTCAATAAAAAACGCCATAGGTTGCTACTCACTACCAGGTTACTGCACTAACTATATCTGATTACTCCTACTTAGTGCATCGACCAATGCATTTCCCTTATAAGTAATGTAGACAAGGTCGATGTCAAATAAATTTAGGTACTACACCCACCTTTGCTGCCCCAAATTCATATCACACCACGTAAATATATACTAGAGGATTTAGTGATCCGTGTATGCCATAAAATGATCTCCTAGTAAATAGTGCCACTAATAGTGCAATGCATAAATGACTACAGCTAACTTGTGATCATGCGTAGGGTAATTCTTATCACGAGGACACAGCTACCGAGACTCATATGCCAAGACACGATCTCCATGCATCAACACTGCTCCCAAACCAAAACCTGAAGCATCACATTACACCACATAACTCTCCCATGCAGTGGATGTATCCGGACTAGTGTTGATGTCAAACTACCTTTCATCTACTAAAAGGATTTCTGACAAGATTATGACCACACAAACATAACAAACTTATTATTCAATCATGTAAATGGAACTGTTAAGAATGAGATGTCTTGTTTAAATTCCATGTAGTATCTATCTATCCAAAATAAAATCATTATATCAAAAACATTATAAGGTTGTACCTAGGAAACTATGGCTCTCACCGTATCTAGGTCCACTAACACTCCTATATCAGAGATGATATTACCCAGTATGAAAATCTAATCCATTAAAATGTGACACTTTTCATGCTTAGCATATAACTAATTCTCACTTATTGTATTCAATGTTATCTCATGATGGTTGTCATGGTCATGTTGACTGTGACAATACACCAAGAGATCTTCCATGAAAACCACCACAAAAGAGTCCATCTTAGGATGCAACACTCGTCCCATCAAATTCATGAAAACTGATGGTGCATTCATGAGACTGACCGGCATAACCAGATACTCTTATAACACATACATGCTACAAAAGGTTGTACAAGGTTTGTCTTCAGGTCAAACAAGGACTTGGTGATATCTTGAGATCAATTAAATCTTCCAGAACACTCGAGATCCTCAAAGCTAATCAAACATGTCATCTATCTGTGGAAAAGGGTATCAGTTTTTAATTGTTAGTAGGTTAAGTATTCAATAGTACATGCATAAAATAAGATTGTTGTCCTCCTTTTCTGTAAAAAGGGCCAACGAACCCCACAGATAAGTGCACGGCCTGATAAACACCATCGCCTCCAAATCATATAATTCTCTATGGAGTTCCTGCAAATCCTGCATAGCCATCATGTAAGGAGAAATGGATTTTGGCACAACTCCTAACACTACCTTCACATAGAGTTACACCTCTCTCAATAGAGGTAAACTGGAAAATTAATTGGTAAAGACATACCTAAAGCACTCATGAAATAGAGGAATGCCTGCCTGGCCAACCTCCAGATCATTCAAAAACAACATAGAAATCTAGGATATCATCCCTATAAGACCATGATGCTCAGGTCTATTTCTTCTTTCCTAGACTTCCCATTCCCCATTGTGTATAAAAACTACACCCTCTGGTTATGTTAAAGTAACCCTCTAACGATAATCATCAACGTAAACTCGATAATCCATGTGCTAGTCCATTCTGAGAAGGATGTCAAACCCTCTAAATTCAAGGACATATAAACTCTAGAGAAAGTGGCACCCAAAAACCTCAAGGTGAAATTCTATACACTAACATACATCCCCCTTTCTAACTCCCAATAGTGTGTCATGTGCGGAAACACACTTAGAAAGAAAAACCACAAGACTAAGGCTTTTGACCTCTCATGTAGAGATAACACATTGAGTGGAACCTATATCAAAATGAGAAGATTAAACAGTATAAGCTACTAGGATCATACCTCGCACGGTAGATGGTATTGGATCCTGCTCCTATTAGGTATGTGACACTGAATATGTCTGGTTTGTACAATGACCTTATGACCCTATTTGGATAGCATAAGCTGATCCATCCTATTGAAACTAAGAACCTAGTATCGGGATACCATGACCATGAACACCATAGGGATGGCCGGAATGACATGAAATTCTTGATCATCAAGAGTAACATGGAGCTGAAGAACCTGATCCTAAAACTGACATCATAGATGACCCCCAATACACGCAGTTGGTGGTAATTTCCTACAAAACGGATTTATGGCCACCATCCTACAAAAATCTTAGTGCAAAACTAGAACACTATCATAGTAATTCGTCATGTTGACTCTCCTACCACACTGATGGAAATATACCATAGTTCCTTCACCCATAGCCTGACTAAAACTCATGTCATGAGGAGCGTCAAAATGGTGCTTCCACATTGATGAGGTAGATTCACTAAGGAGATAATCATCACTTCCATGTTCTGTGCCCCCAGCTTCCCTCGGGTTCCACTCTATAATGAACGCCTGATTCACAATCTCATGGATAGAAGGAAACCGAAAAACATTGACCAGAGATGTGATGGCATGTCTAAGACATTCTTCAAACAAACCCCCCCTCGACATCTCATTAGTAAGATACATCGGTACAAAATGCTCTAACATAGTAAATCATTCTGAGTATTCCATAAATCTAATAACATAATGTTCTGGATGCATGAACTCATAATTTCTATCTTCTCATGGAGTCACAGGGTAAAATAGTCAGAAAAGTGGGTTTGGAATTCATCCCAACCCATATTCCATAGCCCAAAAGCCTGGTTCAAAATGTCAGACCGACTATTTTTCTTTACACGTAGAATATAAGTTGCGATCATGACCCTTTTCTCTGGATGCATCTCTAGATGCCCAAAAATGGATAACATGGTCTCTATCAATAGCTCTTCAGTATGTGAATTCCATCCCCTAACAACTTAAGAGGGTGTTGTGACTGTAACTCCAATAAAAGTGCATCCATGGTCATGTATGGTTGTAGTGCTCCATGTATAGTCTTCACATACCAAAATAATCCCTCACAGATGTATATCAAAGCACCTATGTCTAGAACAACTTTAGGTTCCATGGCTGTCACTATAAGAGAATAAACTGGTAGCATGTGTCCCACTATATCTAAAGTATGTCCATCAACTCCCTCATGACGTACCACTAGAGGTATTTGTGGTGGTATGCCTCAATAATGCCAAAAACACGCCTCAAGAATGAGAAAAATCAAATCACAAAGCACAAAAGTATAGGACTTGTCAAACCCCTCATAGAAACCTTTTCAAATCCACAACCTACTCTAAAAGACATTAATGTATATGGAATAACCAACAAACTACAAGAAAATATGCCTCTTTCCAACTCAAAAGCCATATCTAGGTCAAGTCTGTATTCACCATTTCAAGATGCATAATAATTTCACATTATGTTATCTATGAAATTTCACAATGGGTTACCAATTATCAATCTATGAGGTCTCATAACACTTGATGAAGCCAAAACATTTATCCCATTCTAACCATACATGTAACATTTTCATATAGCATTTAAATTTTGCTTATTGCATCATTTCCCAATTCATAAGGGCCCATACACCTTATGGATTGAAAGATGATGTCACACCTATATCAACAACACCGAAGTAACACAACAACAGACACAAATATCACATCAACTATCACAAAAACATGTAATTTATAATGCATCCTAGATGGAATGACATAATGTATGGAATGCGATTATAATAAGTTTCTATATGATGCATGATATGTTACACCCTCATATCATCAGGTTGCAACTGAAACAGAACCCACAATTTCATAAATAGTAACACCCAAAATCAAGTGTGTCATGTAATAGTGATATCAAATCAACTGTAATAGTCTAAATTTAAAAAATATGAACTCAATTTGTAGCAATTTTTCTTTTCCCAGTAAGCCGGGTAGCTACTCTCAGGACCAGTTTATTACCAAATATCATTTCATTCTTATCCCGAGATATTATCTCTAAATAGTTAGTCCAACTAGAAAATAAAACCCTCTGATACGACTATGTAATATCCCGAACCTAGATTCCACCCGAAATGGTTCCCCAAGCCACGTTATATACATGGCCTCATGTGCATCTCCCCATATTCTAGATGTTGGTCACAAGCAGCGAGGGCCTAGGTGAGTTAGTGGGGAGAGTATACCATCCTTACTAGAGTATCATCATGGAAGACAATCATATTACAAATAGAGGAAGTGAAATAAATAGAAGACAACTGAATGTAAGACAAGACATGAATAAATATCAATAACCAGAAGTGTCTCATATAGAAAATGATACAGATGGTAGAAGTATCGAGAAATAATCTAGAGTGACACATAAAAATACACTACAATACAAGCATCCAAAAAAGAACAAAAGACCATAAATGTATTAGAGCCTCACAAGCCTCATCTTAGACCCACGATCCCCTACCCCTATGCAATAGTAAACAAACTATAGTCTGCCACATTCCCCATTTATCACTTACAACCATATAATATGATTTTGTCCCTATGGAGGCCCAAATAGGGTGTTTGATAACCATCTCAATAGGAAACCACCTGGGTCCATTGTGTTTTAAAAACAATTATATAAAAGTTATCGTAAGTGTAAATAAAAAGTAATGTATATTAATTTCCAATTTAATAAGTCTACTGTAGTGAGTAAAACAAAATATCCCTCAAGGCTACCTTTAAAAGAGAGTCAGCTCCTAACCAGGTTGCTATAATAAGGAAATAAACATCTGACATGGCGACACCGTACATCAATCGGTATCATGAATCACTCAGTTGTACTGTATAGAGATGTCACATATCCCATGAACATGCTATATAGTGCACTAAAATATCCCATGGCCATGCTGTATAATGAAATGTAGACCACAAGGTCCATATCTAAGGATTAATTAGACTACGGAATCTATGTAAAATAATTCTAGACAAAGGAAGTCCAGATCCAAGGAGCTTGTCTAACGATTCCCATCGAGTCCCATAGGTATCGATGGTGGAAAAATGTGAAGGAACTAGTTGGGGTCCTCATACCATGTCAATAGAATGTCCTATGTGAGACTATGAAGGATGGATCTAAGGGGTAGCAAGGCCTGAGGCATCCCACAAAATCAAGCTTCATGGGATAGAGTCAACCCAAGTCACCCAGTACTTCATTCCAGGTCAATTGAGAGAAATCCATGGAATCTATCAACCATTCATTCAATCATTTATTTATTCAAAATAAACATTCATTCTATGTGACTATACCCAATCGCATCAACTAGAAGAGTCCATGAGTATAACCACTCATGAAAACCATTTATCAAAACAAGGATATGGGATTACACTCCCATATAAACAATTTATAAGCCATTATCATTTTGATATATGTATACCCATCCATATTATGTATTTAATATGCCAAAATATCAAAATAGACAAGGATTAACATGATATTAATTTTTCAAATAGGCAGTACACCTCCCAAACAAGCTACTCAAGCTATCAATGAAATAACAGGATTCCTCTAACTAGGAAAGCACAAAAACACACCCCATGAGAGGTTTAAATACATATAAAAAGGTAATTTTCTTATGGTTCCCCCATTGGGTGACCGTGTAATAATCCACTAGTTCCATCACACAATAAATAAACCAATGCGAATCCTCACAAGGTCATATTATAGGTACAATAGGAAAATCTCTACAAAACAGGGCCTTGCGAGAAGGATTGACTGGCGACATATCAGCCAAACACATGAAATTTATAGGAAAAGTCAAAAGAAAATATAAACTAGCTACCTCATCTCGATATTAGACAAATCATCCAACATCAATTCATGATTCATCATTGTTTGGATGAAATATGAAGAATATATGAAGACCAATATATTAAAAAATATGATCTTAAATCAAAATCACACAGTCGTTGTTCTGAAGAATCAAGAATGACTTAAAATGAATCAATTAATTACCAATGTAGTTTTAATGTGATAGAAAATGCTTGAATCAGAGTATTGAAAACATCATTATATGAAAATCTATTTTAGAGGTGTTTTTGGTTCAAAAATAATAGAAAAAAATTCTATCAGTGAAAATATGAGGCTATTCCCTCTTTTATAAAAAAACCCTCGCTAGGCAAGTACATGGTGTAAACCACTACTTCACAGTGTGTAGATACAAATTTAATTTTTTTGTACATGAATGGATAGTGGCCGTGACAGGCCAGTACAAGGCATGCTGAAAAAGTACATGATGTGTACTTGGCCAAAAACCACATTTCATCTTGTTTTCCCCATTCTTTCCCAAAAAACCCAACTAGACTATGGCCTTGCATAGAGTCTAATAAAAAAATAATTTCAACACATTTATATAGAAAATATTGATATGTACCTCATGAAAAACTCAGGATATTATAGAATGGGCCACCTGTGTGATGGTCCTGTGAGGTGAGGCAGCGATGATGACGTTATTGGACACGTGGAATGTGGCAGGCATGCGTGTAGGAGTCATCAGGGGTGGGGGGGGGGGGCTACATGATGAAATAGTGGTGTGACATAGAGACACATGATGTAGTGGTGGTAACAACCACATGGGAGGAAGTCGTTGTCCACGTGGACCAGTCTGGGCTTGGTGGCCCACATGCTAGCAAGCCGGGCTGGATGCATTGGGCAAAGTTGGGACTAGTGGGCCAGGTCTAACACGGGGTGACTAGGTCTGAGCTAGACCATGGTTGACTGTGATCCATGATCTCACCCGTTTCTACAAAACCAAAAGTTGTGGGGATGTTTTTGGCAACCATGGTCATTGGAATAACCATGTGGTCGGTCAATGGGCCCAGAGACCCCCATTTAAAACATCGAACAACTTTACCTTCAAAATAGTACATCCATTTGAGAAGCTGTATTTTGCATTGGGACCCTATTGTTGGGACTGATGTTTTGAGATGTTATGTTTTGTTTTTAGTTTATACTAGTATCGAATGAAAGAATTCCCTTAGTTCATTTCTCTAGGGTTTAGTAACACATTATTTCCACATCACTGGATTGCAATCCCCTATAGAGGGAAATTCCAAAATGTAGATATTGTATCCCTCTGTGGGAATGTTGAAGGATCCTCTACCACACATTATGTAGTTTTCTGTAATAGATGTAACCTATAAGAGTAGTGAAATTTTACTCCATATAGTGAGACACATGAGTAGGGTTATTGGTATTCCACATTGTGTCTAGGAAGTATCCCCAATGTTAGGATCCACATCAATAGGATTAGTGGTTTCACCCAACGTGTCTCAGAATGATAAGCTATGTTTTGGGTTAATCCAGATTGGGTACATATTATCCCCAGTGTCTATGGGATTTATCTGGGGTATCCTCCGGTGTGTATGGATGAAATCCACTTTATTTGTATCATAATATTCCCTGGAATTTTTTTCTTTGGGTGGGGACCAAATGAGCTAGACCTCTCCATGAGTGTCTCTGATGATATCATGGAATGAATTGTGTGTTCCCCCTAAATGAGTGGTCTTTGAGAAAAATCTTATGGCATGTAATTGGTTGTGACCTACGATTATATTTCACTTCAATGATTAAGTATATCTAGATATGCATGCAACATGTGTTGTAGACATATACTAGTGTGAAGATGAAAATATATCCTTCATGGTATTTCTTTCATGCTATTTTATTTTGGTATTATTTCTGGATTGAAATTGTGGTATTGTTTTTGGTTTCGAAGTGTCCTACATGGTATTTCTATAGTCACCACTTCATGGGATTTCATCACATGTTTCTTCTCTTTTGAATATGATCAAACAATTGAGGGAGATCTTGGAAGACCAAGGACCAGGCAATGATTAGCACTGCCTGATAGACTGAGGAGTGTGCCTTAAATTTAGATATTAGTCCCAATAACATTTTTCATATAGTTTGGACCTGTGGTTTCAGACCTTTTTTGGGCATGTATTATGGCCATGTTTACTACAAGTACATTTACTATCACACATTATTGTGAGAAATTAGTGGTATGCATGCATTGTTTACTTAGTGTTTTTACATTTAGAATTTTGTGTACTAGAGATGTGTGTGTGTACAAGTACATTTGAAAATTCCTCCCATTTGTGGGATATGGCAACTTGGCAGTTGTCACCAGCCTCTATCCAATTAGAGGCATTTTTTGGGTAGTCACAACACGGGAACCACTAGAACAGGTCAAGATAGTGTGCTATCAGATCAGATTCAGTTATACATAATGAACATGAGTTTGTGAGGATAGTTTTGAGAAATAATGTTGACTATTTTGTGTTCATATTTCTGGTATGGGAATCCTGTTTTTATGTAGTGGTCATTGTATCCTTACACCAGGACTCAAACTACCTACTTTTTGACTCGGTATTTGAGAATACAGTTTGAGGAAACAAACAATTGTACATGTATAATATATGAATTGTTGTGTTTTCTATGTCTTTATTGAGTCATATCTCTAGATATATTCAATTTATCATGGTGTATCTTCTTTAGTTTCATGATTCCTCTTAGAAGTCAACAACTTGGATCCCACTGCTTGATCAGGAGGACAATACTCCTAGTAAGGATGCATTAGCACTGGGTATTGTACCATTGATAGAGCCTCTGAGTGGATTACCAGCAATACTACCACTCTTCTAGAAAAATTTACTACTTGTACTACTAGAATATGAGGATTCATGCATGTTGAGTACAATGAATTTATTTTGGAGGTTATAGCCTCTCTGGTTTTAGGGTGACCCAGACCCCTAGTTGGATGAGGATTTTATAGATGCTATCACCCTTGTTTTCTTCCTTGTTGTATGTATGACAACCAGATGGAAGTCCTCTCTATGAGTCTTTTTCAGGGATCTACTGGTTAATGGTGGAGCCTGGTAAAACCAGATCACGATGATACAACTATCAACTATAAAGAATTTTAGTATTACATCAAAGATGAGTTCTATATTTCCATTTGGTGAACAATATACTTTTAAGAGATTTTTCATTTATAGTAGGTCAATATGACCGTGGTGGAGTATTCATTGAGTTTTACTGATCTATCATGATACTCCATGGATATGGTGTGAGACCAGTTCTTTAGGGATCATACTTAAGAGAATGGATTACACTCGGACATCATGGATTCCGTAGTCTCCCATATCATTTTTACCTATGTGGTAATACATATGTGAGACATGTTAGTGGAGAGATATATTGTGGAGAAGAAACTGATAGTGGGAGATAGAAGTGGACACTATGTAGTTGAAAAGTTAGCAATGTCTCTAGATGGAAGTCACAAGGATACAAGCAGTATAGGCAATTCAAGAGACGATCCCGGGACTCAGGGTATACGGTATAGGGATTCCAGGGTATATTAAATTATCCTAGGGTTATCCAGTGTTAATCATGCGATGGTCAGGGAAATTTGTCATGGGATTGTCCAACCCATCACCTAATTTATCTGTAGAGGAAGAGGGACCACCCCAACATTGGTATAGGTAGGATCATGGTGGTCTGTAGGGTAGCTGATGTAGAAGAGGAGTAGGTTGGATAGTAAAGGTGGTTGGATGTTTGACCTATTACCACATTCACCCCTATGGGATCCACACATGTATCATCTAGCCGATGGTCAGGGATGAGGCTAGTAATTTGAAATAGAGTATTAAGACCCCAGGGATATTGGGATTATTCATGGTATGATCTTGGTCTTTTCAACCTTAGATACCATTTTGATAGACATAGCTTCTAGTCATTATTTCGATGAGAAGAACCATTATTAGGACATATAGATTCTGGTTGATCCATTGACTCAGACATTATGCTTGGAGACTCTTGAGGGAGAATATTTGACGATTAAACACCAATGCTGATAGTGTTCCTAGACTCATGGAGGATAATATTTCGACTGGGATCTCTGGGTAACAACATCAATTCCTTATGATGTAATTCATAGTATGGACTAGTTATCCATTGTTCAAGATCGAATTTCCAATATTAGTTGTAGAGTGTGTTTTGACAATAGTGATGGAACCACATTTTCCATAGTTGGTGAAAAGGAAACACAGGTTAAATAGGCTGGACTCACACATATGAGGGTTTAACTGACTATTCATCAGACTTCTGGCCTCACCCATAGTGTAGTGGATGATATTTGTCCTCAATTTCCTCTCATCATGGTGGAGTATATAGACGTCATTCATGAAGATACTATTAATTTATCTCCTCATATGAAGATGTAATTCTTCATTGATCTACACCATGATACATCCCCGAAATCTATACAAGTATATTAGATGGCTCCCACAAAAATTCGTGGACAGAGGGTGTAGTTGGGGGAATTGAAGAGGAAGGGCTTTATGAGACACAATGTTTCACCCTAAGAGGACCCAATTTTGTATTAAAATATTCCAGACATGAGCTTGAGGTTATGTGCGGATTACAAGAACATGAACCATGTGACCATAAGGAAAATGTGTCCCCTACCAAGGATCGATGATTTCTTTGATCAGTTGAATGTGGCGTGTTGGTTTTTGAATATTTAACTATGATCATCATATCACCAGTGATTAGTATAGGATAATAATATACCAAAAATGATAGTCAAATGTCTCTACGGTCAGTATCAGTACATGGTGATGCCATTTTGAATAAAGTACACCTGATATGTGTTCATGGGACTCATGAACCGGATCATTAAGACTTACCATGACTTGTTCATGGTGGTTTTTATTGATAAAAACCTAGTGTAAATGGTTTCTAAAGAGGAACATGAATGACACTTTTGGATTGCAATGAATACACTCTGAGAGCACCAACATTACATAACTCAATTTAAGTGTCAGTTCTGGATTGAAGAGGTCCATTTTCAAGGAAATATCATTTCAGATTCTGGATTTGTGGTGGATCCAACAATGGTTAAGGAACTTCTTTCACGGGATCCACCCATGAGTTTTAATGAGGTGGTAATATTCATAGGATTGTAAGGGTACTATTAGAATTTTTTACACAACATATCCATAATGGAAGCATCATGGAATGGTTAGAAAAGAATGGTGAATCCTTTCATGTAGATAGAGAAGTGACAACAGTGCTTTCAGGACTTGAGCCAGGGGTTGATGAGTGCTCCCCTCCTAGATAAAGGCATTGAGTATGTGGTGTACTATGATACATTAGGGAATGGTCTTGGTAGTGTCCTTATGGATGAGAAAGAGGTGATTTCTTAAGGTTTTCATCTATCGAGACCACACAAGAAGAATAATGTGTCCCATGATATTGAGTTTGTAGTGGAAGTCTTCTAATAGAATATGTGGAAACACTACCTGATGGGAGAGTATTTTATCATCTACTATAATATCAAGAGTTTGATTTATATATTCACTTAGAAGTATCTGAACTTGATAAAAAGGTGATGTATACAGTTCATGCATGACTATGACATTGATATTGTATATACTCTTGGGAAGGGTAATGTGGTGGCATATTCTCTCAGTAGGAGATCTAGTTTTTAGTTGCTGAATGAGGTGTCAAATCAGTTGGCCTCATTATAGCTATCATTGGTGGATGGAGGTGGAGCATCTTACATCCATTCGATGGTTTTCCCCCTTCCAATATTACAGTGAGTCATGAAGTCATAGCCTAAGGACACCGACTGTGAAAAATTACATGCTTTGATATATATAGTACATACTCAAGATGGATATTCGAAAGGTATGACAAACATTTTTATTTTCTGAGAGTGGATAGTTTTACGTTTGGTGTTGAAGGAGGTTGTTTTGATGGAGTTACAAACATCCCTTTTAGTGGTATATTCATATATATAAATGATGTAATAGGTCTTATAATGTTAGTTTTTGTGGCCAGGGATGAAGAAGTGAGTTACAGATTTTGTCTCTTGATTCCCCACATGTTAGGAAGTAAAGGTTTAGCACCGGGTTCTTGTGGGTTTATCTCATCCCATGGAGTTGTTGAAATGGAAGTGGGATATGATATCGATGGACTTTGTGATTTTTAGCCATATACATCCAAGGGACATGATTCCATCAAGGTGATCATTGAACAACACACCATGTTGGAACACTTTATGGATATCTGTGAGTAGATTTAAATATATATATTTAGATGAATCTACATGCAGGAGACAGTTCGACTCCATGGGGTTCCATCCATGATTGTTTAAGATTCAGATTCTCACTCCACATCATGGTTATGGAAGGGTTAGAAAGAGTCATTTAAGACCCATTTATTATTTAGAACAACAATTCACCCCTAGATAAACTTCAAGAATGAGAAAACTATTCAGGTTTGTGACTACATGTTGCAGACGTGCATGTTACACATTAGCTGTAGTTTGTAGGACCACATACCACGGGAGGAGTTTTCTTATAATAGAAACAATAAATCCATGATTGGTATGGAATCATTCGAGGCCTTGTACATGAAACAATATAGGTCACCACAATGCTGATATGACTTAGGAGAGCCATCACTCATGATCCCGATGTCGGTGAGAGTTACGGCAGAGAAGGTAAAGATCATTTAAGAGTTGATGAAGACTACATAGTGGTGTCAAAATTTATATGCTGAATGGTGACTTGGAATTTGGATATTGAGGATGGAGATCATGTGTTCATTTATGTTGAACCTTGATGGTGAATGATGTGATTTGGATGGGGAGGCATGCTATCTCTGAGGTTCACTGACCATTTTTAGATACAACATAGACTTGGTGAGGTGTCATGCCTCCTAGAGCAACCATCACAGTTAAATCAGGTGCACAACATCTTCCATGTGTAACAACTGATGATATACGTGCCTGACCAATCACACATCTTCAACTATGGAGATATTTACATGGATGATGGGGTGAATTTTGTTGAGTACCCAGTACAGTATGAGGCTCGACATTAGGTAATCCCTCATGGGTGGTTGATTCCACTGATGAGTGTATAATGGCGGTGTGGGAATCTTAATGAGGGAACATGGGAGTGAGATTCATATATTCCTGCTCAATACCCTCATTTGTTTTAGTAGCATTTTTTCTGGATTTTAAGGACCCAAAGACTAAATGTGTATAGAATGTAACATATCATATTTTTCTATGAATTATTTTTAAAAATTATATGGAATTATTATCATGAAATGTCACTAAGATGACATTTGATTCCAAGGCACGATTTTCCATGAACAATTGGTTGAAAAACAATAATCATCCAATTGATTTTGGTCATGGGTATTCCTACAAAAGTGAAATAGCTCTTATATGGGTGCTCAAATCATAAATTTGGGGGAAAAATTAATTTTACAGAATTATATTTACCCTAGGCAAGACATTAAATTTTTTATCACATATCATTTCTAGAAAAATACATAGAGAGTTTAAACATAAAGAAATTAATTTTCTAAAAATTATATTTTTTATGTATAGAATTTTATTTTTGTTATGTATTTAATAAAATTCAGCATTGACCTCATAACCATGAATTTCCTCTAATGATGTGGGGAATATCCTATGTAGAAACTGTTATCAAACGATGATAGATTGATCGAATGATGCAACACAAAATTCAATAAATAAAGGATCGATGATGATGTGTCATCCTTTCTTCATTAGTGAACAATATAAATAATGTTAGGGTGGTTGATTATTTTATCCATATTCTCTATCTACATGCTAAATTCAGGTCAATCCATGAATATATTGATCCATGGTTCGATCATTGTGAAATTGTTAATAATTTTCAGGATTATTTCTTGTGTTTTTCTTATTGTTCCACATTCTTAGTTCAAACAAGTATGAGCTGAGGCTGATATGAACAATGTAAAAGGATCATTTATTAAGGGTTTCTAAGGGATTTATTTTCCCCCATTAATTATGTTTATCGTAGTTGGATCCTCATGGTAACTGTTTGACTTTCTGGGTTAATCCAAATGTGATTAGATCCTGAAATTGGAGAAAAACTTAAACTGGATTTCCGGTCTATGTAGATCGGGACCAAGAAGCACAGATATGTGAACATTTAAATTTACAATCTTTAGATGAGGCCTTGATTTCCATGGAAGTGACCACCATCAATGTTATATTGTGGCGGTCCAGTAAGACGAGGTGGCGACGTCTACATCCTAGGCTAGAAGCAGCCACGTCAGAGTATATAGGTAGATGTGGGATATTGATGTATTGGAGGTAGAGATGCATTGGCTGTGGAAGATGTCCATGTGGACTGGGATGGGCTAGGGGGCCCATGCACCAGTGGGCTAGACCGGACCTAGTGGGCGGGGTCAAACCTGGGTCAGAACTAGGATGACCAGGCCAGAGGAAGACCATGGTCTCTCCGGTTTCCACATGACCATAGCAGGTGTGGGCATGGTGGACTGGGGTGGTCTACCATGACAGTTGCTGAGTTTTCAGTGAGGTTAGTCGACTGTGAGGTCTGTTCATCTATCTATAGATCCACCACTTGAAATTCTGAACTATTTTTACTTTCAAATAGTACTTCTATTTGATTATTCGTCTACGGTGTTGGAAACATGGTGATTAGAATGATTTTTTGAGATAATAAGGTGAGTATTTTTTTAACTAGTATAGGTTGAGAGGAATGACTATGCCCTTTTTATGATTCATTAGTATGAAATAATGTCTGCATCAAACTATTTTGATCCCCTTAAGAGGGAATGTCTGAGATATAGTTATGGTATCCCTTCATGGGACGGGATTAGGATCATATACCACTGATTGTGGTGTTTGGTGGAATCATCATAACCTCTGAGAGTAGGGAGTTTTTCCTACATATATCTAGAAACATTAGTAGTGTTATTTGTATTACCCAGTGTGTCTAGGAAGGATTAACTATATTACCTGTTGTATCTGTAGGGATAGTGGTTTACCTCAATGTGTTCGGGTAGGATACTCTATGTTGTAGGTTGATCCAGACAGGGTATGTAGTATCCTCTAGTGTGTCTTAGAACAATCCATGGTATTCCTTAGTGTGTATAGATGATATCCCCTCTATGTGTGACATAATATTCCTTGAACAATTCATTCACTTTGGAAATGACCCAAATGAGCTAGATCTCTCTTTTAGTCTCTTCGATGATATCATGGATCGAGGAGTCAATTCTCCTTGAATGAGCATGCTTCAATAAAAATCCTATGGTTGGTAATTTTTTGTGGATTACCTTTATATAGTGTGTCTTGGACTGAGTATAACTACATATTTGAGCTACATGTGTGGTAGAGGTATACCTGTCTGATTTTTATTTTATTTCCTTCATGGTATTTCCTTTGCGGCATTTTCTTTGTGGTATTCATTTGTGGTACAACATTTAAGATTCATGGTGTTCAAATGGGTATTGTTATATTCCCCCTATATGGGATTTTCCCACACATTTTATGTCGTATACATATGATTGACCATTTGATGGAGTTCTAGGAAAATCAAGATTAGGTAGTGGTTAGTAAGGCCAGATAGACCGACATGTGTTCCTACGGTTCAGATAGCATTCCCAGTACCTCTTTTCATACATATTGGTCTCATGGTTACAAACTATTTTTAGTAGGCTTGTATTATGGCCTCATAATTTTCTATACTTTTACTATCATACTCTTTTGTGAGAGAACAGTTTTATGCATGCATTGTTTACTTTTTGTTTTTACATTTCAGCATTTTCTGGCTTGGGGATATGTGCCTGTGTTCATGTACTTAGGAAAATGTCCCCCATTTGGGGGATATACCAACTCAGTTCTAGTCACCTACCCCTAGACAATTGGAGTCAGGCATGGGGTAGTCACTACATAGGCCCCACTAGGACGGGTCGTGATAAATAATTAGTAATAAGTTTTTTAATAATTTGTAATAATTTGTAATAATTTGTAATAATTTGTAACAATTTCTCATATTGTTTAATAATTTGTATTTAATAGTAATAATTAGCAATAAATAGTATTTTAAATGAATAATTTTAATTAATTGGTAATTATTATTAATAGTTACTAATAATTACTAATATGTTTTAATAATTAGTAATAAATTGTAACATATAGTATTAAATAATGATAATTAGTAATAATTATAAACAATTAGAAATAATTGTTAATAAATAGTAATAATTAGCAATAATTATTCATATTTAGTAATATATAGAAATAATTAGTAATAATTAAAATAATAACTAATAAATAGTATGAATTATTAAAATTTACTAGCCATTAGTATGAATTTATAAGAATTACCACTAAATTGTAAAAATTATTTATAATTAATACTAAATAGAAAACAATTAATAAAATTTAGTAAAAATTATTGGTAAATATTACTATTTATTAATAATTTCAATTAATTAGAAAAATAATAATTAATTCATTTTAATTAGTACTCTTTAGTAACAGTTAGAAATAATTTGTATTAATTAGTAACCATTGGTACTTATTAGTATTAATTAGTATGAAATAACATAAATTAGTACTACTTTGGAGTATTATGTAATAATTAGTTTTAGTTTGTAATAATTAGTGGCAATTAGTTTAAATAATAATAAATTAGTGTATTTAAGTGTAAATGCTAATCAATTTACTTTAAATCACTAATTAATAGTAGATATTAATATAAATTACTAGAATGGTCGAAATGAAATAGGTCAACAAATTTATGACCATAATCAATAAAAAATTTGTACCTACATGGCTGGCCCAAATTGATGATTTTTCATGACTTCAAGTTTTAAAATTATATAATTTAGAACATTATAGAAATTTATAATATATTTTATTACATTACAATAATTTATAATAATTAATATTAAATTATTAAAAAAATTGTTAACATTAATGGCAACTATATTGAAAACAATGGTAAATAGATTAAATTTATAATATTAACTTGTCAATTATAATTTTTTAATTTTAACACTATTGTATATGTTTTTATAATATCAATGTAATAATATAATATTTGTGTATTTTTATTTTTTTAGAGTAATATGGACCATGGATTTCAAAAAATGTATTTATTACATGATTGCGATAAGATAAACCATTAAAAAATCCTAAATTGTTTTTGTATAAATATTTTATATATTGAGGGTGTTGGAGATTTTTTTCATTTTCATCATCTAAACTATAATATTTTAGAACATACATTTGAGTGTCCATAAAAGAATTGTGATATGAGGATATTGGACATAGTTAACAACATTGGGGTTCAACTTTTCGGATTTGTTATTCAAAACAATTTTTTTTATCTATCAACATGGTGAACAGAATTTTAGAGATGATAAAAATAATTTGGACTCAGAAACATCCCACTTTCTTAATATAGTACGTTATGTAGTTGGTCCATCTTTTTGAAAAACTAAAACTCAGGATGATATTGATTTAACTCTATAGACGGACCCATCCTAATTTTATGTGTTTTTTACATCTGTTAATGAATTCTAATATCCTGGTTTGAGGATAAAAAAAATTTGAAGTAGTTGAGATATTTATGACTATGAAATCAGATAAAAAATGTAAAATATCTATTTTGATAAAATATTCTCCTTGGTTAAAGAATATTTACCAGAAAAAAATTTGTTTTCTGAACATTTCTATGAGAAAAATATTATTGTTACTAATTTGGGAAATAGATATCAGAAGTTTCATGCAATTTGAAATGATTGTATCTTATATTATGCTAAAAATAATTCATTAGTTAGTTATCCTACTTTTTTAAAATTGAGGTACAAGAGGATAAACTAGGGAATTATAGTTTTTTCATGTAAAACAATTGAGGTATTTACCTATTATACCCAGATTGAAGTGATTATTATGTATCTGAACAAAATGTCATTGATGTAATGGCATAGGGATGTGCGTGAGGGAATACTACACTTCGATTTCTTTTGGTAGTTTCATAGGGATTGATCTTCTAGATATCATGGGCACAAATTTATTCATCTTTGGTTTCAGGGTGCGTGGAAATTTTTTGTAGAAGTGATATCCAAGTTGAGAATTATTTCAGAAGGTAGTGGGTGCATCTAGAAAGCATGAAATAAATCATGTTTTTTAAGAAATATCCATATAGAAGGTAGATATTTTGATAAAAAACAAAATTGTTTTGATTGATTTAGCTCGACTCATAATGAACTCAAATGATGCTCTGTCTATTATAGCTATCATGGGATCTATGTAGGACTTTCCATCCTCACCATCCCTCCTTTATATCGATGGATCAGATGGTATCCTCAAAACAACAGGTTGAAACATAATATTAATGGTTTCTGTAACTTGGGGATCATGCGGGGTGGAGGCATAGTCCGTGGTATTGGAGGATCAGTTGTCATTTCTTTACGACCTAATTTGGGTATGTGATCTCCCTTTTGGGAAATGTGAATTCAATTTTAGCTATTATTGAGTTATGTAGTAAAAATAACATCTCTCTAGGGTCTTTTTAAGTAGATTTAAAATTTTTCCATAGGTCTCTCCTTGGTATTGGATCCTCCCACTAGTTAGTTTCATATCAAATTTGAAAGAGTAAGAGGTTGATTAAAAGTAACATGAAGATTAACCACACTCGACATTGGGTGAATATTGATACTGCTTTTTAGCCACAAAAGAACCTTTAGGCGATGCTTTCACATTCTTCAATATCTTGGGATCTTTTCCACGAAAAGGTATTATCATTTTCTCAAGACTCTATCAGTTTGAATTATTTAAGACCCATATTGTTCTTTTTTTGCACTTCTTTTCTTAATGAGGGATATTTATTAACGAAAATTAAATATTTATAGTCATAAAGCAAATATTTTAACCAATAAATGAATAAATAATCCTGGTAATTGAAATTCATGGATGATATTTGACCATGTACATCTGTAATTTTCATTATAAACTCGAAATATATTATTGGGTATTTCTACTAACGGTACCTATACATTTTGTTCATACAATAGTCAATATAGTTGTCATCCCAACATTATAACGTTGAAAAATTTATTTCAATAGATGTTGATGAATGAGACCTATATCATTGGTACCTTATTAATTCCAGGTCAATCGAAAAAGAATCTAGTTTTTTATCTGAAACCACTGATTGATGAGTGAAATTTGTTGTGGAGTAATGGTGTCAGTAATTATGAAGTTTCTATGAAATAAAATGTCTTATTGAATGTTGTATTTATGTAGAAAAGTACATATTATTTGGTTTGAGTACACATGGTCCAAAATCATATCCTTACTGTATAAGAGTCAGTAAAGTTTTTATGCTCATTAGTTGAAGAAACCCGTGTATCTTCGATTGTCAAAGAATATTTATTCGTAATAGTCATTATCTTCAAAGGAACAGATATCATTTTAGAAAAAGAACATTTGAAATAGTTGGGCCTCTAAAAATTGTCTTAGGTATTGAGTTAAAATCCTTCGAATCTTCACATCTACAATTATATTTTTATTGACGATCAACCAACTAAAAAATGAAGAATTTTAGAAAGAACAAAACTAGATAAAACATAGTTTTTTTGGGATCTTCCATACTGGTATAACTTTTTAGTTCATCACATATTAGATATCATGAATATTAGGATGTTCTAGTTTGTTAAAATATTTTATGTAGATTTGGACATATCAATTATGACCAAAGATAATGTAAAAGCATGATTAGGTATTTCCAAAATTTATAGGTGACCAGAACATGAACTTAATGACAATGACAGATCGTAGAAGTCAATTAAGCCAAATGTAGTATATATATTTTCCAAAGAAAATCATTTATTATTATGTCAGTGGATTGCATATTTTATTTTAACATGGAAATGTTTATAATTTTGATATATGTGTGAGAAATAGTCAAATTATCATATTAAAAATACGTGACAGTCATGTTATAATAAAATTAATTATAAAAATTTGATTTAGTTATTTGTTTAATTGTATGATTTGTATTTCATTGAATGAAATATCATATTTTTTCAAGACATTTTTGTGCATATCAGTAAATAGACTATTATATTATTTTTTTTTTATGTAATTTGAAAATAATTCATACCATAAGATTTAATAAATTTAATGGAAATTTGATAATAAATTTTCAGAATGATGAAAAATGAGGAGGTCTGGTATTGTTTTGGTGGATGAATCCCTTTGAGAGATGCACACAGAAAATGAAAAAAATGGTATGTAAAAAATCATCAAATGAAGGATAAATTGTAAGAGTTTATTTGTTGGAGTAAATTTATTTTATACAATCACATTATTTTCAATCTAAATAATAGTCAATTCATAGTTGTATGGTCTATAATGAGGTATATGTTGATTATGAATTGATCAATCAATTTTTAGTTTTCAGTCAACCTTTGGTGGAGTTCATGACTGATGTATTTGATGTTATGAACATCACAAGGATCATATATATGTTCTCATAAACCGTGAAGAAGTCAGAAAATTTGTATTATGAGTTATCATATCAATTATTCTATAATATTTATTTCATTAAAATAAAAAAAACTTAGTTTTACATTTTATGGTAATTATATCCTGAAATTGATCCTATAAATTACAGAACCTTCTCGTGAATAACATCGACAAAAAAAAATTACATTGTGGTTTAAAAACTGTAAAAATAAATATTTAAGGTCTAACATATAAAATCTATTTATTACTAGTTATATTGATAAATTTTTTATAGTTTTTATGTATGTAAACTATATGATAAAATTGATAATTGACTATGTGTATTATGTAAACGAGCATACAAAATGGTTAAATTTTATAATGATTATGTGGTGAATGGTTTTTGATTTCATAAACGTACATATGGGGAATAAAATAACAATGACCATTGGTGTTATCTTGATATGATATCATCATATAGAATGTGTTGTTGACTTTTATGATATATTGGAAGAAGTAATTGAATTGTGTTATCTGGGATAGAATTACATAACTATTTTTAAATGAGTGTGGTTTGATACTGAGAGATGCTTGTATGTTCATCTGCGCCATGTAATCATTGATATGAAATATAAAAAAAATTCTTATAGTAAATGAAAAATATTAAACAAATCATCAATCTCATAAAATTTATTGGTAAAATTAATATGCTACATCCAGAGAGTAAACTAATTGGTGAAGGATAATAAAAATTTAATATCAGGAAAATAAGTTTATTCAAAGTGAATATGGTTCCACTTATGTACAAGGAATTGAAATTTTTCAAGAGACTACTCCAAATATATCAAATCTATAACGGGACACGAATATTTAGGATGACACCCCATAGTTAAGGGTGGATGGTGATGATAATGTTAATGATGTTATAGATGAATTTGAAAAGGAAATAGATGATCAAACTGAAACTCTTTTGGACATTGATGATAATGAGGAGGAAAGTAAAGATATTTACACCATAATATACAAATATGAGAATGAAAATAAATATTCACAAAGATAAATTCAGGTTATAATTTCAATAATATATATTTAGTATTTTTTAAAACTATTTTCAAACAATAGTAATTTAATGATTTAGATGGAATCAGACATGTTCCATGAGTTAGAGGAGGATGATCTACTTGGTGATGGGAATTATGTTGCATCATCTGATACTCAGACTACTAGCACTTATGGAAGGACTCGAAGAGGGTGTGTTATTGCATGATTGATGATTTATGACCCTTTCTCCATGTGACTTCCACATATAGACTTTGATCCATGAATAAATTGGTTTGTTAAATTACATATTTTTATTAGTTTTCACCAATTATAATTAATTTATTTGTATAATAATTGTTTGATTATATGGTTTAATTTTTCATAGATTCTTTCATACTGATATTGGATATGTGAGTGCTATATTTTAGAATCACTTTTTGGACCATGGGTTACATGGTATTTAATTACCATTGATGTTCAACACTACATGTTCGATCAATGGATTGTATTTAACTAAATAATTTTTATTTTCAAATTAATTTAACTACAAGGACAATAATATTAATAAGTTTTATGTTTTATGTTATCTCATTGATGATAGCATGTGTGAATATATCTGGGAGATACGAGAGGATTGTATGCATTACCAGTACTATCATTTTTTTACGATTTGAGGAGGAAAAAATCGAGAATATGGGAGTTATAGAGTTTTATTAGTCTTATTTTTCCCACCAACATTATTACATTTCATCTTTGTATTTAGATGTATTATGTTTAAATAAGAAAATAGATTGTTTTTAGAAGAGATGATCAGTATTTCGAAGGAATTATGGGATAGAAGTGTTGACACATAGAGCTAGTAGTTGTGCCTTCAATACACATAGGAAACATATGATAAGTACAATTTTTTAAATAATGTTTAAAATTTTAAATGTAAAATCATTATTTTATATTCATATAGTCATTCGAACAACCTAATATTATAGAGTTAATCCATTATAGGAGGATATACGATGACCCTGTCACTACAGAGAATATAGGTGTTCACCAGCATCAGAATGTCTTCATTAAAATTTCTTTTTTAGTTTTAAAATATTAATACAAATAATACATTAACAATATTAATTTTAAATTTCAATTGAAGGAGCCATATGAAGCTGTGAAATTTTAGAAATAAGATGAATTCTAGGTTATGAAAAAGGATCGTACTAGTGTAGAACAATTTTATGATGGAGCATGGATAAAGGCAACCCATTATGCCTTTGAGAAGGGTCGATTTGTTGGTATCGACTCTCGATTGATGCCTGGGAGTTATTATGTTACTACTATAATGACATAATGTAGCTCGAGGGAGGCTCATATGGAGTCACCATCATCAGCTGCACAATATGAGGAGTATATGGAATATTAGGGTGATCTTATAGAGATCATGAGAAGGGATCAGAAAGATCCATGTCGATAGTAGCATCAAATTTAGGAAGAGATGGGTCGATGGTAGTAGTAGTAGCTTGATTAGATGATGGAGTACATGCGAGGTCTGACTCATGGGTTAGGGATGAATTCCCCCATCTTCTTAATCTCCACCAAATGACCCACACCACCAATGAATTATTTTAATTTTATGATAAACATTTGAATGTTAATATTTTTTTATAATAATAAAATTATTTCATATTTTTATAATTCTATATAGTGTTTTTTTATACATTCATGAATATTTTTTTAAATTTTTTTATGATACTTAGTTTGTCATCATTTATATTTATTTATTATTTTATTTGATGTTTATAAATATAATATCTTTATGAAATTTTATACTAATGAAAATATTGTGTTTTCTATTAGTTTATTATCTTAATTATATTTTTACTAATTTTATTAGTTTTTTATTAATACTGTTATATTCTTACTTTTATTTTAGTAGAATGATTTTATTAGTATGATTTTATTATTAATAGCATTATTTTAGTATTTTTATTTTTATTAATATTTTGAGATAAAATTTTAAGATATTTTTTTTAATTGTTTTCCTTTTTTCAATAGGCCCACCATGGAAGTTATATTTTAAAAACCCAGTTAACTAATATGCAAGGGGAATGACTCTTGTCACAAATAAGCGTTTTTTTGATGGCTCGTAATAGAAAAACCTATTTGCATTTCCATTTTCAGCAACAACTGAGCTGCGACTGGACCCTATCAGAATTGAACTATTTTGACAAGTTCTCTTCATAAATGTCCTATAAAAACTGGTTAACATTTTATTAGTTCCTCTTAATGTACTTAAGTGATAAAAAATACATTTTTAAGGAAAAAATATAAATTATTTATCTCTTTAGTTTAATATTATTTTACATCAAAATACATATGTTCTTTTTATTATTTTTAAAAAGGATATACTATTATAGAAATAAAATTTAAAACCATTTTTACACATGATTTAATTTTTTATTTTCTTAAAATATAACATTCTTGTCATTTTATGAGAAATATTCTTTGGACTGTTACCAAAAATTGTGAATGGAATCACTGTTTTAATGTGTTATAAAATAAAGGGTTGTTATTTCATCATGAAAAAATATTTTTTCAAAGATTACATTATATGATTCAATCATTATTTTTAATGAAAATGGTTTTAAAAATGTTTTATAAAATTTTACCCATAAAAAGTGATTCTCATGTGGAAATAAAATTTTCCATATGAAACTATCCATTTGATATTAGAAAATAATTTTCCATATAAGATGGAATTATTTCCTGATACTTATGACTTAATAGGGATATTATCCTTAGTTACCATTATTATTATATAGAATATTGGTTTATGATTATGATGAATAAATTTTTATAAAACCGATTTCCATTATTTGGGTTATGATGTGTTGAGATGTTTATAAAACACATTTATTTTCATGGGATATGATATGATGAATATTTTATGATCTTATGGAATACATATGTAATATTTTCATTATGTGATTGGGAGAAATATATATCCATCAAATGAATTTGGTAATGATGGATCACTCATCAGTTAATTGTGTAATGTATGAACCTAATTTCATATTAAAAATGTTAAGCATGTACCTTCATTTATGCCTATAAAGTTATAATTGGTACTTATTTCAAATCGGCAAGGCTATGCATGAGGTATATTTCATGTTCAAAAGGTAATGTATAGTTTTTATTTAATGTCAATAATTTTATGTATATACCATATTTCCTGTGCATAATTTCTTTCAAGTGCCTTCTTTAATGAAAATATGTTTATAAGTGGGAATGATTTCATGTTCTTAACATAATTAGTAAACCATTCACAATATAAACATGTTAATAATGTTGTAATATTATTTTAATTCCTCAATTATATATCTTATTTCAATTATACTTTCTCATGTCTTATATTTTTTATTGCATTATTATTCGTATCTTATATTCTATCATGATACATTCCATTACTCATTTTTATGATCTATAACTTTTAAAGTATGGTTTTAAAATTTGATTATCATATTATCATTCGATTTTATTGCGTTATATCAATATATATCTTGTTTACCCTTACTTAAAATATACGATCACCCTTTATTATGTTTCCTTTCCCCATATTATGAAGAAAGTTATTTAGAATGATATGTTTAAGAAGGATTATTATTATGAATAATTTAGTGGGATGTGATGTAGTTCACTCATGAACCAACTTTATAAGTTTCCATTTTTTAAAATACAATATACAATTATGATACAAAGGTGTGAATTTGAGAAATGTAATTAATAGTAATATAGAAATATGCAATATATATGTATAAAATCTGTGATCACTATATACATTACTTGTAACACCCGAGACTTTTATGTTATATAAATCATCAAAGGAATTTTTTTTTACACAACACTTGCTTGGCTTGCTTTACACGCAATCGCGACCTTCCTCGATAGCTTGCGTTGTACGCAATACCGAGTTTCACTAAACAACATTATGCTATTAAAACTAGCCGTTATGAATAGTAATAACCACTTTTTGAAATTTTATAAATTTTATTTTTCAAAATGGACTTCATTTTTGGACTCAGAATATCGAAATTAGCCTAGGGTGAAATTTTGGTATTTTTCTGAAAACATTCAATTTTTGATGAATAGTGAAACCACTAAGTGGTAGGTTAAAAACTGAATTTTGCATAAAACTTAATTTTACCGCTTCTGTGAATGGAATTTCAAAAATCCGAGAGACACGGTTAATATCAAGGACTAAAATGTGGTTCAATGAGATGAAAATAATTTTTTGGTGAATAGTAACTTTTTACTATTTTTACCGCGGTTAATAGTAAATAGGGTAACTAAGGGTAAATATGATATTAATATTACCCTAACACATGTCCTAATTCTATTGGACAAGTGTAATTCGACCAAAAACAAACTTAGGAATAAAATATGACCATTTAGGCCCACTTGGATTTGATTAGGACAATTATTATTAATTTATTTAAAGAAGGGTTAAAATAGTTAAAATCAAAGTTTAATAAGTAAATCATTTTTAATATGGGGTTATACATAAGATAAATTCGATTGTAAATATTCATTAGAAAGCTAAAAAGATTTCCTACATGATGGTATTTTATTTGTAATTTTTAGACATCAAATAATTTAATTTATTTATGACACAAAGATGATGCAGTAATTATCTTATTAATGAAATATTGACAAAATTGATAATATAAATACCAAAATAAATGTAATTTGAGACTTTTTATGAATTCCACTAATTTTCTAGGTTACTATGATATATTATTGTTGATTTAATCAACTTGGTTCGAACATATAATTCTGTTATGACATTCACAAAAATCATATATCAAATAGTGTCAAAATTGACACAAAATAGTTTTTAAATCAAATATTATATTATTAATTGTTATTTTATTCCTAAAAATCTAAGGTTCGGCCAAATGACTTAGATAAGGATATATATATTAATAATAAACAATTTGGGGTTCGTTTGGCATGTTATAGTAAGTGTATTAACCATATAGTGAAAGAAAACAAAAAGACACGGTAAAAGTTAAATTATTTAACTTAGAGTTAAATCTAATTGATAAGGTTAAAATAATAACCTAAACTTGTCTAAATCCTATTGGTTGATAGGATTTCGACCCTTCCCCACTTTATCTTCGAAATAAGACCCTTTGGAACCATTATAAACCGATTTTGACTTTAATATAAAATAATATTTTGAGATATTACTAAGGTGCCCCTCTCCTCCCTTATAAAAGGGCACCTCCTCCCCCTCCTCCTCACACCAAATTGAGCACTCAAGCTCGGCCAAACCCTGCCATTTCCTCCTCTACACTTCCCTAGAATAATCCTAGAGGTCCTGGTCTTCTCCAAAGACCAATCTTAGTTCCTTAAGTGGAGGATTCAAAGAAGCGTTCCAAAGAAGAGGTAATATCCATTACCGATCTTTTCAATTTCTTTCTTCTTCAACTTCTTATTCTTTAGTTGTTTCATGATAAAGTAATAACATCAGTATTACTTACATACTGATATGTTATTATAAATATGAAACAACCCTAATTCACCTTCTATCCATCCTACGGAAAAATGAAATCACCGCGCGTGCGTACGTACGGAATACCGTCTCCACGCCGTGGTGTAATCTATTTTCCACCATCACCTTACAAGGATGGGTATAATGGTGTAATGAGTAACTAAATATGATTATTATGAAGTAATATTGATACTGAAATAATATATATATACTCCAATACAATTCCACGATCATAGGAATGATATCATCACTCGTGCGTACGTACGGAATACCGTCTCCACGATGTGATGCGACTCGTTCTACATGATCTTCATTTCGTAATGATTATATAAATGAATTGAATGAATGAATATGGTATATAATACACTAATACCATTCTGGAAATGAATTATCTATAACCTAAAGATAAGAATAAGAATTTATTCGACAAAACACGCATAAGAACAAAAAGTTATAAAGACCCGAGTAACAAGTAACAATGAAATATTACTAACAAGAAGCTAATAATATGACCATATATGATATCATATAAATATGTATGATTCTGGAATAAGTCAATAACATTATTTAAACCATTATACAAGAGCTTCGGACACGAACAAAGCAAATCGGACCTAAGGTAAGGGAAATATCACAATCTCATTTTTATCCGAGATTGTTTATTCGTAAGTATTTACTAGGGTGTATTTTATCATCCACATCCATGTTCCCTCAATATGAAATATTGTTTCCATCCACTTACAATAGTTTAAATCCAATTTTACTCTTCGGTGAGTTTTTAGTAAAGAATATGAAAGGAATCTTTTGTCGCTTTTTCATACGAGGTACTTTTTGACTTTTCCGACAAAAGTACGAAGAATGTTTTTTTTAACTTAAACGGCATGAACGGATTTTTACGGTTTTATAAAGCCTTATTTTCATGAAGCTTCCTCTAAAATATTTCATTACTATTTTTAATAAAATCTCTTTCTTCTAAAATTGCATGATGTTTTGTGAAAAGAAATTTATTTTGAAGAAGAAAGGATATTTTCCTCAAGAATTCATTTCAAGTGTGTTATCAAAAATATTTTCCATCTAAGAGAATAAAGGGTTCTGTTTCTATCCATATTTTTACATTGATTTGACTATGTTGTGATGGAATTATGTTTATGAATTCCTTTATCTTATATGAATGGTTTTATGATGTCATGTTGTTTTAAGAATCCCATTTTTATTACATGGGTTATGAAATGATGTATGATTTATGATTTTGGGGCACACATAAGAATGGTATCATTATGAGATGGGTGGGACCTATATCTCCCTCCAATGCATTGGGTAAAGATTTTATATCTCATGAGATAGACATGGCTGGAACGGAAGGTTATTTCGGTTCAGTGATACAGGACTGAAACGAGGAGTGAACTCGGTTCAGAAAGGGACTTTGTCCACTAAGATAGTCTTGGCAATGAGTCATGACTAACAAGAAATGATTTTCCATGATTATGTGTGCATGCCACAAAGTTTCAAGTTTTATGTTATGATTATGGGGATCTCATTTTCACTTCTATGATTTATTCCATGTTAAGATATTATGATCTCTTTTGCAGGTTTTGATTTTCAAAAAGATATGATATGATTTTTATTTCCTTTATTTGCCCTTGCTGAGCATTTGAGCTCACCCTTTTATGTTTTCTTTTCCCCAGGTCAGGAAGATGGATATTAAGTAGAATATGCTAAAAGGGACCCTAGATATGATGAAATAAATGGGAGACACTGTAGAAGATTTATGAACCAGTTGTTTATGTTTCCCAGTTTCTAAAGACACTATACCTATACGGTCCTTTGTGGTTTTGTCATATGTTGTAATAAGTGTGCTTCAATTTTGAAGTATTAAAAATGTATGTAAAGTATGGGTCGTTATAGTTGGTATCAGAGGGAGGTTATAGTCAACCTTTGGAAACTAGGATGTGAAAGCCTTAGTAAGAACCCTAAGGATAAGTCTAAGCATAGAACACAATTTTAGAAATGGCCTTGAATAACCTAGGATAAGACCATAAGCATGAAAATTTTATTCTTGAATTATGTGGTTTCCTATTATAATTAGTGTTGCTCACACTATTCTTCTTGGTTTTAGTCAATGGCTGGAACCCGAAGGAACCGTGCTAATGCGGAATGCGATGGGCAATGCAATGATTGTCCCCCTGAGCAACCAAACGATATGGGAGCTGGAATGCAAAATCTTGTAGCCATGCTCACACAACTTTCTCAAGCTATGAATCATGCAGGATTTCCAAACGAGCAAAGGAGGGAGCAACATTCTGTTGAATCCTTCATGAGGCAGCGTCCACCTTCTTTCAGCGGGTCTACTGATCCATTAGTTGCTGAACAATGGATTAGTACTACTGAAAAGATATTTTCAGTTCTTCAATGTTCTGAACATGATAAAGTCATCCTAGCAGTGTACCGTTTGGAAGGAGATGCGGATCAATGGTGGAATCTTGTTAAGAATACGAGGCAAAGGGATGAAATTGAGTCTATGGAATGGGACGAGTTCAAGAACTTATTTTTCAATAAGTACTTCCCTCGTATTCTCCGAACAAAGATGGAGAAAGAGTTCCTTGAACTGAAGCAAAGGGATGATGAATCTGTTAGTACCTATGAAGCAAATTTTACAAGACTTGCAAGGTACGCTTCTGGTATTATTATCCAACCTGAGAGTAAGATCGATCGATTCTTTAGTGGCTTAAAACCAAGCCTTCGAAGGGCGTTAGCCATAAGGGACTTCAATAGCTACGAGGAAATCGTTCGATGTGCTCTCAAAGTCGAGATGGAGATTGGAGTAACCCATCAGTCACATGGGTTTGATAAGAAGAGGAAGATGGAATTCAAAGAAAAATCTAAAGAGCACACGGAAAAGAAGATGAACTTTCCCTTATGCTCAAAGTGTGGAAAGAAACATAGAGGGAGTTGTCTTAAAGGGACAAGTAAATGTTTTAAATGTGGAAAGGAAGGTCATCGGGCATTTGAATGCCGTGATAATGGGAAGAAAATGTCTAATGATGCAAACAAAGGAAGGGATACACAGAATGAACCTGCTACACTTCAATGTTTCAAGTGCAAGGAGATGGGGCATTATGCCAATCAATGCCCAAATCCAAGGGTTGATGATGATGGTCGACGTCAACAAACTCTTAAGGCTAAAGACAAAGGAAAGTCACATGCAATTTCTATCAGCGATGTGGAGTACGATAACGATGTGGTGAAAGGTACACTTACCATCCACTCTAAAGTAGCAAATGTTTTATTTGATTCTGGATCCACCCACTCTTTTATTTCTGAAGACTTTTCTAAGGGTATCACCGTACTACCTCAACAATTAGATGTTGAGTTAGCTGTGACAACACCTAATGGCACATCAATCGCATCAAAAGTTTATAATTCTTCTCTGATCGAAGTTTGTGGGAAAGTGCTTCCTGCAAATCTTGTGATCCTTCCTTTAGTGGAATTTGATGTGATTCTTGGCATGGATTGGCTTTCTCTACATGGAGCTCATATCAATTGCCAAAGAAGGGAAGTCACATTTCATATTCCAGATCAACCTACGATCGTCTATCAATGCAAGGATGAACATAACCTTCCAGTGGAAATTTCTTCCATCTTATGGGTATTGATTCCACTAAATGAAGGTTATTTATCTCAAATGGTTGGTGAGAAACTCACGATTAAGAATATGCCCATTGTACGGGAGTTTGATGATGTCTTTCCGGAGGAATTGCCGGGTCTTCCACCAAATCGTGAAGTTGAGTTTTCAATAGAACTTGTACCGGGTGCTTTGCCTATTTCAAAGACACCTTATAGAATGGCCCCAATTGAGTTGCAGGAATTGAAGAAGCAACTCCAAGAGAATCTTGATAAGGGATTCATACGCCCTAGTGCGTCACCTTGGGGAGCACCTGTTCTATTTGTTAAGAAGAAAGATGGATCAATGAGACTCTGCGTTGATTATCGAGAACTTAACAAGATCACTATCAAGAACAAATATCCTCTCCCACGCATTGATGACTTATTTGACCAACTACGCGGAGCTCAATACTTTTCCAAGATTGATCTTCGTTCAGGGTATCATCAATTAAGGGTCAAAAGGGAGGATATACCAAAGACGGCTTTCCGTACAAGGTATGGACACTATGAATTTATAGTGATGCCATTTGGTCTTACTAATTCCCCTGCTATCTTCATGGATCTAATGAATAGAGACTTTAGAGACTATCTTGATCAATTTGTGGTAGTCTTTATAGACGATATTCTTGTCTATTCAAAGAGCAAGGAAGAGCATGAAGATCACTTGAGAATTATATTGAAGACCCTGAGAAAAGAGAAGCTTTATGCCAAATTTACCAAGTGTGAATTTTGGCTTAAAAAAGTTGCATTTTTGGGTCATATAATCTCAAATGAGGGGATATCTGTGGATCCAGCAAAAACAGAGGTTATCGAAAGATGGTCAAGACCAACAACAGTAACTGAGATCCGAAGTTTTCTTGGTTTGGCTGGATATTATCGACGTTTTGTAAAAGATTTTTCACGATTATCTAATCCACTCACCAAGTTGACTCGGAAAGAAGTTAAGTTTGTCTGGACAGAGGAATGTGAAGAGAATTTCAAGGAGTTGAAAAGAAGGTTATCCAGTGCACCTGTGCTCACACTGCCTTGTAGTGGAGAAAGGTTTGTGATCTACAGTGATGCATCCAAGAAGGGATTGGGGTGTGTTCTTATGAAAAATGATATGGTGATAGCTTATGCCTCACGACAGTTGAAAATCCATGAACAAAATTACCCAACACATGATTTGGAGTTGGCTGCGGTAATCTTTGCATTAAAGATTTGGAGGCATTACCTTTATGGTGAAAGGTGTGATATTTATACTGATCATAAAAGTTTAAAGTATATTTTCACACAAAAGGAGCTGAATATGCGCCAAAGAAGATGGTTGGAGCTGATTAAGGATTATGACTGCTCAATCCATTACCACCCTGGGAAAGCAAACAAGGTGGCAGATTCATTAAGTCGCCAAGACCATGCTAGTTTATCCATGATGAGGATCACAAAAGATCCAATATTTATGGATTTACAAAGGATGGATCTTGGAATTATAATGGAAGGGGAAAATTCTTATCTTTCTCAAATGAATGTTCAACCGTCTATACATGTGAAGATTAAAGAGGCACAGAAAGAAGATGTCGAGTTACAAACGAAGGTGAGAAATGTTCCTGAACTCAACCTTGATTGTGATGGGATAATAAAGTTCAGGAATCGGGTTTGTGTTCCTCCCATCCCCGAATTAAAGAAAGAGCTGCTGGATGAGGCTCATAGTTCTTCATTCTCTATTCATCCTGGAAGCACGAAGATGTATAGGGACCTGAAAGAGTACTTCTGGTGGGATGGCATGAAAAAAGATGTTGCTGAATATGTCTCTCGATGCTTGGTTTGTCAACAAGTTAAAGCTGAGAGACAGAAGTCTAAGGGGATGTTACAACCATTACCCATACCCGAATGGAAATGGGAAAACATCACTATGGACTTTGTCACAGGACTTCCTAAAACATCCAAAGGCAATAATGCTATCTGGGTCATAGTTGATCGTCTTACAAAGTCTGCACACTTCATTGCTATTAGAGAGGATTTCTCTCTAGATCAGCTTGCCAAGATATATGTAAAGGAAGTGGTAAGATTGCATGGAGTACCACTTTCTATTATATCTGATCGAGATCCGAGATTTACCTCGATGTTCTGGCGAAGTCTTCAGCATACTCTGGATACAGAGTTGAGTTTCAGCACTGCTTATCATCCCCAGACAGACGGTCAGTCTGAGAGAACAATTCAAACCCTAGAAGATATGTTGAGAGCTTGCTCTATGGATTTCAAAGGAGGTTGGGATCAACACCTACCTTTGGTGGAATTTTCTTATAATAATAGCTTTCACTCCAGTATTCAAATGGCTCCTTATGAAGCTCTCTATGGAAAGAAATGCAGGACTCCAACTTGCTGGGATGAAGTTGGGGAAAGAAAGCTATTAGGACCTGATCTCGTTGATGAAATGGCAGAAAAGGTCAGATCTATTCAACAACACATAAGAGCAGCTCAGACTCGACAGAAAAGCTATGCCAACAACCGAAGAAAAGACCTAGAGTTTGAAGTGGGTGATAAAGTGTTCTTACGAATATCTCCCTGGAAGAGGGTTATGAGATTTGGAAAGAAGGGGAAGTTGAGCCCTAGATATATCGGTCCTTTCGAAATATTGGATCGTGTTGGGAAGGTAGCTTACCGATTGGCGCTTCCACCGAATCTCTCTCAAGTTCACGATGTGTTCCATGTATCTCTCCTGAGAAAGTACATACTAGATCCTTCACATGTACTCAGCTCAGAAGTTGTACCACTGGAGCAAGATCTTTCTTATGAAGAACAGCCGATAGAGATTCTGGATCGTAGCGAAAAAGTCCTACGAAACAAGACCACTCGCTTGGTGAAAGTTTTATGGAGAAACCACCAACTTGAAGAAGCTACATGGGAGCTTGAGGATATGATGAGGGAGAAGTATCCTCATTTGTTTGTTGCAAAGTGACGAATTTCAAGGGAGAAATTCTTTTTAAGGGGGGTAGAATGTAACACCCGAGACTTTTATGTTATATAAATCATCAAAGGAATTTTTTTTACACAACACTTGCTTGGCTTGCTTTACACGCAATCGCGACCTTCCTCGATAGCTTGCGTTGTACGCAATACCGAGTTTCACTAAACAACATTATGCTATTAAAACTAGCCGTTATGAATAGTAATAACCACTTTTTGAAATTTTATAAATTTTATTTTTCAAAATGGACTTCATTTTTGGACTCAGAATATCGAAATTAGCCTAGGGTGAAATTTTGGTATTTTTCTGAAAACTTTCAATTTTTGATGAATAGTGAAACCACTAAGTGGTAGGTTAAAAACTGAATTTTGCATAAAACTTAATTTTACCGCTTCTGTGAATGGAATTTCAAAAATCCGAGAGACACGGTTAATATCAAGGACTAAAATGTGGTTCAATGAGATGAAAATAATTTTTTGGTGAATAGTAACTTTTTACTATTTTTACCGCGGTTAATAGTAAATAGGGTAACTAAGGGTAAATATGATATTAATATTACCCTAACACATGTCCTAATTCTATTGGACAAGTGTAATTCGACCAAAAACAAACTTAGGAATAAAATATGACCATTTAGGCCCACTTGGATTAGATTAGGACAATTATTATTAATTTATTTAAAGAAGGGTTAAAATAGTTAAAATCAAAGTTTAATAAGTAAATCATTTTTAATATGGGGTTATACATAAGATAAATTCGATTGTAAATATTCATTAGAAAGCTAAAAAGATTTCCTACATGATGGTATTTTATTTGTAATTTTTAGACATCAAATAATTTAATTTATTTATGACACAAAGATGATGCAGTAATTATCTTATTAATGAAATATTGACAAAATTGATAATATAAATACCAAAATAAATGTAATTTGAGACTTTTTATGAATTCCACTAATTTTATAGGTTACTATGATATATTATTGTTGATTTAATCAACTTGGTTCGAACATATAATTCTGTTATGACTTTCACAAAAATAATATATCAAATAGTGTCAAAATTGACACAAAATAGTTTTTAAATCAAATATTATATTATTAATTGTTATTTTATTCCTAAAAATCTAAGGTTCGGCCAAATGACTTAGATAAGGATATATATATTAATAATAAACAATTTGGGGTTCGTTTGGCATGTTATAGTAAGTGTATTAACCATATAGTGAAAGAAAACAAAAGGACACGGTAAAAGTTAAATTATTTAACTTAGAGTTAAATCTAATTGATAAGGTTAAAATAATAACCTAAACTTGTCTAAATCCTATTGGTTGATAGGATTTCGACCCTTCCCCACTTTATCTTCGAAATAAGACCCTTTGGAACCATTATAAACCGATTTTGACTTTAATATAAAATAATATTTTGAGATATTACTAAGGTGCCCCTCTCCTCCCTTATAAAAGGGCACCTCCTCCCCCTCCTCCTCACACCAAATTGAGCACTCAAGCTCGGCCATCCCCTGCCATTTTCTCCTCTACACTTCCCTAGAATAATCCTAGAGGTCCTGGTCTTCTCCAAAGACCAATCTTAGTTCCTTAAGTGGAGGATTCAAAGAAGCGTTCCAAAGAAGAGGTAATATCCATTACCGATCTTTTCAATTTCTTTCTTCTTCAACTTCTTATTCTTTAGTTGTTTCATGATAAAGTAATAACATCAGTATTACTTACATACTGATATGTTATTATAAATATGAAACAACCCTAATTCACCTTCTATCCATCCTACGGAAAAATGAAATCACCGCGCGTGCGTACGTACGGAATACCGTCTCCACGCCGTGGTGTAATCTATTTTCCACCATCACCTTACAAGGATGGGTATAATGGTGTAATGAGTAACTAAATATGATTATTATGAAGTAATATTGATACTGAAATAATATATATATACTCCAATACAATTCCACGATCATAGGAATGATATCATCACTCGTGCGTACGTACGGAATACCGTCTCCACGATGTGATGCGACTCGTTCTACATGATCTTCATTTCGTAATGATTATATAAATGAATTGAATGAATGAATATGGTATATAATACACTAATACCATTCTGGAAATGAATTATCTATAACCTAAAGATAAGAATAAGAATTTATTCGACAAAACACGCATAAGAACAAAAAGTTATAAAGACCCGAGTAACAAGTAACAATGAAATATTACTAACAAGAAGCTAATAATATGACCATATATGATATCATATAAATATGTATGATTCTGGAATAAGTCAATAACATTATTTAAACCATTATACAGGAGCTTCGGACACGAACAAAGCAAATCGGACCTAAGGTAAGGGAAATATCACAATCTCATTTTTATCCGAGATTGTTTATTCGTAAGTATTTACTGGGGTGTATTTTATCATCCACATCCATGTTCCCTCAATATGAAATATTGTTTCCATCCACTTACAATAGTTTAAATCCAATTTTACTCTTCGGTGAGTTTTTAGTAAAGAATATGAAAGGAATCTTTTGTCGCTTTTTCATACGAGGTACTTTTTGACTTTTCCGACAAAAGTACGAAGAATGTTTTTTTTAACTTAAACGGCATGAACGGATTTTTACGGTTTTATAAAGCCTTATTTTCATGAAGCTTCCTCTAAAATATTTCATTACTATTTTTAATAAAATCTCTTTCTTTTAAAATTGCATGATGTTTTGTGAAAATAAATTTATTTTGAAGAAGAAAGGATATTTTCCTCAAGAATTCATTTCAAGTGTGTTATCAAAAATATTTTCCATCTAAGATAATAAAGGGTTCTGTTTCTATCCATATTTTTACATTGATTTGACTATGTTGTGATGGAATTATGTTTATGAATTCCTTTATCTTATATGAATGGTTTTATGATGTCATTTTGTTTTAAGAATCCCATTTTTATTACATGGGTTATGAAATGATGTATGATTTATGATTTTGGGGCACACATAAGAATGGTATCATTATGAGATGGGTGGGACCTATATCTCCCTCCAATGAATTGGGTAAAGATTTTATATCTCATGAGATAGACATGGCTGGAACGGAAGGTTATTTCGGTTCAGTGATACAGGACTGAAACGAGGAGTGAACTCGGTTCAGAAAGGGACTTTGTCCACTAAGATAGTCTTGGCAATGAGTCATGACTAACAAGAAATGATTTTCCATGATTATGTGTGCATGCCACAAAGTTTCAAGTTTTATGTTATGATTATGGGGATCTCATTTTCACTTCTATGATTTATTCCATGTTAAGATATTATGATCTCTTTTGCAGGTTTTGATTTTCAAAAAGATATGATATGATTTTTATTTCCTTTATTTGCCCTTGCTGAGCATTTGAGCTCACCCTTTTATGTTTTCTTTTCCCCAGGTCAGGAAGATGGATATTAAGTAGAATATGTTAAAAGGGACCCTAGATATGATGAAATAAATGGGAGACACTGTAGAAGATTTATGAACCAGTTGTTTATGTTTCCCAGTTTCTAAAGACACTATACCTATACGGTCCTTTGTGGTTTTGTCATATGTTGTAATAAGTGTGCTTCAATTTTGAAGTATTAAAAATGTATGTAAAGTATGGGTCGTTATATTACTATTTCATCATATTCAATTATAATTTTACTAGGCTTTGCTATAAATTATGTATGGTATTGTTTCTCCCATTCTTGAGATTCACCCCTTGGACATCAATTTCGTTAATTATCATACTTCTCACATTTAAAACATTTACTTTTTACCTTAGGAAGAACATTATCCCCTTATATGGTGTCACCTGATCATTTCATTTTCACTTGACAAAATATTTCATTATGCACTATTTTACTACATAAAATACCACTTTATGTTTTTTTAATTCATTTACATGGGTTGTTCATCCCAAATTATTGACATATAAATTGTTGAATATTTTAATTTTATGATCTTAGTTCCCAAAAATTCACAAAATTACATTTTTTTTTCTTATTTGTTGCATAGTAAACACACCATGGTTTAAGTTGTTAATAATAAATCATTAAGTGGTTATGAATAACAACATGTGTTTTCAGTACACTCCCATTACATTATATTTCATATTTCTACAACCACCACCTTATTCTTCACATCTATTATTAATTTGGGTTTTACATGTTACAAATGTTTAATAAAATAAAAACATTTCATGTGATTATATCAAAACAAATCAAAATAAACCATCATAGGAGGATCACAAACACTAAGATATCCATAGCATATATTCTTCTATTTAACTCTTTTTATATATCCAAAATGACCATAATTCTCCCTAACATATTATCCTTTATGGTTACAATGTAATATTAACTTATTCTCAAATAACACCATAACCTCTATTGTTATCTAAATAAGATAATCCTATGAACCATAAGGACCCAACCCAAAAAATTACCAAATCTAGTGTCTTTAGACATGAATTCATTTTCTTAAATTCAAAAAATAATCTAGGTTTATATATTTTGATATCTTTGTTGTAAATATTATATAAAAACCCCTAATGTAATATATGGAAACATCCACTCAATATTCATTTTCTGACAATAACAATTTTTAATATGAAACTTGTTTTCTTTAATATATCTTCATGAATTTAAACCTAAATTTTTTTCTCTTTTACACATCCAAAAACAATGTGAAGAATACTTAAAAACATGTGATGAGGGATAAAATCCCATTAAGGGTCATAAATGTAATAAATTCATTTGACCTGGGAAAAAAATTAAAAACCATAAATTGTTTACCTTTATTAAAATATTCTTTTTCATATAAAATAAATCATATCCTCAAGGAAAAACACTTTTTACTAGTTAAAACCATTAAAACTCATATCAATATAATATAACTATAGGATAATTAAATCTATTGAATAATGTATCATGGTTGGATCCCTTCTTTATTCCATTAAAGAGAAAGATCATTTACCAATGAACTAGATATATATAAGGCTAACCCATTTGTTTATGCAATATTAGGGTCACCATTTTGTATTAGATGTATTAAGATCACATATTCATATACTCTAAATTTGGATCACTTATTCATATAACTTGTATCGATCTCACCTGTCATTGCCTTTAATTATCATGTATTATGTCAGGGATAAATAATATTTTTATCTTGAATATCCTTTTATTATAGAATTTTTTAAAATCTATTTAGGTCCAATATAAAAAACATTTTTAAATATTGAAATAAATTTCCCTTTTTAAAAACCCATCTTCAAAACTATAATAGATATGAAATTGGAAGAATTTATATTCATGAAATAATAAATGGATGATATTAATTTAATAAAAACTCAAATAAAAATTTTAGAGGGGGAAAATTGGTGAAGGCCATCTATGTTTAAATAAAAAATTACATTTTCAAATAAAAAATAATTTTAATAAATTTTGAATAAATTACAGAATAATATTTCTTTTGAAATATTTTATGAAATTAAAAATATACAAATAATTTCTTTATAAATTATTTATGTTTAAATAAATTCAATCATGGAATAATTTTAAGAATACATAATAGGAATAAAAATATTTATAAAATTAATCTATATAATAATTAAAATAATGTTTTATGTTAATGTGTCCCTTACCATAATTCTGACTCGTCACGTATATTCATTAACGTTCTGAATAATAAAATTATATTATTTATAAACACTCATAAGGCCATTTTTTAAATTTATTATTTATATTATTTTATTTATTACTCTTTTATATACAATTACTTAATCATTTAAATTCATGTAAAACATTTTGATGATATTTAGTTCATATGTAAAAAATGACATTAATAGGTCGACTATGGTCAAGTGGTTATTATTACATCTTCCCCAAAATAATAATGTTGTCATAATTATATTTTTACATATAAATTATTATTTTAAAAACAACCATGAGATATGTGAATTAATAATGATTTATGTTACAATAATGGAGATGGTTTTTCATACATACACATGAGAAAGATTTCCATTATCATTGAAAATGAAAAAAATAAGGTAATAATTATTACATATTTTGACCTAGAAATTTAATTTTTTTCGAAAGAACTTTTAATGAAAATGTGGGAAACCACACATGTTCAACATAAAAAATCAATGATTTCAGCAGGAAATAACAAAATAATTAAAAACAAGACTATGATTATTTGAATATCAAAACCAATATAGCTCTCAATGATGTGTCTTAACCATTTTATAAGGATCCTCCATGATCAAATATTCAAAATGATCGACCAGCTTGTCCCAAGTCTAGATGTACTCATCTATGTCCATGTTCCCTTCATTAAAGCACGATGAAAAAATTTGGTCTTATTGGATGATCCAAGACTATTTTCCTTTGTTAAAATCATTTCAGAAATGTATTTATAATATTATGTTCAAATCATCCTCTAGAGAATGGATCTGAGAAACACCTCTTATCACTTCATTCTTAGAATGAATAATTTAGTCGATGTATTTATCTGTACCCCCATATCCCTTTTCTGCCACATCACCGATCCCTTAGACCTAATTAGATCCACTCATTGCCTTAATCATTCTATTGTTACTATTTGGTACCTTCCTTAAATCCTAGTATTGAACTATTAGTACACTTTCTTTCTCCTTGTCCCTCGTAGAAAATATTGATTCCATTATCTTATGATGGTGGGAGTAATTTTTCTTCCCATTGGCCATATTTCCTTTAACCATAATTCAACCCCCCACATCATGGTTCCTCTTCCGTCCTTTATTCTTCCGTGGACTGGGAAGTCCTCTCACTCGTTCAACACAACAATGGATAGTTGACCTGAGATCTCATAATCATCCTCTTGTAATGGTTCATTCATGCCCAATTCATTAGGTTGTCCTAGAAAATGAATATGGCCTCCATGTATCCAAAGCAGTAGGAAAGGGTAATGGATGGAGATAAAATGATAGGAGATACCCTGCCCGAAACCTTCTCCCAAGCTTCATTATAGCCATGTGCCCTAATGTCTGAAAAACCTCCCTCTTTTAGTGCTGCCAGATTCTCGCATGCAGTCCATGTCTCTTCCTGGTTTCCAATGATCCATTCCAACACTTACTCCATTGGTGAAATGGATGAATGATCAACTGGAAACTCTTTTTTTCCACTCCCCCAACCACCACAATTTGGTATAATGAGGGGATATTATGAGCCTCCCCATCCCTTGTCAGTGCTTGATTATCCCCAATCAAACCGCAACAAAGAGGGGCCACATCCATCGAAGTAGGAAGATATGACTCAACCTCTGAATGAGGATGGTCAATAAAAAGTGTTAAGGATGGTATAAATCCATAACAAATCTCCTTTGAGATAGAGCTACAGGATGCATGACAGTCCATATGCATATTTGTGAAAAGATGAGAAGACAGAAAAAAATGTAAAAGTTTAAAAAAAACCATAGATTTAAGGCCTCACAATTATTTACTTACCTCAATAAAGAAAGCTTCAACTGGAGGCTTAGAGATGCCAACTTCTATGAATATATGATGATAAATTTGACTTCCTAAGGATCTCAATTTCTCGTTAATGTCAAGGAATATCCTGATGTGATTACCTAACATTCAGAGAATATTAGGGTTATAGATTTTGTGGGGAAGGCCAAAAATACATACCCAAATTGTCGCAAGGGGTAGATGACATTTCTAGTGAAACTAGTAGATCTATATAAGGTGATAAAAACTAGAACCATCTCATGTTAGACACCATTTCAACCAATATGTAACAAGATATTCATCACTGTAAAAGAGATAGAGAAAGTGACATGAATCTAGATGGACAACTATGACTCAACCATGTAAGGACCAAGAACCATTATCAAATCTATAAAAACTGTTCAAGGTAGGCCATCTTTCACTAAAGTGAACAACTAGGTATAACCTATGAAGTAATTTGTTTCTGTGAACTCTTGTAGAGAAAGCGGAAGCATAGAATCTCCATGGTGAAGTTTAGGGATTTTTTGGAAAAGTCGGATAGGGGGAAATCAGAGAGGGTGGTAAGATTTTTTAATATAGAGAAAGATGATTGTAAGGAGAAGAATAGGATGGGCAGATCAACCATCGTTGTCACCCAAATTGGCTGCTACCGCATCTACGGTTCTCGACAAATCATCAACTCCTCGATGAGTAGAAGATTGGGACTCATTGGTGTACCTTTTGTAACACCCTAAGATCTCATACCTCTTGTTTTGACTAGTTAATGTTTTCTTGAATTCCATAATTACCGAACAGACTTGTTTCTCATGATAAAGTTAAAATATGGTTTTATTTTATTTTAGAATTCAACCATGTAAAATACAAATAGACACAAGACTTTTCTTAATAATAAAATAACACTGTAGTGTTTACAATTTTTCAATGTCAGAAAGAAAATTTCTATCCAAAAATGCCTAATATAAATCTCATCAAAACTACAGGAAGTCCCTAAAAAAAGACAACAAGACATGGTAAACAAAGGAGATCCTTTGGGTCAATGAAAACGAAGATAAAAACAACCATGACCATATAAACTGTGCTGAGTATTAAAGGTATGGCAAGCACCATCTTCTCGTTGTACTTTTTCTTATCATTCTCCTTCTGCTTGACACCCTAAGACGGGGTTTTATAGGGGATCAACCCGACTGTTTCCCAGGTGACCGTTATATATATAACCGTTGGGTTTATAAAGTTTATCTTTTTTTAAAACTTGGTTTCTATAACCTTATCGTATTTCAAGTAGGTTAAAATGTCCAAATGATTTGAATTATATTTTCAAATATCATAATTTGAAAATAAAAGATTACTCTTATAAATGAACCGAATTGTTTTTCAAAATCCAAATATTTGAAAACCTAGTATTTAAACACGTTCTAAATGTTTTAAAAGTATTTTTTAAAGGGTATCTCTTAACCATATAACTTTAATGATTATGGAATGATATATTTTATTAAAACATTTAAACACGGTATTTTTAATTAGGAAAACTATTTATCTTTTAAATCAAATCATAGAGTATTTTATAAATCAAATTTTAGATTTTAAAAGTTTTAAGTTCCTAATATTTATAACATTTTATTATGTTAATTATGAAATATATATCTTTTAATAGAGTTATATCAAATAGTAAGGTATTTTACAAAATCTAGAATGGGATTTTAGATTTAAAAATTTTAAGTTAAATGTGTTTATTATATATTATAATGATTGAATTTATAAATATTAATGTCTCATACTATTTTGAATTGATGTATACTGTTTATATTACATGTTTATAGTATTTTTTCGTTTTTTATTTACCTAAATAATTCTTTTATTAAAATTAGTAGGGACTCGGCCAGCCAAGCGCAGCCCTTGGGGCCAAGCCATCAAGGTAAAGTTCGAGTCCTAGTGAAACCTTAGGCAGCAGCCATCAGGGTCACAGGATCCATTAGTGCATGCATGGTGCAACCCAGGAGATAAGCCAAGCAGAGCATTAGCCAGGTCGCGCACGGGCCCGTGTCTAAGGGCAGCGGCATGCGGTGCGTGAGGTTGGGCCAAGGTCCATAGGGGCCCGTGAATAAGGCCCATGTATGCTTGTGTGCGTGTCATTTCCATGAGGTCAGAATTCCTATGCTTATAAGCCGCGCCCCATCTTCCGTTTGTTTCGATGTGGGACACCAATCGCGCGATCTAGGGAATTCATTACATCTGACATTTAATCCTGACCATCCGCGCGATCAAAGGCCATGAGAACGCCTAAACCGTCTGATCTTCCCACGATCAGATCCCGACCGTCGTTTCCATTTAAAACCTGCAACCTCCGTCATTTTCTTCCTCACGACTGGGTCCCGCACCAGGGAGCTTGTACACCTTAGGATGTTGTGATCACCTCCTTCTCCACTATTTCTTTTGACCATTACGCACCCCACCCTCATAGTGCACTGCATCTTGGCTAATCGTCCAGATCAAATTCCATTAGGTGCATCGATGACTCTACATAATCCCTCTCCTCATAGACTTCCTCTTGCACCAAAACTCCTCCCCATCTCTCCAGAAAAACCAGTAAGCTTCCTCTAATCTGAGCGACCTTCACAGACCTGTAAGGGTGTCTAGTTTTCATGTTTTTTCAAACCTACCCATACACCTCGATATATTCATACATTAATATATATAAAGATTATATTTGAAATATTTACATGCCATGCAGACCATTATTTTCAAATAGAGGGCTGCGTGGGGTGTTTTGCTTTCGTATCTACAAGTACAAGGGGATTCCCCAACCCTTTTTATTATTAAAAATCCTTTACACACATAGTGTGTATTCAGTTATATGATGTGTATATATATAAATATATATAATTTCAGTATAGGCATCGTTTCTCCCCCCTCTTAAAAACTGGGTGTATGGATTAGGAAAAGCAGTTTCCCTAAAAAGATTTAAGGGTTTTTGTTTCCTTTGATCTTCTGTTTATATAACCCATATGATAGAATATGTGTATATATAATTTTTTATATGTTTAGGTATACACCTTAAAAACTCTCCCAGTTAAGGGATTCCAAGGATGTTGCTTATGGTTATTGTTTAATCAAGTATTTATATAAGATTAGTTGTGAGATTTTTTTATCTTAGGCAAAACCATTACATATCTTATATATATGTATTTTCAGGTGTTTAAGTATACATATATATATTTAACCAATCCAAATCTATTTTTTATATTTCCATATAATTCAGTATTTTATATAAATAATTTTACATTTGAAAAGGGTCTTTTTAATAACAATTCCTAACATGTATGATCTTTATTTAAGCCTTATGTATAATACTATATATTTTTATAAGTTTATGTATTTCAATACAAATCATTTTTGTTTTTTAGAGATGAATACTTATATATGAATGATATTTTTTTTACGAACAAGGTATTTGGTTTAAGTGATATTATGTTATAGTTTTATGACCATAACTATTATATGTTTATGTATTTATATTAACATGAATATTAAACGAATCATGTTTTTATTTTTAACTATATAATTGATAAGTAGTTAGGGGTTTTCATAACTGAAGAAATTTAAATGGACTTATTTATTTTTGGTAAAAACCCATATATATGTTGGTGTATATATGGTTATGTAAATATATTTTTATGGGAATAATTTTTGAAACCATAGTTTCAATTAATGGTCTTTAATATTGTAACACTCATGGGATTTTAGGGTTTTTCTATGATATTTTGTATTTTCATGTACTTGAATGAGCTTTCTTATTGTTAATATTATTAACCATGTTGAAAGTCAAATGGATATACTCTGACTTGACCCAAATGTATTAAGAAATAAACGGATTTTTAAATCATGTTATGCTCCCCTGAAATTTTATCACATAATGGATTAGATACAATTATTACTGAGGGTTAGTCAAGTTTATGTTTTAGCCTATTCGCATGTTTAGGGCTATTTTTGTTAGCATATTTAATGAAAAGTATCTAAACACAGCATTTCCATGAAATTGTAATTTTAATGAGCATCGTTTTATCATTTTATGTGACAGGATCGTTTTATCTACCATTTGATATGTTTTAGTAATTGTCCTGGGTACATAGAGTATTTACAAAACCATACCTACTTTTGATTAATTGTTCCATGTTTGTAATGCCATGTTTTTGTAAAAAAATTGTATAATGGGTTTCTTTGTCCATATCTATGATCATACTACATGCATATGACACATCATAATAAATAACCAAGAATCAAGTTACGCAAAGTGGTATGGGACACATTGGGTAATGAAAAAACGAACATAAGTCTCCAATGTGGAATGGGACGCCTTGGATAATTCATAATGAAAATTTAATATTCAATGTGGTTTGGGACACCTTGAATGTCAGAACTAATATGACCTTTTTTAGGGTGTGCCCGGATAGCTCTCCAATGCATTGGGTAATGATATAATCTCTAGGGATTACAATTTTAATGATATCTTGGTGAATATCCTTGGTAATTCTAAATGATACCTTAGTATATAACATTGTAAATTTTATGAAACCTTGGAAATGGACATTAGTAATATTTTCATGAATGTCAAAGGAACCACTACCTATGTGTATCAGATTAAAATACACATGGAATATGATGAGGCAATGTTGATGCATGACCCATTTTTTTCCAGAATTTTATTACAAATTTTTCATTGAATTTATCATGTCATGATGTCCATTATTATAATTTCTAGAGAATGTGTTTATGCACATGTCTAATGATGGTTATGCCTAATTTTTCCTACATACCATGCCTGTTATGCCCACTTTACTTAGAAAAATAAAAGCCATTTTATACTAGCATGCTTACCTTGTTTATTAAGTGGTTTTCAGCTAAGTGTTCTTATTCATAAGTATGATGTGCTTTAACTTCATTATATCAATCTTTCAAATGTCTTGATGTTTTTCAATTATGAAATTATTTTATGAATGGAAAATTATTTTCAATAGTAGTTTTCAAAAGCTGGATTCATGTACTTTCAAAACCCCTTACTATGTATTTCTATGCTCACCCTATGTTTTTGACGAAATTTTTACAGGTTATTAGAGTATTTCAAAGTTTGTGAATTTGATCGTAGCTTTGTAAGGAAGAAGTGAAGTAGTTGACTCTGATTTTCTAGGATCTAAACCAGAATGTTCCTCCTAATGGGTTATGATGTGTAAATTTTATGTTTCGTATGTACGAAATAAATTATACACCATAACCAGAGAATTGGCTCCGGGCTACTAGAGTCTGGGGCCTTATTGTTGGTATCCGAGGAATGGTTTAGGCATCCATGGAAAATTAGGACAACACTAAAACATTAATAATGTTTTTCTAAGTAGGGTTTGTTATTAGAATTCTAAAATTGAAAGCCATCGATCCATACCTAGACTCTTGGCTCTCTATACAGAGATCATATAGACAATAATAGGGAAATCCTGCACAACAAGTTACCAACCTTTTTTTAACTTACGACTCATGTGCAAAACCATCTATGAAATATCAAAAATCTCAAATGTCCTTCAAATCTTCTGGGGATAGGAAGTTGTGTATAATGAAATGGCAATTGCACTGTTCGAGAATTATAAAAAGAAATGGAAGTACTATGAGGGACTCTTTCTGTGATTCACCCTGAATAAGAAATGGTTGGTCTTCACGGCCTTCAGAGAAGCTGCAAAGGAGATGGACTTCGGTGCAGTCATTAAGTACCAAATCCCGTGTTATAGCATGCTTGGGGAACACTACGATTTTGAATCCTTCAACGAATCCTTCAAATATGACATTGATCGTGAGATATTTAGGAACCAAATCCAAGCTGATGTCACAGAGCTTGACTTCACTCATTCCTTTCTCTGGAAAACCACCTATAACAAATGAGAGCTTGGTTTTAACCACGATCCAAATAACTGAGAGTTTATTTGGGAAGATGAGACCCGTGATATTTATTCTACCCTGGGAGTAGAGTTGAATAATACCTTATTCCTTAGGTGGTGAAGGTAGAGAGACATAACCAATGTATCCAGGGAAGTCGTGTGAATGATTCAGTGCAAGTATTCCAATCGAATTGTGAGGATGTAACTCTTCTAAGAGGGGGATAATGTAACACCCATAGATCTCGTACCACTTGTTTTGATCAGTTAATGTTTTCTTGAATTCCTTAATAACCGAAAAGAACAATATCTCATGAAAAATAGAAAATATGGTTTTATTTTATTTTAGAATGAAACCATGTAAAATACAAATAGACACATGACTTTTCTTAATAAAAAAATCACACCGTAGTGTTTACAATTTTTCAATGTCACAAGGAAACTTTCTAACCAGTAACACCTAATAGAAACCCCATTAAAACTGTAGTAAGGCCCCCAAAAAATTCAACAAGACATGGTAAATAAAGGATTTCTTTTGGGTCAATGAAAATGAAGAGAAACACCGCCATGAACATATAAATCGTGCTGTGTATTAATAGTATAGAAAGCATCATCTTCTCATTATTCATCTTCTTCTCATTGTCCTTCTACTTGAGACCCTAAGTCGGGGTTTTATAGGGGATCAACTCGACCGTTGCCCTGGTGATCATTATATATATATTACCGTTGGGTTTTTAATGTTTATCTTTTTATAAAAACTTTGTTTCTATAATGTTATAGTATTTCATGTTTGTTATAATGTTCAAATTATTTGAATTATATTTTCAAATATCATAACTTTAAAATAAAATATTACACTTATAAAGGATGATAAATGATTTTAAAAAATGCAAATAATTGAAAACCTTGTATTTTAACACCTTATAAATGTTTTAAAAGTAAAATTTAAAGGGTATCTATTAACCATATACCTTTAATGATTATTGAAATATATATTTTATTAAAAATTCAAAACTAGGTATTTTGAATTGTGAAAACAATTTATCTTTTAAATAAAATAGTAGAGTATATTATAAATCCGATTTTAGATTTTTAAATTTATAAGTTCCTAATATTTATAAATGTTTAGTTTGTTAATTATGAAATATATATCTTTTAATAGAGTTATATCAAATAGTAAGGTATTTTACATAATCTATAATGGGATTTTATATTTCAAAATGATAAGTTATAAGTTTTTATTATATTTTATAAAGATTCAATTTATAAATATTGATGTTTCATACTATTTTGAAGTGAAGTATACTGTTTAGTTTACATCTTTATAGTATTGTTTCTTTTTTATTTACCTAAATAATTCTTTTGTAAAAATTGGTAGGGACTCGGCCAGCTGAGGGCAGCCCTTAGGCCAAGCCTTCAAGGCCATGACTGATTCCCAGTGACACCTGAGGCAGCAGAAATAAGGCTCAGAGGCTCCTGTAGTGCATGCATGGTGCGGCCCTGCGTATAATTCAAACAGAGTATCAGCCAGGTCGCGCGCGAGCCTGTGTCTAAGGCCCGCGCTGCGCGGTGCATGAGGTTAGGCTAAGCCCCACAGGGGCTCGTGTATAAGGCCCCAATGTGCGTGTGTGCATGTCATTTCCATGAGGGAAGCACACCCACGCTTATAAGCTGCACCACTTCTTCTGTTCGTTTTGATGTGGGATTCCAATCACGCGATTCGGGCTGTTCATCACATCTCACAGTTAATCCTAACCGTCTGCACGATCCCAGGCCATGAGAATGCCTAAGCCGTCTGATCTCCCCACGAACAGATCCCGAATGTCGTTTCCTTTTAAAACATGGGATCTCCATCATCTTATTCCTCATGAAGGGGTCCCACACCAGTGATCTTGTACACATGGGGATGGTGCGATCACCTCCTTCTCCACTATTTATTTTCACCTTTGTGCACCCCACCCTCCCAGGACACTGCATCTCGGCCTAACTTCTGGATAAAATTTCATTAGGTGCACTAAACCCTCTATATAATCCCTCTCCTCACGAAATTTTTCTTGCACTCGAACTCCTCCCAACCTCTCCATCAAAACCAGCGAGCATCCCCTGATCTGATTGACTTCCGCAGCCATGTATGGGTGTCTTGTTGTCATGTGTTTGCTAAACCTACCCATACACCTAGATATATAGTTACATGAATATATATACATCATATATTTACAAGATTATACATGCCATGCAAACCTTTCTTTTAAAATAGATGGAGTTGTGGGGTGTTTTTCCTTCGTATGAACATTTAAAAGGGGATAACCACACCCTTTTATTATTTAAAACCTGACTAACACACATAGTGTGTATTTGGTTATATGATATGTATATATATAAATATATATATTTTCAGTATAGTCATCGTTTCTCCCCCTCTTAAAAACTGGGTGTTTGGATTAGGAAATGCTATTTCCCTAAAAATATTTAAGGTTTTTTGATTCCTTTGAGTTTTGTTTATATAACCCATATGATACAATATGAGTATATATAATTTTATATTTGTTTAGGTATACACCTAAAAACTCTCCCAATTAATGGATTCCAAGGAGGTTGTTTATGATCATTTTTTAATCAAGTATTTATATAAGAATAGTTGTGAGAGGGTTTTCTAATAAAAAACAATTAAATATATTATATATATGTATTTTGAGGTGTTTATGTATACATATATACATGTAACCAAACCAAATCTATTTCTATGAATTCAATTAATTTAGTATTTTATATGAAGAATTATAAATTTGAAAAGGGTCTTTCTAAAATCAATTCCATACATGTAATATCTTTATGTAGGCCTTATATATATAACTACATATTTTTATATGTTTAAGTATTTCAATAAAAATTAGTTTTGTTTTTTTCGAGATGAATACTTATCTATGAATGATATTTTTGATGCGAACTAGGTCTTTGGTTTATGTGTAATTATATTTTAGTTTTAAAGCCAAAGATTTTATATGTTTATGTATTTATTGTTACATGAATATTAAACCTATCAAGTTTTGATTTTTAACTAAATAATTTGTATGTATTTAGGGGTGTTAATAACTCAAGAAATTTTAATGGCCTTGTTTATTTGGTGTAAAAACCCATATATATGCTAAGTTTATATAAGGTTATGTAAATATATTTTTATGTTAATAATTTATGAAACCCTAATTTCAATTAATTGTTGTTAATATTTTAACACTAGTGGGATTTTAGTGTTTGTCTATGATATTTTGTTTTTTCGTGTACACTAATGAGCTTGCATAATGTTAATATTATTAACTATGTTGAAACTCAAAGGGATATACGCTGACATGACCCAAATGTATTAAGAAATTAACAGATTTGTAAATTATGTTATGCTCACCAGAAATTTTAACACCTAAAAGATTTTCTACAATGTTTATTGAGGGTTAATCAAGTTTCTGTTTTAGCCTATTAGCACGTTCAGTGCTATGTTTATCAGAATATTTAATGAAAAGTATCTCAATACATCATTTCCGTGAAATGAGAATTTTAATGAGCACAATTTTATCATTTTATGTGACAGGATCTTTTTATCTACAATTTGATATGTTTTGGTAATTGTGATGTGTACAAAGAGTGTTTGATAAACCATTCCTACTTTTGATTAATTATTCCATGTTTTTAATGCCATGTGTTTGTAGACCAATTGTATAATGGATTTCTTGGTCCATATCTTTGATCATACTACACGCATATGACACATCATAATAAATAAACATTAATCAAGTTACCCAATGTGGTATGGGACACCTTGGGAAATGAAAAAAGGAACATAATTATCTAAAGTGGTATGAGACGCCTTGGATAATTTGAAATAAAAATTTAATATTCAATGTGGATTGGTACACCATGAATATTATACCTAATAAGTCCTTTTAAAGGTGCTCCCTGATAGCGCTCCAATGCATTGGGTAATGAGGTAATCTCTAGAGATTACAATTTTAATGATACCTTGGTGAATAACCTTGGTAATTTTATTTGATACCTTGGTATATAAACTTGGTAATTTTACAACACCTTGTGGATGGGCCTTGGGGATATTTTCATTAATGTCAAAGGAACCACTACCAATGGGTATCATATTAAAATACAAATGGCATATGATGTTGCAATGTGGATATGTGACCTGTTTTCTTTTCCAGAATTTTATTACAAATGTTTCATTGAATTTATCATGTCATGATGTTCATTTTTATATGTTTATACAATGTTTTTATGCATGACTCTGATGATGGTCATGCATAATATTTATTAAACACCTTGCTTGTTATACCCACATTACTTAGAAAAACCCATGCATTTTATACTAGCATGCTTACATTGTTTATTAACTGGTCTTCACCTAAGTCTTCTAATTATTTTGTATAATGTTCTTTAACTGCATTATATCAACCATTGAAATGTCTTGATTTTTTTTCCTTTAAGAGATTATTTTATGTATGGAAAAGTATTTTTAAAGTTATTTTTCAAAATCTGGATTTAAGTACATTCAAAACCCCTTACTGAGTATTTCAATGCTCACCTTACATTTTTGATAAATATTTTAAATATTGATAGACTCTTTCTATGTTTGGGAATTTGATCTTAGCATTGTAAGGAAGAAGTCAATCAGTTGACTCTGATTCTCCATGATCTAATATAAGAATTTCCTCCTGATGGGTTATGATGTGTAAATTTAATGTTTCATTTGTATCAAATAAATTACACACCATAACCAGAGAACCGGCTCTGGGCTACCGGAGGTTGGGGCCATAGACCATTATTATAATTATTTAAAATGATGATTATATCAAATATATCATTTAATTTCATTCAATACAATTATATATATAATTCAAGTAAAAATTAATCACAATGCTTCATGGAGGTGGAAACCCACACGTACACATGAAAGATGCTATCATATTTCAATAAACAGATTATTATGAAAATTGATTATATATTATATTTATATAATGATAATTATTTCATCAATGTGATATAAATATTTATTCTTTGATAGAAAATGAATTACATCAGTTCACATGGAAATAGTTCTCAATACATGAAATCACAATTTCATTTTCCATTTGGTGGATGATTTGATAGATATAGGTTATGAAATTAACATAAAAATATATAATTACATTTATTATAAATCTTTTATTATTTTATTTTGTTTGATTTATTTTTTAAGGAGGTATAAGAAGAAATAATTATAAAAATCTGATTGCAAGTTATTCCTTTTATTTGGAAAACCAATATTTCATCACGCCTTAATCCTTTTAAGGATGATATTATAAACAATTAACACCTATATTATTTAGATAGATATTTATATAACATATCTATATAGGTATTTCTTAAACCAAATGTCTCTTGAAGTGTGTAAAGGATAATACACGGGTTCTCTTGTATATGTCTGGAGAAGGGCACTCTTGGGATTAATTAAATTTTTAAATTAATATAAATTAATATTAATTGTAAAATTTATTTCAATTTTTATAAGTAGAATAAGGGAAGATGTTTTTTTGAAATAAACTCATAATTTTTTTTCATGTGATGTGATTTTTATACCCATCTCTCATTGTTTTAACCCTTATTAATTCCTTGGACAATTTCAATGATATCAATGTTTTTAACAGTAACAGAACTAAAAAATTAACAATAAACGGAAAAGTGTCACATAAAAGAACTATTATTTAAATTATTAACAATATAACATTTAAAGAAAAAAAGGTAATTTTTCTATGAATTTTAAATCATTCAAGAAAATATTAATTATTATAAAATATCATTAATGAAATTTGTGGAAAAAAATTAACTACTATAATATAACATTTGTCTAACTCAGGGATAAAATATCCAAAATGATACGAATTCGATGATAATGAATATATGGTCTTTATATAAATAACCAATCATATTTTATAGGTTTTGATATCCATTCAAACACTATCTTTCTGTTCAAACCATTGGATAACCACTTTTAATCATAATGTCAGTAATGATATTTTAAAAATTAAAGGGTTATAATTTTTTTATAAGGTGAAAATTAGTACATAAATGGAAATGAGATTAAATTTTAGAAGATTTACCTTGCATATTTTCCACAATAATTTTTTCTTTATTAATTAATTTAGTAAATAATTATTAATATAAAATAACAATATTGTTATTGTAAGATCTATTTATATAGTATGACTTTGAAAAAAACATTAAGTTAAATGATATAAAATTAAAACAATTAAAAAAATATAATAATATGTTATATTGATCTTAAAAATTATGGAAATCCAAAAAATATTCCAAAAATTATTACCTTTTATGTTTTTAAAATTATTTAATTGATTTTATTACTTTTTCCGTAGGCACATTGGCAGAAATGTGTTCACATTTAAAGTATTTGTTAAATATCTAAGTATAAAAAAATTTCCATGATAAGAAATTATTTATCATTAGAATAAAAATTTATAATGGATAAAAATATATTTGTATCCATATCACAAAATATATTAATATTAAAAGAAAGTGGGTGAAACTTTTGAATTTATATTTCCATAAAATAACCAAAATATATTAATCAAAAAAATAAAGTACTAAATTTAAAAATTTTATATTAATGGAGGGTAATATTTAAAAATAACTAATAAAATATGTTAATTACAATTTTCAATAAAATTTGAAAGCCTTATCCCATTAGTTTTCAGAATAATTAACCTATTTTTATTTTACCATGAAAACACAAATTTACTACGTTTATGATTCACATTGACATAAAATAAATGGAAAATAAATAAATTTTTTGAACCTCATCATTCAAAGTATTGATAAAAAATCATGACTGAATTTTTAAAATTAGAAGAAGTTTATTTATTTGAAAACTAAAAAATGCAACCAAAAATCATTTTTTAAGAAAAAATTATTTAATTATAACACTTTATACCAAATTAAACATTAAATTTGATTCAAATTAAACCAATTTTATTAGTGATTATATAATAGTATTAATTTTCCTTTCAAACTATTTTAAAAAATATTACTGTTTAAATTTTTTAAAGAAGAATATAGTTTTTAGTAAAAAATATTATATTTTCATTATTCATTAAAAAATCAATTTTTTTAGGAAAATCCAAATAAATAATAAAGATATAACTTTTAAATTCTTGTTTAAATAAAGATTTAATTTTTATCAATTAAAATTTATATATTTTCCTATAAATATTAATTATATTGAATCACAAAATTCTATAAAAATCATATTTGAAGAAAATTTATTTTGAACAATAAATTGAATATACTAAAAATTGAGTGTTTATTTATATATTATTTATCAATATATTTTTAATTATTATTTTATATATATATTTCATAATTTTTATACTTATATTCATACCTTCTAGGTAAATTACTATGTTATAACTGTCACAATATAAAAGTACATCATAATTCATTAATGATCGGTGTTGCATGTTATCTTCGGAATAAAAAATAATTTTCTTTTAAAATATCATGGTGTTTCCTAAAAAGGATAGGCTTTAAAATTTATAATAATATGATTGGAATATATTTTCATATAATAATATTTAGATAATTGTATTTGTCATTTTTAACCATATCTCTTAATTAAACCCCTAATAAACCAATTTTAACCCCTACTATGGAAACAAATATTTACTTTTATTTCTTTGAATTGTAGTATAAAATTAATTTTAGTGTATAAAATATTTTCAATTATAAAAATTAAAAATTCGTTGTAATTATTAAATGATTCAATTTTTAAAATTAGGTTAATCTCATTTTATAATAAGTGCACAGAGTGCAATAATACAATTTTTATTGAAATGCATTTTAAAGAATGAAAGTTAGTTTACCTTCATTAGGTACCATGTATAAATGGTTAAATGAATGTTAAAATATTTTTTTTAATATATAATCTTCACATTTAAAGAAAAATAATTAATTAATATATATTAATTTAATTTTTTAATATAAAATATTTGTGCGCATGAGATTTGGTTTTCTTGAAAAACACCTCTTTGAACCATGAAATAATTTTATTTTAATATATCCAATTGAAAATCAGTTAATTAATCATATATATATGTAAAAAATATATACATAGTATATTTTTTCCAATTTAAACCTTCCAATAATTCGGTTTTTTCGATTATAATTGCAATAAATTTCAATATTTAAATATTATATTGTGGTTTGTTTTGACAAGGTGTTGAGTATAAAGAATGATATAAAAACATAATTTTTTGGTAGAGAAATATATCCTATAATAAAAGTGGGTTAAATAATACACAATTATAAAAATTTCACCCTTGGAATTATATCACTCTGATACAAACGACAAAGGAGAAATCTTTTTCATCGCATCCTCAGATTCTCATATAGCTTCTTCAAATTAATGGTTCAACCAAAAAACATTTACCACGTTATTAGTCCTTTTCATTTTCCATTTCCGTCCATAGTATAAATTATCCACTAGTTAATCCTCAAAAGAGAGATCATTATCTAGTGGTATGACCTCTATTTTTATTATGTGTAAAGGATTGGTTATGTACATATGATAAATATATTGAAGTCATTATGAACATAAGATAGATTGGATGGATTCAACATGATATAAGTAACCATCCTTGTATGATGAATATTTTATAATGGTCTGAAACAAATGGGCCTCAAAATTCCCTTGTTTCAAAATCTCTAACTCAAATACATGCATATATTTATGGAATTTTTTTTACTTGCTATAAACTCTAGATCATACTAATAGATATCAGCATAACATTTATGTTTACATTTAGAAACAACAATGTAATATAGAATGAATTTAACCTTCTATTTATTTTTTTCATCTTGTTCAGGTCTCAATATATTTAATTGACTAACTTCATCATATGATGTGGGAGTTTTTCACTTCCCCTTTTAGAGGGCTTTAGAATGATCCATCTGAATGCTCGATTGAAATATATTGTTGTAAAAAATTCAACCAAAGAAATTTGTCGATCCCAACCACATTTTGAATCCATATAGTATGATATCAACATTAATATTGCGGTTCAATGGTCATCTCTTACTAAAAATCTATCCAAAGATGAAATGAAATTCTAAAATTCAATAATTAATACAAATCATGTCGAATACTTATTTAGAATATTATGGTCAACCGAAAATCCCAATTAGAAACAATAAATTTTTTAGTCTATATAATCATAACACTTACATAATGTATAATATGGAATAATTTTCAAGAGAGAAATAAAATATTATTGGAATCAAATTCACTGAATTTGTAAGGCGATTGACAAAAAACGAATAACATTGTTCCTTTTATATGGTTTGGGTATTGTGATGATCTAATACAAGGAATTATTCTCCTATTTTCATTCAGTTATGGGAAATGGTAATAATAACCCCTTATAATTTTGTATCTAATCCTTAACATATTTAAAATTAAATCATCAAGATTCATATTATGCCATATCCCTTTTCACATTATCCCACCCAAAACACTCATTCAGATATATATACATATTGATACATCTTTGATGAATATCCAATGATGAACTATGATCTTAAACCAATAACTCGTTCAGGAACGAAATTGATGGGATAAATTCTCGATTCATGAATCTGATCATTCAATCAAAATCATGGCTAAACTATGGAAAATATATCACCATACTATATTGATCCACATTATATTAATGTGCCTCTTTATTGCTCAAATGGATTTATGGTTGAAAATTGTCATGACCCCCTACCCACAAAGTGTACCCATCCTGGGCTGGCAATGTGATAAGGGAGATAATGACCCCCGAGTCCCGCCTCCAGTAGGCCCCGGGTTGGAAACTAGCACCAACGGTATACTAAACACACAAATGGGAGGCATTACCCTCTAAGAGAACACACGCAGAAGAGAGAGATAAGATAAACACCAACAAACTCTAATGCAGAACTGAAATATAAACGAAAACCAAGTATATATATATGAAATTCCATGCAAAAGTAGAAAAACTGGAAGGGGAAAACTACAAGTACCCAAAAGAAAGGAAAAACTACAGTGACCACAAGCCTGAACAGCTCCTGCAACCACAAGCTCGTAGTAACCAGCTTGATCTCCAACCATCTCCATGTGACCTAAAAAATATTTTATATATACATAGGGTGAGTATAATAGTATACTTTGTATGATCCTCCCCAAATCATCTCATGCAATCATAAAGAAAGGATGCTAATGCACAATGAACAACTAGTGAAACTAACTCATCACCTAAAAAGGTATACTAAGTTCCCAACCACACCAAGGATACTCTCACCAGGTAACGCATACAAGAATATAGAATATAGTAAATAAGATAAAGGGCACCCCACTAATACTTCCCCACTGGTTTGCCACATTGCCCAAACAACATACGTCCAATGCATCTCTCTCCAAAGGCTTACCCGCATACACCTTGGCTAAGCTCCACAGTCTGCAACTTGTGCACCACAAAGGCTTGTCGTAGACACCTGGATGAAGCACCACACCATCCTCACAACCAAAAGTAACCTGGTAAGTTCCAGGAGCCACCACAACCCGCATAACATGTATCATACGTCGGGTATTATACCTCAAGCCATTATAGCCCATACACCAAGTAGGGATCCTCAAGCCATTACAGCCTATACATGGTACACCTATAGTAGTCAATGGAATACTATATCCATAATATATGTGTGTGAAATAACCACAAGCCATTACAGCCCTCTACACACATATATGGGGAAACTAACTATTGTGCCTAATTGAACATGTATCTACTAAGAGAAGAGAGCAGGCCAAAGGGGGTAGTCAGCCATTCGTCCTCCCACCGAATTGTTTGGGAAAACACCCCCCAGGGCTCAGAAACCCCAAGGTGTCAGTTGCCCTTACTGACAGGGTGGAGTAGCATATAGAAACACACAAAATACAGAATATATAATACTCACAACCACACTATGGGCATAAACTAGTCTTAGACACAACTGCAGCTAACATCTCTTGGACTCCGGGCTGCCACTTCTAAAACTAGGTATCCTATAAGAACAAACCATTTAATGGATTTATTAGATTAATTCATTCACATTTTATCAATTCCACTGTATGTTAATTAATTCTCCAAACATTAATTATCCATGAACACAACCTAGAAAAACTAAATTGGCATCATATTCAAAAACAAATGCTCCTTTTAATAGTTACAGCTTCATCATTATGTTCCAGAATCTCCAAACGCATGGGTTAACATCATTTATTAAACCATTCATTATAGAATTACATACACATATTCAGAGGAATTATAGAAAAGAAACCTATGATACTAAACACAATGGGGCTCAACACAAAGATTAGTTATACTACCCATCTAGTTTTTTCCACCTATGGTAAGGGTGTAGACCCATTCTCTCTCAAGAGGCTAAACACGGAAAGCACATGGGATACCCCTCATGTCTTTACCTCTTTTGGAAGAAGTGTAAGCAAAAACAACTACCTTGAGAAGTGGGGAAAGTTAAAGTAGATAAATAACCAATCAAACCACCAAAAATCTAACAACCACATCCATCCCATTCCATCATCCCTAGTGTTCTCCCTGACATCCACATAAATAAACTGATGCATCTCGCCACTCTAGGAGTCATCCGCTTCCACAACCACAAGGCCTCCCTGCCTCCACAAATCACAACAGCCATCCAGGCTCACATCACAATACAAGTAGTAGGAAAATAAACATCACATCAAATAGTCTCTTGGCCCTTTAACAAGGAATCTAGCCTTCATACAAAATGAGCACTCATGGCTCTAAAGCACATGGAACTCTGCCTTTCGAACAAGAGGGTAACTAAGAAACCTACCAGGAGTTATCATTTCTCAACCAAACAGTTCTTTAATCCCTCTTGAATTAACAGATTCAATTTGTAGGTTCCAATTTCGAGAAACCTAATCAGTAAGCTATCACAAAAGATTTAACACGCTTAATATGCCAATCTGATTAACATCAATTTTAGAGAAACTACAACAATGGAAAAAACTAGATTCATTTACATGCCTCTTTATCATTACCCAATTAATTATCAATTAATCTCAGCTTTATGTTCTTTATCAATTTCCATCAAGAAAAAATAGCTAAGCAAAGCAAGCATAGATATCACACTATCTAGAAAAATATGAGGCTATAACATATGAGCGATAACAATTTGTTATCCGGTTCAAATATTTATTTAGGTCAATTTTATTATGATACAAAGGGCTAAAACATTCTAATGATACAGTTGGACATAATAGAAATGATAATAAATGAATCCATACCTCAACAATTCTTGACGTTTGTTATACACACAACATGTCACAATCCTCCTCTCTAGGCAACTACATCCACCAGAGGATGCCACGAAATGACAGCACCAACCAAACACCAAGAAAATCCCATTAGAATCTTGGAGATTACATAGAATAATATGGAAGGTAGAAAAAAGAGAAGATGATCCCCAAAGTAATGTCGATAAAACATATCTTATATAGAAGAATGACCGATAGAGCTCGGTTGCATCCAAAACAGAGCAGAACCAATTGGAGGAGTAGAGTTTGATTGTGAAACTCTTACAAGAAGGATTGAATGGTTTTAGCTTCTTTTATCCGAGAAAAAAGTGGAAGAACTAGGGAGGATGATATCTTGTCCCTTTTTAAGATTTAAGGAGGTGACGGTTTATGTTTCGGTTAATTCTCCACTAAAAACAGATCGCATTAACCCACGCGGTTTGAACAAGTAAAAACATCCCGACCATAGGTATAATTAATTTAAGATTTATGGACTTTTAATCGGCCTTAGAGTCCTTAAAATAAGGATTTAAATTTATTTTATGTCAAAGGAAATGTCAAAAGGGGAAAAACTGTAGGAAGCTAGAAACACTGTTCACATACTCAAAATTTTGCAATGGCAAGTCTACAGATCTGGAAACACTGTACAAGTCTACCAGTCTGGAAACACTGTACAGGTCTACCGATAGAAGTTCACCAATAGAACCTCACCGATAGAAACACTATTCAAGTCTACAGATAGAACGTCACCGATAGAAGCTCGCCGATAGAAACACTATTCAAGTCTACCGATAGAAGGTCACTGATAAAAGCTCACCGATAGAAACATTGTTCAAGTCTACCAATAAAATTTCATCGATATAAGCTCACCGATAGAAACACTGTTCACGTCTACCAATAGAAGTTCACCGATAGAACATCACCGATAGAAACAATGTTCACTAAACCTCACTGATAGAAACACTGTTCACTTACTGATACTTTTCATAAAACAGGAATCACTATTCACAGAACCGGAAATTTGGCCAAGTGTTGGGGGTAAGTCACCTTGACCTCTCAGAACACCTCCAACACCACATTTTCACAAATAATGGACCAGAGAGGTCTGGTACATTACATCAGATACCTCTCAAAACATTCTCGTCCTTGAGAATTCAATACCAACCTAAAGAGAAGATAATATAAATGAGGCCTCAACAACCACCCATCGAGATACCTTTCAAAAGAGATTAATCCACAAAAAGGAACAAAATAAGTTCATAAGTAAAACATGAAAGGTCTAACCACGAAGGAAACATCATTACATCAAAAGAGTTAAACATTAAACAACTCTGTCTACTGAGCACATATCTAGGACTCACGCTCCCACGTACTCTCCTCCATGCCACCGTGTCGCCACAAGACACGAACTAAGGGGATAAAATGCCCACGCACCACCTTCTCCTTACAGTCTTGGATCCCTATAGGTCGCTCCTCGAAGATTGCATCATCATCAATATACATCTCTCCCTAATCGATAACATGAGATTCATCATGAAGATAACGACAAAGCTGTGATACATGGAAAAAATCATGTATTTGACTCATTTGAGGGGGAAGTGCTACTCGATATGCCACAACTCTTACATGAGCTAACACCTCCAAAGGCCCAACAAACCGGGGATAAAGCTTACTTCAACGAGCAAACGTTCGCTGCCCACGATGGAGAGTCACCTTCAGAAACACATGATCCCCAACATTAAACTATAATGGTCTCCTTCTTTGATCATCATATGATTTCTGAAAATCATGTGCTGCCTTCATCCTCTCACGAATCACCTGAACCATCTCTGTTGTATTCTGCACTAGTTCCGGTCTGAGAATTGCTGACTCTCCGACCCCAATGCAACACAATAGAGAATGAAAATGCCGACCATATAAGGCTTCAAATGGTGCCATACCATTGGTAGAGTGAATACTATTATTGTAAGAGAACTCCACAAAGATTATGAGCCTCATCCATGAACCTCCATAATCAAGAACACAAGAGCGCAACATGTCTTCAAGTTTATAGATGGTTAGCTCTATCTGACCATTCATTTGAGGATGAAAAGTAATGATAAGGAAGAGTTGAGAACCAAAAGAATGTTGGAGACCCCTCCACACCCTAGAGGTAAAAAAGGATCTCAATCAGAAATGATCTTCCTTGAGACTCCATGAAGTCTCACCACCTCCTCTAGATACTTCCTCGACAAAACATCCATTAATCTCGACTCCATGATTGCTACGAAGTGGGCCGATTTTTCAACCGATCCACTACCACCCAAATAGCATCATGTCCTCTCGGAGCTTGAGGTAAACCTGTAACAAAATCCATTGAGATGTCCTCCAAATTCAACTGAGGAATCTCTAATGGCTGGAGAAGACCACCAGGAACACAGTGTTTGGCCTTCACCTTCTGGCAGACTAAACATCAAGGAACAAACTCCGTAACCGAACTCTTCAGCCCAGGCCACCAAAACTGACTCCTCACAGATGGATACAACTTTGTCACACCAGGATGTACTGCTAAAGGTGAACTATGGAACATTATGAGAACCATCTCGTACATCTCCAAAGAATCAAAATTCCTGCCATGATACAACACTCCCTGTTGTTCATCCTCTGAACAACCATCAGGGGCCTCACCACAAACAACTCGGTCTCTCCAAACAACCACCTCTATATCACTCAACTATGACTCTTCCACCTTGTACATTAGGGATGACTGCACCGTCATCTGGAAAAGACAACCTATACCTCCAACTTCTCCCATATCAAGATGCATAGATTATAGCTCATCCATCGCTCTCCAGGAATCACCAGATTAGTATCATTACGTGACTTTCAGCTCAGTGCATCAGCTACGACATTCCCTTTTCCTGGTGTATACGATATTTCAAAGTCGTATTTTAACACCCCAGGTAAATAAAGAATATGACATTTTTATATTTATCCATATTTGTGAATAAAATGTTAATATTACTTTAAATGGAATGCTATGCCCGATGGCATACTCAATACACAACAATGAGTTTCTTTGAAATACTACATTGAAAACTAATAATATAATAATATTATAATAGTTAACGCCTAACCGTTTTAATGGCGGGAATGAAAAGAAATAACTACAAATTGATTACATATGTTTTTTAAATACTTTTACATTTATCCAATAAATTTTTTGAGGCTTAAAATCCAAATGAATACAATTTTAAGAATAAATACTCTAATATTTTTCAAAGATTGTTTTACTGCGTTTTGATAGAGAACCTTTTTTAAATATAACATTTGACAATTTTATAAGCTCTATTTTTGAAAATGAACTTATTCTTTATTATTGTGATATTTAGATTTACTTTGGCTAAATTGTTGGTATGTTTCTGACAATGTACATTTTTTTAATGAATAGTGAAAAATATTGCATTTTACATCAAAAATGCTTTTTCATCTAATTTAAATATATGGATAGATTATATTTTTAATTTATTTTAACGTTCTATTATAATATATTTTTACAACTTAATTCAATGGTGGTCATTATAATTATTTTCACTTTGAAAATGGACATAAACAAGTGCCAAACTTTTCATAGATATTGCTTCCAAAAAACCTTCCATTTGTTTTGACAGCGGGAATTAACTATATGATTTATTAATGAAAAATCTATGTTTTGAATTTGGTAAAATGGACATCATTTCTTAATTTGAAATATAAAATATAGCTTAGGCTTAAATTTTGGTATTTTTCTGATAATGCTTTTTTTATTTAATAGCGAAAAATACAGTTTTTAATTCACAACTACCTTTTCATCCAATTTATTTATATATTTATATTGTCATTTTAATAGTTTTTAAAGTATAATTGAATTATTGTTTATCAGTTATTACAATTTTGTTCATTGTATGTAATTTCACATTTCAATTGGATATAAAAACAAGTAAATCTTTTGATAAATTTAACTTCTTAAAAACCCGTCTATTGTTTTGACAATGGGATTTACTTTTAAATTAATTACTACAATTTATGTGCTTTGAATTTGATAAAATGGATTCCATATTTGGAATCAGAATTTCCAAATTATTTAATTAAGAATCTTTTGATTTTGGACATTGTGAATAGTATTGACGGTAATTGTCTTTAATTATTTTTTTTAATTAGTAATCAGGTAATTAAGGGTAAGAAAATAATACCATAAAAATATAAAATGACCCCAACATGTGTCCTAATTCTATTGGTGGTGTTATGAGAGACCATGGGATTCCTTATTCCAACCTTGGGACCCCATGGAATAACTTTAGTGTGATAGTGACCTTTTATCATTTTTTTAAGAATGGAAAATGTAACCAAAGTATGTAACAACTAAGTAAAATAATTTTAATTTTGTCTACATAAACGATATATTTGACTCTAAATAGTCATTGTAAAGATAAAAATATTTCCTACATCATGATAATTTTTTATAATTTTTAGACCTTAAATAAATTATTTTATTTATGACACCGTGATGATGCAGTGATTACCTCATAAATGAACGATTTAAATAAAATGATAATATATGGGAAATCTAAGTCTTACACTTGGTAAAAACCTATTGGATGGGTGGATTTCGAAACCATATCACCTTATCCTAGAAATAGATCCTTTTGGGACCTTTGAAATCTGAAAAGTATTTTATAATAAAGTAATAGTTTATAACCTTCCAAGAGTTCCCCTTCTCTTCTCTTATAAAAGGCCCCCACCTCTACCACCTTACCCACAGCTCTCAAGCCTTTGGCTCGGAAACACCCTACCCATTTCATCTCTCCACATACCTATGTTCCTCATTGAAGCCTCACATTTGGCTGAATTCTTTTCAAGAAACCCTTTTGGTTCAAACCAAGAAGAGTTACCCGATTTAAAGGTAATGTCTTCACTTGTGTTCTTTTGTTTTATTTTGCTTCTCCAAACCCATAAAATATTTTTATTCCTTTATTTTGTAACAACAACAGTATCTTCAATATACTACGATGTTTTTATGTTAAGGATTATAGCTACACTTACACACATCTCCATCTAATGGTTAAAGAACATATGTTTCTGTGGATGGCGAATTACTGCCTCACGAAATGATGATTGTTCAATCTTCTCTTAAAATCATTCATGATGGCCATTATGATGTCACTGTATTTTATATATGATATATATGGTATTTATTTTTCCAATATTCTTCTGTATTTAATATTTAAAACATACCTTTATGCTTTTAATGTTGTGCAATTGCGATAATTTCATACGAAGAAGTGTGGACTACCGCTCCCTCAAGTGACATGACTCATTCATGAAATACATGGACTACATACATAATGAAATTAATGAACATATGTGACCTATAAAACATATATATTATACTGGAATTAAAATATATATCTCTCTCAATTATTTTTAATTCCATTGATATTACAAATAAATGAAAGTAGCGTTAATGCGTACATACGGTCTACTGTCTCCATGAACGGTGCATTTCATTTATTTTTATCTCCAAATGTTATGGAATAGTATAAAATTAATATGTACTGGATATATATGATATTTAAATCATTAATACTATTATGGAGATGATTTACTTATAACTACATGGAATATCATTTTCAAACAACTTCATTTTTGACTCATGTAACAAACATCGACAAAAACGTCTGATATGAACTCACATTATTAACCAATTATTATAACATTATAATATGTTATATGAAATGAACAATAATCTTTAAAGGAGGAACTTAAGAAATTATAAATTGACCAATGATTATTATTTAGGAATATAATGAAATGAACAAGACAAGTCGGACTTGAGGTAAGGGATCCAACCTCTCTCGTTCTTTTTAAGTACTCTCATTTATGTCATTTCTTTTAAGCTCGTCTTTATTATGTTTGGGGAGGTTATTTTATATTTCTAATTATGTAATTTTTATGTTCATATTATGAGAGACCCTATTTGATCTCATAAATCCATTTTTTGATGTTTTATGTGGCACCGTTAGGCTGCTGAGTTTTGGTAAGAGATTTTTCATCTAACTTGTTATTCCCGTTAGATTCATGCTACATTTTCCACTAATTCTTTTTGTGTGGTGTATGTACTGCCCATTATTTTACTATTTGTATAATAAAATCTCAATTATGGGCATTCAAATCTTCATTGTATGAACCTTCTTTAATGTGGTGTACATTTCGAAAGTTTCCCAAATCGGTTAGGGAACCTTTCACACTCCTATTTTTAAAAGACTTATTTTCTTATGTCTTTTAATTTAAATCTTTTTATGTTGGGATATATTCTTCTATATCCTTATTAATGAAAATTTTATTTACAAGTGATGAGATACCATTTTCTCTCTCATCAACTAATATTATGAATTTTAATGTGACGCTATTAGGCTATCAAATTTTACCAAGGGAACTTCTTAACCCAATTTCGATTTCATTGGGTTCAATATATAGTTATTGAATATGTCATCCTTTGAATATGTGTCAATGTACATTGATTATTTTATAGTTAATATCCAATTATATTGGGTGTATTTATATTTGTCACACATAATTATGAGATTTATTTATCATTAATTTAAGGATACCTTCTTTATAATGGATTTCATCTCATTTTACATTTCTATTGAGAATTCATTGTTGTTATTCACCAGTTCACTCTTATATGGTGTATATATTGTCCTTTTTAATATTATATCATGAATCCCTTTATTCTCATGATATAATAACGTTCTGATTAAATGTTATTTCTCAATTATTGTATTCAACTGGTTCAGATTTTGTTAAAAAACCCTTTAACTAAAATATCGTTTTAATGGTTTTAATGATTTATTGTTTAAAATATTTCTCATCAATATCCATGTTTCTAAAATTGTTTTAGGGATTTATATATATGGATATTAATGGTTTAAAATGATAAAATCTTCATGGTGGTATGGGACACTTTGATTTAAAAATCTCTTTATTATATGTTTTAAATGGTTTTTTTGAATGGATTCATTATTTCAATATCTTAAAATGTATATTGTGATTGAAATGTGGGAATGTAGTCTTTTCTTTATGATTATGTTATGTGATATGATTATGTTATGTTTCTTGGGCATTGTTTACGAAAATGGGTGGTTACATGATAAACTAATGGCGAGTGAGCCCGATATAGCTCTCCAATACCTTAGGTAACGCGAAGGGGTTAAACGTTATGGTTTCTCCGAAGAGATTTAGGGAATATACTGTGATGGGTATTCCAAACGTAACCATGAGTGTTACTCCCTACGTAAGAATATTATGAATACCTCAAGTTACCTTTATGTCTAATTAATTCTATGAGTTATTCATAAATCTTATGATTTCATGAGGTACGTTAATGTGCTTATGTTTTATGAGTAAAGTATGATTTCATTGGTTCTTATGTATACATTTACTAATGTTTCCTTTTCGAATTTTTATATCCCTTAACGATCTTTTTATGCTCATCCCAAGTTTTTGTAATGTTTTTCACAGGTCAAGGGAAAGTTACATGATATGATGATAGTGTCAAGGAAGTGTTAATAAATAATCCATGTTTTATTTTGAATATGTTTCTATTGATGGAAGAAAAATGAATACTATCTTTTTTGTAACCACTTTGTTTAAATGTGGAATGTAATGCAAGATTTAAAATCTAATTCTCTAAACCTCTAAACCTGAAAAGATCCTAAATGGGTATTCTTGAAATAACTAAATATTAAGTATGGTTTAAGGCCGGGTCCTTATAGTTTGTATGAGAGGTTAGTTTAGATAACATTAGAGGTTAGAGTGTTTTTTAAGCAAAAGTGACAGGTTGTGTATAACCACAATGGTTAGTATATTAGATGGAGTCATTGTTATTTTTGAAAGATGGAATGATAACTTGGATAAGTATATCATAGTGTTTATCTTCTTCATTAGTACATGATGATTTTGTTAATATACTCACACTAACATTTTTGTTTTTAGTAAATGGATGGATCTAGCAGGGACCAACGTGACAATGAGTTTGAAGGAAACTGTGGCGGTTCTCTGATTAAGAGAATGGATGAAATGGGGGATTGAATGAGGAATCTCATGGTTATTCTAAACCAACTATCAAGGAGTCATGATTAACCACATGAACCTTGGTGAGTTCTTTGATGCATCATGTAAGAGAGAACCAACTCGATGTGGAAGTTTAGGTAAAAATTATAATGGTTACCATTAGGGTTTATATGATCCTTACTTTTGAGGTAATTATGGGTTACTATATGATGGAAGATGAAAGGAATGATGTAAAATCGAGGATAAATTATTTTATGGTTATTTTTGAAGATTTTATCTATTTTTGGGGAATGTTTTATGAATTATATAGTTTTGGAAAAAGGACAACACGCAGACCGTGTGACAACCCATCGCGTCGGAAAAAGCTGTGAGAATTGAAACCACAACCAAAGTGCGATTGGTATTTATCACCTACCACTGGACTACGAGATGTTCCTGGTTAATTTGTATAATTTTTTTTAGTTAGATGATTTTATGAATCAAGAGTAAGTTGATTTTGGGTTATCTATGGAAATTATTAACCTATCATGGAGGATATGTGATTAGGGTAATTACTTTTGAGAGTGAGACTTTAAGAGTAACTGATGTTCCTTAGAGATAAATTTTAAGATATACCTTAGAAGACTATGCGATTAAATCCTTCAGAGATTTGGGTTTCAATATTAGTTTGGTTTACATTGAATAAACTTATGGATAGATGTTTATTGAATGGTATTTGTTGAAATTTGGGTTTTGTTTGACAAATTTTGGAGATTAGGAGTAGTTTTTTTTGCCAAAAAAAATTATCATTTTTGGGTATTATATAGATATATTATCTTTTTAATTGGTTTTAAAGTTTTATTAGAATATAATTTTACAATTTAATTCAATAGTGGTCATTATAATTAATTTCACTTTTAAAATGGAGATAATCAAGTGCCAAACTTTTCATAGATATTGCTTCCAAAAAACCTGCTATTTGTTTTGACAGCAGGAATTAACTATATGATTTATTAATGAAAAATAGATGTTTTTAATTTGACAAAAATGGAAATAATTTCTTAATTTTAAATATCAAATATATCTTAGGGTAATTTTTTGGTATTTTTCTGATATTTCTTTTTTTAATGAATACTGAAAAATACAGTTTTTAATTCAAAACTGCCTTTTCATCCAATTTATTTATATATTTAGATTTTAATATTAATTGTTTTTAATGTATAATTGAATTATGGTTTTATCACTTAATACAATTTTGTTCATTTTAAGTAATTTCATTTTTCAATTGGATTTAAAAAGAAGTCAATCTTTTGATAAATTTTACTTCTTAAAAACCCGTCTTTTGTTTTGACAACAGGATTTACTTATAAATTAATTACTACAATTTATGTGTTTTGAATTTGATAAAATGGATTCCATATTTGGAATCATAAGGTCCAAATTATGTAATTAAGACTCTTTTGTTTTTTGGACATTATGAATAGTAACGACGGTAATTATCTTTAATTATCATGTTTAATTAGTAATCGGGTAATTATGGGTAAGAAAATAATATCATAAAAATATAAAATGACCCCAACATGTGTCCTAATTCTATTTTTGGTGTCATGGCCGACCATTGGATGCCTTGTGACAACCTTGGAACCCCACGGAATCACTTTAGTATGACAGTGACCTTTTATCATATTTTGTTTAAGAAAAGAAAATGTAACCAAAGTATGTAACAACTAAGTAAAATAATTTTACTTTTGTCAACATAAATGATCTCTTAGATTATAAATATTAATTTGAAAGTTATAAATATTTCATACATCATGTATTTTTTTATTTTTAGACAATAATTAAATTAATTTATTAATGACACCGTGATGATGCAGTGATTACCTCTTAAATGAACTATTTAAATAAAATGAGAAGATAGGGTTAAATATAAGTCTTACACATGACAAAAACCTATTTTATGGGTGGATTTAGAAGCCTTATCACCTTATCCTCAAAATATATCCTTTTAGGACCTTTGAAATCCGAAAATCATTTTATAATAAAGTAATAGTTTATAATCTTCCAAGAGTTACCCTCTTATTCTCTTATAAAAGGCCCCCACATATACCACCTTACCCACACCTCTCAAGACATTGTCTTAGCCAAACCCTGCCCATTTCACCTCTCCACATCCCTATCTTCATCATTGAAGCATCACCTTTGGCAGAATGCTCTTCAAGAAAACCTTTTGGTTCAAACCAAGAGGAGTCACCCAATTTAAATGTAATGTCTTCACTTGTGTTATTTTGTTTTATTTTGCTTCTCCAAACCCCTAAAATCATTTTATTCCTTTATTTTGTAACAATAGCACTATATTCAATATACTAGTATGTTGTTATGTTATGGATTCTATCTACACTTACACACACCTCTGTCCAAAGGTTAAAGAACATACAGTTTCTGTGGATGGAGAATTACTAGTTCACGAAACAATAATTTTTAAATATTCTATTAACACCTTTAATGGTGGCCATTATGATGTCACTTTATTTTATATATGATATATATGGTATTTATGTTTCCTATATTCTTATGTATTTTATATTTAAAACATACCTTTATGCTTTTCATGTTCTGCAATTGCGATAATTTCATACGAGGAAGTGTAGACAACCGCCCCCTGAAGTGATGTGACTCGTTCATGTAACACATGGAAAGTATAAATAATGAAATTAATGAAATTATGTGACCTATAAAACATATATATTATACATGAATTATAATATAAATATCTCCCAATTATTTTTAATTCCATTAAAATGACAATGAAATGAAAGTAACGGTCATGCGTACGTACGACCTACCATCTCCATGATTGGTGAATTTCATTTATTTTTATCTCCAAATGTTATGGAATAGTATAAAATGAATCTTTACTGCATATATATGATATTTAAATCATTAATACTATTCTGGAAATTATTTACTTATAACTACATGGTCAATCATTTTCAAACAAGTTTATTTTTGACTAATGTACCTAACATCGACAAAAATGTCTGATATGAACTCACATTATTAACCAATTATTATAAAATTATAATATGTGATATGAACTGAATAATAATATTTAAAGGAGGAACTTAAGAAATTAAAAATTGACCACTGTTTATTATTCAGGAATATAAAGAAACGAACAAGGCAAGTCGGACTTGAGGTAAGGGATCCAACCTCTCTCGTTCTTTTTAAGTACTCTCTTTTATGTCATTTATTTTAACTAATATTTATTAGGTTTGGGGATGTTATTTTATATTAATCATTCTGTAATTTTTATGTTCATATTATAAGAGACCCTATTTGATCTCATAAATCCATTTTTGGATGTTTTAAATGGCATCGTTAGGCTGCCGAGTTTTCAAAAGGGATTTTTCATCTCACTTGTTATTCCCGTGAGATTCATGCTACATTTTCCACTAATTATTTTTGTGTGGTATATGTACTGACCATTATTTTACTATTTTTATAATATACTCTCAATTATGGGTATTTACATCTTTATTGTATGACCCTTCTTTCATCTGGTGTACGTTTCGAAAGTTGCCCAAATCGGTAAGGGAAACTTTCACACTCCTCTTTTTAAAAGACTTATTTTGTTATGTATTTTAATTTACATATTTTTATATTGGGATATATTCTTTTATATCCTTATTTATGTAAATTTTATGTACAAGTGATTAGATACCGTTTTCTCTCTCATCAACTAATTTTATGAATTGTAATGTGACACCATTATGTTGTCGAATTTTACCGAGGGAACTTCTTAACCCAATTTTAATTTCGTTGGGTTCAACATGTAGTTATTGAATATCTCATCCTTTGAATATGTGTGAATGAAATTTTATTGTTTTACAATTAATATCCACTTATATTGGTTGTATTTATATTTTTCAAACATAATTATGAGATTGATTTATCCTTAATTTAAGGATACCTTCTTTATAATGGATTTCATCTCATTTTACATTTTTATTGAGACTTCATTGTTGTTATGCACCAATTCACTCTTATATGGTGGATATAATATCCTTTGGAATATTATATCATGAATCCCATTATTCTCATGATATTATAAAGTTCTGATTATATGTTATTCCTCAATTATTGTATTCAATATTTTCTCATTTTGTTAAAAACACATTAACTAAAATATCTTTTTAAATGTTTTAATGATTTATTCTTATAAATATTTATCATATATATCCATGTTTCCAAAATGGTTTTAGGGATTTATTTATATGGATATTAATGGTTTAAAATGATAAAAGCTTCAAGGTGGTATGGGACACTTTGATTCAAAAATCTCTTTATTAAATGTTTTCAATGGTTTTTTGAATTGATTCATTATTTGAGTATCATAAAATGTTATATTATTATTGAAATGTGGGAATGTTATATTTCATTTATTCTTATGTTTTGTGCTATGATTATGTTATGTTTCTTGGTCATTTTCTATGAAAACGGGTTGTTCCGTGATAAACTAAGGGCTGGTGAGCTCGATATAGCACCCAATGCATTGAGTAACAGGAATGGGTTAAACGTTATGGTTTCTCCGAAGATAATTAGGGAATATACCTTGATGGGAATTCCAAACGTAACCATGAGGGTTACTCCCTACGTAATAATGTTATGAATTCTTCATGTTACCTTTATGTCTTATGATTTCTATGAGTTATACATAAATAATATGATTTTATGACATGTGTTAACGTGCTTAGGTTTTATGAATAAAGTATGATTTCATTGGTTATTATGTATACATGTACTAATGTTTCCTTTCCAAATTTGTAAATCCCTTACTTATCTTTTTGTGCTAATCCCATGTTTTTGAAAAATTTTTCATAGGTCAAGGTAAAGGTACATGATATGATGATATTGTCCAGAATGAATCCATGTTTTATTTTGAATATGTTTCGATTGATGGAAAAAAATGAATACTATCTTTTATGCAACCACTTTGTTTAAATGTGGAATGTAATTCATTATTTATGATCTAATTCACTAAAACTCTAAACCTGAAAATATACTCAATGTGTATTCTTGAAATAACTAAATATTAAGTAAGTTTTAAGGCTGGGTCCTCGTAGTATTCCTGCAAAAACTCCATTAACCGATGTTGCCGCAAGTTCAAGTAACGTTGGGAGAAAACATGCCTCAAACTCTTATGATCAGTGAAAACCACAAAGTGCTCACCAATGAGGTAATGTCTCCAAAACTTCAGTGCAAACACCACGAATGCCAACTAAATTTCATGGGTAGAATAATTTTGTTCATGGGGATGCAACTGCCGAGACCCATAAGAAACAAATGACCTCTGTTGCATGAGAAGAGAGCTTATCCCCATATGTGAGGAATCACAGAAAACATCAAACTGGACTCCCTCTTATGGAAGATAAAGGACTGGAGCACATACCAACTTCTCTACTAGATACTCGAAAGCTTCATGACACAGATCAGTCCATATGAAAGCTTTATCCTTCCTGGTCAAAGATGGCAGAGGAGTCGCAACTCGGATGAAATTGGCTATAATAATCCTGTAATAGCCTGTGAGACCAAGGAAAATTCGCACCTCTGACATGGTCTTGGGGGCTGCCCAAGACACAATTGCTTTTATATTCGATGGATCCACAGCTACTCCTTGTTGGGACACAACATGCCCTACGAAATGAACTTATCGAGCCCAAAACTCACACTTTGAAAACTTCCCAAACAACTGATGTTGGAAAAGAAATCCCAAAACAGATCATAGTTGCTCTTCATGCTCCTCTTCAGATGTGGAGTACACAAGGATTTCATCGATGAAAACCAGCAAAAACTTTTCATGGAATTCACGGAACACAGCATTCATCAAACCCATGAAAACAACTGGATCATTTTTCATGCTGAAAGACATTACAACAAACTCATAATTCCCATGACGACAACAAAAAGTAGTCTTTAGAATATCCTAATCCTTCACACGAATTTGATGATATCCGGACCGCTGGTTGATCTTTGAGAACCAAAATTCACCCTTAAGTTAATCGAACAAATCAGAAATCCGTGTAAGGGGATAGCGTTTCTTTATTGTCACTTTGTTTATGCGGTGATAATCGACACACAACCACAAACTTCTATCAGCCTTCTTCACAAAAAAGACGGGTGCACCCCATGGTGACACACTTGGCTGGACAAAACCGCACTACAACAAACCATCAGGCTGAATACATAGCTCTCATAACTCAGAAGGGGCCATCCTATAGGGAGACATAGAGATAGGAGACACTCCTAGCTGTAACTCGATCCCAAACTCGATCTCTCGTCGAGGGGGTAATGCTACAACCTCTTCGAAAAATACATCATGGTACACCTCTATGACCCTTGGAAACGCCAACTGCTTAACCTCTGAAGATCTCATCATCAAATCAGCCATCATGGATGATAAGGATGGAATGCGCCTATGACCCATCTGAGGATCTCGCTCACCAACAAACACCACTTACTCCCTATCTTCACCAATGAAGATGACCTTCTTCCCAAAGAAATCCACGATATCATGGACCGAATACAACCAATCCATGCCAAGGATGACATCATATGGTTGTATTCGTAAACATAGGAAATCTCCCCAAGACCCCAACACTAGCTCACAATCTCTACATACTTCAAACAAGTCAGCTCGACCTCCAACTGGCGTAGTCAACGCCAAGGGCACTGGAAGCCTCTCAACCTCAAGTCCCAAAGCATGGACATGGGTAGGTGATATGAAGGAATGTGTTGCTCCTGAGTCAAAAAATGCATACACCATGGTAGAAAACACGCAAAGGGTACCTCGAACTACGTCCAGCTCACCTGGTGCTGGCAATGCTAGAGAGTGAAGCTGACCACGACCTCCTCCACGACCTCTCTGACCTTGATTACAACCACCACCAGAGTCATGCACTACTCTCTACGGATGGGGAGCATCATGGGGCTATCCTCTACCTGCCCCATCTCCCCTAAGGTGATCTAAAGATGGTGCAACTGGATGATGCTTCCTCAGAGGAAACTCCCTCAATGGAGGAACCTAGAGCATAGTTCCTAGTGCCCAATGACTGCTCTGAAAGGTCGGGCACTCCCGCTGCTGATGGATATTACCACCAGAAGAAAAACAAGTGCCTGATCCCTTGATATAGGCATGAGAGTTGCTGCCTCCGGAGAAACGAGATGTGAAGGGTTGGGACCTACCCCCGGAAGAACAAAAACTCTTATGTACTGAAAACCGGGAACCCCGAACTATAGCTCTTCTTCGTGAGGAATCATGATGATCCCTCACTCATGATGATCAAGTCCTGGCCAATGTCCTCTCAACAACCTATGGCCTTTCCAGCACCTCAAGATATGTCTTCATCATAAATGGGGTGACCTGGCGCTGGATCTCTGGATGCAAAGCCTCCTCAAAATGCCTCACCCTGGACTCCTCATCTGGTAACAGGTCTGATGCATATAGTAAATTTTTTTGAAATGGATTCCAAACTCTAGAACACTGGAGATCCCCTGTCGAAGTGTAAGAAGCTCCTGACGACTGGACGCCTTTGCAGTTGATGAAAGGAACTCAACTCTGAACTTGTCTCGATACTCCTCCAATGAGATCGCTGACTACTCACGATCCCCAAGGAACAAGAGCCACCACTGCCCTGTGGATCCACGTAGAATCATCACCATTAAGGACACCCAGTGCTCCTTACGAGCACAAATCGAACTGAAGCCGATATCGACCTCCTCCAACCAGTCTTCTGTGATTGCACCTGAAACAGAGCCCTCATACATCTGCAGACTCTAGGGCTGAAACCCTTGAAGTGTCTTCCTACATGTGTCGTCGTCCTCAACCTCTACCCTACAACGTTCTGTTAGAAAATCCTACTGGACATTTTCTGTGAAAACCCGATGAGGACGTCGACCAGGAGCCATACCGATAAAATAAAAAGCTGTTAGAGCTCCTAAACATAGAATATGGAGGACTCAACATTAATTAATTAATTGTTTTCTTTTATTCATTTTCGGTCAACCTATCCCATAGTCTACCCATTCAAACCCAAGAACAATGAAGAATGATGCATGATCCTTTCCTAGGACTCTACCCTGGAACCAGTATCACCTTGTTTAGTAGCCATTGTAAACATAATGGTCTGTTCAATAGATCATAGGGGCCCTAAAAGCCTAAGTCTCTTCCAGTCTCTAGTGTTTACCCCACTTGATAAAAACGAATGACACTGTTTCCCTACCATCCCATGAAACCTCACCTATGCGTAACTCCAAAGTCTATCCTATCCCTCAACCAGACCTCTGATACCACTCTATCATGACCACCTCCCCACAATGTATACCCATCCTGGGCCGAAAATTTTAGAAGGGAGTTAATTACCCCCCGAGTCCCGCCTCCAGTATGCCCCGGGTTGGTGACTAGCACCGAGGGTATAATAAACATACAAATGGGAGGAATTACCCTCTACGAGAAGACATGCAGAAGAGAGATATAAGATAGACACCCACCAACTCCAACTCATAAATGAAATATAAAAGAAACCCAAGTACATATAAGAAATTACATGCAAATGTACTAAAACTGAATGGGGAAACTTACAAGTACCCAAAAGAAAGGAAAAACAACAGTGACCACAATCCCGAACAGCTCCTGCAACCATAAGCTCGTAATAACCAGCTTGAGCTCAAAAATACTCCAAGTGACCTGAAAAATAGTTTATATATACGTAGGGTGAGTATAACAGTATACTCAGTAGGATCCTCCCCAACGTATCTCATGAAAAATTAAAGAAAGGATGCTAAAGCACATTAAACAACAAGTGAAACTAATTCGTCAACTAAACAAGTATACTAAGTTCCCAACCTCAACATGGCTACTCTCACCAAGTAACGCATACATGAATATAGCCTATAGTAAATAAGATCAAGGGTACCCCGCTACTCCATGCCCATTGGTTTTCCGCAATTCCCCAACGACATACATCTTGTGCATCTCTCTCAAAAGGCTTGCCCACAGTCACCTGGGCTATGCTCCACAATCTGAACCTCGTGCACCACAAAGGCTTTCCCACAGACACCTGGACGAAGCACCACTCTATCCTCACAACCAAAAGTAACCAGGTATGTTCTGGGAGTCACCACAGCCCACATAACGTGTATCATACATTGGGTATTATACCTCAATCCATTATAGCCCATACACCGAGTAGGGATCCTCAAGCCATCACAACCTATACACGTTACACCTATAGTAGTCTATGGTATACTATATCTAGAATATATGTGTGTGAAATAACCACAAGCCATCATATCCCCTTACAAACATATTTGGGGAAACTAACCGTTGTGCCGGTTGGCACATGTATCTACCAAGAGAAGAGAGCGGGGCCAAAGGGGGTAGTCAGTCATTCGTCCTCCCACTAGAATGCTGGGGAAAACACCCCCCAGGGCATAGAATCCCTGGGGTGTCAGTTTCCCTTACTGACATAGTGTAGTAGCATATAGAAACACAAAAATTATAGAATATATAATACTCACAACCACACTATGGGCATAAGCTAGTCTTAGTCACAACTCCAGCTAACGTCTCTCGGACTCCGGCCTACCACTTCTATGACTAGGTATCCTATAAGTACACAACAATTTAAGGGATTTAATAGTTTACATCATTCCCATTTTATCAATTCCACTGTATGTTAATTAATTCTTTAAAAATTAATTAACCATGAACACAACCTAAAAAAAACATAATTGTTCTCATATTCAAAAAAAACTACTCCTTTTAAAAGTTACAGCCTCATCATTATGTTACATCATCTCCATCCCCATGGGTTAACATAATTTATTCAAACAGTCATTATATAATTACTATCCCATATTTCTAGGCATTCTAGAAAATAAACCTATGCTACTAAACACAAGGTGCCTCAACACAATGAGTAGTTATACTACCCATCATGTTTTTTCCGCCTATGGAAAGAGCGTAGACCCATTCTCCCTCGAGAGGCTAAACACGAAAATCACGTGGCATACCCCACGCGTCTTCGCCTCTTTTGGAAGAAGGGTAAGAAAAAACAACTGCCTTTAGTAGTGGGGCAATGTAAAGTAGATAAATAAACAATAAAACCACCAAACATCCAACAACCACATTTATCCCATTCCATCATCCTTGGTGTCCTCCATGACACCCACATCCATAAACCGATGCATCTCGCCACTCTAGGCGTCATATGTTGTCACAACCATAAGGCCTACCTACCACAACATATCACAACAGCCATCCAGGTTCACATCATATCACAAGCAGTAGGAATATAAACATCACATCAAATGGGATCTTGGACCTTTAACAAGGCATCCAACCTTCATACAAAATGAGCACTAAGGGCTCTAAAGCATAAGGCACTCGGCCTTAGGAACAAGAGGGTAACTAAGAACCCTACCAGGTGTTAACTTTCCTCAACCAACCAGTTCTTAAATCCCTCTTGAATTAAAATATTCAATTTTTTGGTTCCAATTCCAGGAAACCTAATCAGTAAGCTATCACAAAAGATTTAACTTGCTTACTATGCCAATCTGATTAACATCAAATTTAGAATAACTACAACAATGGAAACAACCAGATTCATTTACATGCCTCTTTATCTTTATCCAATTATTTATCAATTATTTTCAGCTTTAAATTCTTCATCAATTTCAATCATGAACAAACAGCTAATCAAATCATGCATAGATATCACACTATCTAGAAAAACATGATGTAGTAAAATACAAGTGATAACAATTCTTTATCCGGTTTAAATATTTAATTAGGTCAATTTCGTTGTGATCCAAAGGGCTAAAACATTGTAACTATACAATTTCATGTAAATGTAAAGAGAATCCATAAATCCCCTACCTCAATAATTTATAACGTTCTTTATCCACACAACGGGTCACAATCCTCTTCTCTAGACAACTGCATCCACCGGAGGATGCCATAGTATGACAACACCAAACAAACCCCAAAAATACCCATTAGAATCTTGGAGATTACATGGTATAACATGGATGGTAGAAATAAGAGAATATGATCCCCATAGAACGTTGATAAAACATACCTTATATGAAAGATTGACCGACATAGCTCGGTTGCATCAAAAATAGAGTGGAACCAATCGGAGGAGTAGGGTTTGATTGTGAAACTCCTATAGGAAGGATTGAATGTTTATAACATCTTCTAGCCGAGAACAAAGAGGATGGACAAGTGAGGATGATATCTTGTCACTTTTGATGATTTAATGTGGAAAAAGTTTATGATCCGGTTAATTCTCCATTAAAAAAGGTTCGCATTAACCCACACGGTTTGACCAAGTAAAAACATCCCAGCCATAGGTATTATTAATATAAGATTTATGGCCATTGAATCAGCCTTAGAATCCTTAAAATAAGGCATTAAATGTATTTTACGTCAAAGGAAACGTCAAAAGGGTCAAAACTGTAGGAAGCTGGAAACACTGTTCATATACCAAAAATTTGGCAAAGGCAAGACTACTGATCTAGAAACACTGTACAAGTCTACCGATCTAGAAACACTGTACAAGGCTACCAATAGAAGGTCACCGATATAACCTCACCGATAGAAACACTGTTAAAGTCTACCAATACAAGGTCACTGATAGAAACACTGTTCAAGTATATCGATAGAAGTTCACCGATAGAAGCTCACCGATAGAAGCACTATTCAATTCTACCGATAGAAAGTCAACGATAAAAACACTGTTCACTGATCCTCACCGATAGAAACATTGTTCACCTACTGATACTGTTCATAAAATTAGAAACACTGTTCACAGAACTGGAAACTTGGAAAAGTATTGGGGTAAGTGACATTGACCTCCTTGAACACCTCCAACACCACATTTTTACAAACTAATTGACCGGAGAGGTCCAGGACATTACAAAACTTCTTCTAAGAATGATTTGACATGTGCCTTTTTTGAATGATTTTAAGGTCCATCTTAAGAAAAATTTAAATAATTGATCTCCTTAAATATTCATCATGGAAAAACTAGAATGGTAATTTTGACTCATAGAATATATCTCATTGTTGAAATTTATAGTCCATAGTATATTAGGAAATCATAATCATTAACAAATTCAATCGATATCCATTTATGGATATTTAAATATTTCAATTTGAAAATATTTTCAAATATTTTTTAATTTATATATATATCACACATTTCTCTCTATATATAATCACTCCATTTATTCAATGAATGAGATTCCACTACTGTCCCAAATAATTATTGCGGTAATTTTCTCAGGAATTATCAATTGGATTGGGGAATAATCCATTAATGTGACATTATTCATGAAGACACATCTGAATCCCTTCCTTATCATTTCACTATAAATTATAAACCAATATCCACTATAGGGTAGTGTGAACATAATTAAATTGACAAATATTTTTCTATATTCCTTTTAATTTTATTTATATTCATCTTTCATAGGTACTTTGATCCCTTTCATAAAAAATTTGTTATTGGATTAGAAATCCATGAAAAATTATTCAAAAATCATCAAAAGTATAAAATAAAATATAATAAAACAATAGATCTCATCCATAGTGGATGGTCGGGGATACTGGTTAATGACATAAATCTTTGAACGATTTACGTATATACCCTCACATCATATTATATATCTCAAATAAATGAAACCATATAAATCCAAAAACCACACATTGTAAACAGGGCATAAAAGTTTGCTTTTCACATTGTCTTTTTCAAGGAATTTTATGTATATTCATTTAATTTCATATTATTTAAATAAATAATAATTATATAAATACTATATTTCTTATATCCAGGAAGATACAAGAGCATTAGAATGTGTAATTGGAATTACTATAAATAAATAAAAACCAAAACTAATATGGATAGTTGTCTCTGGTATATCATCCTTTTTGACACTCAACAGATGATATCTAGAATGAAGGATGATCTTTGAATATAATTCCAACTCACGTAGTTGATCAAATAGTTCAACAATAAAGGGTAAATTATATTTTATATTGATATTGATCTGGTTATGTTCCAGATCATTGATGTGTTGATGCGTTGACCCGTATTTTTTCTTAAAAAAATAATTGGTTCACCCCATGGTGATTCACTTGGGATAGAGAATCTATTTTCTAGATTCTCTTAGAAATTCAGCTTAAAAAATTCATCTAAATTATGCCAGTTCTATAATTACTCTTTGAAATAGTTATTGAAGAATGTGTTTGTTCTTTTGAAATTCATCTTCATGATTATATAGAAGACTAATAATGTATTCAGAAAAAAATCATCATATTTCTAAACAATAGACATATCATCAATGATGACTTTTTCCCTAACTATGTTAGATTAAAATAAATTATAAATATGTATTGATATCCATATAGTAGTATTAATTCCCATTGGAAGTTAATGTTCATCCTCACACTAATATACAATCAGCGGTTTATTTTAAGTATCAAATGTTATATCCCTTCAGTAGAAAATGATACGGGATATATTTGAAGAATTTAAACACATTCCCAAAATTACATAAAATTCAAATAGAGGGAGGATAACATGATTTTAATGAAACACATTCCAAAAAACATATATTAGATAATGACTATAAAAATGATTTGTGATCATAATTCCATTTGGTGTTTTTATTTCCAAATCAACATATAATCATTGAGGTGGTGATGTGATACATATTAAAAATTGTCAGATGTAAAAAATTTATATAATTATAATCAAATTATATATTTCTAGTTATATACATTAGGATAACTATACTTTTAACCAACTAATTATCTGAACCCACTTTATTTTAGATATATGTGTACATACCGTTACCCATTTAGTTACTTTATTATGGATTCATACCATCATTATTAACTCTTACATTTCAAAATTGATTCTCATAATTCCTAATACAAATATAACCGAATCATTGAATTTTATTAGTCGAATCCTTATTCTCCTCTTTTTAAATTGACTATTTTTTCAACACCCATCAATAATAACTATCTCAAAAGAAAATATTTTCTATAATTTAATAATTTATTATTTTTCTTTAGATAATTTCCTAGTCGTTTCCACTAATATTTATAGCATATAGGTGGATGGAATTTCGTTCTTACATGGGTTTTAACATTCTAGTATCCATGAAGAAATATTTTTCTCCTCATGTAAAAAAAATTAAAAAAATAATGGGATCTACCACTCCACAATTCTAACATCATAAAACATTGAAAAATTTATTATTAGTTATCAGTGACTCTTATATATAATACATTTTCTATATTATCTTTCATGTTATAAAAGAATAATGTAATTTTTCTTCAAATGATGACTAAAAATAATGAAGATTAACTTGAATGTCTTTTATTATTTTTATATCATTACAAATATATTATTTATCCTAATGTTTTGTCTCAAAAATTTCCCTTCCCATATTAGTATGATGAGTTTAGGGAAATTATTTATTAAGAATACCCTACTAAATCTTCCCATTCCATCGATTTTACTAAATTTTATTGATTTATGTTCTTGATAATATTACACCATTGATTAGATTATACTTTAAATAGATATGGTGATAAGAAAAATATATAGTAGTCCTAAAACTGAAGAATATAATATATATTTTCCATCGCATTTTTTCATTACTCAAAATCTAACAGTATAGATGAACCATGAAATGAAGGTGAAAATTAACATATAAAAGGATCAATATCATGTTTATCCATCATTGGTGAATTTATAATCTAAAAATTGTTAGCCGTAATCTTATGATAATTAATAAAAGGGATAATTGATGTAACAACCACAACCCAAGAATCCTGAAACTTGTTCCTACTTATATTACATTAGCAAAAGATATAGTGAATCTCATCCCAAATGACCAAATATTTTCATAGTCTGGGTAAACAAGATAAATTAATGATTCCCATATTATATATAAATACAAAAATTATAACCTTATTTAAATTCAAGGATTAGTTTATACCCTCTAAAATATCATTGGATATCCAAAATTATACTCTTCATGAAATAATAGGGAAAGGAACAAAAATAATGTCGAGATCAAATGCTTAGTAAATGTTAAGTATAGAGGAAACTATCATTGATAAAAAACAATAACCAACATGGTAAGGTAAATTATTAAACAAAAATTGAATTTAAATTACATGAATATAATAACATGATAGTCATGATCATTATGGAATGTTATTAATTGAAAAGACATCAAATTTCACAAATAACTGATAATAAAATGAATCTAGAGATAATGTAGTTGTGAAAATATCCTAGATATTAAAAACTAAATACTGAATGAAGGAAATGATTACTTAACAGATGTAATGTTTCCCAGGAATATGAATCCCTTACTCTCAAAAAATTTCACAAGATAGTATAAAAAATTCTATTTTTAGGACCATTCACATGACATTTTTTACTAATTGGTTTCAAATACGAAGGGTTTATGGAAAAAAACATTTCATCCCATAAGACTACTGATTCATCAAGGGTACCACTATATAGGATCCAAATCCTATTTCATACATATCCAAATCACTCCTTAAACATTGAATAATATATTTAAAACAAAAATAATATTCCCTGTCAAATATCTATATTGACAAATGAGTACATGTTTATCAATATGTCCCAATATATTGAAAAAACATTCAATGTAAAAGTCATATATACGAATTATATATTGTTTTGAAAATAATCATATACATAACACAAGAATATATATATTTAGAAGGAGTTATATTTCCAATGATTATAGGACATTGAATATTTCTTAGGAATGTTATTCACTACAAAAATTAATGAAGGATGCGAATTCCAGTACATTCCATAGTCAAAATGACCATAAACCAATCTAAGGATAAATAAAAATTTTATCAAAATATTCTCATTAGAGTATGAAGAATGATATTTTATCATTTCTTATCATAAATACTATATAAAATCTTTAAAAGAAATTTTTTTAATTTTGAAAAGTGTAATGAAAATATCTGTTTAAAAATATAATTATTGATTAAAAATTTTAAAATAATTTTCATTGAAAAATATCATAGAATTTCATAAATGAATATTTATAATAGTTAATTTTTCATGAAATCCTGAAATTATATTTCATTCGATGAATGATAAAAAAATTCCTTTCATTTTTTCCATAAAATTCAAACATAAATTAATTTTAACACGATAGAAGATATCATTGATTTTTTCAAATATTAAATATGGGTGAAAAAAATTTATAATTCATTATAAAAGATATAAAACATTTATAATTTTTTTTTTGAAAATAATAATTTGTAGGAAAAAATATTTCCTATCGGAGATATACGTGATGTTAAATTTTATAAAAAATTATAAAACATTTTAAGTAAAAAAATAATAATAAATGGAAATATTAAATTTGAAATGCTATTTATTACCTGATACTAAAAAATGATTTGGAACAATGATCAAGTTATTTCCATTAGTGATAATTTCAGTATAAGAAATCTTAAATAATATGTGATTGTGATATAAACCCTTGGAATGATTATAACATTATATTGAGAAAAACCCAATGAATTATTTCTATGTATCAAATTGAAGTACAAATAAATGAGATTCAATGAAAAAATATATGTAAACATTAAATGAAGACATAATCAGAAAATTATTAATGAAAAAAGTAAGTAATATATCCTATGGAAAATAAACTGAGTTATGAAATTATTTATCACTTAGAAAATTATAATTGAAGACTGCAAAAAAAAAATTCAAATTGAAACGTAAAATAACATAGAGAATTACATAATCATGATATTATATATCAATGAGGTATTATATAAACAATATAAATAAATTAGGTTCATATCATTACAATATGAAACAATGAAATTAAATTAGGATAAAATCCCCTACCTCAAGATTCCTATTGGTCGTACACACCTTAAATGTTAATATTGTGATTTTTTATGTTATTAAACTATTAAATAACCATATTAATATTTAAAATATCATCTATGATACTATTATAATATCTTATAGCATTTTATTTAACAGTCTATCATTATTTTCATTTTTAGGTGTTTATTTCACTATTTTCTCATCCGTTCTTTATTATGAATAGTGTAGGTCGTAGACATATTCTGAAGATATATAATATATAGTATTTTAACCATGAAATTATTATCATATTAATTATTTAATTATACTCATATATATCACCCATTTTTTGTGGTTATGTAATTAGAGTCGCATCGCTTTACAAAAGGAGTGGTTCATGCATCAGTAGACAATATTATCACCGTTACATGAGTGAAAAAAAAGATAGAAAATGATATTCATTTTATTCAATGAAATTTGAATATTTCATCAATATCATAATAATTTAATTTATATAAAATATAAAAATTTAAATTCATCATTACAAAATTCCAATTGAATCGATAGTCATTGAAAAATAACATTAATTCGTGTGGTGGTAGTCTATTATCCACATGATCGACGTTATACTATATCCTATGGAGTCGATGGTGAATATAAATATAATTATATGTATATTTATATATGTAAATAGTTATTCCATATGTATATTTATTTTATAAATATCTTATTAATTATATATAAAATATAAATACATCATTATATCCATTAATGAAATGTGGTAATTAAAAAATGAATGAAATTGCTTCATAATGCGATAGCCCCCTGTACACATGAAAAATGATTTGACAAATCATTTGGTGGATGTTTCAATGGTTATTGGTCATAACATTTCAAAAATTTCTCAATATATGTAATATAATCTGGTTATTATATAATAATAGAATTATAGAAAATGTTGGAGGTGGAGAAGAAAATAAAATAAAGATTTTTTTTGAAGATAATTACCTCTTCTTTGGGCATCATCTTTAGTTTTTCCCTAACGACTTAATAGGATTTATTTCATCCAAATATATATCTTATAGGATTTGGGTAGGATTTTTTGGAATTCATTTTGGAAATTATGGGATGAAAAATGTGGTTTGAAGGTGTAAAGTAGAGAGGATTGTGGGAGGCCTTTTATAAATAGGGTGAGTGGTAAACATGTAGTTTTTTAAATAGATTTAGGATTAACAAATTTTTTCCAAAAAAAGGTCTTAATGATGAACCCCCTGATATAAATTATTGTTTTATGAATAAATATAGTAAAAAATGATTTGATTTTTTTAGATATTTTTATACATTTTCATTAATGTTTTCATGACCCGGTAAACATATTTTTACTTAATCGTAATTATTAAATTTATATATATTCACTAGTCATTATGATACAAAAATAATATGAAATTATGAGAAATTATAAATTATTATGATTTTAAATATTTAATATATCTCAAAAATACAATTCACATATTTGGAAGAATATAATTTAATATTTATCCTATAGACGTGATGAGAAATCATGTTTCTAAAGTGAATATGTTCAAAATAATTCCATATTTTTATATAAATATTCTATACGTAATTTTTTAAAATAAAATAAATTTGATTTAGAGATGTATAATTGTCCTATTTTAAGTGTAATACTAATTAAAAATATTATTTAACATTATAAATTATTTTGAAAAAAACATTTTCTTCTTTTGAAATCCATAATTTTGTAATATTTATAAGAATATAAAATTTCTCTGAATAACTCCCTCAAATAACTATATAAAAATTATTATATACTGATTTCATAGATGAATTTTATTTTTTTTCAAAAAAAATTAATAAAATTAATAAAATTTTATTTTCTATTATGATCACCAAGTGAGTATAAACCGTATTTTAGGAGAATACAGTTTCTTTGAAAACATTTCATTTTCTTTTAAATTAATTTTATTATTATTATTTATAATCAATAGATAAAAAATAAATTTTAAAAAATTTTATATTTTTATAATTCATTTAATCTTATTCATACACACTATTCTAATGGCATGGAAATAACTATCATATTATAAACTAATATAATAATATAATATTGTTATTTAAAAGTAAATCTTTTATGTAATATAAGCTATCATGGAATATTTTTTTATTTATGTAAAATAATAAAAAATCAATGGTACATTTATTTAAGGATATAGAATGTATTGAATTTATATAAAAAAGTAAATATCTATTCAATTCACAGGATGTTATATTCATTTTTATGCTTGATGATATAATTCATGCCGACTATCATATATAATTTTTTCATTTTTTTTAATTTTGGGGAGAAACATTATCCTCAAATTGAATAAATTATGTACCCATAATTAAAACATTACATTTTTAATATAGGGTTTGACATTTAGAAATTCCATTGATGGAAAACCCAAATCAAAATGGTATGTAAAAAATCCTATTAATTAGAAATAAAGTAATGTATAAATTTCATCATGAATAACACTTAACTAAGTTTCCACATAGGAGAATATTGTTTTCATGTGATGATATGGGTATGGAATAAAATCTTAAATATTTACATAGAGTGTCAAATCATGTTCACAGTATGGTCCATTGTTGTGTAATAGGTAATTATCAAGTCAAACCTTCTAAGCCCTTTTTGGAGTTATTACCCCTAGGTCCATATATTCTTGAACCATGTCCACATGTAGTATCAAGACCGGTATGTATTTCTAGAAATACCCACATAATATCTTCCTTATCAATACATTGGGATATTATTCAATGATTATTCTCCAATTAAATTATAGGAATATGTTCTATAATCATTGTTTTCTCGAAATCTAGTTCCAATATTGAGGTAAACATGTCTATGATACAAACTATAGTGACCTCAATTGTAAAATCTCAAAACTGGTGGCCACATCCATTACACATGAATAAAATATAATGAATCTCATCTCGAATTGACAAATAATTTTGTTGTCTTGGTAAAGTAGTTACATAAATGATTCCCTTAAAACATTTGAATACAAAAATTAGAAAATAATTTTTTCTATGAATAATTTATTCCCTATATCATATAATTTCCAATCAAACATAGGACATATCATGTAATAATGTGGAACGGAATCCAAATAAGGGTGGAATAAAATGCACCGTTTGGGTTAAGAATATAAAGAGATATCAATTATTAAAAAGATTATTTAGGATGGACATGTAAATAACTAATCAAAAATTATTTTAAATAACTTGACTACATGAATAGATAAGGAATAATCCATATGGAATGGTAAATAAATGAAAAAAACTATCATTTAATCATTAGATAAAAAGTAAAAGAATTCAAATATAATGTCATAGTAAAACTCTATTCAGTAGTAATAAATTAAATACTAAATGGGGGAAATGATTAACTATCAGATATCATGTTTCCAATGTACATGATACCTTTACCATCATAACATTTTTCAAGACAGTTTAAAAATATACTATCGCAAATTCCATTCAGCAGAAAGGTTAAACTAGTTTATTACAAACACAAAGGGTTTGTGTCTAACTAATTTCATCCCATGAGACTTTCTATGCATCAAGGGTATTATATTAATTTATTCAAACCTTCTATCATACATTTCCAAAGCATTCATAATACATATAATAATAAATTTAATTCAAAAATAATATTCCTTATCAAATAAACATGTTGAGTAAAAAATACATATTAGTAAATATTTACGTAGTTAATTAAAAAACATTCAAGTTAATTTTTTTTCTTAAAATGTAATATATTTTAGGAAATAATCATATCGATCAGACAATAATATTTATATTTAAGAGAAATTTAATAAACAATTATCACAGGGTAGTGAATTTTTAAATGAAATGTTATTGACTACAAAAATGAATCTTAGAGGTGGACTTCAATAAGTACCTTGGTTAAAATGATCATACACAACCCAAAGGAATAAAGAGGATGGTATCAGCATAAACCCATTGGAGTAATAATTAATGGTTTTTGTTATTAGTGATGACAAATACCATAAAAATATCATTAAAATTTTACAAGAGAAAAATATCCTTTCATTTGGAAAATCATTTTGAAAATGACTTTTTAAAACTAAATTACACAAATAATATTTAAAATAACATTCATAGAAAAAAAATTTGAAACATAAAAAATTTTATTGAAAAATTTTTATTATTCATTATGGATATAAATTTCACATTTGAATTTCATGGTAAAACAATTTTTTTTTTACATTTCTTATAAAATAAAAAGTGGAGTTATTTTAAAAATGAAATAATATTCCATTGAAGAAATTGAAAAAGTAATTATTGGTGAAAACATTTAATAAATGATTTTTAATGATTAATTTTTTTTGAAATAATTTAATGAATAATGAATTTGGAAGAAAATATATTTCCATCCAAAGAGTAAAATGTAGTCATACTTTCTTAAAAAACATTTATAAAATTTTTTTTGTTCAAAATAGTGAAAAAATCAGAGTATTATAAGAAAAATATTATGATTAACCATACTATTACAAAACAAAATGTTCCATTAATAAATTATCAAATAAATTTATGGTGAATTTCAATGTAAATTATCTTGAATAAAACAAGAATGTGAAGTAACCCCTGAAATAATCCTAAAGTGGAAGTGAGTTTAAACTAATGATTTAATTATGTGTATCAAGTGTAAATAATAATACAAAAAATTAAAATAAAAAAATATATATTCAAAATTTATTACACACATAATCATAGAATATTGACAAGGACAATGGAAAAATATAACCCAATTAAAAGAAATTATGTTATTAAGTTTTTGACCACTTGGTAACACTAAATTATAAGCCCCATAGATTAAATAAAATATATTGAAACTAAATATTCCATGAATAATTATGTATACATGTTATTACATGTAATGTGTCATTATATACACAATATAATATAATTTAGGTTGTTGACATTATAATATGCTTTAGTGAAATAAAATTGAGACGAAATCTCTTACATCACACTTACTTTTGGTTGTACTTACTTTAAAATCATGTATCCTAGTTTTAACCATTTTAATAAATTATTACATTGCAATATGTATATTTATAATATAATCTATGATCCTTTTTAATATCTTATCCTCTATCAATTTATAATGTTTCATTGTTTTCAATGTTTTAGGTATTAATTTCATTGTGGTTTCATCTGTTTTTTGTCATGAATGTTTTAGTTATTTTACATATTATATAGATATATCATCAAAATAATTATAACAATTACATAATTATCATATTATTTCTTTAATTATACATATATATATATATAATCCATTTTTTGTGGACATGGAAATAGAGTCCCACCACACTTTGCGAAGGTTGTATTCGATACGTACAAAAACATCCTTATCCCATATACATGAATGAAAAGGAAATAAATAAAATGATATATATTAAATTTAAATGTTTTTTATATTAAATTAATATCATAATTATTTCATTTATTTCACATATTATAATTAATGTTATCTTTATCAAATTCTATGTAAATCATTAGTGAAAAATGAATCAAATTTCTTCGTGTGGTGGTAGCCCGCCGTTCACACGAGGGTCATTATATTATCTCCGATGTAATGGAAGGTGAATATATATATATATATATGTGAAATACTGAATGAATAGAAATAATTATGTTATTAATGAGACCTATATTATATATGAATTATAAATACATAATTATTTAAAATAATGAAACATGGTATTGGAAAAACAAAAAACATTGATTCCCGAGGTGGTAGTCTTCTATACACACTGAGGATGATTTCACAACCCATTTAATTGATGTTTTTGTGGTTTTAGGTTTTAAAATTGAAAAAATATCATTAAATGTATTATAGTTAGGTTAATATATAATCATTATATATTTTATATTTAAGAAGGTGGAGAATGAAATAAAATAAAGACACTTGTTGTAGAACATTACCTTGTCTTCGAGTATCCTCCTTATCCTTTGAAAAAATACTTACTATGATGGATTTATTTAAAATATAATGGCTATATAATTATTATAGTGATTTTATTTGTTTATTTATTTTTTGAAATAAATTTTTTTTAAGGTGTGATGTGGATAAGAGATGGTGGCCTTTGATAAATGGGGTGAGTGGCACTGTTGAATTTTTTTGAAGTGAGTTAGGTGTACCCAAATTTTACTTGAAACTAGGTCTAAATAATGAACCAAATTATTTCCTTGGATGTTTATTTTATAATCAAGGATATAAAATGTTGACTTAATAAGTTTATATTCATTATTAAACCTTTTACTGAAAGTCTAATCATTTAATAAAATCATTTTTACCTAAATCAAAGTAGTAAATTTTAACTGCATTTACTAGTAATTATTGTTAGAAATTTAGTTGAACATATTATAAATTATAAATTATTATGATTAAAAATATTGAATCATTTTTTAAAAATAAATTCACATTATTGGTATAATATAAATTGAAATAAATCCCACACATGGATTGGTAAATGGATTTTTAAAGTAAAAATGATCAAAAGATTACAGTCTTTTTATTTCAAAATTAAATATGAAAAAATTTCAAATAAGAAAAATTGGATTCATAGATTTATAATTTAATTATTTTCACTTTTATAGTTGTTAAATATAATAATACATTATAAATTATTTATATGAAATTATAATTTTAAATTAAAATCTATTATTTTTCACTGTTAATAAAATAATGAAACTACTTATAAAAAATCACACAAAAATAATGTTTAGTTTATTATATAAAAAGGATGGTTAATTTTGGAATAATATTTTTAAATGTCTTAAAAATTATATTTAAATTATTTTGGCCAAGAATGACAAAACCATCTTTTAGGAAAATACAATATCTCTAAGAAAATTATTTTTTGTTTAAATGATTATAATTATTAGTTATAATAATTTTATATCATATATATTTACTTAATATATATATCTATATATTCATTGGATAATTAGTCTTATTTATACCCAGTATTCCAATATCTAGGTGATAACTTTCATATTACTTACAAATATTAATAATATACTGTTTTTCAGTAATACTAGGTCCTATGTGTATTGTAAACTAATGAGGAAAATTATTTATCCATATAACATAATATAAAATCATAATTCATGGAATTTATAGTAATATAATGTATCTAATTTCTTTAAAATAGTATATATTTCATAAAATATCATGATTTTTATAACTTTCTAAGATTAGTTTTTGTTTGTTGTAAACACATTCAAATATAATTTCTATATTTTTGAATTTAAATGTGTTATAATACATATGAAAAAAATTTAAGACATCAATTCAAAATCATTTCCAAGCATAATATTTTGATAATATCTAAAATAAATTATTCAAAAACATCAAAATTCGTATAAAACCATTCCTAATCATGTCTATGTTAATCATAATCAGCTATAAATATATGAATATTGCACTATGTAATGAATTATTGGAAAATAATAAAACCACCCGTCAGATAATCATTATCCATTAATATTCATAAGTCAATATCATGAATGCATTGATAATTTCATCATATCATAACATGTGGAAAATAAAATAGGTTTCATCATGATTTTATCATCATGGTCAATAACCATCTATATAATGAATTAGAACTGTATCATAGGATCATATCACTAGTGAATCATAAATAACATCAGTGGTTGTTTTCATAAACAAAAATACCTTTAAAATATATTTGGAACATTTCTTGTAGAAAATATGCTTTTAGTTTGGAGATATTTATATAAAATCTAAAAAGTTCAAAAATATTATGGAATTTTTAATAATAACATGAAACAATGTAATTTAATATTTAGATAAAAATGTATTCAGGATGGTGTTAAAATTAATTCATCGGCTATATATTTAAATAATTATTTCATTCATGCATTCAGTAAAAGTACCTCATTCGAAAATTGAGAAAAAAATATTATTTGTAAAATTTTTCACAGATACTAAAATATCGATCAAAATTAATTTAAAAAAATTAGGTAATAGAAAAAAAATATTCATGAAAATATTTACATAAACTATGGACATGTAAGAAAAATATTATATTAGAAAAATAAAACATTGAAAAATTTTTATAAAACAAATTATGAATCAATTTTTATAATAATAAGGGGAGAATGAAAATAAAACATGAAAACATTATAAAAAACTACACGAGAGAAACTAAATTGGATTTGAAATATAAGGATCATATAATCTCCCTCAATAGATATTTAACATAAAAATACTAAAAATAAATTTGATTGGTAAATCAATTCCTTACATCATTTCCCTTGTTTTTCAATATGACTTCATACATTTTTATAATACATATTGATTTATGAGAAAAATATTATATAAAAAAATTCATAAATAAATTATAGTTACAATGAATTTATAATTATGAATGATCCGTTTATCAATAATTTAATGATTAAAATAATCATTCAGGTGAAAACCGATCCATTATCCATGCACGTTTCAGTTCAACGGGTTTCACTACATATATCATGGTCATGTTTTTACCATCATAATAATCTTTTTATGTGATTATTTGAAAATTTATTAATTAAAAAAAATTAAATTATTAATATAAATTTGTGATTGTATAAATAATTATATAAATTCTTGTAGATGATGCTATGTACGTATGCATGAGTGATGTATTCAATTTTCTATAGACGGAAAAAATAATGGTAAATTATAATTAATATTAATGATGATATTATTTTATCATAAATATAATATATATTAATAAAATATATCAATATTAAAATCCTTGTATAGTAGAATTGAAAGATAAAATATATCACTTCATAGAGGTGGTAATCCACATATTCGCACAAGCGTTGTTATTTTTTTCTAATGAATGAAAAGGTAAGATAAATGATATGATATTATAATTAAATAAGATTAATTAGGTTATAAATATCATAAATAATCCTTAAATATATAAAATTAACCATCCATTGATGATAATTATAAGAAATGAATCACATCACTCGATGGAGGCAGGAATCCACATGTATCAACAGGTCATAATTTCATTTCGCATTCGTTGGAAATGAGGTTGAAAATGGTTATCCAAAAATTACTATATTATATTATTATATTTATCATTTAATATTCGTTATTTTTTAAGGAACAATATATATAAATAAATAATAGATAATAATTAAATGTTTTATGTAAGATGATTTCCTATTCATTAAGAGACATCCTTTGGATCACACCTTAATCCTTATTATTTATGGACATACTATAACACCCCAAACCCTAGTATCCTTGATCCAGTGCATTACATTATTAAACGTTAATTGATAAAAGGAATAAATTCTGTATAGACGGAATAGTTAAATAGTTTTGGAACACTAGACACACACTTTAATCATACATTACAATATAAAACACAAAAAAAAAACCTTGGGAATCCTTTGATGAAACCATTATTATCATATATAGTCCTTAAATATTTTCAAAAATACATATATTGGACTCCTACGAGAAAATAGAACATAATAAAGTGTTGAGATCAAACTCTAATGATGATTATTTATATTGAAAGAATTCAAAAATAAGAAATAAGAAATATAGAAATATACATATTGGTAATAAATGACATTTAATAAATAAATATAGCACATATTGATAGAATAACTGATTATTAAATAATTCCAAATAAATACTCACATGAGATAAAAAACATTACCATTTATGTTCTATTAATTGAATAATAAAATGGGATTCAATAACTAATCTTGTAATGATGGAATTCACAATTCCATATGCCTAAGACATACCTTCGAGGCCTCTATAAATAATTTGAAAATAATTGGGCAAGGCCTCAGCAAAAATCCTATATAGATTGTGTCAGGATACCATTCAACTCATATATATTCTTTATTAGTCTCTTCCCATCACTTATTAAGACCAATACATTCCTCATATAAAAACCATGATAAAATTGAATCAAAATCCCTTATCAAAATAAATAAGTATCAATATAGGAAAAACTACTCATACATAATATCAATAATTCACAATCCAATGTGATAATAAACTATTTAAAGAATTATGGAAGATTCTATTACAAGATATCAACCTCAAAGAATCAAAATATTCAAAAAATAATGTGGACATAGAGTAAAATACATTAACTGAGATCATTGAAAATTTCCTGATTAAACTATCATTTTAACATTAAAAATAACATATTTCAAAATCTCTGTGATATTATAAAAGTAAAAATTTTCTTTTAATATAATAAATATAAGTTTTAGAGTATTCCATGAAGAATTTATGTGTTAATACAGAAGGAAAATCCACTCATGATGTATAATTAAGAAAACATTCTTTCGATATTTATGTTAGAAATGCCACAAAGAACCTTGTTTATAAAATGACAAGATATAAAAATGATTTTTTATTAAAAATACAAAAAACGAGACTAATATAATTCAAATAATCATAAGTGAATTTTAAAAAAACATTTTAGGAATTTTTTTTAAAAAATTTAATGGAAGTAAATGAGCGTTATCAATAAATTTTTTTGAGGAGAATATTTAGAAAAGAGAGTCTTTTAAAAGTATCATATCATTGATATAAGGAATAAAAATGTTAATAAATTATATCCATCTTCTTTAAATACAAATAAAAACTGAAAATAAACATAAGTTAATTAAAATTTGTTTCTTACATAATCTTATAATGGGAAAATTAATTATCTAGACATTCAACCAAATGAATGAAAATTTAGTCATGAATTCCATTATTACTTGTAATTAGTCGAACCAAATGACCCATTAAATTAATAATTATAAAATGAAAATGTTAACAGTTTGATTAAACAATTAATAATTATATTATATATAAATCTATATTATATACACTAGAAAAATAAATTGGTGGTGAATAAGTCATATATCTCACAGAAGTAAAAGTGAGATGTGAAACCCATTAATCTCGCGCTTCCCTACATTAGTGCATATATTAACTACTTATATAATGGTTTATATAATTTTATTAACAAATTAAAAAACTATATTAATATTTAAAATACCTTATGTTATGATTTTATAACATCTTTTGTCTAACTTCATCATAATATCTCTTTATTGTATCGATTTTATGTGTTTTCATTCCATCGTTTCATAATCGATTCTCTTTTGTATAATTATGGATGTTCATGTAAATTATAAAAATAACTCTAGATGTTAAATAAAAATCTATTAGTGAAATTATAGTAGTATTAGTGGTCTGATATATCATTTTATTTTCTAACATGAGGATTTCCCATTGGATAAAATAATAGGGATAAATATTTAGTATATTTTTTGCAGCTTTTCTAAATATCAGAAACTATATTGTTTTATTCAATATTATGTCTATATGTTAGTAAAATAAAATTAGATAGGTTATAATAAATACATTTATTTATTAAAAAAATATTTAACCATTATAAACATTTTATTACCATCCATGAAATAATTTAATGGAAAACGAACAAAAAATTTATTCACTGAGGAAATTAACCAGTATAACATGGAAAATAGTTTTGTTTCATTGAATAAGAGGAGTCAATAAAAATGATAGATATATGTTATTAAATTTCAAAAATAAAAAAATATTATATACATGATTTTGTAGTTATCATGCCATTATGTATGAAACAAATTAAGAGATAATATAAAAAAATGAAAATAAGACATGTGTTTTGGGAAAATTACATTTGGAATATACCCTCCTTGGGGGAAACATTGCGGACCTTGGATTTGTTATATTGGTCAGTACAGTTGAAATATTATTTGGAAAAACCGATTATGAGAGGTTTTGGTAAAGATTTTATGAGCTTCAAGGATTTTTGGACAAAATAGGTTATTATATATACATTAGGAGAGGTGGGTTTATGTTATTAAATAATAATTATTTTATGCATAAAGCCAACCACATTGAGGTTGAATTTATTTCCATGTATTTGGATAAAAAATAATGTTTTTTATGGTTATGTTTGCTAAATACTTCAAAAATCCATTTAATATTTATATTTTTTTGTTTTTAGGCCTTTACCTTTAACCATTAACCATATTCATTATATTACAAATACCACAGAAAATATATTTATTACCATTTAAGTTTTATTATGTATAAAATTGAAAATAAACATAAATAATAATTTGGGCCAAATTATTTAAAATATAGAATACATGAAAAAAATTCAATTCACATAATTAGAAAAACATGATGTTAAATTAATCAAGCAAACATAATAAAAAATGAGTTTTTTAAAGTGAAATGTTAAAAATTTTGAAATATTTTTATATCCAATTTCTATATTAAAATAATTAAAATTGTATATATTTTATTTATATATTTATAAGTGAACTAATTATACTTAAAAAATAAATAAAATTAAATATGACTATATAAAAAAATTACACAAAAAACTTGTTTTCAATTTAAATTCAATATTTTTAAAATTTTCCAAAATAATATATCATGTTATAAAAATATAAATCATTATACCTAATGTAATATGATTATAAATAATTTAAAAATTTATTTTTTCAAGAAAAATAAAATTTATTAATTTTTAAAAATTTGTATTTAAAACAGGTATGCCAATAAAAGAATAAAATTCACATTTTAGGAAACAATATATATTTTTTCATAAAATTGAATTTATTTCATATAATAATATTATAAAACATATTAATGGAATTTGAAAACATTTTATTTAATATATTAAACATAATTTTCATTATTACGTTCCAATAATATCAATTAATTTAATTTATTATAATTAAAGACCATTATCTGAATAAAAAATAATTTTTTATAAGAAAAATCCTTTATGTTCTATTGGATTTAATTTCTATATATAATTAATTTAAACCCATTTAATTAAATTAATAATCATTTTTAAAATATATTTTAATAATTATGTTAATCCCATTGATTCCCTCCATTTCAACAATTATGTGATAACTATTATAGTTAAATAAATACATTTAATGATTTCCTTAAGGTTGTTGTTCAGTGTAATGTAAGCTATCAAAGAAATTTAATTTATATAAGAAGATACATAGTATATAATTTTTGAGTGTTATATTTCCACATATTTCTATTAAATTAATCCCAACAATTTTTAAATTTTACATGAAAAATCTTTGGTTTATACTTTAAAATTCATTTGTGGTAAACCCACATCATAAATAGGTTTAACAAAAAATCCCAATATTGGGTGGCAGAGAGAAATATGATGTTCACCTCAAAATTATTCTTTTTAAAAGTATAAAATTAGTGAGAAGTTGAAACCTAAACATTGAAGATAAATTGAACTATCATGTTTTAATGGAATTTGATAGAGAACACAGTCATTAGATGATTAATGTTCCCAAAAACCATAGAATAAATAGTTCTAAAAATATTCATTGATATCCTAAAAAATAATTGTAATAGTATAAAATTTGATTTCAAATCAATTTTAGAGTATAAACATACTTCTTTTAATCTCATATGTAAAATATAAATCTTTGTATTTTATTTAATCTTTTTTACCTTCATCCCTTATGATATGAAATGATTTTTCAAGATGTATTTATTTTTATGTGTGAAGCATATTAATGAATCATAATATCTACATGTTATTTTTTCATCTAATAAATGTTTATTAAATCCAAAATTATTAGAACATGATATCCAGTATGATTAATCTTACCTTAAAATCAAAATATAATATCCAATGTTTATATTATTCGATTATATAAGTAATAAATCATATGAATCATCCAAAACATGTCTTTCCAAATTCAATGACTAAAAATTTATAATGATGGTCACTAAATTTCCAAAATAATTTTAACATCAGATTTTTGAAAAACAAACTATTATATATATTATTTTGAAGTACAATATATTTTAATATATTAGTCAACATTAAAACATAATGAAAAAAATCACGATTTTTAGAATAATATTATAGGATGTTGAATATATTCCCTAAATTCGCTCATGTAGTAATCCAAGAATAAACCTTCAAATAACTATCCACTTTAATGGTCGCTATTGATATCCTATAATAATATCATTGTAATTATTAACCCCAAGTCAAACACATATTAAGGTTATCTAACACAAATAATGTTTTTATAAAAAATTACCTGTAGTAGAATAACTTCTCTTGGTCAGTGGTAATATTCATCACATGATTCCAAATCCTTAATAATATGTTCTATTGTAAAATCCATATATATATATATATATTGATTCATAAAACTAGAATATAATTTGTAATTTTACAAATTAATTATAGAATCAAAATACAAAACAACATTAATTATCATACTTCATTATTATTCAATTAACTATGTTTTAACATATTATTCCCTATTACCTTATTTATTTCATTTTTCATTTGTAGCCACTTCATCGTCAGTAGTATAACCATTTAATGTATAAAATTTCTGATTTAATTCATGATTTTCCAGCTTGATAATATATTTTATTAATGATAATACATTCTACATTTAAAAAATTCAACAATGGAGAATATCAGGGGAGACTATTATTCCAAAACATTTCATTTCCCTTAGAAATTACTTTCCTTATATACTTTATTCAACTCCCAAAACATATTTTGGTTCAAAATATTGTTTAACAAGAATTTTACTTCTCACTTTATCAATATATACGAAACATAATATACATTTCTCCATTATCTCCACCAAGTGAGATCTTAGAGAAATTCAACCATTATTTTCTCTCAGGAGTCTTAGAGTGGGTAATGATGTGTGTTTTTAATCTTATATAATGTTAATTGATTAGGATTTATAACAATATCCTCTAACCATCACCCCATTTGGTTTTAAATAAAAATATTGTCTAATGTATTACACAATAACCTAGTTTTTTAATGTTACATCCATTGGATAAAAACAAAAGAAAAATATAGGAAATACTAATAATGAATATTATCACATAATTATGAAGAATCATTTATTCGATGCAGGATTAACCATGGTTATCCACGTTTATTAGTAAATCTACATGATATTATCCTATAACTATAATTATTTTGAAATTTAGTAACAAGGTTATATTAAATAATCTATGTTTTTCTAACACTATATCCCATGGTTTTTAATAAACTTCCTCTAATACCAACTTTATCCCCCCCAACCCATGTATCCCACAAATGATGCCATAGTTTTCTAAATTGAAATTTTTATATGTAATCACATACCAAAGGACAAAACAGTTTATTAATTTTGGAACACTACATACATACTCTAACCTTACATTACAACATAATGAATAATATAAAACATATAGAATCATTCGAATACACCATTATTCACCTAGCTTATCCCTGCAAACAAACCAAAATATAAATCTTGGTATCCTAGGGAAAACTAAAACATAAAAAAGGGGGGATCTCAAATGCTCAGTAAGGGTCATTTATTTTAGAATCATTCACTAATAAAGAATGAAAATTATGATAATTTATATTAATAAAACACATTCCAATAAATCAATAAATTGAAAAGTTTATGGCCATCCTAAAAAATTATTAAATAATTACAAATATATAATAATAAGATATATAAACCTTAACCATGGATATAATACTATTAATATAATCACATAGAAGTCAATAACAAATACTTTATAGATTGAACTCATAATTTTGGGCATCAAAAACACATTATCATAACCTTGAACAAGATATCTAAAAAATTATCATACCATCAACAAAAAAATGGTTTATCTCACGAGACCTACCGATTCATTACGGTGCTACATCAAGCCCATTTTACCACATACTATGTCAAAAAAATTTCTTCATATATAAAATTTATTTCAACTGAATTAACATGTCTTAACAAAATCAATAAAATTCTATTTTATAAGATCTATTCATAACGAGTATCAATACATCCCAACTAAAACTAATCATAAACTATTTAACAGTGTATGGAATTTGGTATAATAATAGATAATCCTAAATAATGAATAATAATCATTGAAGGATTCTCATATACTTTAAATGAGATCATTGAAAATTTATTGGGAACTATATCCTTTTTTTCACATTGATAATCAATTATTAATAAAATTATATAAAATTATAAAACAATGATTTTTATTTTAAAATAATAAAGAAAATTTTTCAATGGATTTATTATTCATTTATGTATCAAAATATAAGAAATTTTCTCTGGCATCATATTAGAAAAAAACATCCCCTCCTTATATTTTGAAGAAATGTTTCAGTGAACTGTTTTTAGAAGACAATAAAATTGAACTTTTAAAAAAGTTCATAAATAATTAATAGTGAGACAAAATTACCTTATATAATAATATTATAATATTAGGCAAATGTATATTTTTGGAAAAAACTTTAGAAAAAATGATCATGAAAGAAAAAAAGGTTTTAAGGAAATTTATAAATAAATATATATATATTAAAATAATGTGACAAAAAAATATAATTTCAGTGATATGAGTGTTATTATAATTCATAGATTATGTATATCCAGTATAAATGCACATAAAACAAGTTAAAATTCAATATATAGTAATCAAAATCTATTTCAAACATAATCAATGCATGAAAAAATCAATGAAGTGTAAGTTTGACCAAATGAAGGGAAATTTTGTCTAGAACTCCCCTATTACATGTAATCAATCAGATTGTATGCTCACTAAATATTATAATTATAAAATTGAACATTTAATAGCATGTAAATATGCATATTTAGGTTATTATTATCAATTTACATTATGTACTCCACACAAAAGTAACATGTGGTTAATAACTAATATATATCACAAATGTAAATGTAAGATTATAAATCCATTATGGCATGCTTCCTATTAGTGTTTCATACATTAAACTCATATATTATGGTTTAAAAATGTTATTAAATCATTAAATATCTATAAAAAAATTTATAATACCTTATTTGTTGGTTCTATAAAATATTCTGACCTATTTCATCAAGAATATTTCATTAATTTTATGGTTTTTGGTGTATTTGTTTCATGGTATCAAGACCAAATTTCATGAGTATAATTATGGATGTTCTTATAAATTTTGAGTAAAAATATTTAAGTTGAATAAAATTGCATTAATTATCATCAATAAAAATTAATGGTCCCATATATCATTTAATATATTAACTGGAGGATGATATATTTAATAAAATGTTAATGATAAATGATTAGTTTGTTTTGGCAGTTTTATTGAATAGCGTGAATTAAGATCATTTTTCAATATTATTTATATATATTAGATTAATAACATGAAATATGTTATTATATACCAAATAAAAGTTTATTTAACCAGAATAATATTTTTACGACTATCCATGAAGGAGGTAATGGAAAACTGAAAAATTAATTATTCACGTAGGCGATTATCTAGAATAACATAGACAACAGTATTGTTTATTTGAATAAGAGATGGTTATAAAAGGTATGGTTGTAAGATATATCATTAAAACTGGGAATATTATATATATACATTATTATATAGTTTTCATTCATTTATGGATAAAGGATATGATGAGAAAGTATAAAATGATATGAATATAAGAGAAATGTTTTGAGGAAATTGCCTCTTGAATATCTCCACCTTATAAGACCCTTCGTGGGACTTTTTTTTGTATTTTGGTGCTACAAAAAGAAATTAGTTGGGGTAGAGTGACAAGTGGATAGTTTGTTATATATTTTTGAATATAAAGGTTTTTGTGTGTAAATGAAATTACAACCTAGTTTTAACCCTATGATTTCAAATATCGAAACTATTTTACTAGTTTTAATTCTAAAAATTGGAAAAACTAATCATAATATAATCCCATGGATACCAAGAAAAAAAAGATTTTTAAAGTGAAATGTCTAAAATATTGAAATTTTTTCATATTAAATTTTGATTTAAAATTGACTCAGATGACCTAAATTTGATTTTTTTGTAAATGTTAACAAATTATAATTTTATAAATAATTTAAAATAAATTTAGCTATATAAATAAATAAGAGGAAAAATAAATTTTCAATTAAAATTTAATCTTTTTATCTTTTCAAAAAATGTTCAACTTGTTAGAAAAAATATAAAAAGTTGACCCAAAGATAATTTTTATATCCCTCTTTAATAAATGATTAATATTATGTCATGGAAAATTTATAAACTTTTGAAACATATATTTAAAACATATGTTCCATTAAAAGGTGAAAATTTTCCTTTTAAAAAATATTTCTTTTTAGAATAAAGATAGATTTATTACATATCAAAAACTTATCAATCATCCTAGATGAATTTTAAAAAACATTTAACATATAAATTTGAAATTTAAATAATAATTTTCTCTAATAGTTATTTATTTAATTTATTAATAAAAAACCATTAAGGGCATAAAAAACTTTTTTATAAAATCACATCCTTTAATATCAATTTTTTATATTGATTTATTATTTATTTATAATAATGATTTTTTAAAAAAAACTTGTAATATATAAATACATAATTTAGTTAACAGAATTCATTCCCTCCATTCCAAGGCTAGGTGATAACTATAAATAAATGTAAATTCATTTTTTTTAATTTTCCAAATACACTTTATGGTAAAGTGAGAAACCAGAAGGGAAAATAATGACAATGGAGAACTCAAACCAAAAAACAAGCAGAAAAAATCTTATCTTGGAACCTTTTCCAAGACTAGACACACTGAGACATTATGAGTGAAACAACCAACCAAAAGAGCACTTGAATAGTTCAACATTAACCAATGCCACCATCGTAATCCAAAAAATAATGAAATCCATCAAACCCAACCAAATTGGGGTTGTTGACAAATGATCATGAATTAATGGTCGAGGGAACCATGAAAGAATGGAACTCTCTAGGAACAGAATCCCTCAACATCCATTGGTGATGAAAACTAGTACCAAGAGAGACCTCTGTTGGTCGTGTATGCACCTATGACTGTCCTACACCAATGATTCCAAAGAAAACTCTATGAGATGATCTTGAGCACCAGTGGATGGTGAAAAATTTCTGAAATTGAAGGGGAAGAGGCTCGAACAAATTATAATGTTTGGAATATCCATCACACAAGCAGTATAACTGAACAACACCCCTAGAAAGAACATCAACATCCAAATTTCAAAAAGTTTAGTATGACTCCAAAACTAAGGTACACAATCAAAATGCCATCAATAAATTTGAATGATAGAGGAGTTTATATTAGGAAGTGATCCAAAACACACGCATTGTGACGTGGGTCACTTCTGTGATAGAGATCCTGAGCACACAAGTTAGGTTTCAAGGACAATTGATATCCTAAAATCACACGTCGGTCTATCGAACAATGGTAATCTAGGCTGCATGTGACACTTGGAGTCTGAGAAGGATAAAGGCACTCGAGCTGTCAATGAAAGTAACCTCATGAAGGTGGGATCTGTGAGGATGTTGATTGTGGTAGGTCTTGTGGATAACGTTGCTCGTGGGAGTCGCGGAGCCATCAGACATCACACCAGGAGAGGAGAGATAGTCACTGATCCCTTTATTCATCGGCTTATACATTTCCATTTTATAGAGGTTACGATGGATCCCAATGCAGATAAGAAGATGGCCATAAAAAATCTAGTAGAGGATAATAAGACAGTTGAATAAAAGAAGCATTTGAAGAAGAGTGTCGAGTCCTACAAGATCTACATCATCAGGGTTCTCATGAATGTTCATTCGATATCAGAATCTTGATTAAGTACATTGGGATAAAGAAAAACATTATCTATTAAATCATTGAGAATTTCAGCTAGGATTTGTCACACCATGCTTGGTACAATAAGAAACTGACCATCACATCTCGAAGATCAAAACAATGTTTCAACTTGTTCTTGTCGGATTACTATATTAGAATGTCATACTAATGGAACCAAAACTATTACTATGTTCAAATGTTCATATGTATTCATCCTTGGACTCTTACACTTGAGTATTGGTGGTATGTATTATTTGATTGTGATTAGTTAGTTATAGCAGATAACATTGTTAAAATTGTTTCTTTATTAGTCCCATTCTCATTGTGGTTAATATCTTGTTTGTGATAATTAAATTATTGGATTTGCAATGTTTTAATGAAAAAATTAAGAGATTGACTTTCCATATTTAATAGTTATGAGGGGAAAAATGTATTTACTTAAAATATTTACATTATATAAGGTAACTTTTTTGAGCAAGCTGAGTAGTGATGGGAAGGTGGACACTGATCGTATTGTTTTTGATGCTTGGGTGCAGCTTTTCCTTACTTTTGAATTGGATTATATTTTGTCTTAATGATCATTTCCTTGGAGACCTGGTTATGTCTTATGTATCTAATATCAGTTTGGTTTCTCACTTTTTCCTCAAATGTTCTTTTGAAATAAAAATCTAATTTTCCCTCAGTAAAACCAAATGGAAAGGAATTCATTGTTAAATTAATATAATGTTTAAATAACTTCAAAAAATAATATTTATATGATTCTTAGAGTATTTTTACCCATATTTATTCGATTAACAATCAATAAACTTATTTTATCCCTACTAATGATAACCAAAATTTTCTATTTTATTATTAATTATGAATAAAATTATGTTACCCCAATCAATGATTTTCAATAATTTTTATTCAAAATACACAATCCATTTTACAATTTTTGATTTATAAAAGTAATAGAAATTCTTTTACAAATAGGTACAAAACATCCAACAAAATCATTTTTCACATTATGTATTCTGAAGTGTAAAAAAATGACTAACATCTTCCATTTCAATATAAAAAACAATTAGTTGAATGTTAAAATATTTTATAGAATATATGATTTAAAATTTTAATAAAAATAATATATTTATATATGTGAATTTAATTTATTAAGATAATAGCATATTTTTCATACAAAAATCGGTATTAAGAAAAATAAATATTTTATCATTAAAATGATTTATTTTAATTTCTTTCCAATTAAAAACCAATGAATTTATTTTATTGGTATGAAAAAAAAAATTTATTAATTTATTTAGTTAAATTCATACCCTAAAATCCAATTTTTAAGTGTTATCTCTGACATTATATATTAATATTTCAATAGTATATCAATGTTTTATTTAACATGGTGTTGTACATAATGAATTATATCAAATAAAAAAAATATATTTAAAGAGAAATATATCATAGAATCATAGGGTGTAAAAAATCCCCATACAGGGATGAAAATTCAGTTATAGAATTTTTGATCAAGACCCTTAGAGGATATGATAAATAGTGACCAACTACCATGGTGAGACAAGATATTCAATGGAAATCACTAATTTAGAGGTCGAGGATGAGAGATTTGCACATGATTACATTTTTAATTAATGTTCATGGATGTTTGGTTTGAATGATAACCATGAGAGATAAATTTAAACATTATGGGTATGTGAAAAAGATAATCATAATCATAGTAATGGGAAACCACTTGATGTAGTATCTTGGGGAACTAAAGATGGTGGAAGTGGTAATCACAAAATAGAATCCTCAAATCACTTTTTTCAGTCTATTTTTTATAAAATGATATATACCGAATATATTTTCTTTTACAACTATATATATTAAATAATTTTTTATAGTCTAGGATTGGAAGAATTAATGTATATTTAACTGTTCTTTGATCAATAAAATCATAAAATCCTATTGTTATTCATAGATTGTGTAATTGATTTATTCTCTCTATTATATAAGAAATAATTACAAATATACGGAAGATTTAATCTATATTAGAAGTTGAAAATATCATCATAAATCAATGGGATAGAATGATTATGTCAATTTTTATAGGAATTTTATTGTGTGTCATTTTCATCCAATGTTCTAATTTTCCCTTATATATGAGCATCATTTATTCACTATCTTTTGTACTGATGGGTGAGGAATAAGGGATTCATTTTCCGTTATTACATCATTCATTGTTTATTAAATAAAAATATTAATGTTAAATTTTCCCCAACAAGAATCTATTATTTTTAGTGTTTTGATAGTTATATATGTCTTTAAGAGTGTTAATTTTGATTGGCTGACCACTAAATATTATTTCGGTGTTTCAACTCTCATATTACATAGATTTATATATATTCTATTGTTAATCATGATAAAATGGAATAGATTTTTTTAATTCATTTAATTTTTGTTTCCCCTAATCTATAATTTTTTGTAAATACATTTTTTTTTTCAATTTTAAGATTATTTTTGGTTCCTTAGAAAGATGTGGGTGGACTTTGTATGATAGTCTAACTGTGGGGGATCAATGTTATACACAATCATTAATGTGAAGCTCAAAATTTAAAAATCACTCATAGAAACTCCAAATGGTTACTGAATCAATAAATAGGTATGTAACATTATTCCAAAGGTAGGTGGTCAGTTTTAGATTTAGAACCAATGATGCATAGGAACTCACATAGGCTAAAAGGATGATATTTAGAGCTCATTAAACCATTTTGGGAGGGATTTTTGACTACTATGATACTCTCTTATAGATTTATGATATGTCACAGAATCTCAACCTAATATTCATATGACATTGGTTACACTTAACAAATCATCATAGGTTATGTCTATTTATATGAAATGAGGAGTGAGTCCTTTTGGTGAATCCATATGAATGTGTCTGAGGTTCATCATCCATTTTCAATTGGTGGGTATCATCTAATTTTTTATACCTGTATAACTAAGCATTACATAGTTTCTTCTTATCCAGTGAGATGATTAATATCTCATGTGTGGGATTGAGAAAGTACAATGTGTCCTATATATATAATTTTATAATATGAATCAAAACCAACACATTTTATTAAACTGATGTTGTTTATTGTCATATGGAATGGAAGTACATGTGGTCACATGGGCACATGGTATTTGGGCTAAAACCATGAGGAGGAATCCTATGTATCTTGGTTATAAAAGGAATTAAAGTTATTATAGTTTTTTTCACAACCTTTAGACTTATCCTAAGGTAGATATCATAGTATATTGGATTATTATATCATTCTACTAATCAGGAATTAGACAATGAGGTTTACCTAGATGGTGGAGATCCATGATTCCAAGGATGTTCTATCTAAAACCCCCCATAAAACCATGTGATCTATGATTTGTGTGAGAATCAAGGAATAAAATTTAATCATCTTAATTACATATGTATACATGTGGATATTATTGGCCGGGATAACCCTTTATAATTTAAATCAAGATCTCGGGTCTTTAGAAGGAATCTTACATATATGGGTTATAGAAGGAATTATAGTACTTATAGATTAGTGAGTCCATAATCCATATATGGATGTGGAATTATTTACAACCTGTAGGGCAAATTGTGTCCTCATTGTTGGAATGTTAGAGAAATGAAATGAAATACACCAATGTGGATGTCCATTTGACCTTGAGACTTAGGAAGGCTTCCTATATTTCCTAGTTATTATAGGAATTATAGTCCTCATAGTTTAATTGGTCAGAGATTACACACTAACATTTCCCTTATGTGCGATATATATTGTATTATTCCACTGATTAGGGAATACAAACTAATGTTTCACATATCCTGGTAGAGCCTTGTGACACGACTCTTATGATCATTGAGACTCCTTAATCTCAATTGAGAATGTGATTTGCATTCGAAACAATGTAGGAAAAATAATAATTCTCATTTCTTGTGGATGCATTAATTATGACTTGGTATTTCCCTACGGGTGTTTTAAAATTGAGCATAAACCTTAGGAAGGCATCATTTTATCCTAGTCATATCAGAAATTAGACTTGTCATATTTCTATTTTTTAGGGATTACACAGTAACGTTTCCCTATGTGGAGACTGGAGAAGGTTGTCAAATCCTAGGATATAGGATTTACTTTGCCTTTATATCTACCTAACATGCATTTATTGACTACTAGACATACCCATATTGCCTTATTGACATGTCAGAGGATGCCATTCTTACATAACCAAATGAAATCACCTGATTGAGTTGAATTTACCGATGAACATCTCATAACCATAATGGCATGTCTGGTGTTTGTTTGATAGCCAAGGCTGACATTTATAGAGTACAAAACAACATTCTACTATATATTCCAAGAATCCAATGCACAATTCATGATGAAATTATTTAAGGGTATCACGTGAACTAACTAACATTACCTTGTGTCATTATGAAAGATCTCTAAAATGATTTGTGGGAATCATTATTGTCAATGTGACATTTTTTAGAGGGTTACATATGTCCTAGATGAGTTTTCTATGTGTCATCATGTAATCCGGATGATTTGTCTGTGGGACATTGTAAGAGCCATCTGAAATACTCAGAGGGCATAGAAATGATTGGATATCTTGTCTAGAGTATTTCGTGAGAGCATGTTAGCATGAGCTGGTGCTATCATGAGATGTATATAATAGGTATTTATGTCACCATATGATCTGGGGGACATGTCTCCATGATATTTTAGGGCCTAGATGGCAAGCAAAGAGTGTTTCAAGTGACTTGGGTTTCATGCAGGAGGGGATCCATGTGACTTTCTATGACATGAATTGAGGACTTCACATGTCCCAAATAGTATAACCATGTAGAATTACATAACATGGTGCTATTTCATGACCCTAATGGTTCATTCATACTGTATTAGGATCAACAGATTTGTTCTTTGCAAAAGCCATCCATCTTTTAGTCCTTTTCCATCCATTAATTTCACATTAATTTGCCTTTTTTAGTGTTATCTTATTTTATTTCAAATGTGTTTATATAAAATATTTGGTATATCCTTTTAATAACCATCAAAATGATCTTTTCATGATTTATTATTGTTTAGAAGATGTATCTTTATACGTTTCATGATTGTTTATGTTATTCCCCAAATTTTTTTATGACAAAAAAATTTCACAGATCAGGATATAAGATGTTCTAAGAAATATACATTGATTCCCTGCATGAATTTTTTTGAGGATTCATGGAAAATTTGTTCCATTATTCATGTTGGGTGGGGGATTTGTAGGCCTCACATACCTAGTTATTCGCCTCTTTTAGCGATGGATATCACAAAAATACATGCTGGAGTCAGTAGACGTTTTTTATGCCACCTGTTTTCATGATGGATTTCCATTGGTCATTCTGGGGGAATCACATGATTTTCAAAAAACATGAGATCACCATATAAACTCAAAATTTATTAGATTATGTCAAATTAAAGTGGTTATATTGAATCATGTAGACATGCCAGAGGAATTTAATATTTTTAAGGCGGCGTGTCTATGTATATTCAAACGACCAGGATGCCTGCTAAAAGGACATTGTGTTAAATTAGATTCACTGACTGTGATATTGTGTGAGAAATAGATGTCTCTCTAGGGTACCTTTTCTGAGATCAAAATGACTTGTCAAGGGGTATTAAAATATCTTGATGGTATGTCACATGAGTTTAACAACACCAAGCGGTTACCCAATTTTCCTTTTTATTTACATATTTTAATCATAGTCTTGGTGAACATTTGAGATTTCATGAGTGTTGTTGGATAATATCAATTTCCCCACCAGCGATGCATCACATAAACAACAAAATATTTTGCGTTCATGGGAGAGAACTTCATGGATAAACCATTATTTTTTTGAGTCAATGGGGTGAATGATAATTCATATACATGTATGAATTCATTCCTATGAAAGTGGTGACATACTAGTGATCCCTTGTGAACCTAGAAATACATGTCATAAGGGCTTCAATTGAATATTATGGGATTCATGGCGGAATCACATGAGTTTTATGACAATAAGAATCTCATGTCCTTCCCATTTTATTTCCATTATTTATTTAACATCGAAAGGGGTTATCACGAGGTTTTATGAGTGTTATAAAAGTCAATCAATCAACCAATCAGTGATAAATCCCACTATATTTACAACCTTAAGAGTCTCCCACCTTTTGGATATTTACGTTCAATTTTCCATTTATTTTTTGGATGGCTTGTCAGACACCTAATGCTTGAAAATTCACATGACCTAGGGGTGATCATCAGGAATCCACCACATGGACACAGACTATCTAAGGATCCTTCATTAGGGAATAAGTACATTTTAAGGGGTCTCCATGAAATATTCCACAGGCTAGGCACTACATGCAACCATCTGAAAGACTTTTTCTAGGTCATGTGATCATGTATCACTTGGAGGTTCACGAAATCCACATGATAATTACAACATTCCTATTCTTGTTACTTATGGGGAAAATAATTACCATATTCAGTTATTTCCAAATTTTTTAATTTTCCACTCCTCATTTGGTGGGAATCAAAATATTAACACCCTCATGAGAGGCATCCCAATGTACCAAATAATAGTTTTGAAGAAATTAAATGGCCGCCAGAGGCATGGGAGATGTCATTAATTGATGAATTGGGGGAAATTTGGAATTCTAAATAATGTTTGGTGTCATGCAGAATTATTTATAAATAAGGGAGATGATATAGATTAATTCACTAGCTACATGATTTGTATAGTGATTATTCCTTATTCACAACACCTAACTTTTTCAGAAGTCCATTCCTAAGAACCCTTTGTGACACGCCTCAAAGAGTTTTTTCTATGAAAACATCTTCATAAGTCATTATTTTTCAATGAAACTTCCAAAATCTATCAAAAGAATTATCTTTGGTGATTTTCTGAACATTGTTAATTGGGATGTGTGATCATCTTGAGGCTTTCATCGGACTTGTTTTATTCATCTCATGATCCATTGACTATTACGTGACTCACATCACTATTTCTGGGTCACATGATCACAATTATTACGAGGGGTAATACAGTTGAGAGATACCTTGTGGGTTTATGAAATGTGTGAGATCTTCATGTGTCTGATGATATAAAAATCCTTTTTATGATTGAATATTCAATTCTAGTTCCTTTGATGTTCATGATGGTGGTAAAATTTTATGTATTTATTTGGAAAACAATTTATTTTATTTTTCCAACATATATCATTTAATTTTTTTCAGATGTATTCTAACTATCAGCACTTTTCAACTATTATTGCGGATCAAAGGGGAATGATTTCTATAAAACACAATTTTGAACCTTGTTATCACATTAATTAATATAATGAGAATATGATATTACTTCTTCCGTTCAATCATAAAAATTACCCTTTATGAAAACTGATTCTCTATACATGTTTTTGTTTCTAAATGATGTTGTGATTTCACCTTCAAAATTTAATCATCCATCTTGTTGGGTGTCAAATTCTCTTGACTGTAGTCTGAATAATTTTTTTGGAGATGGTGTACTTGTGGTAGCTGAATTAAAGGGGATATATTATATGTTTTATTACTCACCCTTGGTGGTGGAGGACTATGATTTTGACCATCATCACATCACATACAGATACTCGAGTATATTAATTAGATATCTAAAAGACTCATGTGGTAGATGGAGATCCAAATAGTATATAAAACATGTTATTAATTATTCTAATTAATTTATGTGTCCATTCAAGTCCAAAAAAGATTTGTATATGTAACTAACAAGATATATTTGGTCCATATTTATGAATTATTATGGACTTCCCTATTCATTTTCAATCACCATCGTTGTGATATTTGAGAACATATTTTCCATTAGTTTCCTAAAACCAACTCATTTCATCTATCCCATGGTGATGTGGAAATCAACCATTGCGATATCTACAATATATGTGGGATACCCACTCTTGGAGAGATGTATGATGAGTTCCTTCCTACATCATATTTTTGTGATGACCCTTTGTAGACTCCACTTTTTGGAGGGAAATTATCATCATTTGGAAGGAAATGTTATGAAATGTGAAGTCTCTAACCTCACTTATCCCTTTCACATATTGGGTCATCATTTTCCTCTATTGCAGCAATGTCATATTGATCAATATTTTCACCCATTGGTTCTCGTCACCACATTTTTCTAACAATGTTTGCTTATATTGGTACATTTTGGATGCCAATGATCAGAATTAATGAGGATATCCAATGTAGTAAGATATCTCTCCAAGAAATAGTTTGGGAAGCTTCATAGTCATGTTCTTGAATGGGTGGATTTTCCCATATGGGGAAGTGTGTTTTAGAATCCATGTTAGTACACTAGTGATGGAAGCATGACTAGTGGAGGGATGATGCCTTAATCTGGAACAATCAACTCTTGCATGTTTTTATAAACTCTTAGGACACATTCAACAAGGCATAATTTTTTATAGGATTAGGGTTACTTTCTTGTTTTTTTATTGATAGGGGTATTTTCATTTTGATGAATACCACAATTCTATTAGGACTCCCAGATATCTTATCTTATTCAAGGATTCTAAACATATCTGGATTAGGTGTTATGTCACTAGCCACGAACTAGGTTATTGTTATGTTGATTCGATCTAATAGCTTGGATTTTATCCCTTACCCCATAGTTAGTAGGTCAATCAATAATAATGAGCCTATCTTGTTCGATGAAATGTCATACTAGATATTTTATTACAGTGTGTTTCTATAGCCAGGATGGACAAGATGATTGTATGTGATCCAAATAAAACATATCAGTTTTCTCATCAATTCATATCCACCCAAAGCATCTCCCCTCTCTCTTCAGTGGGATTGCAAATAAAGAGACACCCCAAGACCATCCATTAGTTTTTGATGTTGTATTCATTCAAAGACACTGATGTTGAGATAATTCTCCCTTCTACTCACTCTCCTTTCATTCTTACTCAGGATTTTCCCATGCTTCTGTAGTATCATTCCAAAGTGGTGAGCTTAGTCGAATGATTTATCATATGGAAAATCCATTTGACTCAGTGACCCCAATGTCCATTGAGACAATGGAGTTGATCATAGATTTGGATGAGACATCAAGAAAGATACCTCATCTTGGAGATGACCATCCAGATATTGGGACCACATCTATCAAGGAAATAATCCCTTTAATATAAGAAAAAATTGATGCTAATGATCAGAGGATGATATTTTGATCCTCATATATATATAAATTTCCAAATCAGCCAGTAGTTCCACATTTTTCCTAAAAATCCCACTAGTCATATAGACTACGACATGACTTCTAATGATCTAGTAAAAAATCGAGTATTTATTATTGAGACTCCTTTGGAAACATTTTGTGACTAGGGGGGATTAAATCAGTATATATTTAATGATTTTTCATGATGTATTTGATCTCCAACCACTGTATGAAATCATGAGATAACATATCATGACTTGTAATAATTTTTCCACCAATGAGAGGAGATTTCATGACCAAAAAGATGAGGCTCCACTTACTGAATAGATAAAGGATGTATCAGAATTAGCAGAGTAGAGTCACCAATATATATTGACATATCAATCGAAGTCAAATATCCTTATCATGAAAATATTTCATGCATTAGTAGACAATATGTAGGTCTGGCATGTATATATGAAAAATGTTCTTGAATTGAAAAACCCCTATGTTGTGGGGTGTATCTTAATTTTTTTTTAATGTTACTTGGATTGGATATCCTAGATTCACTACACATCCCATGATGATATGAATCAAGACACACATATTTCTTGAATAGGAAACACTCTATGTAGGGCTCACCTATATACCGACGTGGGAATTATATTCATTGAATTTTGTTATGGCCCTAGGATTTGAGATCCAAGTGTCACTACATGTCGTATGATATTTTGAATCTATAATCACATTGTTTTTGAAACCAAATAATCTTTCCCAAGTTTGATGAATACACTTGGATGGGGGTATTTTTGTAAATATTTTTTGTACTGGACACACGGTTAGAGATTTTAGAATCATAATGTATATTGTGATGTATAGAATAAATGCATAGGTATTTATTCAACGATGATATTATAGGAGACGAATCAACAACAATAGTGGTCCTCTTAAGTGATAAACACATGAATATAAAACATCATATAATTTAAGTGAGATCAATCAGGAAGTTTAATTTCAAGTGGAGAGGACTCATAGAATGCATTTCGAGGTCAGGAATTCAGTACCATTGTAATATTTTCATGATATTTTATGCATTTATATTTGGGGAAGCATTCACATGAATTCCTATGATCACATGAACTAAGATTGCAATTTGAAACAAGGAATGGAAAGGGTTCCTCTCACCATACCAAGATTATTAAGGATATAATAGATGAATTTTGTATCATGGCATTGATGGACCATGATTTAAGATTGATGTATCCCTACATATCACATTAAAAATTACAATCAAGCTATACGTAGTACTAGAAAACCTATGGAGTTTTTTTATATGAAAAAAAATATTAGACGTGATGTTTAAAATCATGGGGTACGAACATATATATCCTAAGGTGAACAAATTTGAAATGTTGGGGGATCGGTGTAGTGTAAAATCATATGGGGAGGAAGTTGTCCATAAAGTTTAGCACCATGTTGTTAAGAAACATCTACATTGATTAACCTCATATGACTAGAAAAACCGGGAAAACTCCACATAGTTTAATGTCAACTGGTCAGAATGTGAGATGTTGTGATGTTTAATCCCCTGTTACCTAGTCTTGATATTTGATATAGTTAAATTTAATGATTTAAGAACGAGGTTTAACAAATGTGAATGGAAATTTACACAGTGTCTAATACTAAAAATACTTTTATTGGTGTCACTACATATCTTGTGATGACAAGAATCAAGGAACACACAATTCTTCGAAAGAGATACACCCTAGGTAGAGGTTACTCTCATGGTGGTATGGGGGAATTTCATCATTCATTTTCACATATCTAGCTCATGTATGGAAATTCATTATTGAGGTAGTTCATACATTTCAATTAGAAGTCATACACTAAGGAAATCTTCCATTCAGTTTATTGTCATATTGTATAGTTCTATTCCATATAATTTAATGTCTAGTAGTGTGGATGTGATACACCTTATATTTTAAAGTCATTGTACTAGGACTTGGGTCACTGTTCAGTTTATTCTATAGATTCTAAGAAATTCGTTTACATTTAAACATCATGAAAATATGATAAGGTACAATTTATGATATATATTCAATATATTTAAAAAGAAACCCTACAATGGCGGGGGTATGACATGTTCCACATCCATTTTGTGTAGTGGGTGAGCTTCATTGTGATAGACCTCATATACAATGTAAGGCCCTTCCCATTAGGGTGTAGATTTAAAAGCTTCATTCCTAGTATAATTGGTGTCCTAACAACTAACATATGTTCTTCTTTGAGAAATTAATAGTGGTGAACTCTTTATTAAGGGCTCACAGGATCTGATTTAGATAGACTTCTAGGGTGTCTAATATATGTAACCAATTATTATCAAGATAAATCAATTCATCCAACCTAATTTGGACTTTTTCAACATCCAAGTGTCTCCAAAAATTTATAATTGGTTAAACAAATTATATTTATATGTGTAAAATTTCCTCAGTCATATACACTAATGATTGTGTATTTATTCTATAGTAGTATGTGTTGTAGTACGACATGCCCATAAAGCATAGAGTAGGTTATATAGAAATTAATTCTTATCATTGTTAACTATATTTTGGATTATATTGGATAGAGTTTTATTGGATTACTATATATATCCATCTTCCTCTACATGATAACAATATGAGTAATTGGACTTGATATTGTACTCCATGCGTAGTTCCTTAAAATATGTAGAATATATGTTGGTGCCTTCTTTCATCAATATTATGTCAGGGAATCCAAACTTGGTGATGATAGGGGATTTATGAATTCATTGATATTATTTTCACAAATTCCATGACTATTATTTCCTCATCCCATTTGGAAAAATTTTCTTATCATTAAGGATGTACTTGGATTTCATAGTTATATATGGGGGGTTATGGTCTGACACCATCAATTCCCCACAAATAAAACAACCATGAATATATATAAATTATAGGGGTTGATGAAACATGTTTTCATTGATCATTCATTAATGAAATTTATTAATGAATTTAGTCCAAGATCATCATTTTATAGTAATAACCCAGCCTCCTCACTTGGCAGGAGATCCTGGTCTCAAACTGATGAGTGCCATAGGAGTCTGCATTGAATTCAACCATGATAGTTCGAATATCTATTTGATATATTAATATAAGGTGTATTAGGTCAAATATTCAATTATAGATGCATTTATTATCATTTGGTCCATCCTATATTGTAAATTTTATTGTACGACACCAAATTTATTCCTTTCATGCTCGGTATGCTGGGAGAGTCCCATTATTGTGATAACTGATTATGAGATTCATATTTCAAGGGGTGTATATGGATTCATTATGATCTGGGATGATGTTGAAAGGATAGATTTCATCCATATCTCATAGTATGATCGATGAGACCAGTCATCGGTGTGTGATAGAGAATATTACTTACTCCTAACATGAGTCATCTTGGACTATGGATACTTTGTCCAATATCTATGCATGAGCATTTTGATTTTGGGGAACATAATGTATTAGGGCATCACAAGGGAACCTTTTCATTATTACTCTAATGTAGTCTTTGTCAGGGGCATTTTTAGCCATATTTGAGGGATTATTTACCAGTGATATTCTTTATCACTTGATCTAAATCCCATTTCATTTTCAGGTATGCTAACAGAAGCTACTGGGATAGTTCAAAGCTAGATATTAGGGCTTATTATTCAATGTCATTAATCAAACATCTCTCGGATAGTGATAAAGAGTAGATAAAATTTTATTCTTCTAGTGATGCAAATAAAAATCTATAAAGAATCCTGATCAATATTTTTTCTTCTCCCTACATCTTCCAATATGACATCGAGAGGTTCCCTCAAAATACATCTTCATTGTATAGGGAGTTTCATTGTCATAGAAGACTCCCCCAAAAGGATCATAGTTTCCACCAGTGTATTATCAGTGGGAGGATATGTAAAGTGGAAATTATCAAAGTATTACCAATTCATCACTTTCCTTGAAATGAACTGGATGACATATTGTAGAAAAATGACTGCAGTTTGGAAAACACACATAATTAGCATTGGTTATACAAATATTTACTTGAGTGGATCCGTTTGACAAACTAGATGGACTTCATTATGCTTTCATTAATACCTCAACATTTTTTCCATGAAATTTATTGAAACATAGATATTTTCTACACCTAAGTATCGTGTCCCCATACATATCATTTTCCAACTAAGATAATAGATACTGTTCTCACACACTACTATATTTTGTTGTGGGGGTAGGGTACCCAGTTAGTGTTCCATGTTTTTCCATGTAAAAGATGATTTTCCACTCTTCCACTGGAGGAATAATTATTTGTGGATGTTGTAGATACTTCTTGATATGTTCAATAGATTCTTGTATGTCCCCATCCCATTATTGGGTGATTCCATTATTCATTATCTTGGTGAAGGGGGGATATTTTTCATCCAAGTTAGCTTTGAAATTCCAATTGAAGGCTTGTACCCCTTGAGATTCCCTATAATATTTAATATGGGGGAGGTGTGAGACATTTCTATAATAGAAATATTAATCTCTGGGTACAAATATATGCCATATTATCATACCATAGAGTCATGTAACATCCCTGATTTAACCCCAAATGATCATTTTAGTGGATTTGTCATAAGACCGTGTTATCGTACCTTGTCGATGATCTTTTGAAGGTCCCTAAAGTGATAAAATATATTTATTTATTTTAATACATTGCCTTTATTAAATCATTCAACTATTATTTCTATGAAGAACATAAATATATGGTCAATGTAATATTTATATACAGATCTAGTGTTCTTTAAACCAAAAGGCATGATCCGGTAGACAAGAACCCTTAAGGTGACTTGAAGGAAGTGGATTTCTCATATTATGGGGACATGATTATTTTATTATACCCTACATACCCATCCATGGTGTAAACGGCTTGGATGAAATTAGTTTCATTGACCTTGATCTCTGTGATTGAAAATTTGAAATAGTTGTTTTAGAAGTGCCAATTAAGGTCTCTAAATTTGATGCAGACCCCAACATGCATATTCATTATCTGGTAAGGGATGATGTTGCAATGAAATCATGTGTACTTAAATTCTCAGAAAAATAATTATTTTATTTATTTTTCAACATCCACCTCTACATTTGTAGCATAAGAGGGGTGCATCCTCCCAGCATCCTACTTGAATCTTTGAGGACCATCATGTAATACTAGATGGTTTGTAGTGACATATGGATTAAATGAGGTAATTTCTATATAGTTCCAAGATAAAACATATTTGTTCTTATTTTGAAATAAAAAACTCGTCTATTTCTCTATGAGTGGAATGGATGAAATAGTCAATGTAAGTCAAGGTTCTTTATATTTTCCATGATTCAGCTACCCTAGATCATCGATGGTGGTGGAAAAACCTTCCTTGAATGTGGGAGTGAAGTTCATGTGGTCATTATATTCTTATTAAATATATAATCATGTGTAGTAATTATCAGATAGATGTGGAAATATGGGGAAATATCAACCATTGTAGGGGTGAGAGAGTCCATGAGAAGTGACATTATCATCTTATACTCCCTCTTTCATTGTAGAGAGATTGTGTTGCTAATTTTATTTAGAACTATCATTTTGTATAAGAGGGAATTATACCTTTGGGACTAGGTCAATAACCTCTAATATATTTATACATAGCACAATGTCAATATCAAGGATACATCAAGTATTCTTAGAGGGATGTCTCCGAGATGATTGGGTAGAAAATTTTATACCATAAACCACCATTGATTTTTGACCCATTTTATAGAAACCGACTTTAGTGTATTTAGATTAAAATGTCTCAAAGGAGGAAATATAACAATGTATTATGATGAAATGTCCATCAATTGGGTATTTTAGACAATGATAGATTGTTGGAGGTACTTCCATATGGCTCTGGATCCAAGGCAATCTGAGAGGGACATTATTTGTGGTGTCTTTATGGATAACCATAAACTTCATGTCAGATGTAAGATCCCCCAACTGAGAGTTGATTTTGATCTTACAAAGAGGTATTTTATCACTCTTATCATACTATTAATGGTAAAAATTTTGTGAGAATTATCCATTTCCCTATATCCCAACCATCAGACAGTTCACAACGGGATGAGGTTGATCCAGGATCCAATGTCATTCATTTCCTTTTGGATGTTGACAATATCTTGTATTAAAAAAACATAAAGGGTTCTAATATTTCATTTTATGACATATTACTGATCATGTTTTCTGAATGAGGTATTCACATTTAATTCATCTTACAAAGTATTTATTTGTCAGACCATTGCTGTAGTGACTTCTACCTTAAATTCTAATGGGATTTAGAGGGCAGTAGAGAGTTCATCTATGCGTTATTATTATTGAATGAGTACATTTTTTATTTAGGTATTGTCTAGAAAAACTAAAAGATATTTCAAAATGTCGAAATTTTCTTCCATAGGTTTTCCCTTCACATGGTGGGGTTATTCCTAGACATATAGCTCAAGAATTAATTTGTTTGAGGTGGATGAGACTAGTACTTGTTCACAGGTCATGGGTGAATCCACTGCTACTAGTAATGGGTTATGTCGACATTCTCAATTTCCTAGGATGATTGAATAATCAAACCCCCTCTAGGATGTCATGAAATAAAACTAGTGGAGGATGACCACTGGAGGGTTCTTGGACAACTAAATGCATTTTATTGTCTTGCTTGAGAATTTTCTCACTGGTTTCAACTACATATATGTTCTTTTTCAAGATATGACCAAAATATTAGGTTTTAAAATGCCTAATAATTCCACTACATTCATAATTACTCTTTATATAGACTCATGTTTTCTGTTTAGGTATAAGTAAATCATACATGGAGGAATATTCATCATCGAAGAAGTGTTCTTATATGTTTATAATATTTACATAACCAATGATGATCTCATCATCTAATGAGGATTTAATAAGGTTTTGTGAAAACCATGATTATGATATTTCAAGAAGAAATATACATGACTTAGGGATTGCATTGGATAAGAATTCAACTCAACCAAATTTATTTGTTTCAATTTCCAATGGTTATGCCTTCTTTATTGAGGAACATTTGATGTTACCTAAAATGGTACTAGGGATATTTTTGGTATGTCATGTTTTACTCATATGGTTAAATGATATCGATCATATTTACATTTTTTTAATTATGTTCATGCCTTAATAAAACATTCTTCCAATCACTATATTATTCAGACTGGGAAAAAGTTATGCACACCACATGTTCTATGTAGTTATCCAACACCACCTCTCTGGAATCAACCATGCCTGGATGGATGTCATTAATGAAAAATAAGTCTTGGATATTATGATCTAACAATATATGGAATGGAAAATAGTGGGAAGGTAAATGTGGTTGACCTCATTGTGCTTCGTGGATTGTGGTAGTTTTGGATGGTTATTGTCCATAGTTAGTAAGAAATAATTATGACAAGTTTTTTTGAAAAGTGTATTCTTCATTAATCCATTCCTAAAATCCATGGTGACTGTTATTTATTTATTCTTCTAGATAAGGGAATTTTTTAGGATATATTCACTTGATAGGATGTTATGGGATGCTTGGGACAATCCTAGGTTCTTGGATAGTCACTATTGTTGGCATGAGAGTGACATATCAACATTCTTTTCCAACAGTTTTCTCCAATAACGAGGGAATTATCCAGGAGTGTGATCTGGTTTGATAAATGGAATCTTAGAATAGTTGTTCCTTTTTTGAGAACTCATGAGACCACCCTAGATAAATCATTATGATTATAGGAGTTTGCAAATCTCTCGAGAGATTTTTAGCATAGAGATACAATAATGGATCATATGAGAGAGGCATGCCAGGTGATTATGTTAAACCTTTACATATTTCTAAAAAGACTAAATTACTTCCATTTTCTCAATGTTGGTAGTAATTTAGCTCAACAATTGTAATTTTCCTCATTGTGGAGTTGAACTAATTGATTAATTTTTTATGAAGGTATTACCATACTATAATAGATCATGATATCATATTGGTGTAATAAATAAAAGCATAACCTATCAAATTATAAAAAAACCTTATTTTCTTTAACACTTAGTTACCTTTAGGGCCTATAATTGGAACACATCAGGATAAAAAGTGTGTGGGATGTTATCTAGGGTCAGATGCACTATCAAATGTAGCAGTGATAGGGTTTCAAAAATCGGGTGGGTGAAAAATATCATCCACCCATTAGAAATATGGAATCCATCTTTGCTTCATTGGTGTCAGTTAACATTCTAGGGATTCAATTCAAGTAAATACAGACTCAATGATCTTAAGAATATCTACATGTATTTTTTTCTGAGTTGCCTTCCATCTACAGGGAGTAGGTGGTTGATGATGTGGTGTCCCTGCCTTAATCTCCCACTGATTCTTGATTCATCCTATGACTCAGTGATCTCCCTAGTGAGAGAGACTTTGTAATCATTATTAATTTTGGAAGACCAAATTCCCGAATCATAATCTATTATGAAGGTTAGTTACTTATCTTGTAGCAGGATCATCTATTTCCATTTGTTTGGGATGAGAAATATTTTCCTTTATTAGAGGATAATATCCAATGAGAATATTTCCCCTAAATATCTCCCTGTTGAGTTGTTTAAGGGTTTGTATCTCATTCTCATATTGTGATAACTATTCATTTATGAATGGAATATCGACAGTTCTGGTTAGTGTTTGGTATTTATCCACACTTTTCCTTATACTTTGGTAGTGTTCAATTAGAGAGGTGGAATCCCAATATTTAGAGGTGAAGAATTTTGGATTCATATTTCGTTTGGGTGTTTACATATTCAGTTAGTTCATCTAAAAAATCCCATTATCAGGGTATATTTTTCATATTTTGGCCTTCTGTATTTTTAGGGTGATCCACCATATCCATTGTGTTGGAAGTGATGAAATTCCTAGAGGAATATCGTGAAATCATGGATGTTCCAAAACATTTGATAAAACATGATGTGTATAGACTTCATTCACCAATATCATTACTCGAAACCCTATCCATATTGTGCTATTTTTGATTGCATTGCTAGTGGGGTTTGATTTCCTTGGCCTTAAGATCTTCTTGTCTCCAACATTGAGTAATGACATGGAGAGAGTATCTGGTTGTGATTTTTGAATGGCCCCTGAATAGTTAAGTATTGTCTTTAGGTTAGAGAAATTAATGGGACACTAAATATTGATATTTACCTCCAAACATGAAGAATAATTATTCTCTCTCTTTTAATGATAATGATCGAAATTACCTGACCCTACTGGTGGTGGTTTATCTGATGCCACAATTGATATTGATTGTTCTTGTTTTTGAGGAACCAATGATTCCATTAGGGAATCTGATGACTCTTAGTATGAACATTGAGATTTAAAATTTCCTGAACATAGGGAATTGGGTTGATCTAGAATCACTATTGATTTCTCTAGGACCCTCTTAGGGTATGATGAACCCGATGATGGTTTTTGAGATATGAATTCTTCTACCTCGTTTGATGGTGTTTTTCTGACTCTCATGATGATATTTGATGAATCCTATCGGTAATTAATGATTTAAGTGGTGGAGTTGGTGGTTGATCTTCCTCCAAACTGTTGAGCTAGTTTCCTTTGTGGACTAATACTATGGAAGACAATACATAATCATGATTATGGTGCACAAGTGTTCTTTTTTAAGAGAATCATGAAATAGAAATCAATTATGAGAAACATTCTTTAGGGGAAGTTGTCTGGTTGGTTAAAACTAAAAATTTTGTGTATGAAATGAATTAAAATTAAATTGAGGGAAAACTAAGAGATATAACACAATACTATATCTCCATTCAAGATGTATTGGATTGTTGTAGCTATGGTATTCTATTCTACTGACAAACTAGCTAATGTGGTACCTAGTACTCTGATTTCGTCATAGGCTATGCCATTATAGGGAAACATATTTGAAGGGTTATTTTGTTATTGGGATATTGTCATGTGAAATGATCCATATTTCACCAATAATAATATATACACATATGTAGATGCTCTTAAAATCAATCGAGGGAATGTTTTAGTGTGAATAGATAAATATTATGTATGCATTTTCCATTCTTCTCCATTTTTAGGTTTTGGGCTACCGAAGAGGTGGCCATATCCAACTAAAAACCGAACGTCATAATGATCTAAATTTTATACTTGAATACAATATAAAATATATTAATTTATTTCATTAATTTATAATTATTGAAAATATTTTTCCATAGATAAGGCATGTACTCCATTTTTATCTGATTTCATTCCCCATAGTAAAAAGTTGTGAGGGGCCAGAACATCATGGAGATGTTTTTATGGAAAAAAACAATCATCTGTTAATGTATAACTACTATATATGATAATTACATTCCTCCATCTAATAAAAATAAAAAATATGCTTCTTGGGTTCTCTTACTGACTAGAGTAGTGTGCTACTAGAAGTTAATGGAGAGAAATATATGGTCGAACCATATATTTTTAGCAACTCTAAATACAAAGGCGTTCGTGTTTGGGAAACTTTTTTATGTAATGTTTTATTTTAAAGGGGATTATTTCCTTGTAATTTATAGACATCTATATGAGGAGGCTGAAAACGAAATTTGTCAGGACTAAAGTCCCAAAAATCAATTTTGACACTACCATGTGGAGGACTACCACAATAATGTTCGTTCTATTCTTTAGTTGAAGAGTTAATAAAGTCAAGGGGTGTTGAGAACGTGTCTTTAACAACCTCAAGGGGATAATCATTTATAATACTAGGGACATGATCCCTACTATGTTTCATGATTTAATAACACAATCCTACCTTCTTAAATTGTGCTGGAATATGAGCCGACATGATTATGGATATCGAAACATTTTACCATAGTTTGGTGACAAGGGAGTATGATCCTTCTTCTAAAAACCTATTAGAATATTCCAATGGGATTATTAATTATTTAATGGAATATGATCCTTATATATTAAATTACTATTATCACTTTGTTATCCTTTTTTATAATGGCAGTATGAGCTCAATCTAGAGTCTTTGGGGTATGCCTATAGTCTTTTGTCGAAGGAATTGGAGCCTTACACAAGGAATATACCTTTCTCACTTGTTGTCCCTAGTAGGAATAGGAATATTTGTAGTGAACTAGTCTTATCATACATGGATATTAAATAATTTATTTGAAAATTCATCATAATAAAAAAATACATTTTAGGGGACCATAATAGTGTATTATATTTTCAATGATCGAACGAAATCATGTAACATGGTGAAATAACATCACTATTTCTCAAAAATATTCCCCCCTTTAGTACTTATTCATAACACCATCCTTCTTAACCTAAGGAAAAGAAAAATATGAAATCTGTTTTCTTTGAAGCACAGTAAAGGAAAAAAGAGATACATAAATGTAACATTTGCATAAGGGTATGTGAATGTGAGATTAAAATTTGAGGATAGTACAGTATATATAAAAGATCATATACATTATTCATATAATAAATATTAGAATTTCATAAGACTTTAATCATAATGAAATGAAATTCATAATACCTGAATTTATAACATATTAATTTTACATAAAATGGTTGGAGACATATAGGCATACTTTTCTCCATTGTATTTTAGGCACCAATGATGAGGTCATCTTGGTAGTATGCATTCACTACTCATATCATCTTGTTAGTCATGGTTCAATCCCATGATCATATTATTAGTCAATGTTCACTAAAAATACCATATTAGCAGAAGAATTCATTTACTAAACTACATTTACTCCCCATTACTCATGTCTATCTAATGAGATATAAATATTTACCCAAAGAATTGAATGTTGAAATTGCTCCCAATGATCTCATAAGTAAATCATTCATTCATGTGCCATAAGACTATAAAACCTCATATCATAACTAATGAAATTAAATGCATATTACTAGCAAGACTTCATATATAAACATATGTAAAATTGATTAGTCTAAAAATAATTTCATCAATTATAAAACCATGATTAATAGAGATTTGTATAAACATATATCCCCTAAATGATAAATTATTTTCCTAAAAATCATTCCATAAAAACATAAACCATTTAGTGAAATATTATTAATGAATAATTTGGATAATTTCTGCATAAAGACATGAGTAATACCAACAAATGTCATTTAGATGGAAAATAATTATTAAATATATATTAGAAAATATGTTGAGGAAAATATATTTTACTCTTTGGAAAACATTTTTTCAATCATAAAACATTTTGAAGACCATTTTCCTTGAAAATAACCACGAATAATTATAAGGGATCTTGAGAAAAAATTTAATACCATTTTTCTTATAATTTTCAAAAAGAAGATTGAAAATATTTTGAATTTTTTTTATTGAAAACAAATAAATTATTCATCAATGAAATTAAAAAATTATTCCTTGAAAACATATAAAATAAGATTGATAAAAATGGAAAACCTATTTTAAATGAATAATTATAAAAGATGATTGAAAACAATTTGAATCTTGCTTTCTCAGAATATTATTTTGAAACATATAAAATAAGCACAAATATATTTTAAATTTTTTTCATTTAAACTAAAAATTTGAAAATTAATAAATAGATAATTTGAAATTATTTAAATCACTTTGTAATCATATTTTTTTGAAAACCATTTTTATTATAAAACAACACTGAAAATTATAAAATTTCCAATATAAAAGGAGAGACATATTATTTTATAAAAATTACAATTTAATATTAGAATTCATGAATCAAGGAAATTATGGTCATGATAGTGGGTATGTATGTACATTATGAACATTCCTTAGGAAAAATAAATGTTTTGAAAAGTGATTTATTCAGAAAACCACAATAACATTAAATTTAAAATAGTTTTTTAAAATGTAATATATCCCTCAAAAATTCCATTTAAACATCATATAATAGTATTAAAAAATCATTGAAAACATTTTTTAGAAGAAAATAGTTTAGATATAACATAGATTTTTTACTAAAAGGAGACATAATGTTATATTTTCATTATATGATTTTCATAATTATCAAGAAGTACCAAAGTGTGGAAAAATTGTACAATAACTTTGATATGACATGAATAAACATAGGGTACGAAAATTAATCATTGTTATTGAGATAAGGAAAATAGTATTTCATTAATGGATGTATAATCTTAAATAGTTGTGATAAATGATGAGATTATATCAATAAACAATTACCAATTTAGTAAAGTTGAATCACAAAAAAATATAAAGAGTAAAATTAAATGGATCTTAAAATATCATGTATATAATTAGATTCATTATATTATATGTAAAAGGAATTATATAAACCTAAAAAATATTGATGAATAAAACTGAATGTGTCTCAAAGAAGTCAAATTGCGATAGAATTACTTTACTAATTATGTATATTTTTTTGACATAAACACCATAAAAATATAGATCGTAAAATATATAAGTAAAGTACAATAATATTAATTATAAAAATAATAAAACATTTACATTAGATATATATACACCACATAAAAGAATGGTGTGCTGAATACGTTATGTATCTCATGGATATAAGAAGTGATATGAGGAAACCCAAACCTTAAGTCTTGAATTTCATAGTACACATTAAAAAGTTGTATATAACAAATATAAGATTATTAATCATCTAAAATAGAAAAATATTATTATATATACTAACATATATGATATTTTATGACTTTATATTACCCCTTTATAAACTACAATATCTTAATTTTACGTTTTAGGTAGTATATGATTTTTTTGTAATTCATTTGACATATTATTATTCAAACACATATATAGATCATGATTTAATTATTAAAAAAACATAAAAAATGATATTAATTTCTTATATATTCATTAACTTAATTTATAATAACCTATAAATTATATAACAATGATATGAAATACACTGATCATAGAGATGGTAGGATGTACGTACGCATGAACATTGTATCTATATATTTATTGTTATGAAAGAATGAATGTAAATGACATATATAAGTATTTGTATATATATATATTAAAATTAAATTATAATTATTTTTACAAATATATCATATATTTTTACAAGACCCATCTATAATATGTTCCATGTAATGTGTGAACGAATCGCACTGCTCTAGTGAGGTAGTAGTCCACACGTCCAAAATCAAAGTTATTATTTTTACAAAAAAATTGAATTCATGAGTGTATATTTTATAAAATAATTATATAAGACTAAATAATTAATAAATAACATATATATCATATAAAAAAAATTCCATCATAATGCCCAACTAGGGAATTTTGTAAGGAAAACAAAAAACATTATTTCCTGAGGCGGTAGTTCACCATACACAAGAATAGTAAGTTCATTACCTATTAAATTGAATAATGTGTTATTGTAGGCTTAAACCTCAGAATAATAACATTTTAAAATATTTATGACATTATGTTTATTATATAATCATGTTATAAATTGATTTTTGGGGGTGGAGAATGAAAATAAAACAAACGAGCTTGAGGAAGTATGTTACATCTTATTTTTGTAACTCACTAAGGTTTTCACTATATGGATTCCTTGTATAGATTTGATAAGTGTGAATAAGTGGTAGGTTAGAGTGTCATTTTACTATGGAGGAGGACTGATGTTTTGGTATATTTTTTTAAAATGGAGTTCCATCCATATTATTTAAATTTCAAGTGGATCCAGTAATGCTATATATTTTGGAAAAGGGTGTCAATGGACTAAATATAAACATAATATGAATTACTGATAATATTGAGGCCATTTCATGCCTTAATAATAACAATTGATTTGTAGTTAAGATATTTTTTTTAATAAATGTAATTAATTTTAATCACATTCACATATATTTTTGGTCAAAAAATAATTTTAACATTTAGTACATTATAAATAATTATGACTAATAATATGTAATCATGGTTTTAAAATTGAAAAAAAATAATTGTATGAAATTATTTTAAAATTAACACCCCCTATGGGATGAAAAAGAGGGGATTTGAAGTAAAAATGTTCAAAATTTTACTAGGATTATATATATAATTATTAATCAAAATTAATTAAAATGAACAATATGTTCTCAATTTGTGTAATGTAGATATAATTCAACATTTAAACCAAACTAAGATATAAATTATCTATCTAAATAAGTTATAGTAAAAAAGAAATTTTAAATTAAAATTTAATGTTTTTCACTATTAATAAAAAAATATAAATTCATAAAAAAATATGAAAAATTCATCAAAAGTAAATTATTATATTAATTTTTAAAAAATGAAGTTTATATTTTTATTGAAAAAACTAAAAAATGACAAAATTCATATATAAAATTGGTTCCCCATTAAAAGGTCATAAAATTATCTTTTAGGAAAATATAGCTTTTTACTCATAAAAGGTGATTTATTTATATCTTATACATATCGAATATATTGGATAAGTATAACAAATATTCATTAAATATAAAATAAATAATTTTTAATTATGTAATTAATCAATATTATTTTATTTTATTTTTAGAGATAAGGTTGTCTTGGTATATAGAAAAAAATTTATTGTAAAAGTAATTTATTACTTTCCAAAAAAAAATTTCATTCACTTATAAAAATTTATAATAAACACATTAATTATATATAAATTTATAAGTACGGTTTTTAATATTCAGTTAATCATATTCATGAAATCAATTCGAATTTATATGTGGTATCTATTATAATATTTTCATAAAAATATTAATATTATATTTTAGTTTGCTAAAACTCAGTTTTGAAAGTTATAAAAACATTCCTAGGGACTCAGTAATGTGTAGTATCTATAATAATTTAATATTAGATTTTAGTTTTCCAAAAAAAAATTGAACGTTATGAAAACATTCATTTGGACACAATAATGTGTATAATACATGTGAAACATAATGTTTCATGTGCGATATTATAATATATATTTTCTGTTTGGTGCACGACTTACTTGGTGTTGTGTTTAATTCAAGACAAACATAGGGATTATATATATATATGGTAAATGAATAAAATAAATATATTAAAATATATAAAAATATAAAAAATATTGTGGGCATACATTCTACCCCCGTTTAAATTATTTTCTCCCTTGAAATTCTTCTCGATTATCAGAGGTTTAATACATTAAAATTCCATTCACTGATACCTAGATAGTAAAAATTAATTTTAAAAGTTCATTTTACAAAGGGAATGTTGGAAGCATAAAAGGTACCCAATCTAACTCATATCTAGGTTTCCACCTTGGTTAATATAGCTATGAAGTGAGAACATGTACATGGAATAGAATTATAATTATCATATTCTAATTGAGACCAATAGAAAACATTGTTATGAGAAACAGAATAATCAAATAACAATAAATTTACAAATATATAAGGTGCCATTTGATTCTTTAGAAACCAATGTACTTGGAAATAATTTTTTGGTTCAAAATCCTTTTTCATTATTTTATAAAATTTTCATGAAAAGGTATATTGATATGATTTTAGGAAAACCACACCCTTTGTTGTTCCTTGATAAACAATAAATTAATCTCTTATTACAAGATATGAAGGTGAATTTTTCATTCAATGATGAATGGAAAAATAAAAATATCCCTCAATTTAATTACAGTCCATTCAATATACCATTAACCTAATAAAAGTTTATCATAATTTATCAAAGATTCATAAGTTATTATATAGAGAGATAATAATTTATGAAAAAGTATAACATATTTGATAACCATATAACCCATATAAATGATTGAAGTCTAAAAAATTATATATAAGTCCACTAAATTTATAAAAACTAACATAGAATTAATCCCCATATATAATAATGTAGCTCTCTTTTTCGCATAACAAACATGTGAATACCTTTTTCATGTATTCCATTAATACATGTAGGTAACTTGAATTACCAAAATTACTTATTGGAGGAATTTGTGTTTCATTATTAAAATGTTTTTTAGATATTTTTCTAAAATACAAAATATGTTTTATGCCTCATTAATCATCACATAAATCAATTTTCCAAAATTCATTAATTAGTTTCACGGTAATCAGTAACGTCTAATTTACTTATTCATATCAAAAATATAATTCTACAAAAAATTATATTATCGAAATGAATATATTAATTGTTATATTCCCATTAAAAATATGATTTCACAGAGCAAAATATTTCCATTAAATCACTATTATATTCTAGCAGAAAAAATCAACATATTCATATAAATTCATAGAAAAAACATAAATTTAATAATTGTTTTGTATTTCACCATTCATCACCATAATTCTTGGATTCAAATACATAAAACATCAATTATTCCACTTCATACATAATAAATAATAATTATACATCATTATATTACTTAATACCTTATTTATTTCACATTGTATCTATACTCTCGTCATCATTATCATCACAAAAATCATCATCATCAGTATAACCATTTTGCATACCACATTATTAATTATGTTCCAATTATTTCTAATTAGTACATATATATTAAAAATGATAATTAAATCAAATTTTAAAGTATTTATCCTTTGAAGATATCTTAGGAAGGAAAATATTCCCATCCATTTCATTAATATAACACTTCATATTTAATTGATAATTACTCTCTTTGTGTTATGATTTTATATAATTTAAACAACTTGTTATTCCTCTAAGAAATTATGTCAGGTTATCCATTCCAATTTATTAAAAAAATGGAAAATAAATGAGTTTTCATCCATGGTCTCCATTACTCAAACTCTCAAAAAACACCTTCAATCTCTTCGATGGTGAGTCCACGAGTTGGTGAAAGTATATATTTTTAATCATGTTCCGTGAGAACAAATTATATACGATCAAAACATATTTAATTCAATTTATCTTCCAATTTAAATACTTATAATAACATATTCCATCAAATTCAATATTATCCATGTTCCCACCATATTCTAAAACAAAGAAGGATAGAGTGAGAAACCATAATCATAGAGGGAAATGACAAAATCCTAAAAACCCACATATAGGTTATTTTACTTAGGACACCTATATTAATATATAAAACCTTAGGTTTACCATTGGTTATCTATATAAGAAATATCTTTTAATTCTTAATGATCAATCATAATGATATTGTGAATTTCCAATGAATATCTCCACGTGAGTGTCAAACAAAGTGTGCGGAATGGACAATTATTTTGCATTAGTTTACGATCGAGTTTCAGTCAATATGTTTTGTTTGGGTTATTACCACATTATAAATACGTTCCATATCCCCATATCCTTTTGTTATCAATAATAAGATATATTTTTAGGATAATACTCACTCTATCATTTACAAAATTCCATGACATTTTCCTAAACATTAACTCACCCTTAGATTCAACTATAGAGACATCCCTTGACATATCCTTATAAATATATCTATTTTTCTTTCCAATGTTATATCCTTATAAATTTCAGTTTTTGAATAATAATTTCATTTGGTACAAAATATAGAGACCAATGCTTTTTATACATCGATATTATATCATTTTAGATGAATATTCATAAGATTAGAAAAATAAATTCCCAAAGACCTTAATAGTTTTGTGACATTAGAGTCAATGAATAAATTATTCTAACATTGAAAAATATCATTAATTTTTCTCAAGAACATATTTCCCTTTATTACTTATACTTAAATAATTTCTTCACAACATTGGGGAAATAAACATAAGAGAGGGTTGATCAGAGGTGCTCAATAAGGGTAAAAAGTAGATACATAAGCATAACATGATCATAAGGGTAATAGAACATGAGAAAAATATTTTAAGATCATACCTTGCATATATAAGATGAAATAAATAAGTCATGGAATAAATATTGGATGTTTATAAGAAATGAATCATAAGGAAATTAGGAGTATAATAAATGAATGCATAATGTAGGAACTTGACATAGAATAGTAAAAAACACATAACCATATTAAATGATTTTTATATAAGATAAAGAATGAATTATAATTAAATATTAGTAGTGAGGGTTCACTACCTATACAATCATGGTTGTTTTGGTTCACTCTAATGACCATATTAATTTGAATGGATCATTCTCATGATCTTCTTTGTTGGCAATCTCCTTTACTAAACTGAGTTTACTCCCCATTCCATCCATGTATATCTCATGAGATATAAATATTTACATAATTAATTATAGAAGATATAGGTCCCACCCATCTCATAAATAAATTATACATTCATGTTCCACAAGATCATGAACAATCATATCAAAAACCATTAATTAAAATGGATATCATAAACATGTCATTATATCATAAACTATGAAAAATAGACACATTTCACAGTGATTTCATTAAAGAATAACCAGATAAAAGAATAAGTTTTTACAATTATATATTTATTTAATGATAAATGGGTATCATAAATTTAATGGCTTTAAAAAATAAAACATTTATAAAGATAGCATGAATGCTACATTTGGATCATTAATCCAGAAATGAATTGGTAACACCAATGAATGACTTCTTAGATGAAAAATAAAATTGAAATATATATTAAATATATATCTTGAGGAAGATATACTTTATGCCTTGAAAAAAAATTCAAATAAAACATTTTTTCAAAATAAATTATTTTTTTGAAATAAAACATTTTGATGTATATTTTCCTTGAAAGTAAATTTTAAAAATTATAAACAATATACAATATTTTTGAAAAACATTTTCCGTGAAAATTTTAAAAATGGCAGTGAATCAAAATTTAAATATTTATTGAAGAAAAATAATAAAATAATTGTCAAAATTTTATGACAACATTTTTATTTGAAAAACTATAGAATACACTAGAAATCATTTGGAAAATGTTGTTGGTCGAAAAATTAAAAAGTAATCTTAAAATTTAATAGATTTTTTTTAATATAATTTAAAATTTTATAAAAGAATATTTGAGATCCTTGAAATCCCTTTCTTTGAAAAAACATTTTTGAAAAAAATTAATGGATCTTTAAAAATCAATTAATACTGTTTTAAAAAATAAAAATAAAAAATAAAACACATTTTATTTGAAATTTTCATAAAATCAATAAATTTATAGGATATTATTAAAATAATTTTTCCAAAAAAATATCATTATAAAATTACAATAGAATAATCAAGGAAATGACGGTATTTACTGCGGGTATTTCTCTACATATAGAACATTCATTTTGCTAATTTAAGGTTTAAAAATGTGTTTTGATCGAAAATTGACAAAAAATTACATTTAAAATTTCTTTAGAGAAAGGTGATACATTAAAAAAATCCTTTTAATTTTAACTTATTAGAAAAAAAAATATAAATGTTATCTAATACATAATTTAGAAAGAACACAGTTTTTAGCTGAAGGGAGAAATAAAATCATATTTTCATTTAATTTTTTTAATTATCTAATATATTAAATAGGGGAAAATGATACCACTATTTAGACATAACAAGAATAAGAATATGGTCAGAAAATTAAGGATATTTCTTGTGGTTTTTATCATAATATTTCATCATTGGAAGAATAATAATAAACAATCTTGATAAATGTTGAGATTATTACAATAAAATTCTACCACATTTGAAAATTTATATCATTGTAAGACGGAAGGAATAAAATTACATTATTTTAAAAATATATTGAATATAACAAAAATTTTTATATAAAATTATAAATATTGTATATAAACCCCATAGAAAATATTTAAATGAATAACATCTCATGTTTCTCCAACAAGGAAAATTGATAAAAAATTACTTTTCTGATTTAGTAACTTTTGAAACATAGACAAAATAAAATAATGATAATAATTTTTTTTTGAATACCCATAAATTTATTTTTAATAATAATATATTATATCCATAGGTAGTATATACAATAGACAAAAAAATGAGTCATGAATATTGAATTTATCTCACCGATATAAGAAGTGAGATTTGAAGACCCTTACCTTAGTGTTGAATTTATTATTACATGTTAAATTCGCATTTATGAAAAAACTAATATTGTTATAATTATACCATATAAATATATAATTATATAAATTACCATATATTATTTGGTTATGACTTTATATTACACATTTATATAAAACTCTATGTTAATGTTACCTTTTTCATAATATCTGCTTTACTTTTCATATATGTTTTGACTTATTATTCTAGATACTATTACATAGATCATGATTTAATTGTTTAAAGAATTTAATACAATAATGATATATTTATGTTCATTTATTATTTATATAAATATTTATAATAACAATGAAATTATATAAATTATAAAGGGAATACACCATTCATGGAGATTTTAAGATGTACATATGCATGAACGCATTTTTCATTTAGATATCATTTTGAAAAAAGTAAGTAAATGGAATATATATATATATATATAATATCATTACAATTGAATTATTATTTCATATATATCAATTATTTTTACTAAACCCATCCTTAACATGTTCAATGTATTGTCTGACCGAATCATATCGCTTTTGGGAGGTTATAATCCACACATCCTGAAATAAATTTATCATTTTTACACAAAATAAAATGAATGAAATTATTTTTTATATAATAAATTAAATGATTAAATAAATAATATATATAATATATATAATATTAAAATATTATGTCTATTATAATGACCAACTGTGAGAGGAGGTAGAGGATAAATGAAGAACATCATTTTGTGATGCATTAGTTTTCCATACACAAGAATGGTAAGATTGTTACCCATTTTATGGAAGTGTGGGTAAGTTCATATTGATACAATAGAGTAATAAAGTATTATTATTTTTATAATATTTAGATTATTATATATTTATTTAATAATATTATTTTATGGGTTGGAGAATGAAAATAAAACAAAGGAGATTGAGGTAGGATGTTACCTCTTCTTTGGATAACTCATTTTTTTAACCAAAGGGATTGTTTTGATGGATATATATAAATGTTGTCTTTTAGAATTATTATTCTGATTTTGAGTGATTATTTTATCATATTTTATGAGAAACATGGCTTCAGAGGTGTGAATAATATGGAGTGTTGAAAGCCATTTCATAGTGGAGGTGGAGTGACATTCTGATAAATGTTTTAAATGGGAATCCCACCTACGTTTTGAAAATGTAAATAAGCCCAAATAATGGTCCAAATTAATGTGATGGAATTATGTTGTGAATAAAATACCATCAAAAGGATTTTGGACAGTTTTTAGGTTAATTTTTTCATTTTCTTTATGGTTTACTCATTTTTGAAGTTAATTATTTTCATATTCATTATAAACAATTTTAATCACGTTCACTAATATTTTTAGTCAAAAAATGTAGACCATATTAATGGTTATAAATTAATATTAATCTAAATATTTTAACCATTTTTTTATATTTCAATCAAATAAGTGGCATAAATTAATTTATAATTAAACCCAGAAATATGATAACAAAGATTGTTTTTAAAGTAAAATGATCCAAAGTTTCAAATATTTTTCTATCCAATTTCTATTTTAAATTTATACTAATGAAAAAATAGGATTAAAATATGTAAAAGGTATCTAATTAAACAATAAAACTAATGTAAAATACAATTTAACTAAATAAAAAAACTAGACAATTGTTTGTATTAAAAATATCTTTTTTTCACTAAGTATAATATACATAAACTTTTCAAAAAAAATTCCAAAACTTCACCCAATGTAAATTTTGATATTATGAATCTCAAATGATGTTTATTTTGAATGATAAAAAATTTCAAATATTCAAAAATTATATTTAAATTTGTTTCACCATTAAATGTGGTAAATTTACCTTTTACACAAATATATCTTCTAAATCATAAAGTTGGATTTATCCTTATTTTATACCTATAAAATAAATTAGTTGATTATAAAAAGTATTGATTGAATATGTAATATATAAATTTCATTTATAGAATAAATAAATAGTTGTTTGTTTATTTTATTGAGATGAAATTTGGTCTGTACATAGAAAAATAGATGTCATAGAAATGTATTATATTTATTTTAAAATTTATATTTCATTCACATTTACAAATTTATGAATAAATGAATAATTATAAATACATGTAGAGGTCATATCAACAAAATTTATTTAATCTTATTCATGATTTAAATTCCAATGGTTAGGTGGTAGCTTTAATAATATTTTAATAATAATAATAATAACATTATATTTATGTATATTAAATCTAGGCCATCCATGTTATTAAATGTATAATGGGAAATGATATTTTTTATAATACAATCAAAATATCAAGTTGGTTATACCCCAACATATTATATGTGTTTTGTGTGGTGTATTGTTAACATTGTGATGCATATAATGTGAGAAAAACATAGTGCCATTATATATTAAAAAATTATTCATTGTGTTGTGAAAATAAAAATGTTAATGATTAATATAAATTGAATAAAATAATTCACAAAATCTCTAGGTGTTACAATATTATCTCAGATCAAATATGAATTCATTGAAAGAATATTCCAATAGACCTCTAAAATGGGTGATTGGATATAAGTATCCAACTGTATTACCATAGAAGGATGTTGGTGGAGTCTTTAATCAGCAGATGTAGGAATATATTTGTAGTTTCCGTGATCTACATGAATATTCTAAGAATATTCATATATAAAAAAACAATGCTCTCTTAATGAATGTTCCACTATCAAAAGGTTATCCCCAGTTTGAATGTTGATATCAACAAGATCATTGAATGTTGGAGTTTTATCTGGTCTTCTTCGATAATAATATGAGACTCTCTCAAGGCATGTGACCCTCACCCTTGGTGAGCCCTAGATAGAACATTAATATAAACCCAATAATGGTCCTTTGGTATATGAATCTAGAAATTTTTGACATGCATCTGCCCTTGTACTAAGACACATCCCTCTCTCACCTATGATCCCCGGTTGTAATGGAAATATATGGCCTTTCTGATGCCTCTACCTTTACTAGAATATACTGATAATCCTCTTGGATGAGAGAAATAAAGTGATTATTATTTGTAGTATCCACTTCATCATTATTTTTAGAGTGTAGATATTCCATGATTTTATGGATAGGAATATGAACCTAACCCTTTATGTTTTTGAGTAACAATATATTCTGATGGAGTTCTTCCACTGTGGCTAAGTTTTTATGATGGAATTCTCATAACCTGGATGAAATGTTTTAAGGTTGTCACATGAACAAGGATGTTTTTTTGGAGTACATTACATGGCCCAAATGGAATTTCTAGGATGCGATGACATGATACTAATTGAAATTCTTAAAGGACATCACATGATCCAACTGACATTCCAACAATTCATCATTAAATCTGACAGAAACACAAGGAGGGAATTGTTAGAGTCATTGTGACATGTCTCAGATGATGTCATATGTACTTGAGGACTTGTTCATTTGTCATCACAAAAGGGGATTGACATGTGTAGGGTACTTCGCAAGAAACATCTAAAAAACTAGGATAGTGTCACGAGACATGGTTGGCTTATTTGGAGGATGTCACAAGATCTAGTTGAAATTCTATAATTCAACCAAGATACATCTCAAACATGATCTGATGTCACCATATGATCTGTGATAAATTTCTAGATGACATATTGTGGTGTGGATGTTAATTATTGTGTGTTTCGAAAAACTTGAGTGGAATGGTTGAGGTGCACCATGTGACTTGAACTAACATGTCTAAGTAACTTGTCATGATCCTAATAGTATACCGAAGGAGCTTCATATGACTTGAGAGACATGTATTGCTACTGTCTCATGACCAAATTAGTTCATGAAATGTAAATGAGGACCAATATATATGTTTATCACATCAATATACCATATTTTTGTCTTTATTCCTTAATTTTATTGTATATGAGTTATATTTGTTTAGTGTTATCTAGTTTTATGTATAATATACCTTTTAATATATATGGTATATAATTTTAATAACCTTCCATACGACTTTCACATGATCTATAATTGATCACATGATTTTCTTATTCGTACTAAATGTTCACTCTGGTTGTTTTCCCATATTTAGCCTATGGTAAAAAATTTCAGTAACAATATCACCCACTTTTCAAAATAGAATCTAATGCATTGGGTGTGTATGTGTGTAGTTTCAAGAAAAATCCAATCCATTTTTCATGCTTGGGTGGGCATTTGTATGCACCCCACCCAATTTATTCATCACATTTCTTGACATGTATCATGAAAATCCAAGATAGAGTTGGTGTGGGGCTTAGATGTCATCCATTTTCAAAAGGTTTCCACATTGTTCATTTTAGGGGTGTTGAATTATTATTAATGAATACAATATTGTCCCATAAATTCCTAATTTATTATATTATGTCTAATTTAGGTGTTTTCCAAATCCTGAATACATGATGACAAACATTCATGTTTTCTGACAGACATGTCTACGTACTTTTAAGAGACCAAGATGCCTACAAAAAGCCTTCATGCGATCTAATATTTATTAACCCGGATATTTTGTGAGACATGGATGGATTTCCAGGGGACATTTTTAATTATCAAACCAGGTCATCAAAGGGTTTTATGAGTCCATCCTAGTTTCTCGAAAGTGTATTACTACCGTGACAGTCTCCTGACTATTCCGATTTATTTCTTTATTTTATTTGTCACATGCTTATGGATTTTTTGAACCTTCATGTGTTTTATCAAATACGTTAACTTTCCTCATTAGTGTTCCATGTAATGACAAACCAAAGGACTTATGGTGATGCATGTGAACTTCATGGGTAAAACCTTTTGCTTATATTAATAGCCAAAGGGAGAGTGTGAGACATCTTGGAAATGTCCAATACTTTTTAGATGATGGGGTGACATTCCAATGGGCTCTTAATTGATCATAACCTCGTCGTTCCAGTGATTCTATAGTGTATCATAGGGTTTCTCTGTGTTTATTTTGATTTTTATGACCACATGAGGATCCTGCATTTCCACTATTTGTTTCTTTTTTTTTTATTTTTGAAAATTTGGGGATCTCGTGAGGTCATATGAGTGTTGTCGAAGACAACCATTCAACATACCAGTGATTAATTATAAGATATTTCTAAATATAATAAGATCATACCTTTAGAATATTTCACTTTTATTTGTATATATATTTTGGATATCTTGTTAGTCATTTGATACTTGAAAATTTTAATGACCTATGGGTTCTTGTGAAGAAGGAATAACATGGTCACTAACTATTTAGGTAACCTTAATAGTTAAAAAGGACCTTTAAAAGGGGATCTATGATATCTTCTATTGATTATTCCATGTGTGAGACCATCTATATGACCTTCTGTGGGTTATGATATTGTGTATCTCTTGGAGTTTCATGTGATCCATGTGCTCATGGAGACCTTAATCTTCCTTTTCGCTTTATGGAAAATAATAACCATATTAATGTATTTCATCCTTTAGAATATTATGATTTTTAATTTTTGTTTGCAAATTTTTCTCGTTCACTGTCTCTACTATTTCATCACTTTCCAAAGAATAATTTCTCCATAATACAATTAGTTTTACAATTATCAAATTTTTTTATTGGATTATTTATTTTACATTCACACCACTTTTTATTTTTTTTGGGATCAACCATTCTTTTCATGACCTCCCACCAATGGTACCCCTTATGTGCGGACAGTAAAGGATGAGAGAAAATGACCCATAAATCTTGCCTCTAGTAGACCCAAGGTTAGTGAAAAACACAGATGGAATTATAATCTAAATTGTAGAAAGAATTACCCTAAATGATAATAAGTATTGTTAGATCAGATAATCCAATAACATGCCCAATCCATCACATAATAAAAAATTTAACCAAAACCATCCCATAATTCATGAAGTTGTAAAAAAAATTCAAATAAAAGTCTCCAATGGTATATAACCAAGGAAAAGACTTACTAAAATTTACTCATTTCCTTATTTAATATAAAAACCATTAATGTGTGGTACATTCCATAAAATACTCAATGAAACGAAAAATAATATATATATATATATATATATATATAGTGTGAGAATATCCTTTACAGTTTTTAGGACCATACACAAGGATTCATAAGAACATGTGATAAGAGAATAATAATGCACTAGTGAATAAACAGAATAAAAAACATTTACCTTAAATTTAATGTAACAAAATCATAACCTCATCATAACATTTTACGAAATAACACATCCAATATAGGAATATATTATCGATGAATACATATAAAAATTCCACAGAAAAAATTCCCTAATTAATTGTTTCTCTCACACCCCATCCTCAAATGTCATGCGCTACCATCACTTCCATGATTATATAAAAATATAATCATCCATCACTTTTATGCTTTTAGAGGTGTCAATAACATTCCTAAACCCCCATAGGGTCTAAAAAATATTCCTAGCATCATCCATCATCACATCACAACCTCACCACGATGTCACATATCAAATATATGGAATTGGGGTAACATGAATGCAAATGAAAAAAACGTCATGTCCTCCTCCTACATTTAATAACCCCTCCAAATATCTCATACATTATACTACTAGGTGATATACACCACTAAATAATCATCATTATGAAATATATAATAGTAAATCATAATCACAAGGTGATATCCCATACTAACATGGGTAATCATAACCACAACTAAAGGAAGAGTAGAGAAGTCCTGGTCACAATCTAGTCAAAATCACACCAACATAGATGATTTATAATGAACCTAACACAAATAACATTTTTTGTTGGTATGATTATCTAGAATGGTTGACATATGTATATACATAATATATAATACATGGTCTACAGAAAACATATATACCTAAAATATGTTTTAGCATAAAATGGACAACCATGCTTCACCTAACCACTATTACAACACATGACATCTAATATTGTATGTAAAACCACAAAATATATCACACTACAAAACCAAAAATAACCACCACACAGATTTCACATTAAATGAAGGGGTCTAGAATTTCTGGATTCAATTAGTTTCCACCATATCATATTTAATAAGATATCAATTTTTACATAACAAAAGTCATTCATTAATATTATAAAACATTAAAATCATTTACAATCCAAAAAATTCATCTCATTCAGATATTACATTCCAACCATTTCATAATCATTTAATAACCCATACATTTTGAGTTTCATCATTTTAATTCATTCCATGAATTACTGGGAAACTAACACAACCACGATTCCAAATAAATTCCTCACATTTTCCTTTACCACAACACAACATATTCCATAATATTTTTCAGAACACCCACACATAAAACCATTTCACTTCATACCACATCATATATTTTTTAAAACAATAATCATTATTATTACCAATATATTCTAAACCCATGTTGGTTATGAAGATCACCACAAAATCCCCAAAAGTGTTCATATAACACCCAATGTCTCACAAAAAATAGAACATTAAAAAAACATACATTTCAACATCCAAATTTTAACACAATTTAGTTCTATGTTATTTTACATAACATCACTTCTTAATTAGTGTAAGTATTATGACATTGTATCTATATTATCATGGGATACCCATTAATTACCCATATATAATTGATTTCCCATTTCATTCTGGGCCATTTCAAAATATCATAATTGTAAGGCCTTCTTAGGTATCTTAACAATAATATAATGAAGGATTCCAAAAGCCATCTAATTGATAAAAGTGACAATAATATATAAACACGTCAATAAAATCACTAATTTTATTATAACATGTGACTAATTCCCCTTACAATTTAATTTCAAATTTACCCAAAGAACTTTATTATTATTATTACCCATGTAATTCCATAGAAAAATATAAATGAATGTAATACCCATATATGCACTAAAATAGTTTGAGAGTGATCCTCTTCTTCAGAAGAAGATTTCCAAATTATTATGTAATGATGGAATAAAAAAATATGACTACCAGAAACCATAATGATGGGAATATAATAGTCAACCGAGAACATTATTTTCCTACAAATTTACATCAACTACATCACCTAAAAAAATAGGAATTAAGTGACTATAATGATGATATAAATTCTAGAAATTGATCTCAAGATTCTAAGGATAAAATCACACATGAATAGGGTGAAAGGACCCCAAAAATCTCTTCGTATTCACCTTGGAATCAAGGTAAATGACTGAAGGAATATATGGTTCTAATGGGTGTGTAAATTTTTAGGAAAACATGGACCATGAAGACCATTCTGAAAAACAATGAAATTTAGTGAAATGGTTCCAAAAAAAGAAAAAACTATGATATAAATGAAGGTACACATTGTATTGGGGGTTTTAAAATAATATTCTAGAAACCATCTAAGTTAAAATTATTTATATCCAATAAACTAAGAGAAACACCAATATTTAAGAGAAAGAACTACCTCACAATGTTCAAATTCCATGAAAAAGATTATATTTCATCCCTAATCCCTAACATATCTACACAAAAATTGAAAAAAAAATAATTCACCCTCATAGGCTCCACACCACAACATAAAGTACATTCCAAAGGCATGGTAAAAATTCAAGAAGAATTATATTTCCACCATCACAGATCCATTTCATAGACAATCTACCCACACCAATGATAACCTATATATAGTGCATCCTAATCTTCCACAATATGAAATATTTACAAAACGAAAATATTAGCCTCAACTCCATTATAAACTCATTGAATCCCTTATAACATCCAATAAACACCACCATCACCTTTGTTTTCAAAAAATAACTCATTATGATATATTGAACATTAAACTAATCATAAAAAATTATTAAATAGTTATTATAAAATTTATTTTTTCAGAGGTTCAATAACTCTCAGTCATAAATCAACTCCTATAACCAAAAAATAATAGAATCTTCTGATAATTGATATTATTACCAAACTGTATATGTATAAAGATGAATAGTTCTTAATTTACTAGTGATATTTTATATATTAAGTTAAATTATATTTATCAATTAAAAATAGTTGTCTTCTATATTTATAATTAATTATTAATAAATCTCATATTATCCTCGTTACGACTTTGATTCTAAATATTCATTAAGATGTATAGAATATTCAATATGGGGGATTCCCCTAGTAATCATTTTAGAATTATTTTTCTTATTGATATGGATTAGTGGACACATTATTTATCTCCCATTATGGTAAATTATGTGAGTAGAATGTTTGAAGTTATAGTGGAATGTTAAAATTCAATGATTTTTTTGAAATTTTCATCAATGATGTAAAATATTAGAAGAGTGTTTAAATGAGACAAGGATATCAAAATCACATATAGAAAAAAAGGTCCCTAGAAGAGGAAATGTAACAAATTTATAAAAATTATATTAAATGTTTATACATTGGTTATATTTTCCATTACATGTAATGTGCATATTTTATTACATGAATATTAAATGAAATATGTAACTCACATATTTTTTACAATATATATAAACCAAGTATGATGAGAAACGGTATTCAAGGATGGTGACCATTATAAGTATATAAGGGATAGTGGTTCCTAATTCATGAATGATAATATCACAACATTTCATTTCCATATGGATTGATTATTGTTTAATTTTTTTATAATTTTTTACCAAAACAATATCATATTGTACAATGTATAATTTTAAAAAAATTATATCAGGTTTGAAATGAATGTTTTTCTATATTTCATACATAATTAATATTTAAATAAAAATTTAATAACAAATATCCTATATTAGTAATTATACCTATGACAAGAATAATACTTAGTATTGGAATGATAGTTAATTTTCAGTTAAAAATAAAATTAACCCTCTAGGACATAACCAAAAGAGTTATTAGACTATTAGATCTAATAATAGTTGGAATTATTTAAAACACACTAACATTAAAGGTAAAATAATATATTGATAATATTTTATAAAGAAAAAAAATCATGAGTTAGTTTAAAAAGATCAATGTAAACTATTCTCTGTATAGTTTTAATGTAAATTCAAATACTCATTAAGATTCATGTATGATATTTTAGGAATTTAAAGAAGTATAAATGAATTTATATACTAAAAAAATATATTACCCACTAGGAATTTCAATTAAAGAATAACATAACGAAGAATTCATCAATAACTTAAAAATAGATTATAACTATTCCAAAATTCAAGTCCCCTTATACACATAATAGTTGCATCATAGTTAAAGTAGAATTGAATTTGAGTTTTATATTTTATACAACACTTCATTAATTACATTCAAGAAAAGTTTCATAAATAAAATCATAAGACTTTACTATATGCTAGCTATATTGACTAACGGATAACATATATGTTATAATATTATTTTAATCCATTATTCCAAGAAATCATGATTTTTTATGAGTGTAAACTATTAAAGAAATTATTGGAATGAATAATTCATTTTGAAAACGCTATGTGAATGGTATCTAATCATCATAAATGATACCTAGGAAATAAAACTATCTTTGATATAAAGGTATTAGTATAGTGATTTAATATATTTATATATGAGGGAATCATTTCACTTTTAAGATAACATGATCCATGTTTAAATCATTAAACACGTAGATTTAGATGAATATGAGTTGGAATTTGAACCCCAATCACCACACGATTCTATGGGAGGGGTTATTTCAGTGAAATCTATAGTATAGTAATGCAAAAAATTGGTAATATTGTGTTCACTATGTGAGGAGATATTTTACTTCAAAAGAATAATGAATTTTATAAGGAATCATTAAATTGAAATAAAAATTAAGATTTAGAGGTTGAAATGAATTTGGAATAGATTCCATATAATAAAATGAAGTTTTTTAGTATAGTGATTTATGTTGTTAATATAAATCAATTAGTGGGTATCAATAGGAATTAGTAAATGGATGAAAATGTTAGTTATTATAATGAAAAATTAGTTGCTGGAGGTTTCAAGTGATGTATGGACATAGTTTATAATGAATTGTGTTTACACTATTCATCATACAATAATAAATTTGTCACTATACATGACATAGAAATATTTTATTATCATGCATATTGGAAATTGGGTGTAAAAACCATAATCATAAATGGATGCCTTTTGTAGGATGTATATAGGATATAACAAAAAGGGACGGTGAAATAATGAGATTCTTATATGGTATTTTGTGTTGTTGAAATGTATTAATTGTTTCAATAAATCAGTAGGATCATAGAATAATAATATGGATGAATCAACAAGAGAGTTTATTATTATTAGTAATGAACGCGATCCATGTTTCCACAAGATATTAGTTGTAATGATAGAGTTTTCCATGTAGAACATATTATTAACACTTAAAAAAAGATGTATATTATTATAATTAGTTAAAACTAACATAAAACAGTTTCTCCAAGAATTACTTAATGGTGAAATTCATGTTTAGGAAACAAGATGCTAGAAAATGATTATAGGGGATTTCATAGATCAAATAACATTTAAAAACATATTAATAGTGTTGAAAAAATAATATAGTAAAATTCATGAGAGAATTTATTCTTATAGCATATCACACGAAACCATTTTAGGATTACATGATTATGCATGTGAATAAATTATTATGTTGAATAAAATTACTTATTCATATGTTCCTAGAATCTATATAATATATCATAATATTTTAGGATAATTTTATATTTATTATGTGTAAATCATAGTGGGAAAAATTCTAACATAACTAGGGTAACTGTATAAGGTAGTAGTCAGAAACATTTAATAGTACATGAGAAAGTGTGAAATATGAGTTCCTGGTATATGGAGATGTGGGAATGCAAGTCATATAGGTGGTATAAGAACTAGTTTTTCCTTTCATTAATTGGTCATATATGTCATAGTAATACGACGTAATTAAGTAAGAAAAGGTTATTAAGGCTAGTGGTGCCCATAAATATATTGAAAAAAAACATTATTATTTATATTACAGCTCAATTAACACTATAAGATTTAGTTTTTTTATATTAAAGATTCCCCAACATAATAATTTATTATAAAATGTATATATATAATTATTATCTTTTGACAAAAAGATTTATCAATTGTTCCATGTTTTTAATAGAATTAATAAGTTAAATACTCAGTGATATCACTTTTTAAAGGACTCATTCAATTCAGTGAAGTCATAAAAAGAGGAATATCCATAGTAAAATAATAGAGGCCCATCAATTGTATACATACTATATAAAAATCTTGTTTATTACATGAGGTTTAGTGAAAATAAAATTTTTATTAGTTATTTCTATTTAATATTGTTGTCTTTTGCTGTTGGTTACTACTTATAATAAGACTTTTTAAATTAGATTACCATAATATTAATTAATATCATTTCATATGATAATTTTTATTCTTCATAAAATTAATTTTACAATTTACGTAATGTAATCTTCCTATAAATAGGTTGAATCATTTCCCCTATTTAATTAGAATTAAGAAATTATATGTAAATATTCATATATAGATATCTTATGGTAAAGAATGCAATTATTTGATTGGATACATATGATCTATAATTATCATGTGGTGGAGGCTCATAATACTTTAAAAAAATTTATCATGGAGTTTTTACTTTCAAATTTCCAAAAGGGATATTTTTTTGTTCGACCTACAAATTCTAATTCAATATATTTTATGCTTCAATTAATATTACTATATATAAACATGTGTATTTGTCCTTAGACATGATATTACTATTAATATATACCATGAATCACAGTATTTGTTATATGAATGAAAATCAAAATAATATATTCACATTAAAAGGTTACATAAGTTACATGTATCATAATTGATATAAAATTAATTCAATATGTCACGAATTGAATTTTCCCATATGAGTTAATTAAAGAAGATATACCCAAAACATTATTTAAAATTGAAATTTCTAATTAAATTCATTACCATTGATGTTAATTGATTCATTGATTTATTATATCCAATGAATTATAAATAATGAATATACCATGATTAAAAAATTATTCATCCTAATTAATGAGATATTAAGAAAATTATATTGTATTATTCATTATGATTTGTAATATGACTATTGTCACAATGATGTAAATTTTTTATCTATGGGTTCCTTGAAATGCTTCTATATTATTATCTTACACATATGGTAAGTTTAGGTAATGATATTGAGAAAGAGGCATAGAGGGTCACATAAATGTGTTTAAATATCTTATTATATTAAATTTAATTTAATATTATGAAAAAATATTAACATCATATTGATATAATATAATTAGTCATGCAGTCCCCATGAAATTGACTTATGGTATGGCTACTCCAGCACCTCCCATCCTTAGCCACCCCCGGCTGGGGGTGGGGGAGTCATCCTCCTCCTTCTACGCCCCTTCATCCCTTGGCATTCATTCCTTTCACAGATCCCTCCTCACTCCCCGTTTTACCCTACATTCAAATCATTCATAAAGTCCACTCACTTGTTGATGGTGTTCCAATGGCTCCTCTCTCTTCTATAAAGTTTACAAATTCCTCTATTTTGACGAATCATTCTTTGTCCCCTCATTTTGGTAAGAGATGGCCCGAAGATGACGCTTTCGATAGGTTTATCTCTAACCAGTGGAAGCTTCAGGACCAGGATATTGTTGGACTCATGGATTCGAGACACTTTCTAATTCTCTTCTCATCAGAAGAAGATCTCAACTATGGATTGGAAAGAGCTCTATGAGTTACCTCAGGTTTGAGATTCGTTCTATTTAGGTGGTTTTTCAATTTCCACCTAAAAAAAGACCCACCAGTCTTGGAAATTTAGATCTCACTCCCAAGCCTACCCCTACCATTTAGAATATAGAGATTCTATGATTGATTGAAAATCATTAGGGATACCTCGTATGCTCGAACTAGTAGATGAATGTCTTAAGGCACCCGATATCCCATAAATTACGCATCAATATTGATGTCTGTAAGAAACATTTTGATAACATTTTCATAAAGATTGAAGGAGAGATTCAGTGTTATCAAAATATTATCTTTGAGTATTGGGTTCCCTTCTGTTTATCCTACATACCTCTCAGACATGATGCTTCAAATTGCTAGAGCTGGTCAATGGGTTTCTCTCGCTCGACTTTGGATGAGGGACCCTTTTAAAGGCCATAATGGTTGGAGAAAAGTACAACTCAGTTGTAGAATCATTAGGTCACTGCTTCGAGGAGGCCAACCAAGGAGGCGTGATCAAGAATTTTTCCTTGTTACTATAGAATGATAATCGAGAATGAGGTCTATATGCTCTGACATATTTTTGGAGAAGGGTGTTTATCAAGAGGCTTTAGACAAAAATCCCTTGGTCTCTAATGTTCTCAATTAATTGATGAGATCCATGGGAATTCCCACTCCTGTTGTGAAAATGATACTAGTGGGATCTCGTTTGGATAATAATGTTGGTGTATTTGTTCAAGTCCCCGTAGATGTCTCTAACCCAGTTGTGGGAACTCAAATGGGAACTAAGGAAGGTATAAATTCCCCCAAGGAATATTTTTTATCAGGTGGTTCTGTTTACCGGACGTGAGAACAAGGTATTATTAGGTCATAATGATAATCCATATCCAGTGATCAGGTCATTCATTAGGTGTGTGTTTACAACTGTTAATATTTTTATATGATTTAGAAACATAGACGATGAAGAGAATGACTAGAAGGCTGAACTGACAGTACCTCACAATGAGGATCATGGTATCCCACGTGAGGAGTCTGGTGATGAATTGTCTAGCAAGTTGTCATGAGTCAGTGCTAATTCATTATATGGTAGGAAAATTTACGGTTTTAGGAGGAGGAAGGGACAGAGTTTCGGGAATAAAGGATGCAAGGATTATTCATACCTACATTCAACAATGGAGACCCTCTCTACTCGGACAGAGAAGGCTTATGAGTGGGAAGGTGTTGTAAACAAAAATGGTAATGTTGCTCGAGCAGTGGCTGCAGCCCATGCAATCAAGGGGGTTGTTCCCACCATAAATGTACTATAGAATACATTCATGGATGCCGAGAAACCCAAGGATCTACTACTACATTATAGAGATCAAATGGAGGATGAATATTTTGTGGCCAATTCTTCATCAGAAGACGTTGATAAAATTTGGGAAAGGACCATTTAGGTGGACACCAATAGATAATAGAGTGACTATCTTGAGAATTAGAATCATATCCTAATAAGAGGTCTCAATGCTAGGAAGATAAACCTAGAGGAATGCATGCATGTGTGGGATAGAATTGTGTGTAGATCTGAAGACCATATAAAGGATGATTTAGAAACATTAGTAACATTTTTTCCTAGGAAACTATATAAGTATAAAAAAGTAAATAGGCTTATACTTTCCTTTAACAACTATGTTTTTTCTTGGGGTTTCCCACTTTTTTTTAAAATTGTTTTTGGATTATATTAAAAAAAACAAAATTGGAAGGTAATTAGTCATGTTATGTTGATCAAATAAATTCAGTCACATGATATTAATGTTTATAATATGTGAACTAGATTTAATTCCACACATTTTATTCATAAGGAAATATTTAATATTTACTTAATCACCTATTTAATGAATAAATTATTATAAATATTTATTTAGTAACTTAAATATTTAAAAAATGCTAATTCATGTGTTTAGTGAATGTAATAAATGATTAATTATTTATTAAATTGGTAATATTTATTTGAGAAAATATTTTGTTAAATAATATTATTGTATTGTGGACAAATAATTATTCATGTTATTTTGATCAAATAAATTCATTCACCAAATATCCAGGTTTATAGTATGAGAGATACATTTAATGTCTTACTTATTTTTCACATGGTAATATATAAATATTTACATCATCCCATGTTTAGTGCATATATAATAATAAATATTTTTTATGTTACTCAAATATAAAAATAAATACTAATTCATGTGTTATGTAAAAATAATATTTTTTTTATATATTTATTTTATGATTATTATATTATTGAGTAAATATTTTATTTTTCATTGTATAATGTGCTCTGAAGAGGATTGATTGGTTGAGTTAATGGCATAATGGAAATGATATCATATATTTAAAATTAATAAATTAATAAATGATACATTGATTTAATAAAATAATATTAAATTAAAAAATCATATATATAGGAATAATAATATTATTTTTATTTATCAAATATGGGGAGTTACTAATAAATATTATTTCTAAAGGATTATGCTGTAATCATTAAAAATTATTCTTAAGCATATATTCATAAAAATATCATTTTAGAGGCTGTGTGTTTTTGTGTACAACAATGAATCTCTCAAGAAATTATCTCAACCCCTAGAGAAAATATTATCATCCCGTACCAAAGAACAATTGAAAACAAGTTATTTATCTCATTATTATCAATGTTGAGAACCATAAATAACTAGGTTCATCCTTACGAGAACATGAAATACTAGGATCCTTCGTCTAAAATTCATAGAGCACGTGTGGATATAACTATAAGAAAAATTTATTCGATTCTATGTGTTAATGATGACATGAAAAGGGAAGCATAATAATTGATCAAAAATAGTAATGAAATATGATGTAATTAATATTTTAAAACAATTATTAATTAATATTTAATGATACACTCTTTGATATTCCTTGGTTTCCATTATCTCATTATTCATAAATTATATATTGAATATTACAAAACTATATAGGTGGGAACTGGTCCACTATATTCGTTTCACCCATGAACCTACATGTGGTATTATAACATTAACATTAACATTTATATTTATTCCTAAATTACATGATCAATATCATGTATTTTTTCTTAATTTTTCCCATTATTTCATTCTCAATGTAAACATTCTGATTACATATTTTCATCAATTAATATGAAAATTAAATTCCATGAAAATATATATAATGGTCAAATAACCCATATAAAGGATCCAAGGTTGCTGAATACTTTAAAAAAATATTTTACAAGTAATGGAAAATTACATAGCATGTTTCCATGGACAACCAATTCTGGTGATGACCATGAAAATTATGAAAATTTCATGTGTTTATGTTCATAGTGTATTTATATGTTTTATGATGAAAACCATAATGGAACAGAATTCAGAAATGATTAAATGGTATATCAATAAAATACATTCCATGTATTCCTCAAAGATTTTTATTGCTCAAAACCCCTAAAATGTAATTTTGTATCTATAATTTATCAATTACACACCATGTTTTGACTGACTACAATGTGACACATCTTTAGTTGAATTATATGATGTGTAATTTGATTTAAATTATGTATAAAATTTGACAACATAAACATTATACTCATCGATACATTAGGTATATTGTGTGTGTGTGTATAGATGAATTTACAGGACATATAACTTGTATTACATGAAATGCAACAATTGAAATCTCATGAAAGGTACACTCCATTAAAAAACAATTTATGGGTTAACATGTTGTTAATTATATCATGAAATAATCTATATTGTGATTTCATAGTTGTCCCCATTGTGTGATAGGTGTTATTCTACACTAGGTACATGATTTTTAGTTTTTTCGAGAGTTTTTTTGACATAAATTCATATAATCTAATAACTTTTTAAATTATGAAACTCCATAATGTGTAACGGTAATCGTACTTTTTTTTTACATCAAAAAAATTCCAACAACAAAATTTTTAAATATTTATTTATGCCATGTCATGTCACCATACATTCCACTCCACTATGTTGATTGACACAGAAAAGAACTTCCCATGTATATTGTGACATACTATGTGGGTATACATGTTGTGTAAATACATAGATAACAATTTGGTGCATACAAAAATTATTTCACCTAAATGTTGAGTGAATAAACATTTCGTGTAATAATTAAAAAATAGAAATCCATATTTAGACTCAAAATATACATTCCACATCATCAAATGTTTACACATTGTGTGTCTGTTAACTTCTAGAAATGAAAATAATTTGACACAAAAGTTAACATATATCATGTCTTCATTATTACAACTATTTTTCATTAAAATTTTTAATTTAAAATTTTATTTATTTTAAAATATATTGGACTCAAATATTTCTATATATTAATGAATTATTGATAATAATATTAATATATAAAAATTAATTAATTTATTACTAAATTAATTCATTAACATTAAGAAATATATTAATAGAATTTAAAATAAAATAATGTTAACTATTTTAAAAGCACAAAATTTATTTATTTTTATATATCGTAAGCTTGATCAATATATAAATGTGTCATTTTTATTTAACTAATATATTTATATCTGGGGGTTTTACGTGATAAATTTATTTTTAAATTAAATATGATGATCTACATATCATCCAATCCAACTTTATTTTGAATAGTCCATTGGGTCTTAGTTTTACTTTTTGAAACTATGAACCAATAATTGCCTTCACCTATTCCAAAGTAAAAAATCTTAAATGATAGATCTCCAAATGAGATGAGATGGTTCATGATCTGATCTAAGGTGAAACCAACCATAGAGTTACATTGGTTAAGGTAAGAATGTTCTAGATTGATCCATGCCTGAATAGAAGTATATAAATTCCATTGGGTCATGGAATGTTTATTTCTAGATAATAAACAAACATGTTGATAAGAGCTCATGATCAATTCAAATATTATAATTATTATATTAGTTCATATTTATTTATTTATTTTGATTACATGTGGTCTATTTGTATTATAAAGCAAGATCACATAATGTAAATATGATAAATGTTATGCAAAGATAAAATAAAATAAAATTATATGTAAAATATTTGATGATATATATTAAATTAATCATATATAATCTTCATAATATTAACAATAATTAAATAAATAAAACAATTAATATTTACACATATGTTGAAAAACGCTCAAGATGAAAATATGAGGTCAACAAAAGCCATACATCTTCTACATTAAGATGAAACAATTGTTAAATTGTATATCAGACCATATTTGTGGACATTCCTCTATTAATAGTGAGTATTAATGGAGAATGTGGGTTCACGAACCAAAATGGGTATTAAGGGTAATGACCATAGTCTAATTAATTCAATTTAATATGAAATTATTGAGGAACTTAATGTATAAGATTTTGTGATTGAGGAGTACATTCAACAAATAGAGGAATTTAATGTTAATTCAATTGGAATGTAAATCATAATTCAATATATTTGAGTTATTTTCATGGATGTATTCTTGTATATGATAATGAGAACATAGTCCATTTCCAATATATTATCAAAGAAACTATATATTATAAATATTATTATGAGGGTTGTTGGGTTTCCAAAAATATTGGGAGAGTAATTAATATTTTATTTATATAAAAAATGGTTATAAAGTTAATGTACTAAATTTATGATATTATTTTCCTTAGAAAATCTAATTCAAGAATATATTAAAACAATGAACACTCATTATCAAAAAAACCTGTCTATTCCACCAATGAACCTGGAACCAGAATCATGTCATTATAAGGGCCGAAGATATTTCCTGCAACCCAAAGGATGTACAAATGTTAAAAATTAATTAAAGTGATACCAATAAGAAATGCTTCATAAAATCAATAATAATCACATGGAATATTCACCTAGATGTCTGACATGACCACTCCATTCATCACATATACATGCACAATAAGAGTATGTTGAAAGGGAGTTCTGATAAAACAAAAAAAACATTACAAGGAATCATATCCATAAGGGGAAAAAATAAAAATGAAAAATAAAGGGAGATAAAAAAAACTATTAAAAGTATATGTGAATTATAAGGAATTTTGTATTGAATCATCCTATGTTACCATGTGAATTAGAACCTGACCATATATAACACTTACCCAAGGGTAATTATTTACACCACAAATTGGATAATAGTTTATAGGAAACAAAAAATATTTTGAATGATTTCTCTAATGATAAAAATATAAAATAAAGAATAAGTAGAAATTGATATAAAATAAAAAATAGCATAAGAAATTAACATACACAAAAGGATGACCAACAGAAATAAATTCGAAATGAAAATATAAAAATATTAGAATCCCAGTCTAAAATTCATTTAAAAAATCAAAAATATAAGAAAAAAATAGAAATATAACAAGTGATGATTTAATACTACCACTTGTTACCCCCAGTCACTGTCCACATCCCAAATTCCTTCGATGGATCAATACAATCATAATGAAATGAACTATAAATTGGCACCAAAAAACTAGAACATATATTGGAATGATATAAATATCACTGTATGTCACCATTCAACTAGACTATGTAAGTCCATTTTTAATAAAATTCTCCAAATATTTTTTAAAAAACTATGTAAAATTCTGTATTCACATTCTTTATAAAAAAATTATATAACAAGCATATTACAGATTTAAAACAAACAACATTTAATAAAATAAAAAAATGGTTGTATAAACATTTCAAAAATAAATTTTAAACCAATGAAATGGGGGCTTCAAAAACATAGAAATCAATATAAAACACCAATTATAAATCATTATAAACAATTAAAGATTTTTTTTTTCAAAAATAAAAACATGGAAAACCCATTTTTTCACACATTATTAAGAAATAACTAAATAATTTCCCTTTATAAATCAATCATTAAATCTATTTCAAAATTTCCCATTTAAAAGTAAACTAAAACCCACTAATTATGATATACTATCATAAATATTAATCAAGGCATCAAGGAGGAATAATAAAAGAGTAGAACAAAAATATTGTTCCATGTATTGAAACAACCTAAGAGAATACAAACAAGCCATGGGATAAATCCTATAAAGTGTTTTGAGAAGGACCTATGAGTCATCAAAAACCTTTTATGGATCATAGATCTAGATTATGAGCTATCATTGAGAAACATAGTCTGTTACTACTAAACCTATCATTTCTTGGTATTCTTGTTGGACTACCCTAACTCTATCATGATCCGGGGTACAAATGATACTATATAAAATTCTGAAATATCTTTGGGCTATTTAAAATATATAGTTTTCTCATAAGTTATAATTGTATTCATTGATAGTAATAACTCTCTATACTAATATTTTCACATATCGGAATCCTTATAATAATAATCGGACATTCACTACGTGTTACCAGTGTATTTGAGAAACACAAATTTAAAAAAAAAATTAAATCATCTAAATCATTGCACACATCATATTCTATACTGTCACAAGAATAAATCCATATCACATTCATACAAATACCTTATAATATTCACAAAAATATAAAAATATTCCACAAGGGGTTACATGAGACAATGGGAATAATAAACAATGAATTTCAATTGTGGGTCTCATACATTTGCAAAAAATAATTTCACTTCAAGTTAAAATGAGATTTCATAAAATTTCATTTGATGAAAATCCATTTTCAAATTATTTGAAAATCCTATTTCAAATGTAACATGAAATATTTTTCAAACAATGATTAACAACCCATATAAAAACTCATATATTTATGTAAATAAAATTTTAAATGTAATATACCTTTTTATTAATGTAATTATTTCCATAAATCCTTTCAGAAAACATCAAATTCATTTTGAATACATTTCCAATCACTATAAAACTCGATGATAAAAAAATAATTTGAATAATATCAGTTTAATACCATAATTTTCTAAAACATCCCTTTAAAACATCCCACTCTTATTTAAATAATGAAATTATTATCATATAATATTTGAAAACATATAAAACAAATTAGAATAGTTTCTTAGTAATATTGATAAATAATTGGAATATAAATAATGAATATTAAATTTTTTAAAACCTTTTCAAATCCATTTTAAAATCTAATAAGGGTACAAAGTAAACATATGATTCCATATAAAAATTTCAAATCACATGAGTTATTTAAAAATACCCACATATGAATTTACACATGAACGTGTTTTTGAGGATGTGTTGACTAAAAATTTCATTAATTTATTTTTATCATTAATGCTAAAAAACATGACCGTTTATGTTACTGATGAAATTACATTTAGTAAATTTTAGGATAATAAAAAATGAAATAATTATTTTCATTCTATAAGTATTTTACAGCATTAAACGTATGTGTTTTTTTTAAGTTATAAGAATTACTGGCATGATAAACTAGTCTCTAAAAACTATTTACACCATACATTTTAATAATAATATATGGTTTTTGAACCCTACATTTAGAGTGAATGTATGTATCAGGAACCCTACTTTTAAAATAGACACGAAATTTTAGGAAAGCATTGATAGTTCCTTATCCCAACATCTGTAATCAATTATACATTTTCGACTATATTGTTCAAGTTTATCAGTATGCACTGAAAAACTACATTTGTCTTAGTAAACTATAAGGGTAAAATTCAAGATATTTTTTTCATTCTCTATAATGGTCTCAACAAAATTAAATATATATTTTAATCCATCTAAATACCAATAAAAATTATCATATTTAACATAGTAAATAATTTCTATTTGTAAGTGATGTTATGAATTTCATTGAATGTTTCAAATTAAAATAATAATAATTTATTATGCGATATTTCTAGAGTTGTTTGACCTAATGAAACATGAATATCATGAAAAATACCGTGATATTAGATATTAATTAAAAGGGTTTTGTGTTTGAAGTTAATAATGTGATATTTCCTTTAAAAACACACTTTAGAGAAATATAATATTCATTCATAGATGGTTTATTGAATTACAATTGTATATTAGGAATTTCATTTCATATCTGTTGTTGTAGTTCAACAACGATATTATCAATGAAAAACTTTGGAAAAAAAATTATTGATTAACAATCAATATTTTTCTAAACTACAGTTTACTGGAAGGATATATGCTTTTGAAAAAAAAATTTCTACTGCTATATTTTATTGAAGATCCTTTTCGTATGTTAGTTGCTTCTACAATTTTATGATGGACCGGTATTCAACATGTTGATATTATTATTTTACCATTTATGAGTGTATTTTTCTTGTGGTAACACCTTGACCCTCAAATCATAGAGTTGGTGTATTTTTATAATTCATTGAAATGATTACAAGGAATGAAATCCTGAATGACTGATTATATTTGAATTCCTTGAAAACAGATTACATACATGTGATTTTTAATATAATTTCAAATCATAAAATACAACATAAATAAACCTTTTATAATACCACTATTATCCTTCCGTAACAATTCATATCAATTATAAAACACTTATTACTATCATGTGAATATAATGTATACGAAATGGGTGATATTTGTTGTCACGACCCGCCTTCACCAAAAGGAGGGAAGGGTCAGCAGATTTTCAGGCGCTTCATTCTTTAAGTTGTAGGAGAGATAATGACCCCCGAGTCCCGCCTCCAGTAGGCCCCGGGGTGGAGACTATCACCAAGGGTATGAGTTTTCACAAATATGGGAGGCATTACCCTTTTTATTATTTAGGATCGGGAAATAGGACAAGTCAACCACCCAAAAGGAAAAGAAATAAGTGTATATAAATAAACCCAAACAAAGCCCCCATGCATGTTTAAACAGTTTACAACAAGGTTCAAGTACAAAAAATCTCAAAGTACAATACCAAAAGAAAACAAAGGTACGACAACAGCAACAACTCCAACTGTCCGACTAGTAGGGTCCCGCACAGCCCTGGTAGTCCTCCTGGAAACCTGAAAGTAAACGTAGGGTGAGCATACAAGTACACTCAGTAGGGAAAACCAAGATTCTCGTGCACAGGTGGGGGAACGTGCTAATGTCCCGTGAGAAAGGAGCAAACCAAACGCCTATTCAAGGTAAACTAACCACCCCAGGCCTCACCAAGGCATGCTCCCCAAATAATGCAAGTCAAGTAATATATATAATCAGAGCACATCGATGTTTGGGTACCCCGCGCCACTTTCCCATTGGTTATTGAGACATCCTACGCATCGGACCAATCCCGCCATTCTCACCGCAGTCCCACTGCCACACCCGCCCGCACACACCTGGGCCACAACCACACGCAGTCCCACTGCCGAAATCCCGCCCGCACACACCTGGGCCTCAACTGTCTCACGTAACCACGCCCGAAGACACCTGGGCAAGAAGATCAACTGTCATGCCCGAAGACACCTGGGCCTCATCCCGAAGACACTTGGGAAACCACCTGCCGCACACACCTGGAAAACCACAGTACTACCCTGCCCGAAGGTTCTTGGGCTAATAATGGACCTCAGGCCATCATAGCCTTCCCAAAGATACTTGGGCTATCCGGGAAAGGGAGCAGAAAAGGATCTAATAACCAGACACTAAGAATAGTGTTGGGAAAAACACCCTTCCCCCGTAAATGGCGGTGTTCGGCACTGAGTGCTCAACTTGGGTGGGGCGCGAATAAGAAACATAAAGCTACAAGTATAGATATAGGTAACAAACACTCACCCAAAGCTTAGGTTTCCCAAGCCAACCTAAAGAACACAACACCACTGCGTCCGAGTCACAGTTCACGACCCTTGCCCACAAAAACCATTTGTCCCATTCTTGTTTCACATTCAGTCAAAATGTTCAATTAATTTTAAGCACTACTGGGCAACTACCATAAGCATAACCAAGGAAAGCATCAAAAGCAAGGATCAACCAAAACACCCACACCCGGTTATGTCAACAGAGGATCTCTCCCCAATTCGTGATATAAACGAGTACCCACCCGGTCTCAAACTCACAACCACTGAAACCATACCAACAGGGAATCCCATCCCCAAATTCACACAACCACCGGGTAATTTCAGATTTAAAAGACTTAACACACTCCATGATTTCAAACCTGTGTGTGCTAACCTAGAGTTAACATAGTAGGGTTTATCCTGGTGCTTCCAATTTATTCAGCCGGGTATACGTGATTAACCAATTTCACAGCAGGAGTTCACAATTTCAACAACCCATTAAAAACATCACGAGGGGATTCATCAGTGCACATACAACGACCACCAACGGCCTCAATTTTTAGAAAAACATAAACCAGCACAACTAAAAAGGACAATCACAAGATAAAGCATAAACAACGATCACAACCCCTTCCCCTTCTTTCTTTAGAACTTAGTTTATTATCTTCATTAAGGTTCGGTTCAACCAATTCCATAGGAACAGAATAACGCCCACCCCGCATGATACACAAAAGTGAGAGACGAGAGAAATTCCCTACTTGCTGATAGACGACCAACGCTTAGGTCAGGGGGGGGGGGAGGCGGAACTTCACGGATAACGACGCGGCGCGCCCGATGCACCAGAAGATCCACGGTCGAGGAAGGGAGAAACCACGGCCTAACCCTTAATTTATAATAGCCGGGGATGGTTGAGATAAAAACGCTGAACCGCGTAAGACATGGAAGTCGTGGGTTGACCACACGACTTGACTTGTTATTAAAGGTGCTGGGTGGTTTAAACTGACTCATGAGTTGATTCAGTATTTAATTAAAACATTTGTCCACGTTTCGGGTCTTTAAGACATTTTTTAACGAGGCAGAATAGGGTTTAAAACCCTATTTGCGAAAAAAAGAGCATTACTGGAACAACTTGGCAAGGCCGGGTGACTTCGGCCGGTTCTGCCGATCGGTCGCACCGATCGGTCCCACCGATCGGTCTCACCGATCCGTACCCCTTAAGGATCTGGATTTTGGCAAAGGAAGGGACCAAGGGGGTCTGGGTCATCACATCAGATACCTCTTAAACGATCCTCGCCCTCGAGGATCACAACAAACCAGAAGGAAAGAGAGGGTCCGAACAACCATCTTCGAAAGATACCTCTTAGGAGTGAACCCCTGCTAAGAACCAAGAAACCCACCACGCCAACTGCCTAGTCATGTGGGCTTGGGGAGTTCCCCTCCCCCATGTCAAGATATTATCCGCTTTGGGCGGCACTGACTCGCCCGCACGGGTTTAATCGCATCCACCTTAATGCGTCTTGATTAGGGGTTGGGTTCCCTCTTCCCTATATCCAGGGCTTTTCACACACAACAGAGGAAAATAAACTAGTACATTTCATAGCCAAAAGTCAAACGTTCTACCACAACAGGTACAAAAGGAACAAAGCTCAAAACAACCCGGGGTATTGGGCACGCATCTGTGCTTCCCTCTCCCACGTACTCTCTTCGAGCCCGCCGTGTCTCCACAACACACGAACCAAGGGAATGGCTCGCCCACGAAGCACCTTCTCCTTGCGATCCTCGATCATCACTGGTTTTTCCACAAAGGTTACGTCGTCCTCGATGTCCAGTTCACCCCAATCAAGGACGTGTGAATCATCGTGCAGATAACGATGGAGTTGGGAAACATGAAAGACATCAAGTATCCTTAGCAGCGGCGGAGGTAACGCTAGCAGATAAGCCACTTCGCCGACCCACCGCAACACTTCGAAGGGTCCGACGAATCTGGGGGAAAGCTTACCCCCCTTGCCGAACCTCCGTTGCCCACGCCGCGGGGAGACCTTCAAGAACACGTGGTCCCCAACCTCAAACTCCAAGGGCCTTCTCCCGGTATCAGCATACGACTTCTGTCGGTCCTGGGCCGCCTTCATCCTTTCCCGTATGAGTTGAATCTTCTCTGTCGTGTCCTACACCACCTCCGGGCCAAGGATGCCTTCTTCTCCTACTTCGGTCCAACACACAGGTGAATGACATGGCCTCCCGTACAAATCCTCAAACGGGGCCATACCGATGGTAGAGTGGTAGCTATTATTGTAGGAAAACTCTACTAGAGGCAAGTCTCGCACCCATGACTCTCCTGAGTCCAAAACACATGCCCGTAGCATATCCTCAAAGGTCTGGATGGTGCGCTCCATTTATCCATCTGTCTGGGGATGGAAAGCAGTGCTAAGGCGTAACTGGGTGCCAAACGCATGCTGCAATCCTCTACAGATTCGCGAGGTGAACCGTGCATCCCTATCTGAGACTATAGACCTCGGAACTCTAGGAAACTGCACCACCTCATTCACGTACTTTCGTTCCAAAGCATCCACAGTACTTGACTCCCTGATTTCTAGAAAGTGAGCCGATTTCGTCAACCTGTCCACCACCACCCAGATAGCGTCACACCCTCCTTGGACATTGGGTAGTCCCGTGATGAAATCCATCGAGATGTCGTCCCACTTCCACTCAGGAACAGCTAAAGGCTGCAGTAGGTCGCCTGGAACCCGGTGTTCAGCCTTCAGTTGCTGACATACTAAGCATTTAGCCACAAATTCTGCCACCGCTCGCTTAACTCCGGGCCACCAGAACTGCCTTTTCAGCCCCTGGTACATCTTGGTAACTCCTGGGTGCACCGCCGGGGGTGAGTTGTGGAACTCACTGAGAACCTTGCCACGCATCACTCTTGGAACAAAAAACCTTTTCTGGAAAAGCATCCGGTGCTGACCATCCTCTGTCCATTCTCTTGGAGCATCACCGTGGTCAACCCGATCACGCATCACTTCGCACTCGGGGTCTCCCCACTGAGACTCCTCCACTTGTCGAAACAGAGATGACTTCCCTATCATCAGATATAGGCAGCCTCTTCCACTATCCATCTTCGCATCCAGGTGTAAGGCAGCCAACTCTTCCATTGCCTTCCAGGCACTTGCCGACTCTCGGACCGCATGCTTCTGCGTCCTCCTGCTCAAGGCATCGGCCACCACATTGCCCTTGCCCTCAGTATAAGAGATTTCAAAGTCATAGTCCTGGAGGAACTCCACCCATTTCCGATGTCGCAAGTTCAAGTCCCGCTGGGAGAAGATATACTTTAAACTTTTGTGATCTGTGAAGACCACAAAGCAGTCCCCGATGAGGTAGTGCCGCCATAACTTTAGCGCAAAAACGACCGCTGCAAGCTCCAGGTCATGGGTGGCGTAGTTACGTTCATGGGGGCGTAGCTGCCTGGACCGGTAAGATATCACCCCTTGTTGCTGCATCAACATGCATCCTAGGCCCTGTCCTGAAGCATCACAAAATACCTCATAGGCCATCCCTTCTTCTGGTAATCTCAACACTGGGGCACTAACCATCTTTTCTTTTAGGTAGCTTAAGGATGGCTCGCACTGCTCGCTCCACATGAAAACCTGGTCTTTCTTGGTCAAAGCTGTCAAAGGGGATGCTACTCGGGAGAAGTTGGGTACGAATCTTCAGTAGTAACCTACCAATCCGAGGAAACTCCAGACTTCCACCACATTCTTGGGTGCTTCCCAAGAAACAACTGCCTCAACCTTTGATGGGTCGACTGCTACCCCCTTCTCAGACACAACGTGCCCGAGGAAGTGCACTTCTCGTGTCCAGAACATGCACTTTGACAACTTCCCATAGAGCTGGTGCTGTCGGAGGACTTCCAAAACTGTCCTCAGGTGCTCTGTATGGTCCTCTTCTGACCTTGAATAGATCAGGATATCGTCGATGAATACCACCACAAACCGATCCAGGTACTCCCGGAAGATGGAGTTCATAAGCCCCATGAACACGGCCGGGGCGTTCGTAACACCAAAGGAAATGACCATGAACTCGAAGTTCCCATACCTTCACCTGAATGCCGTCTTCGGGACGTCGCTATCCTTCACCCTCAGCTGGTGGTACCCGGACCGCAGGTCGATCTTCGAGAACCATCCTGCCCCCTTCAGCTGGTCAAAAAGATCATCTATCCTCGGAAGAGGGTAGCGATTCTTGATCATTACCTGATTCAGCCTCCTGTAGTCGATGCACAACCTGAGGCCACCATCCGCCTTCCTTGAGAACAAGACTGGAGCGCCCCATGGTGACGCACTCGGACGAACATAACCCCTCTTCGTCAGATCGTCAATCTGTATCCGCAACTCTCGTAGCTCCGAAGGTGCCATCCGATAAGGATCCATCGAGATCGGACGAGCGTTGGGTTGTAGGTCTATCCCGAACTCGATATCGCGTCGAGGGGGTAGAGTCATCACCTCCTCAGGAAAGATGTCCATAAACTCGAGAACGATCTATGGCACTTCCTCCATCTCAACATCTACTGATTCCACTGTCATCTCGGTCAACAAGGAGAGGAGAGGATCCTCCCTCCTGTTTCCCTTCGGACTGCTCCGCTCGCCGGTGAAGGTAACACGCTGGCCGTCCAAACCTGAGAACACCACCCTCCTTCGGAAACAGTTGATGACGGCGTACACAGAAAATAGGCAGTCGATGCCTAGGATGACATCGTACGGCTGAATCTGTAGCAGAAGGAGATCCCTAACCGACTGATGTGGCCCTAACATCAGTCTACATCCCCGACAAACGAACAGCAAGTCGGCCTGACCTCCAACTGGTGTGCGCAAAACCAGGGGCACTGGAAGTCTCTCGACATCTAGACCCAAGGCACGGGCTAGACTGGGTGCAACAAAGGAGTGCGAAGCTCCGGTATCGAACAAAGAATAAGCAAGAGTGCTAAACACATTGATCGTACCTCGAACAACCTCTGGCCCTGCTGGAACTGTTCCCTCTTCGGCGTGTAACTGTCCACGCCCAGCTCCCCTGCCCCTCGGCAGTCGGCCACCTCCCTGACCACGCCCTGGTCGAGGTCCCTGGGGAGCGCCCTGAGGTCGGCCTCCTCCTCCTATGTCTGCCTGCGGAGGAGCCGGAGCTCGCTGTCCCTGCTGCTGCTGCTGGAAGGGTCTGGCTGGAAACTGCTGCTGCGGCGGATGCTGGGGATGACTGCCACTGCTGTACTGCACCCGATCGGGGAACTGACTCCGGAGATGCCCAGGGCTCCCGCAGATGAAGCACCGTGGTCCCGAGCCTGAAGGAAAAGAACGTGGGCCAGGGGATCGAAACTGAAACTGCTGCGGTCTGCTCCCTGTGGGTCGGAACCTGGAGGGTCCCGATGCTGGAGGCCTGGTGCAGACAGCCTTCCCCTTCGATGGTCCTAGATGGATCCCTTCTCGTGACACTCCGCCCAGAGCATGCATCCTTTCCACCACTTCGGCCTTCTTCTGGACCTCTAAGTATGTCGGAAGGGTAAAGGGGGTAACAACATACTGGAGGGAGGGTCGGAGCACCTCCTCCAAATGTCTTGCCCGAGACTCCTCTTCGGGAAAGAGATCCGGAGTAAAACGTAGGAGGTCCTTGAGCTTGATTCCAAGTTCCCTCACGGACATACTCCCCTGCTGGAGGGAGAGTAGCTCATGCCTCTTCTCCGCCTTCATTGTCGAGGAGAGGAATTCTGCCCGGAACTCCTTCTCAAAATCCGCCCAAGCATCCTCAGACTCATTCCTATTCCCCAGGTGAAGCATCCACCACTGACGTGCCGCTCCTCGCATCTGGCTAACAGCGAGAGGAACCCAGTACTCGGTCAGGGCCCGAATCAGGCCGAAGGCTATAACTAGATCCTCTAGCCAGCCTTCCGTCTTCATATCGGAGGTGCTTCCCTCATACTTCTCGAGGGCCTATCGCTAGAAGGCCCGAAGAGTCTTCTGCCACTGGTCGCCCTCTTCCTCTCGATCATCTCTCTGCTGATCGTCTAAAGTAGTCTCCGGAGCCTCGATCGCCTGTACCACACGTGGTCACCTCCCAGGTGCCATAGCTACAAGGTAAACAAGGAATTCCTAAGCCCATGTAGTGCATAATAAAAAGAAAAACTTCTTAAAATTTTAAATATATTCTTAATTCCCAAAATATCCCAAAAACATAAGAACACAAGTCATTTATGATGCATGTACCTTTTCCTAAGGTCTCTACCCTACAATCAGTGTGGTCTCACTTGGTCGTTCGGTAGGTCCAGAGTCCTTGCATCGGATCACGGGGGGCCCTATAATCTCGTGTCCTAGCCGGTCTTCCCTGGCCTAATTCACGCACCGAGCTCACCCAACGTTGTTGCCTTACCATCCCACGCAATCCTCACTATGCCTAACTCCAGACTCCATCCTACCTCTCAAACCCTTGCTCTGATACCATTATGTCACGACCTTCCTTCACCAAAAGGAGGGAAGGGTCAGCAGATTGCCAGGCCCTTCCTTCTTTAAGTTGTAGGAGAGATAATGACCCCCGATTCCCACCTCCAGTAGGCCCCGAGGTGGCGACTAGCACCAAGGGTATGAGTTTTCACAAATATGGGAGGCATTACCCTTTTTATTATTTAGGATCGGGAAATAGGACAAGTCAACCACCCAAAAAGAAAAGAAACAAGTGTATATAAATAAACCCAAACAAAGCCCCTTAAACAGTTTACAACAAGGTGCAAGTACAAAAAAAGCTCAAAGTACAATACCAAAAGAAAACAAAGGTACGACAACAGCAACAACTCCAACTGTCCGACTAGTAGGGTCCCGCACAACCCTGGTAGTCCTCCTGGAAACCTGAAAGTAAACGTAGGGTGAGCATACAAGTACACTCAGTAGGGAAAACCAAGACTCTCGTGCACAGGTGGGGGAACATGCTAAAGTCCCGTGAGAAAGGAGCAAACCAAATGCCTATTCAAGGTAAACTAACTACCCCAGGCCTCACCAAGGCACACTCTCCAAATAACACAAGTCAAGTAATATATATAATCAGAGCACATCGATGTTTGGGTACCCCGCGCCACTTTCCCACTGGTTATTAAGACATCCTACGCATCGGACCAATCCCGCCATTCTCACCGCAGTCCCACTGCCACACCCGCCCACACACACATGGGCCACAACCACACGCAGTCCCACTGCCGAAATCCCGCCCGCACACACCTGGGCCTCAACTGTCTCACGTAACCACGCCCGAAGACACCTGGGCTAGAAGATCAACTGTCACGCCCGAAGACACCTGGGCCTCATCCCGAAGACACTTGGGAAACCACCTGCCGCACACACCTGGACAACCACAGTACTACCCTGCCCGAAGGTTATTGGGCTAATAATGGACCTCGGGCCATCATAGCCTGCCCGAAGATACTTGGGCTATCCGGGAAGGGGAGCAGAAAAGGAGCTAATAACCAGCCACTAAGAATAGTGTTGGGAAAAACACCCTTCCCACGTAAATGGGGGTGTTCGGCACTGAGTGCTCAACTTGGGTGGGGCGTGAATAAGAAACATAAAGCTACAAGTATAGATATAGGTAACAAACACTCACCCAAAGCTTAGGTTTCCCTAGCCAACCTACAGAACACAACACCACTGCGTCTGAGTCACAGTTCACGACCCTTGCCCACAAAAACCATTTGTCCCATTCTTGTTTCACGTTCAGTCAAAATGTTCAATTAATTTTAAGCACTACTGGGCAACTACCATAAGCATAACCAAGGAAAGCATCAAAATCAAGGATCAACCAAAACACTCACACCCAGTTCTGTCAACAAAGGATCTCTCCCTAATTTGTGATATAAACGAGTACCCACCTGGTCTCAAACTCACAACCACTGAAAACATACCAACAGGGAATCCCATCCCCAAATTCACACAACCACCGGGTAATTTCAGATTTAAAAGACTTAACACACTCCATGATTTCAAACCTGTGTGTGCTAACCTAGAGTTAACATAGTAGGGTTTATCCTGGTGCTTCCAATTTATTCAGCCATGTATACGTGATTAACCAATTTCACAGCAGGAGTTCACAATTTCAACAACCCATTAAAAACATCACAAGGGGATTCATCAGTGCACATACAACGACCACCAACGGCCTCAATTTTTAGAAAAACATAAACCATCACAACTAAAAAGGATAATCACAAGATAAAGAATAAACAACGATAACAACCCCTTCCCCTTCTTTCTTTAGAACTTCGTTTATTATCTTCATTAAGGTTCGGTTCAACCAATTCCATAGGAACAAAATAACGCCCACCCCGCATGATACACAAAAGTGAGAGACGAGAGAAATTCTCTACTTGCTGATAGACGACCAACGCTTATGTCAGGGGGGGGAGGCGGAACTTCACGGATAACGACGCGGCGCGCCCGATGCACCAGAAGAGCCACGATCGAGGAAGGGAGAAACCACGTCCTAACCCTTAATTTATAAGAGCCGGGGACGGTTGAGATAAAAACGCTGAACCATGTAAGACGTGGAAGTCGTGGGTTGACCACGCGGCTTGACTCATCATTAAAGGTGATGGGTGGTTTAAAACGACTCATGAGTTGATTCAGTATTTAATTAAAACTTTTGTGCACGTTTCGGGTCTTTAACACATTTTTTTAACGAGGCAGAATAGGGTTTAAAACCCTATTTGCGAAAAAAAGAGCGTTACTGGAACAACTTGGCAAGGCCGGGTGACGTCGGCCGGTTCCGCCGATCGGTCGCACCGATCGGTCGCACCGATCGGCCGCACCGATCGGTCCCACCAATCAGTCTCACCGATCCGTACCCCTTAAGGATCCGGATTTTGGCAAAGGAAGGGACCAAGGGGGTCTGGGTCATCACATTTGTTGTATAGTAAGGGTAAACAATATAACAAAATCTTTCATAAAAAACCATAAACATTAAGGCAAGTATAAAACAAAAATTCAAGAATTTGAAACATAAAATTCTAAATAATATAGAAATAATAAGTCAAATAATATAATTTAAACATTATATTGAATATTATACTAGTAAAATAATTACATGTAATATAAATAACATATCCTATAATGAGATATTGCATAATGTCGTACATCTAAAACATACTGTCAATCCCTCATCCAAGACATCTAAAATAAATGGTCAAGGCCATGTAAATATCCATATCTGAAAATAAATGCGAAATGAATCATCCATGTCTATATCTAATTTGTCTCATGAAATCTATCAATGCATCTAGGGTCTATTTCAGCCCTATCTACCCAGTACTATGTCCAATCCCTCCTCCTTTTAAAAGGTTGAAAAATAACATATATATTCATATTAAAATAGCCCATGAAATGTTTATACTTTAAATTTAATCCATAAATGGTATAAAAATAACACATCCATAGTCAAACATATTAGAAAAACATCAATAAAATATTTATGATTTTATCATAATAAATAAACCTCAATTAAGCATAAAATCTAAAAAAGGATGTTGACAGAGATGAAAATAATCTAATAAAATCATTAAATGTATTTTAGAGAAACAACCATTTCTACTTCAAATAATTTAATACAAACACAATTATTAAATGAAACATTTATTTTTAAATTATATTTTCAATCTTGTATAGGATGCGTCCAAATCATTAGGGGTCCAAATAGGAGAAAGTATCCACTCATTCTATATATGTTAAAAAACATTCATTCCATACTTTATTGAAAGGGTCATGATGTACCTCATTTTAATATTGATGGAACGATTCATTTCCAAAAATTTGTAAAAAATAAAACAACACTAAAAAAGGATTTAAATAATAGTAATAACATTTTAAAATATATTTTAAAAAATCATGAATATGGATGATAATGTTATCCTAGTAGATATTAACATTTAAACAACCTCAGATGATAATGAGATTGTAAAATTAACCTTTATAGTATGCTTTGAATTAATTAAGGGTACATTAGCCTCATTTATAATGTTTAAATCATGTTAAAAATTTAAACTGGACCATTTCTATATTTTTTATATCATCCATGATCCCAGTATATCAATTTTAATAGTGTTTCAATATTATAGATATTTTTGGAGTTAACCGCTTCATTTTCCATACCAATTTTTCCATATAAGTCTTGTTTTTTATGAATATGATGTATTTTATTCATATAAAAAATTATATATGGTTCAAAAATATTATATTTACTCATCAGATAAATTTTATAATTATTGTTTAATGGATAAATCGGGAGATAACCCCACCGCATTAGGAGACAGTAGGTTGTACGTACACAAGAGTAGCGATATCATTCCATTAATGGATAAATAGTATGTAATTTGATGATATATAATTATGAATAATAAATATAATATTATATTAATTAATTATATTTATTATACTCATAATAATATCCATTACAAAAAATTTCAGGTGAATAAAAAATTACACCACGACGTGGAGACGGTAAGTCGTATTTATGTACAAATAATGATATTGTTATTAATTGTATGGATAAACTAAGAAAAAAGGTTATAGAATTATTTTAATAACATATAGGAGTATAGATGATACTTTAGTTATTACTTTGGTTTGGAAACAATAGATAAATAGTATGTAGAAGAAGACAATAATTTTAAAGGAGATGACAAAATAATTACCTTTTTGGGTGTCTTCTTTAGATTTTCACAAAAAGACACCATAAGATGGTTTTCTAACCAATGTGTGGAATCTAGGATAAATTTAATGAATTTGTGAGTATAATTGGTAATATTATTATAGAAAAAGTTCTTCATAGGTGTTAAATAATGGGAAGGATATGTTCCCTTTTATAATAGAGTTGAATGGCACTTTTGGAAGATCTTAAAATATTAATATATTATAAATTCATTTTCTGATTTATATAGATCCAATGATATTTATTTCTAGTAATATATGAGTATGCATCGAAATAAAATTATAAAATTAATTTTATACATGTATTTTCCATAAAAGTATACTTATCTTTTGGATTTAACTCTTCGTTATACAATTTTACTCTTACAATGTATTCTTTTTTTACATTGTCGGGTTAATATATTTATAATGAAAATAAAAAAGATCCCCAATTGGATAATTTATGAAATATATGAAATTATAAAATTTATTTGGCTGATACATATATTTTTATGACTTTTATATTATTTAATAAAATTGTATTTATTTTAAAGTATCATTTATTTGATTTTTTAAACTATTCAATATTTTAATTTTTAAAAATATCAAAAAAATTGATAACATCAAACCAATAATTTATATATATCACTAAAATCTATAAGATGTCTATAAAATTAATTTATGTCATCAATTAAGATAAATTATATTTATTTTAATGTTATTATTATAATTTAGTTTATATTTCTATTAATAAAATAATTTCTTCCTCACAATTTTGACTTCAATAATAGAAATAATTTTATATATAAAAATTATAAATAAATTTAGATGATTTATCTATTTATATAATATTTCCATATAGAATTTATAATAGATATTATCTCATGGATATCTCTATATTAAAATTATTATACATATAAGAAATTAGATTTCTACATTTTTTTCACATTCATTATTATTAATAACATCACTGTCATATTCCTTGAAAAGGATCCATTAAATGATTCCATATATAAATCTATATGATAAGGGTTATATTTAGTCATAAAATATTATATTGATAAGTTTTAGGGATAATTTATAATATTGTGTTTACCTTTAAATACACGATTTATCCTTAATTAGAGATATTAAAAAATTAACAATTTAGTATTCATAATGGAAAAAATTAATAGGAACTTATTTAATAAATTTGTACCCAATGATTCAGAATATGCAATCCATTTTTCAAAATTTAAAACATAAAAGTTTTATTAATTATTTTAAAATAAATCTTATTGTCTGAATGAAAAACATGTTTTTAACATTTAAAAATTGAAAAAGATTGACATGATTTTACATCTGAAATAAATGGAAAAGTAATGAAAATAAACTATATTATAATAAATTAAAAAAATATTCTATTTATATTTTAAAACAATTCAATGATATAAATTATTTTCATAAATTATTTTTATGAAAATAAATGTGTTTTCAATTAAAATATAGAACATTTTTTAAATTTATCAACACAAAAAACTTATCAAAAAATTCTAAAAACCCTCCAAAGAAAATATTTATAACTCACTTTTAAATAATAATATAATTGTGATAAATATAATATTTTATTTTTTCAAAAACTATATTTAAATGGGTGCTCTATCAAAAGGATACCAAATTATATTTTGAGAAATACTTATTTTATCTGAAAAAGGAATCTTTTCTTATATCATGTCTAGAAAAAACATAAGAAGAATGCTAAAATTTTATGGAATATATAAAATAAAATTTATCGTTAATTATATTCATAATATCAATTATAATATATAGGATATATATTATAAAAATATTTTTTTAATATATTGTTGTTCCATAAAACTGGCTTATGTGTGTAATAGAAGTCAACTCATTATCTTGTCTAGCATAAACATAAAGTGGTGTTGTGTAATAATAAGGCAATAAATTTTTTTTTATTTTTAAATAAAAATATTAAAGATCCTCTAGGTGTGAAATTCTCCCCTCAATCATAAAATTTAATCATTTTAATTCAATCTCTAGATGGAAAACTAGGGGTTCAGACATTTCAATTTTTTTTTGAAATCCCATTTCAAAAAAATGATTAAGGAGACCCAACTTTAATATAAATAATTGAATGTGTAATGGTAAATAGAGATAAACTATACTAGGGTATAATGTAGGAAAACATAGACTTGAATGATGTAGAGTGATTGAGAACATGATCACTTTAATGTAAATAACCATAAATCCAAAAACATGTGATAGTCTAAGAGACCGTTTGACTCATCATAAAAATTAATAGAAAATATTTTTGGTTTTTTTGATATTTAATCTATATTTGAGACGTTATTTTACTTTATTATCTCAGAACAGAAAGAAGCCTACTTACTAAACAAGTACAGCTCCATCCTTTAACTAATTTCTACCATAAGCTCATCCAAAATAAAATAAAACTAAAAAATATTATATTTTTTATAATCATACATGGTTAAAAAATGAAAATATAAATCGTCTATCATACAATTTAAATAATTGAAAACTATCTTATAATAATATGAAAATCATGTAGGCTACTGGTTGGTGATGAACCCTTATCGACCATCGGTTGCAGGTTCATGTCTCATGGCCTTTCCAGATGTGACATGTTATTAAACAACCTATGGGTAGATATTTTCATAAAACTATTTTTTTATAAAATTCCAAAAAATAATATTTATAAATAATTTAACTTCAAAAAATTCTATCCAATGTTCAGCATAATCCATTCTAAGAATAATTATTTTACAAAATACATTTGTTTAAATTATATGTCAAAAAAGATCTCTAAATTTCCCAAATCAATTCTTACATTAGATTCCAAAAACAACATATTGTATCCCTTATTTAAAAATAACTTTATAACCTCATACGAATTAGTGAAATAATCCATGCTTCAAAATTCTTAAAAAATAAGTACTCCAGTACAATCCTTATAAATATCAATATTAATATAACAAAAAAATATCATCATAATTCATGAATCCGATAACATAAATACATTATTTATTCCACTTAATCTATAGTAAAAACATAAGAATGACTTTGATCTATTTTATTCATAGGATCAATATTTCCCTGACACTTTGGATAATTATTTTCATAATGTCCCATCTATTTATAATTATAAAATTTCAGATTTAATTCTTCTTTTATTCTATTACATTCATGAGCATGATGACATTTCTCGCCACACATAATGAAAACTCATTTTATTTTACAGAGTTACCTTGGTCTTTCCTTCCACAATTGTCACATTTATGAAAATCCTTCTTTACCTTATTCCCATTATCTATTCCTTACTCCCCCATCCTCTTCTTCTGTTACTTTCACTTCAAGTCATAAGAATTAGAAAGTACCTTCTCTCTCTTGATATCACATGACACTATATCATCATATGATGAGAATGATTGTGAGAACAATGCCCATCAGAGGAATTTTTTTATCCCATAAATGAATTGGTTATTCATAATTCTTGGTTTACGTATGTAGTCTTCAACATTCTTGATAACCAAGTGATGTTTACTTCATACATTAAATCATTATCATCCTTAGAGTGCCTCATAACCATAAATTTCATATCTATATCTCTTCATAGATCAAGAAGAAAGAAATTTTCTAGGAAGAGTTCTTTAAATTACCTCCATTACATATTTTCTACCTCATGGCCTTCCATCATGTATTGAATTAATGACCTCCAATGATATTAAACTCCAGATAGGTGATAAGAATTCTATGAAAACTTTTTCCTTTTCATTAATCCACAAATAATTAAATATTTTCTCAATGGAACTTATTCACTACTCATATACAAAAGTATTTTTAGTCTCATTAAATGTTTTGGGATGTTTTCTCCTGAAGCGGTCATCATTGATCCTCTATGTTTTCGATCATGATTCTATATACAAGTAAGTTTATTATTCAAAACCCCAATTCCATTTTCCCATTATGGTTATAATTTTTTCAGAACAAGTTGTATCCCCAGCTCCACTACCATTATCTTTCTTAAGAGAGAAATCCCTTCGAAAATTACGTGCATTGATACGGATTCCACTCCCTCCACTAGGCTCAATTTCTAAAAAACAACATTAACTATAGTAGGTTATGAATCATTATTATTAATTTCAATATATGTAAAATAAATTGAAAATTTAATGTATTTATAATCTCATAATCATAAACATGGTTTCATTGGGTAAATATTTACTGTTAAATCCTTCATAATAGTTCATAAAGAAAATGTATATTATCATATGAATATCCATTTTTAGTGTCATACCAGATGATAGTAGTACCAATTTTCATGTATCAAGTTACCCTTATTCATGCTCGGAACACCTTGTCGGATTTGATACTCCATTTTATATCTAATCCAAAACCACAACAACATGCAGTACCAAGACATGGTTGTGTTTTCTAGGAATACACACATAATATCCACATCTACAAAATTGTTGGATTTTCTTCTATACATATCATCAAATTCTATCATAGGGGTAATGTTCCAAGATCAATGTTTCTCAAAAACTAGTTTCCAACGTTATTGGTAAACATCCTCTGACAGCAACTATTATTCCCAAACCCTGGAAGACTAAAGTTGGTGAATTATTTTAATACATTGGCATGATTACAAGGAATTGAACCCTGAATTACATACTAATTTATAAAATATGAAAATATATTATATACTTGAACATTTCATTACAATTTCACAACATAAAATAAAACTTATATAATACATTTATAAATCCAATATTCCCCTATATTAAACCTACATATAAATCATAAAACCATTATTTTCATCATGGGAAAAAATAGCATAGGAAATGGGTGATCTCAAATGCTCAGTAAGGGTAATAAATATATATGAAACTATGATAAATAACCACGAATGTTAAGTAATGTAAAAAAGTAAAAAAGGGAGTTTTAAACAGAAACATGAACCAAATATGGAAAGAATAAATTAAATAATTCCTTTTAAACATTCACATAGATATTTGACACGTCGAATAATTTAATTTAATATAAATAAATAAATAAAATAAGGTTATGAATACTTATGGACATCTGAAACAAACACCAGTTTCCATGATAATGACATATAAATATAAATGGGCAATTCCTCTGTCATGACCCGTCCCACAAGGCCCGTGTCGTAATAACCCCAAGCCCACCTTCCATAGGCCAGGGGAAGGTGACTAGAAACAATGGCGTATATCCCTAAACTGAGAAGGTAGTGCCTTTATAACTGTAAAAAACACATAAGAGTACAAAAATGGAAGCATAACACTCTGTAAAAACGGTATTCAAAAAGTGTACGGGAATGTAAAAGGGGATGGAAATACAAGCCTAACTGTAAAGTACATGTACAGCTGAAAAAAGGACAAACAACTGAAAGGTATAGAGATGCTCCTGGGTCGTCCTTTGGGGTTCCTACCTGAAGGTTAAGTACATATGGACACCTCATCACTCCATGTATGTCAGAGTCCTCTGTGCACCGACTTGTATAAAGGTCCACCTCCGGGTACTGTCTAGTCCCGATGCTCTCGCATCTATCAGCATTGTCTGTTGTTGGAATCCAACACAATGAGGTGTGGGTATATCCCGTGCAGGGGTGTGTATAATGACACCCAATAGGGACCCTTAGACCCTAATGGTCCCCCAAAATCCATCAAGGATATATAAAAAAGTACAAAATCAACAGATAAACATTACATAGGTATATGCCCACACATATACCTAAGTTGACCAGTAACCCATCTCAACCATGAGGAAACACAAAATCCAAAGTCTCAGCTCAAACCAAGATTTTTATTATCAAAACCATGAATGGTGGCATACTGATCCTCTATCAAGTATAGTTATAAGGAAACATCCTTAAAAAATTACTTATTCTTGAATTAAATGCATAATTCACATTGAGGATCTCTTCAGGTTTAGAGTTTTAGGGAATTATGCCATAACTATTTCATCTCAAAAGTAACAATGTAGACACTTCTACTCAGTTTCCATTCTTTTCAAAAAATAAAAACTCTTGAAGAAAAGTTATATTCAGTTCAATGTTTTAGATAGCATGAATTTCATTGATCCCATCCTTGACCATATTCCACATTACGAACTGTGAAAAACATTTCAAAAACATTGGTTGGGCATAAAAATCCCAATAAGGGATACACAAAGAAGGAAAACTATTATTTTTTCAAAACAATAAGTAAACCAAGAATACATTAACATAAGTAATACTTTTCACATTTATGAAGTAGTAAACACTCTTTACTGAATAAAAGTTAACTACTTAACCTTTTGTAACCAAATAATTACCCAAATAAATAATACATAACAAATAAAGTTAGCTTGGGACATAAACATAATTAAATGGAATAACCATACGATCGTCTCCCAAACATATCACAAAATGGAATAGTCATATGACTGACTTCCATACCCAATGAATTGGTGGTTATAACGTAACCACCCGACCTAGTATTCACAACACCACCCATCATTTGGTTTATCACGTAACCACCCATCAAATGTCCATGTACCATTATAAAATCATAATACATTAAACAAATATAATGAAAAGAAAATATTTCCACATTTCAATAACAATATATCATTTAAATATATTGACATAACAAATACATTATCAAAACCATTTTCAATACCAAAATACATAAATATTTATATGGTATTTATTTTCTTTTAAAAACATTATGGCTTTTTGAGGAAGCCAAAGATCTAATAATACTCACGGCTTCGGAAAGATCGTTGTCACCGTGTAAGTTAAAAGAAACATAACTATTTTTTATTTAGTAAAAAATTTCATATAAAATGATTCCCTTTGAATGAAATTAAATGTCAATTGTGTTTATATACTGTATAAATGAATGTCATGTATTAAAACAATATATGCCTCAATTAAAGAAGATTAAGACGAAGTCCCTTACATCCTGTCTGACTTGACTCGATCGTTCTTCAATCTCTTGAATAATAAACTAAAGATAATTTATACTTTCTTAATAACCTTTTTAAAGTTTATTATTCCTTTTTATATCACTTATTTCCATGTTATAAACATTATGTAATCATTTAAGTAAATAATGTTCGTTTTGTAGATATTTGGTACTTGAGTCAAAAATGGACTTCTTATAATTACATGTTGTTCATGTGGTAAATGTTTCATTGTATCTAGAATGATATTAATTATTCACATATCATATATATCATATATATCCAGAATATACATGTATTTATAATAGTACATAACACTTAGAGGTAAGAAATAAAATGCACAGTTCATAGAGATAGTAAGCCGTACGTACACATGAACGCTATTTCCATTTCTATTTCATATTTAATGGAATTAAAACATAATGATACATAGTTGTATTATAATTCCATTATTTTATCATATATAATATCATCAAACCTATCCTTTATACGTACCACAAATGGTATGAACAAGTCATATCACTTTGAGGGGGTGGTAGTCCGCACTTACTCAAATGAAATTATCGCGTTTACCCATAATGGAAACAATAAAGGTATGATATAAATGAGAAATACAGAAGCATAAGGAAAACATAAACATAATATATAACATATATAAATATAGTTACATCTTAATGGCCACCATGAGATGTTGTATGAGATAATTGAACAATCATCATTTTGTGACGCAATAGTTCGCCTTCCATAGAAACAACATGTTCTTCACCCATTAGATGGAGGTGGGTGTATGTGTAGATCTAATCCTTCTCATAAAAACATCATATTATATTTTAGATATTGTTATTGTTACAAAAAAAGGAATAAAAATAGTTTAAGGGGTTGGTGACGGAAAATAAAACAAAATAACATAAGAGAAGTCATTACCTGTAAATGGGGTAACTCCACTTGGTAAGAACGAAAAGGGTTTCTTGAAGAGATTTATTCCTAAGGTAATTCTTCATTGGAGAATATAGGGATATTGGGAGCTTATTTGTGTATAGTTTGGACTAGCTAAATATCTAGAGATGTGTGTGAAATGGGTAGGAATTGGGGTCTTTTTATAAGGGAGAGGAGTGGCTCTTTTGGAATGATTGAAAATATTGTTTTATTATATAATGATTTTCGGTTTCTAAAGATCCAATAATCATTAAAGTAAAAGATATGGTGTCCCATGTTAGAAATAAAATCGCCCAATAAGAATTGGACAAGTATTGGATATTTTTTAAAACTTTATCTTCTTATTTATATAAATTATTCAATAATGACTTTTAAACCCTACATCATCATTGTGTCATTAATTATATTATTTATTTGATGTCTAAATATTATAAAAAAATTACCATGATGTAGGAAATAATTTAGCTTCCTAATGAATATTTATATTAAAATAGATAACTTATATAACCCCTTGTAAATATTTTTTTAGTAAAACAATACATGTTTGTGACATTTTTATTTTTACTTTAAAAAAAGGTATTAATAACATAATCATACCCATGTGGCTCCATGGGGTCCCCAAAAATGACCCATGGATTTTCGTTTTATTCCATGACTCGTCCAATAAGTGTAGGACATGTGTCAATGTAATTTCAGGTTATTATAACATTATTTTTACCTTAAATTACTTAATTACCTCTAATCACGGTTAATAAAACTAAAAAGTTACTATTCACAAAATTTTTTTTCATCCAGTTGAACCAAATTATACGTACTAATGATAAAAATGTATGTTGGATTTTTGAAATTCAAATCACAGAAGTGGTAAAATTTAATTTAAATGAAAAATCTATTTTTTATCTACCAATTAGTGGTTTCAATATTCATCAAAAATTGAAGTTTTTCATAAAAATACCAAATATTCATCCTAATCCTTATTTGATATTTCAAAAAAAAAATTATGTCCATTTTACCAAATTCAAAACATACAAGTTTCATTAAATAATTTTATAATTAATTCCCGCTGTTAAAATAAATAGCATGTTTTTATGAACCAATATCTATCATAAGATTGACACTTGTTTATGTCCAATTTCAAAATGAAATTAATTCCAATAAACAATATTGGTTTAAATTGTAAAAATATATTCTAATTAAACATTGAAAAAATTAAAAAGATAATATTACCATATAAATAAATTAGACTAAAAGGAGTTTTTGAATTAAAATACAACATTTAACACTATTCATTAAAAATGAAATTTATCAGAAAAATACCAAAAATTTACACAAAGTAAATTTTGATGTCTTGATTCTAAAAACGAATTTTATTTTGTCTAATAGAATGTATAAGAGTGACCAAAACTATATTTAATGAGGGTTCACCATCAAAAGGCGATAAATTGACCTTTTAGTGAATATTAGAGTATTTATGCTTAAAATTGGATTCATTATAACGTTAAACCTCTAAAATTTATTGGATAAATGTAAAAACATTTAACAAATAAATATAATCATATTATTGTTATTTCTATTTATTTCCTCCAACAAAATGGCTACGTGTTGACTACCATTTGAAATAATATTATTATATTATTAGACTGCAACATAAGATTTCAAAGAAATCCGTTATTGCATATCAGGTACGCCATCAAACATAGCAACCCCATTAATGTAAAATTAATATTTAATTCAAAAATATAAATTAATATGAAAATGTATTAATCTTTATTTAACTGGGTGTTACATCCTTCCCCCCTTTTGGAAATTGTGTCCTTGCAATTTTATTCACTTATAAATTAAATGGTGGTATTTATTACTCAAAGTATTTTCAGATTGCCATGTTTCCTCTTCAACCATATAGTTTCTCCACAAAACCTACTCATGATGGATTACCTTATTCCACTACACTTGCCCTTTAAAGTCATGAATCTAGACTAGTTGTTCCTCATAAGAGAGATTCTCTTCCAACTGAACTACTTCTGGGCTCAAAACATGATATGGATCTAGCATATAATTTCACAACATTAAAACATGAAAAACAGTGTGTACCTGGGACAAAAAAAGAGGTAATTCCACTCTGTATGCAACGGATCATGCTTTCTCTAGGATTTCATAAGATCTAATGAACCTCAGACTCATCTTTCCTTTCTTGCCAAAAACGCATCACACTTTTCCATGGAGAAACTATGAGGAAAACATGATCACCTAACTCAAAAGAATGATGCTTCATATGGTTATCCGCATAACTTTTCTGCCAACTATGAGCTGTTCTCATGTGCTTATGAATCAACTGAACTTTTTCTGCCATCTTTTCTACCTATTCTAGTCCCATCAGCTTCCTTTCCCCTAATTCATCCCAAAAAGCTGGAGTTTGACACCATTTACTATATAATTCCTCAAACGGATCCATCTGTATATTAGAATGAGAACTATTATTATATGAAAATTCAAAAAAATAATGATGTTGGTCCCAACTTCCCCGGTAATCCATCATGTAAGTAGGTAACATATCCTCCAAGGTCTGAATTGTTCTTTATGACTACCCATCTGATTGCAGATGAAAAGTTGTAATAAAATTTAATTTAGTACCCAACGACTTCTAAAGGACTTTCCAAAATTTAGAAGAAAACCTAGGATCATGATAAGATAAAATGGAGAGGGTAACTCCTTGTAACATGACTATCTCTTTAACATACAACTGAGAATGTAGATCTAGAGAAAATGTATCTCGAATAGGAAGGAAATGAGCAGATTTATTCAATCGATCAACAATAACCCAAATTGCATTATTACATCAAGTTGTATTTGGTAATCTCACCACAAAGCCCATGGATATATTTTCCAATTTCCACTCTGGCACCGGTAAAGACCGAAGCATCTCTTTTTATAACTGCCACTCTGTTTTAACCTGCTGAATTGTCAAACACTTCACAGTAAAATCATCAATATCTATTTTTATTCCATCCCACTAATAATACTCACACAGATCTCTGTAAATCTTAGTACTGCTAGGATGAACTGAAAACGGGAAACTATAAGCCTCGCATAGCAACTCATTCTTCAAATTTGAATCACAAGGCACACAAAACCTCTTCTCAAATATCGAAACACAATCACTATCAAAGTTGAATTCAGGCAACTTACCCTTCTGAACCAGATCTACCTTTTCTGGCAACTCACTGTCTTTCTTCTGTGCTTGTTTAATTCTGTCTGATAGATATGATCTCACTGATATCTGAACCAAAACAGGAGAACTTACTACACCAAAAACTTCTATTCCAAAGATAAACAAATCAAAAACAAAATGATCTCATTCCAAATGTAGCATATATAATGATGCATTACTTTTTCAAATCAAATCATTAGACACTTTATTTTATTTTCCCAGAAGGTAATGAATTGTACAATCACAATACTTGATTAATTCATCCATATCCTCTGGCTCATTTTCAATTCTTTCTGTGTGAATATATACTTTAATTTTTTTTGATCGGTATATATTTCACACTTTAATCTATACAAATGACACCACCAAATTTTTAAAGAAAAAAACAACAGTAGATAATTCCAAATTATGTGTAGGGTAATTTAACTCATGAGATTTCAACTGACGTGAATCATAAGCAATTACCTAATCATTCTGCATAAGAACACAACCATGTCCTTTCAACGAAGCATCACTACAGATAACAAACTCACCATTTGTGGAAGGAAGTTCCAAAACTATATCATTCACCAATCATCTTTTCAATTCCGGAATACAATCATCACATTCATTTGTCCAAATGAACATAACACCGTTTCAAGTTAACTTAGTCATTTGACTAGAAAACCATGAATATTTTTCAATAAACCTCTTGTAATAACCTGCCAATCCAAGTAAACTATGGATCTCGGTAATATTTGTGGGTCTTGGCCATTCTTCAACAAGTTATGTTTTAGTAGGATCAATAGTTACGCCATTTTTTGAAACAATGTCACCATGGAAAAAAATATGTTGTAACCAAAACTCATACTTACTGAATATTCCAAACAGTTTATTTTCTTTTAAGGTTTTCAAGAAAACCCTTAAAGGAATTTCATGTTCATCTTTTCTTTTGGAATAAACAAAAATATCATCAATGAACAAAACCACAAACATATCCAAGAAGTCATGGAATATTCTATTCATTATATTAATGAATATAGCAGGTCCATTGGTTAACCCAAAAGGAATGACTAAAAATTCATGATAGCCATATATAGTACAAAACATGGTCTTTGGAACATCTTCTTCTTTTACATTCAACTGATGGTACCCTGACCTCAAGTAAATCTTCGAAAAATACTGAGCTCCCTGGAGCTGATCAAACAAATCATCGATATGAGGCAAAGGATAAATTTTCTTAACAGCGACATTATTCAATGCTCTATAATCAATGAATATACTCATTAAACCATATTTCTTTTTAACAAACAAGACAAGAGCACCCCATGGTGATGTTCTAGGTCGAATGAAAACTTTATCTAATAACTCCTGCAATTTCTTCTTTAACTCTCAAAGTTCAACATGAGGCATTTGATAAGGGGGTTCTGAAATTGGATTAGAATCAGGAACTAATTCAACATTAAATTTATCTTCATGATTATGTATAATACCATGGAACACATCAGGAAAAACATCAAGAAACTCATTTACCACAAGAACATCATTAATCTAAACTTTTACATTGTTTTTAACAATATTTCCAAGGTAATATTCATTTCCATCGTATACTAGTTTCTCTGATTCCTGATATGTTATCAAAAGTAAGAGTTCATTTTTGTACACAAACTGAAAATCATTTTGAAAAGAAACCTCTTTAGCTCTGTAGTCAATCTTAACATGATAAACAGAAATCCAATCCATGCAACAAATAACATCAAACTCTACAAGAGGCAAAACAATAAGGTTTTCTGGTATATTCTTTCCACAAACAAGGATAAAAAGGTTCTAATAATTTCTTTTTTTTCTCATAATTTCCCCATGGTGTTTTTACCATAATTTTAAGATTTATATCTTGAGATGGAATTCTCAATTTACTAGAAAAATTATCAGAAATGAATGTATGTGTAGACCCTGAATCAAACAAACAAACAATGTACCTCATACTACTTCATTCGATGGCCCAACATCTGATGAAGTTGTTGCAAATGATTTCACCAACCCTTTCTACTTGTATTATGGCTACATTACCAAAGTTGAGTTCTTCGTTATACACTCATTTTCATAATGACCCATTTCATTACACTTAAAAAATCTTACCACTGGCTTTTCATTTCCTTCTTGACCATCTTCATTATAGTTATGAGAAATATGAACAGAATTACCACACCGAAAGCACTTTCCAGAGTTGGATAAACATTCTCCAGGATTTATTTTACCACATTTCTCACATGATGGATATCTGGTTTTCTTACCTCCAGGATTCATTGATGAATTCTTTCCCTCTGCCTGCCATCTAGACCTCTTATTCTGTTGTTTTTCAAAGAAAACATGATCATCGGCAAACTCATTTTCCATCTTCTCTGCACATTGAACAAGAATTTCAAAACTTTTGAACTCACGTGATGCTAAACACCTTCAATACTTTGTCCTTAACCCTGAGTAAAAATGGTTGATTTTACTATCATGATCTGATATGAAATTTGGAGCATACCATGAAAGTCGAGTGATCTATTCTTCATAAGTATCCACTGAGTCATCCTCCGGCCTCAATTCTAGGAAATGTTTTTCTATCCTAAGATAAACCACCTTATGGAAAAATTTCTCAAGAAACATACCTTTGAATTCATCACAGTCATCATCAAAAATCTCTTCACTATACCTGATATTTTTCACCATCGACCACCACAGATCAGCTTCACCTTCAAAAGGATAAATAGTGACACTATAATTTTGATGTTCTGAACACCCCATGACATCAAAAATATTCTCCAGTGCTTTAATCAACCCTTATACTAGCACAAAGTCAGAGGATCCTCTGAATGATGGGGGATGTTGCCTCATAAAATTCTCCACCAATGACTTGTTCCACTGTGGTTGATCTGGCTGTTCTTGTGCAAGGATACCACCATAATTAATAGCATCAGTCAACTATGCCATTACTGCAACAAACTGTTCAGTTCCGATTCGGACCATCTCAGGTTACTAATTTAGAAGGTTGTTTTCCTCCTGATGTCATCTCAACATAGCTTCCCTGTTTCCTCCGCGGAAAACTATTCTGAACAAAGAAATATCTTAGGCGAAGAAACATGGTAATCTTTAAATGCTATAACATTTCAATAATAGCATAAATTAATTTTAGACATGAATTTTACAGTATTCTAACTCCTAATGTTGTCTAAACCTCCCTTTGATACCAACTATATGGACACAGTCTTAAAACATTACTTATTCTAGAATTAAATGAATAATTCACATTGAGAATCTTTTCAGGTTAAGTGTTTTAGAGAATTAAGACATAACTATTACATCTAAAAAGTTTTAATGTAGACAGTTATAGTTAGTTTCCATTTATTTCATAAAATAAAAACCCTTGAAATAAAGTCATGTACAGTTCTATGTTTTAGACAGAATGACATTCCTTGATTCCATCCTTGACCCTATTCCACATTATGTCCTGTGAAAAAAAATTCAAAAACTTGGGATGAGCATAAAAAGCTCAGTAAAGGATACATAAAGAAGGAAAACTGTTAGTTTTTCAAAATAGTAAGTAAAACATGAATACATTAACATAAGTAATACTTTTCACCTTTATGAAGTAGTAAATACTCTTTACTGAATAAAAGATCACTACATACCCTTTTGTAACCAAAATATTACTCTAATAAAGAACACATAACATATAAAGTTAAGTTCGGACATAAACATACATAAATGGAATAACCATGCGTTCCTCTTCCACACATATCACTAAATTGAAAAGCCATACTGCCGACTTCCATACCAAATGCATTGGAGGTTATAATGTAACCACCGGTCTTGGTATTCATGGAGCCACCCGTCATTTGGTTTATCAAATAACCACCCATCAAATGTCCAAGTACTATTATAAAATCGTAAGACATAAAAAAATAAAGGAATGAAAAAATTTCCAGATTTCAATCGCAATAAATATATTTAATATAATGTCATAAAAAATCCATTACCAAAACCATTTTCAATACCAAAATTCATAAAAGTGTATATGGTATTTATTTTTTTGTAAACATTATGGCTTCTTGAGGAATCCAAATATCAAATAATACTCACAGAGATGGAAAGGTCATTGTCACCGCGGATTTTAAAAGAAACATTCCTTTTTGTTATTTAGTAAAAAAAATATAGAAAAATATTCCCTTCGAATGAAATGAAAAGTCAAAGTGTTCAAATAACCTATAAAATAAAGTCTTTTATTAAAACAAAATATGCCTCAATGAATGGATATTGAGACGAAGTCCCTTACCTCATGTCCGACTTGACTCGATCATTATTTAATCTTATGAATAATAAAATAATGTTAATTTATACATGATTAAGAACCTTTTTCGAGTTTATTATTCCTTTTTATATCACTTATTACCATGATATATACATTATGTAATCATTTAAGTTAACAATGTTCATTTTGTCGATATTTGGTACTTGAGTCAAAAATGGACTTCTTATAATTACATGTTGTTAATGTGGTCAAAGGTTCATTATATCTAGAACGATATTCATTATTTGGATATCATATATATCATATATATCCACCATATAAATTTATTTATAATAGTACATAACATTTATAGGTAATAAATAAAATGCACAATTCATGGAGACGGTAAGCCATACGTACGCATGAACGCTACTTCCATTTATATTTCATATTTAATGGAAGTAAAACATAATGATACATAGTAGTATTATAATTCCAGTATTATATCATATATAATATCATTAAAACTATCCTTTAAACGTACCATATATGGTATGAACTAGTCATATCACTTTTAGGGTGCGGTAGTCCACACTTCCTCAAATGAAATTATCGCGTTTACCCATAATGGAAACCATAAAGGTATGCTATAAATGAGAAATACAGAATTAGAAGGAAAACATAAACATAACATATAACATATATAAATACAGTGACATATTAATGGCCACCATGAGAGGCGGTAGGAGATAACTGAACAATCATCATTTCGTGAGGCAGTAGTTCCCCATCTACAGAAATAGTATGTTCATCACTGATTAGATAAAGGTGTGTGTATGTTTAGATCGAATCCTTCTCATGACAACATACTAGTATATTATAGATAGTGGTGTTGTTTCAAAAGAAAGGAATAAAAAGAGTTTAAGGGGTTGGATAAGCAAAATAAAACAAAAGAACCTAAGAGATGATATTATCTTTAAATGGGGTAACTCCCTGTGGTTTGAACCAGAAGGGTATTTTGAAGAGATTTATGCCTAAGGTAAGCCTTATATGATGAATAAAGGGATATTTGGAGCTTATTTTATAGATTCTGGATCATCCAATGAGCTTGAGAAGTATATGAAATGGGTAGGAAGTGTGGTCTTTTTATAAGGGAGAGGAGGGGATCTTTTGGAAAGCTTGAAAATATTATTTTATTATATAATTCTTTTCATTTTCTAAAGGTCCAAAAATAATTAAAGTTGAATAAAAGTTGTACCATGTCCGAAATAAAATCATCCAATAATAATTGGACAAGTTTTTTATATTTGTTTAATCTTTATCTTCTTATTTATTTAAATTATTCAATAATAACGTAAACACTACATCATCATTGTGTCATTAATTATTTTTTATATTTGATGTCTAAAAATTATAAAAACAATTACCATGAAGTAGGAAATATTATTAGCTTTCTAATAAATATTTATAGTAAAAAATATAACTTATATAACTTTTTGTAAAAATTATTTTAGTAAAAAGAAAAATGTTTGTGATGTTTTTATTTTTAGTTTAAATAAAATGTATTAATAACATTGTCATACCCAAGTGGCTCTATGGTGTCCCACAAATTGACCCATGGATATTCATTGTCATCCATGACTCATCCAATAAGGGTAGGACATGTGTCAAGGCAATTTCATATTATTATAAAATTATTTTTACCTTAAATCACCCTAATTACCTCTAATTGCTGTTAATAGTACTCAATAGTTACTATTCACCAAAAAAAATTTACATCCAGATGAACCACATTTTTCTTAATATTGATAACCATGTGTGTCATATTTTTTGAAATTCAAATAACAGGAGTGGTAAAATTTCATTTAAACGAAAAATCTGTTTTTTAACAACCACTTAGTGGTTTCACTATTCATCAAAAATTAATGTTTTCTAGAAAAATACCAAAATTCATCCGAAGAATTATTTGAAATTACAAAATCAATAATGATATCCATTTTACCAAATTCAAAACATATAATTTTCATTAATTAATTTTATAATTAATTCCCACTGTTAAAACAAATAACATGTTTTTAAGAATCAATATCTATCAAAAGATTGACATTTGTTTATGTCCAATTTCAATGAGAAATGAATTCTAATGAATAAAATTGGATTAAATTGTAAAAAAAATTATTTAAAATTTAAAAAAAATTAAAATTATAATCTTCCAATATAAATAAATTCGACAAAAATGAGGTTTTGAATTAAATTACAACATTTTTCACTATTCATTAAAAAATGAACATTATCATAAAAATACAAAATATTTACAGAATGTAAATTTTGATGTCGATATTCTAAATAAGAATTTTATTTTGACTAATAGAATTTATAAGAGTGACCAAAACTATAATTAATGAGGTTTCACCATTAAAAGGCGATAAATCGACCTTTTAGTGAATATTGGACTATTTATACTTAAAATTCCATTCATTCACATTTTAAGTCCCTAACATTTATTGGATAAATGAAAAAACATTTCAAAAAAAATATAAAATCATATTTTAGTTATTTCTATTCATTCTCGCCAACAGAATGACTACGTTTTAACTACAATTTGAAATAATATCATTATATTATTAGCGTGCAACGCACGATTTCAAAGAAATCTGTTATTTTGTATCAGGTAAGCCATCGAACATTGAAACCTCATTAATATAAAATTAATATTTAACAAAATAATATTAATAAATATGGAAATTTCATAATCTTTATTTACCTAGGATGTTATAATAGTGGGTTTACCGAGTCACACAAAAAGATTTATATTATCCTTGGACTACTGAGGCACTCTTCCTGTCGAGTACCATGGGACTGCTGCGTCACATAGAGGCGCTCCCCACCATGAGTCAGTCGCGTCACACAAAGGCACTCCCCCTAATATCCTACAAAGTTACTCCTCCTGTCGAGTACCGTGGTTCTACTGCGCTCACACAGAGGCGCTCCTCCACCATGGTTCTATCGCGCGGCACAGAGGTGCTCCCCACTGGGCCAGTCGGGACACTCCGAGTCTAATCAGTCAAGCAGTCGTCAGATCTCAGCTAGTTACTATGTCCCCATTATATGTTTGTTCATCACTGGAAGGATCAACTCCATGAGCTATGAGTCTATAAACCAAGTGTCACAAAATCTCATGTAGAATTATCTCAATTGAGCACCATGTCATAGGGCTCGCAACACAACAGGAGTGTCAATCAGACGCCCGATCTCTGAGTTATTATACTTTTAGTATCGAGGGCATGTTTCGGTATGTGTACGAACAAACCTGGCTGTATCTCAACTATACCCCGAACTCTAGAGGAGTATACTCAAATGACCGTCTCTCATCGAGTGTACCAGCGCTGCTGACAGCTCGTCAAACGGACATCTGGTACCATAGATATGGCCAAAGTAATCAAAGGGGTCGGTAGTGGACCCAGGTCCAGTCCGACCCGGTCTGACCGACTCGGCCCAACCCAGTCTGAGCCGAACCGGTCTGGGTCAACCCAGACAGACCCGATGGGTCTGACCCAGCCCGTTGGATGGTTCATCCCATTATGTTAGGACTAGTCCACTAGGCTCGGCCCATCAGACTGTGAGGGCGGTTCGGCCCAAAAGCCACCACACAGGCGGCACGACCCGAAGGCCGGGGCTAGTTCAGGCTGTGCTGTGAGGGGCGCGACTCGAGAGGTCGTCTGTCGGGAGGCCAGCAAGCTGGCCGGGCAGGGAGTGGGTAGGTTGGCTGGTTGCCCGACAGGCCGGGTGTGCGCTGGGCAGGGCGAGGGGGAGTGCGTGTAGCGTGCGGGGGTTCCGGGCAGGGCACGGGGGCACCTGGAAGGTCGCCTGTAAGGCTGGGTTGGCCGCGGGGGCACACGGGTAGCGCGCGTGGGTGGCAGGCAGTGCACGGGGCATGCAGGCAAGGGTCGTGGGGCAGGCAGCGTGGGGGCAGGCGGAGCACGACGCGGCGGGGCGCGGGCAGGCGGCGCGGGGTGCAGCAGCGAGCAGGCTAGCGGAGCGGGGCGCGACGCCATGGGGGGTGCGACTGAGGAGGTCTACGGTCAGAAGGCCAGTGAGCATGCCGCGTGGGGAGTGTGATGGTCGGCTAGTCGCCGGGCAGGCCTAGGGTGTGTTGGGCAGGGTGCGATGGTACGCGGTTAGCGCACGGGGGTGCCAGGAAGGGCGCGGGGGCGCTGGGCAGGGTTCCGGCAGAGCCGCGTAGGGTTCCGGGCACACAGGAAGGTGGTGCAAGGCAAGTGGCTCGCGAGTTGGCGCACGACAGGCAGAGCGGGGCCTGGGGAATGACGTCGTGGGGGATGACGCGCGAGAAGGCGGCGCATGGTGTGGTGGTGCGCAGGCAGACCATGGGGCAGGCCGGAGTACGCAAAGCGACACAGGTAAGTCGCGGTGCGCACGACGGGGTGCGATAGTATTCGGCTGAAGGTACATGTGTGCCACGGGGGCTGTGCGATTCGCAGATGGCACGAGTAGCACGAACATCATCGCAGCTGCCTATGTTTCCATCTCCTCATCTCCATGTCGAAGAATCATTACGAAATAACGGTGGAGGGAGTTGGGACTTGTTATTTTGGCCCGCACCCTCGGCGTTTAGAGATGATGACATTTGGATCATCGTAATGAAGCTCAATAATTAATTACAACACTTTGTATCAATTTTTCATTTGATGAAGAGAGGAAGAAAGGGAAGCATCAACATGGAATAACCCCTACCTCCTGCTCGATGTTTGTCGACGTTGGATCGAGAAGTTGGTCGTCGATCCGTTGATGGCGTTGTGGAAGCAAGACATCCCATGATGGTTGTGGAAGATGCTTCACGTCGGTATGATTTGAAGGAGGAAGACTGAGGAAGAAGTCGAAAAAGGTCATTGAAATTCTTCTCATTATTAATTCTTTGATGGGAGGATCATTATTCATTGGAAGATCTATTCTCCCAAGCTTTCCTCTCCTCAAGTTCAACCAAAATTTCAATTGAAAATAATATTATATTGAGTCTTATAATATTACATTAGCACAACAATTCAAAAAGGATTAATAAATTATGTAGGCTCCCCTAATTAAATTACATGTGTTTGAAAAATTAATTAAAAGGGAGAGGTGGAAACACTTAATGGGAGAGAGGGTCAAGGGACTCCCATCTCATTAATGATAGGAGTTGGGATATTTTCCACCATCGCATTAATTGGGGGGTTTTAGTCTCGTGTGGTCCCCATGATGTATCCTCACAAGAGAGGTTATGTTCGTGTGGGCCCCACCACCATAACCTCTAATGGGAGGTTAGGGTGTGGCGGTCCCACATCCAACTCCCATGTGGAGGTTTTAACCCAAAACAACTCACACCCATGATGGATGAAAAATAAAATAAAGTGTTGTACAATTTATATTATAATTTTTTTTATAAAAATCCAAAAACTAACTTTTATTCTCAACAATCCACCATCGAGGTGAAAGTATTCATATGAAAATACTGGCGCTGTGAGTTCAATAGTGTCCTCAGATTTGAATTCTGAGCAACATTTCCAAAGTTATAAAAACCCGCTCTTACATTTACTAAATGTACTAAAAAAACTTCAGAAATTGATTTCGGGCACACTGGGCCTCGGAATCAAGCACTGTAAAAATTTGTAGACTCATAAAATTCCCAAGTATTTATGAAAACATTTTCCACGGAAATTCCATGTCTTTACATTTTCCCCAACTCAGGGCTTTACATCCACGTATGATACAACTCTAACTATGGGAACAAATGGGGGTACTGAGCACGTATCTGATCCTCACATTCCCATTTTCTATCCTGGAGGTTCCTGTGCTGCCAGTGAATGTTCGCTTGAGGTATCGACCATTCACATAGGACCCGCTACTATTGATCATCGATCTCCACTAGAACATCCGCAAAAGTCACCCCATCATCGATATCCATCTCTCTCTGGTCGATGATGTGGGAATGGTTGTCCACATATCTCCTCAGCTGAGATACGTGGAAGACGTCGAGCACCTGGTGCAACTGAGGTGGAAAAGTTGAGTGGTAAGACATCTCGCCTACTCTGTTGAGGACCTGGAAAGGTCCAATGAATCGCAGAGATAACTTTCTGCCTCACCGAAATATCTGAAGACCTCATCGAGGTGAGACCGGTAGAAAGAAGTGGTCACAATCCTCGAACTCTAGAGGCCTCCATCTCCTGTCAGCATATGACTTCTGCCTACTCTGTGCAGTCTTTATCTGCTCCTGGATGATCTGCACTTTCTCTGTGGTAGCTCGTACCATCTCTGGTCCCACTAGTGCTGACTCCCCAGGGTATTTCCAACACAAGGGTGATCTGCGAGGTCTCCCATACAAGGCCTCAAAAGGTTCCATCCCTATGGAGGAGTGATTGTTATTTTTGTAAGAATACTTCACCAAAAGAAATTGATCCTACCAAATGCGACCGAAGTCATGTACACTTGCACAGAGAATGTCCTCGAGGGTCTGAATGGTCCGATCAGTCTACCCTTTTGTTTGAGGATGGAAAACAGTGCTTAAGCGAAGCTGTGTCCCGAATTCCTCTTACAACCCCTTCCATATCCGGGAAGTAAACTGTGCATCATGGTCAAAGGCAATATAGGAATACACTCCATGTAGTCACACAATATCCTATACATAGAGCCATAAAATTCTCTCTACTAAGCCCTGCTCTTTGATTTGTAGGAATTGGGCTGAAATGGTGAGTTGGTCGTAGATCACCGATATTGAGTCATGACTTTTAGATGTACGTGTAAAGCCTGTCACAAATTCCATGGATATCCCATCCCACTTCCACTCTGGGACCCTTAATGGCCGAACCAATCCTGCTGGTACTTGGTTCTCTGCCTTCACTTGCTATCTAGTAAGGCACCATGAGACATACTTTTATACTACCTTCTTCATACATGGCCACCAGTTCTATCGTTGAATATCTTGGTACATCTTCGCAACTCCTGGATGTACCACTGTAGGGGATGTGTGGAACTCCCTCAGCACTTCCTCCCGAAGTGACCTTGGTACCATTGTACATCCTCTGAAGAGGATGACATGATCACCACCTTTATAAAATCAAACACGTGCTTGCCCTGTGGATATTTGAGCACGTCGTGTCTCATAGTCAGCATCCCCACGTTGTGCCTTTCTGACTCACTGAATAAGTGGGCGAGTGACCGTAAGTGATTGAAGATAGTATGTTCCATCTCTATCGTCAAAGGATATCTGTAAAGCAGCTAGCTACTCTGTCGCCTCTCCTAGAAGATGTATACCAGTCCTACTACTGAGTGCATCAGCTACAACGTTCCCCTTTCTAAGAGTATAGACTTTCTATAAGTCATAGTCTTGGAGGAACTGAAGCCATCACCACTTTCCCAGGTTCAGGTCCATCTGTGAGAAGATATATCTGTGAGTCTTGTGATCAGAGTACATGGTAAAATGTTCACCAATCAGATAGTGTCGCCACATCTTCAAGGTGAATCCCACTACTGCTAACTATAGGTCATGGGTAGCGTAGTTCTTCTCATGCAGTCTCATTTGCCAAGAACCATAAGAAAATAATGCTCGCTCCTGCATTAGGACACACCCAAGATTGGTCCCTGATACATCGCAGTAAACTACGTACCCTACTCCTTCCTCTGAGAGACTCAAGATGGGTGCACTAGTAAGCCTATGCCTCAACTTCTGAAAGGTTTGCTGACATGTCTCTAACCTCACGGAGGGTTTCACCTTCTTTTTCAGGGCTGATAGTGGTTTTGCAACTCTGGAGAAGTTCGGAATGAACCTCTGGTAGTAACCAACATAACCCAGGAAACTTTGTACCTCCACCACAATCCTAGGTGGATCCCAATAAAGTACCGCCTCGATCCTCACTAAATCCACTGCAACTCCAGCCTATGAGACAACGCGTCTCATGAACTGAACCTCTTGAATCCAAAACTGGAACTTCGAGATATTACTAAAAAAGTTGGTCCATTCAGAGTGTGTCCAGTACTGACCATAAATGGTAGGCATGCTCCTCCTCAGTTATTGAGTAGATCAAAATATCGTTGATGAAGACTACAACATAGCGATCGAGGTAAGGCTAGAAGATCTTCTTCATGAGACTCATGAATACTATTGGAGCGTTGGTTACGTCGAAGGGTAAAACCAAGAACTCATTGTGGCTATAACGACAAATGAAGGCCGCCTTCTACACACCCTCATCTCAAACTCTGAGTTGGTGATAACCAAATATATGGTCTATCTTGATAAACCTCCACGATTCTTTCAGCTCATCAAAGAGGTATTCAATAATTGGGAGTGGGTACTTGTTCTTCACGGTCACCTAGTTCAGGTGACGGTAGTCGACATAGAGCCTGAAGCTCCCATTTGCCTTCTTGGTGAACAGAATTGGGGCTGCCCAGGGAGAAACACTGGGCCGGATGAATCTCTTCCCCTATCTGTCCTCTAGCTGTACACGTATATCTCTAAGCTCTGGGGGAGCTATCCAATATGCTGGTGTAGATATCATTGTCATCCCGGTATTCTGGTCAATGTATAAGTCCACATATCTACAAGAAGGTAGTCCTTAAACATTATTAGGGAAAACATCCGTGTACTAGTCCACCACTACAGGATAAGTCAAACTATCCATATCAACTTCTCTGAGGGTAAGGCAACCCAACTAGTGAGTGATCGGTTGCACCCTTCTACAAGTAAGTCTGTCTTGTGATGCAATGGTTCTCTTCTCACCGGTGAAGGTACACCTAGTCCTATCAATGTAGAAACAACGCACTTTTGTTCCTAATACAGCCAATCTAAGCATGGTCTGTAGATAACCATTCCCTACCCAAGATGACGTCGCAAGGCCTAGACACTGCTACAAGGAGATCCCAGCCGAAGCTCTCACTTCCTATAGTAAGCTCACACTGCCAATACTAGTGCGTAGTCGTCGTGTCTACACCTGAAGGAGAGTCTAGTAGTAAGGATCAAGCCAATGACTCTGTCAAAATCTTTGAGTTCTGAATGAGGGTAGTGGCAATAAAATAGTGACTCACACCTGTGTCTATAAGAACTGTAGATAAGCTGGATTAAACACAAATAGTACATCAAATAATCTTCAGAGCGGCATGGTTGTATGCCTCAGCTACCTGTATCTGAGCTCTCCACTGTCCACAAGATCCCTGCAGTCGGGGTGGTCCTCCTAGTGGTGTTAGTGGTAACACCTCATAACATCGTCCACCAATAGATGCTCGACCAACTCCTCTGCCACGTCCGGCTGCGCCCTACGGACCGCCTCGATCGAATCTCTGCCTCGGCCTAGGAGGTCCCTCAATTGTCTTCTGATCATCAGAACAACGGGATGGATAGTCACGGGCCATGTGTCTAAGCCCTCCGCATGAGTAACACACACTCCTCTTGGAATTTCTAGATATGTCTCCCGTCTAGGTACCCCACACAACTGATCCGGAGTCATGCGGTTGACCACCTGTAGGTATGGTCCTCTTGGACCTCTACAATATCTGTCTACATCCAGCTGCAGAAGACTCTACTTCATGTCAGATAGTGGTGGGTCACACTACTGGAGATGGCTCAGCATGGAAAATATCCACAAGGAAGGCTCTCTATAACACCCCCGCCTATATCGCGATACTGAGGGAGACCATCGAAGCTCTGATCTCCCGCCCGAGTCCTTGCTAGAAGGCCTGGGCCCTAAAGAATGGGTCACATACCATATCAGTGTAGTATCACGAGAGGTCAGTAAACCCCACTGAGTACTACCCCACCATCATGCAACCCTGCCATAGATGTAGTATCTCATATATCTACACCACATGAAGGGTGACTGGGACATGCTCTACCCGGAACAGGCACTCGAAGTGGACCCAAAAAAGTATCACATTGTCTTGAACCTAGAGCATCAAGCTCCACCATCTGCATGCTGCTGCCTAAAGGAGGCTGGCAGCAAGGATAACCATAATATCTGTTGGTGTCCCTACTAGCATGATGACTATCACCACTTTCTCCATCCAATCCTTGGTCGTCTGTGGGTCCATCTCTCCCATGATCATGGGTGGCGTCTGGTGCTAGAACTCATGAAGCTCGCTCAAGCAGTGTGCATTGTCTGCGACTGGGGATGGAGGGATGGGTGCCCCAACGGGTTGTAGTACCACTGGTGCCTCTGCTGGTGCCTCTACTGGAAGAGGGCCCTGCACCGAGGCCTCATCTCTCAATGATATGTCAGTACATATGACTATCGGGGCTCTAAATGTTCTTCTATGGGGAGGAATTCTGAAAGGTTCAGATGTGACGCGGTCAAAATACTATACCTTCTGAGCTGACCTCATTGATCCGACGTAAAGAAATACTTTGGAAAACACACACAAAATTTGTGTTTTCATGCACTAAGTCGAAAATCAGATGGTAGGGTCTTAGTGTATGGATACGTTAGCCACCCACACCACCAATGGACTCCCTGAACTGAAAACCACACTTAGTACCCTTAACAATATTGCTTCATAGAAAGGAAATATCAAATTTCTATGTTCTGCGGTAGATCAAACTCCTCTAACAGCAATTTATCACGGCCCGTCCCCCGGGGCTCATGTCATAAATAACCCAAACCCACCTTCCATAGGCCAGGGGCTGGGGACTAGCACTAATGGTGTATATCCTAAAACTGGGAAGGCATTGCCATTATAACTATAAAAAACACATCAGAGTTTACAACTGGAAGAAATACACTATGTAAAAACTATATACCAAAAGTGTGATGGAAAGTAAAAGGGGACATAAATACAAGCCCAACTATAAAGTAAATGTTCAACTGAAAAAGGAACAAACAACTGAAAGGTATAGAGCAGCTCATGGATCGTCCTCTAGAGTTCCTACCTGAAGGGTAGGTACAGATGGCTAGCTCAGAACTCCACATCCTTCAAACTCTTCTATATACCAACTCGTCAAAAGGTCCACCTCAAATTACTATCCATTCCTGGTGCTCTCAGCCTCTGTCAGTGATGTCCATCAACTACATCCAACACAACGAGGTGCGGGCAGAGCCCATGCAGGGGTTAGAATTACGATACATAGTGGGGACCCCGAGACCCTCAAGGTCCCAGAAAATCCAACAAGGATAAATAAAAAAGTACGAAATCAATGAATAGCCATTATTTAGGTACATTCCCATACATATACCAAAGTTATCCAGTTACCCATCTCAATGATGAGGAAACACAATAGCCAATGACTCAGCTCACACCTGGATTTTTATTATAAAAACCTTGGGCGATGGCGTACTCCTCCTCTATCGAGTATAGTGGGCCTACCGCATCACATAGATGCACTTTCCACTATCCTTGAACTGCTGAGGCACTCATCCTATCATGTAACGTGGGTCTGTTGCATCATTCAGAGGCACACCCCACTGTGGGTCTGCCACGTCACACAGAGGTGCTACCCCTAAAAGCCTGCATAGGTACTCCTCCTGTCGAGTAACACAGCTCTACCGTGCTCATACAGAGGAAATCCTCTGCCATGGGTATACAGCGTCACACCGAGGCACTCCCCACTGGTCTAGTTGAGTCACTCTGAGTAGAATTGGTCAAGCAGTCATCAGATCATAGCCAGCTACTAGGTCTTCGTAATCTGTATGCTCGTCACCGGAAGGATCCGCTCCATGAGCTACTGGTCAATACTCCAAGTGTCACAATGTCTCATGTAGAAGTATCTCAAATGATCTCCATGCCACATGGGTCTCAACGCAACAGACGGATCATCAATCGGACACCCGGTTTGTGAGTTATTAGCCATTTAGATTCGGGGTCCCGGTTGGATTCATGTACGAACCAACCCGACCGTATCACATCTATACCACAAACACCAGTTGGGTATACTAAAATGGTCATCTCTCATCAAGATTACTTGCTCCACTGACGGCTTGTCAAATAGACGTCTGGTGCCAATGTTATGACCAATGTATGCCAAGGGGTCAGTAGTGGACCCGGTTCAAGTCCGACCCAGTCGGACCAACTCGGCTCAACCCAGTCTGGGCCGAACCGGTCCGGGTCATCACGGATAGACCCGATGGGTCTGACCTAGCCTATTGGATGGGTCCACCCACTATGTTAGGCTAGGTCCTTTGGGCCTGGCCTAGTGGACTGCGACGAATGTTTGGATCGGATGTCGCCACGCAGGCGGCTCAACCCGATGGTTGGGGCCGGTTTGGCTAGTGCCACGAGGGGTGCTGCTCGGAAGGTTATGTCCAGGATGTGTGGGGTGAGGATAAGCCGGGTGGTCACCGGGCAGGCCGTAGGTCCACCGGGTCGGGCGTGGTGGCGTGCGGTAAGCACACGGGGGCGCCAGGCAGGGCGCAGCTGCGCTGGGCAAGCCGCCGACAAGGCTGGGAGGGCCACAACGGCGCGTGGGCATTGCATGAAGCGCGCGGGCAGGCGACGCAGGGATCGGCGGCACGCGGGGTGCAGCGGCGCACGGGCAGGCGGTGTGGGGCCCAACGACACACAGGCAGGCGTTGCAGGGTGCAACAGCGCATGGGCAGGTCATGTGGGACACATCGGAACGTGGGTAGGCCTTTGGGGAGGTCGAAACAAGTGGGGTGTCACACGGGTAAGCTGCGGTATGCGCGGCGGGCCGCAGTGGTGTACCACCGAATGTATAGGTGTGCCATGGGGGGGGGTGCGGTAATGCCCCGACCCCTTTTACCCAGAGTCGATGCATTATTTTAATAATTTGGCATGATTAAAAGGAACCATGTCCCAAAGCACCGATCAGTTTAGCAGTTTTGGAAATTAGATTACATGCATGAATGTTACATTACACATTATAACATACAAAACAACATAAATAATCCTTTATTAACACCATTATTCCCTTGGCTTAAACCTATATATCAATCACAATACACTTCTTGGATTCCTGGGAAAATAAAACATAGAAGGCGGTGAGCTCAAATGCTCAGTAAGTGTAAGAAATACATCAGAAACATTCAAAAATAAGAATAAACATTTAAGGAAATCTATAAAACTAAAACAGAATCCTTTTAAACATTATTTTCAGCATAATATGGCAGAAATAAAATGAAATAATTCCATTTACTTATTCACATCGATATTCTACTAATCTAATAATCACATGCAATATCAATAACCACATTCATAATGATGGAATGAATAATCCCGAACATTAATTTCTGTGTCAAGGCCTCGTGCAAAGACATAAGGGATAACTGTAACTGGAACCCAACCCGGAGAGCCTCTGTAACCGGACTCCAAGTAAGAGTGCCTCTAATAACCGGACACCAACCCAAAGTGCCTCTAATAACCAGACACCAACCCAGAGTGCCTCTAATAACTGGACAGAAATCCAAAGGGCTTACATTTACCAGTCCCCAAACCGGAACACACTTGTCCAACACATTCATCTTAAGAAGATGATGAAATATAACATAAACATTCGTATTAAAACTCGCATATGAAATTCCAAAACATTAATTATAAGCCGTTAATGGAATAAAAATGACTCATCCATAGCCAAACATATCACAAAACTTTAAATAAAATATTGAAGATTTGTATCATAACAAATAAACTTCAAACAAGTGTAAAATTTATCAAAGGTTGTTTACTTAGATGAAATCAATACTATTTGAGAGAAATATGTATTTTTTCATGAAAACATTTAGAATTCACACAATTTGGAAAAGAATTCATTTAAAATCATTTTTGAATCAAATTTTCCCATACAAATTTTAAGCTTTTGAAAGAAATTAACATTTTAAAAACATTCATGTCCATATAAATAAATCCTTAAAAACCATTTTGGAGTCATTGACATTAATGGGAATGATTTAGAAGAATAAATATTTTAAACATTTGAAATGATGTTTTAGTAAATATTCACTTATTATAATCCCTTTGAAAACTATTTTATATAACATATACATGGATAATAAATATGTCCCAGTAGATATTTACGTAAAAACAACCTCGTATAATAAAGTGATATTGAAATTAACCCTTACCCATTTGGTAACAAATGAAACAACCACTCCATGAGAGAGGTATCATACAATGAATATGTAAATACACATAAATTAAAGTGTATTACATAAAAAAATACAATTATGGGAAGTAATTACACTACACAAAAGATAATAGTGGCAATATGGCATGAATCTCACTGGAATAAGGAATTAGATGAAAACCCCTTATCTTGCATATTCGTTTAGCCCAGGGTACATTTAGCCTCCTGAATGAAGACTATAGTATGATTTTAAATTATACCAGAACCATATTAATATTTATGAGATCATAGATTATTCATTTAGGACTTTATACTACCCATTTAATAATAATTTCTATATTATATTCATATTTCGGGTAATAATATCTTTCTTTATCTTACGTGTTTTAACATGTTACTCTTGATTGTATCACTTAGATCATGATTTAAATAATTACAGAATATAAAAAATGATTTATTTATCATATATATTTTGAATATAAAAATTCATAATAGACGTATATATATGAAATGGAAAGCACCGTTTATGGAGATGGTAGTCCGTACGTACGCACAAACACTGTTTCTGTTTTCATATAGTATTGAAGGGAAGTGAATAAGATATATGTATGTAAATAAATACTTAGATATATATATATATCTAGTATCATTATTATGTCATATATTACATAATTATTAGTAATATATATTTTTATAATCGTCGATGAATGGTGAACTTGGAAATGAATCTCATCGCGTCGTGGAGACGGTAATCCGTACGTACGCACTAGGAAAAATATCATTATTTTGATATTAATATAATATATAATTGGATGTTATAAAATATATAAATAATCCTTATTAGGTTATATTTATTATTTACATCAAATAAAAATCATTATTATACCCATCAAAATAATAATGTATTGAATTAAAATTACACCACGACGTGGAGATGGTAAGTCGTACGTGCACACGTCTTGTGAAATGTCATTCAAAGGGTGGATAGAATAATGAATTTGGTTGTACCATAATTATAACAAAATCATATCATATATAATATACTAGAGTTATTATTTTATAATGGGAAAAACAAAGAAAAAGGTAGTGGAAGAAGAAAGGAACTTGGAAGAGGGTAGTGAAATCATTACCTCTTCTTCGGGTTCTTCCTTTTGATTTGATCAAAAGGGCTCCTTAGGTTGGCTTTATGATCAAAATACGGACTCTAGGTTGAAGGGATTACAGATTATAGGGTTTTTGGGTTGGGGATGGCCGATATAAATGGCTTATAAGGTGTGAATTAGAGAGAAGGGGGAGTGCCCTTTTATAAGAGGGGTGAGGGGCATCTTAGGAAAAACATAAAATATTATTTTATAATAAATTCATAATCGGTTTATAATGCCTCCAAAGTTGATTATTTAAAGTATATTGTGGGTATAGGTATAAAAAAACTCAACCAATAGGTTTTAGACATGTTTAGGTTTCCATTTTAACCTTATCATTTAGATTTAACTCTAAGTTAAATAATTTAACTTTTACCGTCTCTTCTTGTATTCTTACACTCTATGGTGAATAAACATACTATATACTACCAATAGAACCCCAATTGGTTAATTAATGTCATATATATTATTATATAAGTATTTTTTCCAAACCAATGATTTTTTATAACCATTATGTCAAATAATAATATAATATTTGTTATAAAAACTATTTTATGTCAATTTTGACACTATTTGGTATTTGTTTTTTGTTAAAATAATAACAACATGATTACTTCAAAAAAATTACATTGAATCAATACTAACATGTCATATTCACCTAGAAAATTCGTTGCTATAATAAAAACTTCGAAATTATATTTATTTTAATATTTATAATACCATTTATTTTTTTTCATTCCTAAATAAGCTAATTACTGCCTCATCGTTGCGTCATAAATAAATTTATTTATTTAATTTCTAAAAATAATAAATAAAAACCCATGATGTAATAAACATTTCTACCATTCTAATTAATATTTATAATCGAATTTATCTTATGTAAAACCCTATATTAAAAATGTTTTAGTTATTAAACTTTGATTCTAACTCTTTTAACTATTCTTTAAATTAAATAATAATAAATGTCCTAATCTAATCCATGTGGACCTAAATGATAATATTTTATTCCTAAGGTTGTTTACGGTCAAGATAAACTTGTACAATAGAATTAGGACATATGTGATGGTAATATTAATATCATTTTTACCCTTAATTACCCTATTTAATTTTAATTGTGGTAAGTAAAAGTAAAAAGTTACTATTCACCAAAAATTATTTTTATCTCATTGAACAAAATTTTACTCCTTGATATTAACTGTGTCTCTAATAATTTCCAAATTCAGCTCACAGAAGCGGTAAAATTGTGTTTTTTGTGAATTTTCGAAATCTCATAGGAGGTGGGTAAAAGACTGTGAACAGTTTAATAAAATGTTTATATATATATAATTATTATAAACCAACTAAAATGAATTAAATTGAACTTATATAGGTATTACGTATCTATTTTGACATTAAATAATTCAAATAAATTAAATTATTATTTAAATAAAAATTTGGTTTTAAACTATAACTCGGTGCTATTCACTATTCATCAAAAATTAAATGTTTTCGGAAAGATACCAAATATTTACCCTAAGATAATTTTGATATTCCAAATTCGATAATGAATTCTATTTTACCAAATTCAAAACATATAAGTTTCATTTATTAATTTAAAATTAATTCCCATTGTCAAAATAAAAAGCGTGTTTTTAAGAAACAATAACTATCAAAAGATTGACACTTGTTTATGTCCGGTTTAAATGTGGAATTATGTCCAATGACCAAAATTGGATTAAATTGTAAAAATATATTCTAAATATAATTTAAACCACTCTAATTCATAATTTATCACTATTAATTATTTTGATTAAAAAAGTTGTTTTTAATTTAAATTTAGTAATTTTCACTATTCATCAAAATATGAAAGTTATCAGAAAAGTACCAACAATTCTCCATAAGCTAATTTCGATATTTTGAATCCAAAAAATTAATTCCATTTAGAACGATAAAATGCATAAAATTTCAAAAAGTGCATATTACTATTGATAACAACTAGTTTGATTGGTTGTGGTGTGTGTTAGAACTCGAAGTTGCGTACAACACACGCTACTATATTAATCAAAGAGAAGCATACCGTGGAAGCATGCGGTGTTACATTCTCCCCTCCTTCAATAAATATAAATTTATGATCGATATTCAAAACATGGGGTTGACATTTCAAAATATCTTAGTTCAAATTCAACATCGAAAAATTCATTAATGAGGCCTCTATTTAAAATAAAGAGTGGTAAGTATGAAGGTTACTGAAAATAACACATACTAGGGTTCCATGTAGGAAAATATGGATATGGAAGATAAATATAACCATCCATAACTAATGGGGAGTGGTAGAGAACATGGCAACGAAAAGGCTAATATTCCCTAAGCCAAAAATTTGTGATGATCTAAGAAACTACCTAGGACAAAATTTTTGTTCTAAGTTCATTTTCCTAATATTGAGGAATTTATTTATGAGATTGGCTAAGATCATAAGGATATATACTTACATTATAATTAGAGTTTTATCCATTAATAAATTTCTATCACAAACTCATATTTCACTACAAAACATAATACAACTCAAAAATACTCTATTTATCCGAATCATATAGGGTTCCAAATATAATGAATGTATAATTCACATATCAGACCCATTAAAAAAAGAAACTACATTATACAATCTAGGGACTTCACATAGTCTAGTGGTATGTGATAAATCCCAATCGCACTATGGTTGTGGGTTCAATTCCCATAGCTTTGTCCGACGCGACGGGTAGTCACATGATTTGCATGTTATCCTTTTATAAAAATCAAAAAATAACCTTCCATTCATAATCCATTCCATCCATTAGACTTATCCAAAATACTACTATCCAAAATTATATTCCAAAATTTATAAGGAAGTTAAACAAAATGAAGATCCTTTTTTCCATGTAATTACATGTGAACACCTTCACCATGTATTATTTTAAAACATGGTAACATCCTCAACTACCATATAACCTTATTGATAACATTCATGCTCCCTTATTCTTTATAGAATACTGGATATACTCCTTTTATCAAAAATGATGTAAACTCCAACGATGAAAAATCATTAATCAGTTTAATGGTATTCATGAATATCCAATATAATTTACTAAAATCCACCATATCTTATTCCAAAATCAGTACCTCCATATTATGACCATATTAAGGTTTATCTTTCATTCAACCATGTAATTTCCAAAATTTTTAACTCCCTATAGATTCAATTTTCATAGTACCATAAAATCTCAAATCCTCAACAAACTATTACTACAGTATAATCCTTATTTATTTCTAGGACATCATTGATACAACACTTAAATGAAATATTTCCAAAATAAAAATATTAGAACACAATTCATTCCTATTCATTTTTGGTAGTATCATAACCTGATTATTATCCAATAGTATCATTTGCAGCATAGTCTGATGACTAGGACATTGGTTCACGTAGTGTCCCAACTCCTTGAAGATGAAGCATTGTACATTTGAAACTTTTTTCCTACCCTTGCAGTCACATACTTGGTGTCCTTTTTCTACACACTTATAACATACTCCCTTTCCATTTAAGCATCTTCCAAGGTGATTCTTTCCACAGTTATCACATATGGGAAAATCCTCCTTTACCTTCTTCCCTTTATCTATCCTTCTCTCTACCATCCATTTCTTCTCAGGATTCCCTTCAAAGCCACAAGACTCAGAGAATTCTTTACTTATCTTATCAACACATGATACTATTTCTTCATATGATGATAATATGTGGGAGACTATTTCCCTTCTAAATTCTGGCTTAGGACCATGAATGAAATGATCCTTCTTACTCATTGGATCATGTGTACTGCTGGAGTTCTCATTCCTTCTACTAGGTTCCATTTCTAAACAATGGAATACACTAGATTAGTTTATGAATAGAAATACCTAATCCTGAACTTCTAAAACACTTAACATAAATTAAATAGTTTATGGATATAATCCTTAATAATAAAAATGATTTCATTGAGTAAGTATATACTCATATGCCCTTCATAATGGTTTGTAAAGAATATGAGAATTATCCTAAGCATATCCCCCGAGAGTGTTGCAACCAAGAGTGCAGAAAGGCCGGTTGTCGTGCACCAGTTCTCTTTCGAGTCTAGCTCAAAGCGGTGTTTTCAGGTATTACCCTAGGTAAATCTATGACAGAGCTGCCTCTACCTGCTCGTATCCATAAAGGGATGTATTTCTCTGAAAACTCACAAAATCTCTACAATAACAAAATTCTAGGAAGTTATTATATACTAATCATCGATGTTTATCTTAGTGTGATGTGCTCTAAAAAGTGTTTATCTATATCTAGTTTCCAAGGTTATTGCTAAACTCACTTTTATACCAACTGTAACACCTCGACCCCAGTTACTCAGAGTCGATGCATTATTTTAATTCATTGGCCTGATTACAAGGAATCAGGTCCCGAAGGACCGATTAGTTTAGAAGTATTGGAAAATGGATTACATACATGAATGTTACATTACACTTTATAAAATACAAAAAAACATAAATAATCATATATGAACACCATTATTCCCTTGGATTAACCATACATATCAATCAAAATACACTTCGTAGAATCTTAGGAAAATAAAACATAGAAATGGGTGAGATCAAACGCTCAGTAAGGGTAAGGAATACAGCGGAAACTTTCAAAAATAAGCATAAACATTTAAAAAAATGTACAAAACTAAAAAAAAGCCTTTTAAACATGAAATTCATCATAATATGGTAGAAATAAAATGAAATAATTCCATTTACTTATTCACATGGATATTCTACTAATCGAATAATCACATGAAATATCAATAACAACTTTCATAACAATGGAATGCATAATGCCAAACTATAATTTCTGTGTCAAGGCTTCATGCAAAGACCTATAGGATAACTATAACTGGAACCCAACCCAGAGAGCCTCTGTAACTAGACTCCAACCCGGAGTGCCTCAAATAACCAGACACCAACCCGGAGTGCCTCTAATAACAAGACACCAACCCAGAGTGCCTCTAGTAACCGAACACCAATTCGAAGAGCTTACTTTTACTGGTCCCCATCCCAGAACATACTTGTCCAACACATTTATCTTAAGATGATGATCAAATATAACATAATCATTCGTATTAAAACTAGCATACAAAATGCCAAAACATTAATCATAAGCCATTAATGGCATAAAAATGACTCATCCAAAGTCAAACATATCACAAAACCTTAAATACAAAATGGAAGATTGGTATCATAATAAATCCACTTCAAACAAGTGTAAAATATATCAATGGATGTTTATATAGATGAAATCAAAACTATTTGAGAGAAATATGTCTTTTTTCATGAAAACATATAAAAGTCACAAAATTTTTAAAAGAAGTCATTTAAATACATTTTGAATAAAACTTTCCCATACCACATTGAATCTTTTTTAAGAAATTATCAATTTAAGAACATTCATGTCTATATAAATAAATTCTTAAAAACCATTTTGAAGACATGGACATTAATGAGAATGATTTAGAAGAATAAATATTTAAAACATTTGAAATGATGTTTTAGTAAAAAGTACCTTAAAATAATACCTTTGAGAACTCTTTTATATAACATATACAAGGATAATAAATATGTCCCAGTAGATACTTACGTAAAAACAACCTCGGATAATAAATAGATTGTGAAATTATCCCTTACCAATTTGGTAACTTACGAAACATACACCCAATGAAAGAGGTATTATACAATGAATATGTAAATACACAAAAATTAAAGTGTATTAAATAAATAATACAATTATGGGAAGTACTTATACCACACAAAAGGTAATAGTGGAAATATGGCATGAATCTCACAAGAATAAGGAGTGAGATGAAAACCCCTTACCATGCATTTTCCTTTAGTCATGGGTATGTTTAGTCTCCTGTATGAAGAATATTGTATATTATTAAATTATACCAGAACCATATTAATCTTTATGAGATCATACATTATTCATTTATGACTTTATACTACCCATTATATAATAATTTCCATGTTATAATAATATTTCAGGTAATAATTGCTTTCTGTATCATACATGTTTTAACTTGTTACCCTTGATTGTATCACTTAGATCATTATTTAAATACTTCAAGAATATAAAAAATGATTTATTTATCATATATATTTAGAATATAAAAATTTATAATAGACGTATATATATATGAAATGGAAAACACCATTTATGGAGACGGTAGTCCGTACGTACGCACAAACGTTGTTTCCGTTTTCATATTGTATTGAAAGAAAGTAAGTGAATAAGATATATTTAAGTACATAAATACTTATATATATAAATATATATATCTTCAGTAACATTATTATGTCATATATTATATACTTTTTAGTAATATAAATTTTTTATATTCGTCGATGAATGATGAACTTGGAAATGAATCTCATCGCGTCGTGGATACGGTAATCCGTACATACGCAGGAGAAAAAATATCTTTCTTTTGAAATTAATATAATATATAATTGGATGGTATATAATATATAAATAATACTTATCATGTTATATTTATTATTTACTTAAAATTCACATCATTATTATATGCATCCAAATAAAAATGTTTTGAATAACAATTACACCACGACGTGGAGACGGTAGGCTGTACGTACACACGTATGGTGAAATGTCATTCAAAGGGTGGATTGAATAATGAATTTGGTTGTACCAGAATTATAATAAGATCAGTGTATATATAATATACTAGAGTTATTATTTTATAATGGAAAAAAAATTAAAATGGAAGTGGAAGAAGAAAGGAACTTTAAAGAGGGTGGTGAAATCATTACCTCTTTTTCGGGTTCTTCCTTTTGATTTGATCAAAAGGGCTCCTCATATTGGCTTTATGTTCAAAATAAGTCCTCTAGGATTATGTGAGGATAGTTTATAGGGTATTTGGGTAGGGTTTTTCCGAGCCAAATGGCTTATAAGGTGTGAATTAGAGAGATGGGGGAGTGCCCTTTTATAAGAGGGGTGAGGGGCCCCTTAAGAAAAACATAAAATATTATTTTATAATAAATTAATATTCGGTTTCAAATGGCTCAAATGTTTATTATTTAAAGTATAAGGTGGGAATAGGTCGAAAAAAACTCACCCAATAGGTTTTAGACAAGTTTAGGTTCCCATTTTAAACTTATCATTTAGATTTAACTCAAAGTTAAATAATTTAACTTTTAGCGTTTCTTCTTGTATTCTTACACTATATCGGTAATAAACATACTATATACTGCCAATAGAACCCCAATTGGTTCCTTAATGTCATATATATTATTATATAAGTCTTTTGGTAGATCCTTATATTTTTAGAACCATTATGGCAATTAATAATATAATATTGGTTTGAAAAACTATTTTATGTCAATTTTGACACTTTTTGGTATTTGTTTTTTTTTAATAATAAAAACATGATTACACCAAAGAAAATACATTTAATCAATACTACCATGTCATATTCACCTAGATAATTCGTGGATGTCATAAAAAGATTGATATTATATTTATTTTAATATTTATAATACCATTTATTTGATTATTTCATTAACAAGGTAATTACTTCATCATCAGTGTGTCATAAATAAATTAATTTATATAATGTCTAAAAATTATAAATAAAATACCATGATGTTGGAAATAGTTTTATATTTCTAATTAATATTTATAATAGAATTTATCTTATGTGAAACAACATATTAAAAATGTTTTAGTTATTAAAAATTGATTTTAACTCTTTTAACTTTTCATTTCTTAAATAATAATAAATGTACTAATCCAACAAAAGTGGACCTAAATGATAATTTTTTATTACTAAAGTTGTTTTTGGCCCAGATAAACTTGTCCTATAGAAGTAGTACATGTGTGATGTTAATTTTAATAATATATTTACCATTAATTACCCTATTTACTTTTAACGTTGGTAAATAAAAGTAAAAAGTTACTATTCAGAAAGATTATTTTCATCTCATTGAACCACATTTTACTCCTTGATATTAACCATGTCTCTCGGATTTTCAAAATTCAGCTCATAGAAGTGGTAAAATTAAGTTTTATGTAAATTTGCAAAAGCTCATAGGCGGTGGGTAAAAGACTGTGAAAAGTTCCATAAAATTTTTATATATCTAAAATTATTATAAATCGACTCCAATTAATTAAATTGAACATATATAGGTATTATGTATCTATTTTGGCATTAAATAATTTAAATAAATTAAATAATTATTTAAATAAAAATTTGGTTTTAAACTATAACTCAGTGTTTTTCACTATTCATCAAAAATTAAATGTTTTCCGAAAAATGCCAAAAATTTACCCTAATCTAATTTTGTTATTCAAACTTCAATAATGAAGTCTATTTTAACTAATTAAAAACATAGATGTTTCATTTATTAATTTAAAATTAATTCTCACTGTCAAAATAAAAAGCGTGTTATTATGAAACGATATCATTCAAAATATTGAAACTTGTTTATGTCTGGTTTAAATGTGAAATTATGTCTAATGACCAAAATTTGATTAAATTGTAAAAATATATTCTAAATATAATTTTAAACCACTAAAATTCATAATTTATCAATATTAATTATTTCGATTAAAAAAGTTGTTTTCAATAAAAAAATTAGTAATTTTCACTATTCATCAAAATATGAAAGTTGTCAGAAAAGTACAAAAAATTCAACCTAAGCTAATTTCGATATTAAAAATCCAAAAATGAAGTCCATTTTGAATGATAAAATGTATAAAATTTCAAAAAGTGGGTATTACTATTCATTACGGCTAGTTTGATTGTTTATGGTGTGTGTTAGAACTCGAAGTTGCGTACAACACACGCTACTGTATTATTCAAAGAGAAGCATACCATGGAAGATTGGGGTGTTATTGGTGCGATTCACGGAGGCCAAGGGCAGCATGACCTTCCTTGTTGCTGCCTACATTGTCGTATCCTCATTGTGATGCTGAAGAATCATTACAAAAGAACAACAGAGGGAGTCGGGCCATGTTAGTTTGGCCCGCACCCTCCAAATTTAGAGAGGATAACATTTGGCTCAATATAATGAAGCTCAACAGATAATTACAACACTTTGTATCAATTTTTCCTTTGATGAAGAGTGGAAGAAAGGGAAGAATCAACATGAAATAACCCCTTCCTCTTGCTCGATGTTTGTCGACGTTGGCGTGAGGAGAAGGTCGTTGATCCGTTGATGGCATTGCGGAAGGAAGACATCTCACGATGGTTGTGGAAGACACTCCACATCGGTAGGATTTGAGGGGGGAAGTCCATGGAAGAAGGCTGAAGAAGGTCCTTGGTGTTATTCACATTCTTCATTATTCATTGGGAGGATCATTCTTCGTTGGAAGAACTTTTCTCCCAAGTTTTCCTCTACTCAAGTTCCACCAAAATGCCAAGTGAAAATAATATTAGATTAAGTCGTCTAATATTACGCTAACACAACAATTCAAGAAGGAGAAATAAATTACGTAGGCTCCCCAAATTAAATTACATGCATTGGCACAATTAATTAAAAGGGAGTGGTAGCACCAATTAATGGAAGAGGAGGTCAAGGGACTCCCATCTCATTAATGAGGGGAGTTGGGAGATTTTCCACCCTCCCATTAGCTGGGGGTTTAAGTCTCGTGTGGTCCCCATGACGTAACCTCACATGGGAGGTTAGGGTGTGGCGGTCCCACCTCCAACTCCCATGTGGAGGTTTTAACCAACAAGTACTCACACTCATGATGGGTTAAAAATAAAATAAACTATTGTACACTTTAATTTATTATTATTTTATTATAAAAATCCATAAACTAACATTTATTCTCGACAATTCACCGTTGAGGTGAATGTATTCATAAGCCATTATTGGCATTGTGATTTCAACGATGCCCTCATATTTTAATTCCGAGCAATGGTTCAAAAGTTATAAAATCATGCTCGTAATCTTACTGAACGTACCCGAACAAAATGCCAAAAATTCATTCCGGGGACACCGGGCCTCAGAATCAAGAACCATAAAAAATTTTAGATTTATAAAATTTTTATGTATTTAAGAATAAAAATACACGGAAATTCCGGGTCTTTACAGCCTTGCCCAAATCAATATATAATAATGAATTAGCAAGGACTCATCCAAGTCCATATCTAGTTTTTTTCATGATAATATAAAATGCGTCAATGGACAATTGTGGGATTCAACAATCACAAACTAATTCCAATTCATTCTTAATATGAAAAGACAAAAACATAATAAAAACATTATTGTTAAATAAGTATATGAAAAGTTAATACTTTACACATAAACCATCAATGATATAAAAATATAAAATCCATAGTCAAAATATCATAAAGACGTAAATACAATATAGAACATTTAATTATAATAAATCTACCTCAATTAAGGATAAAACCCAATAAATGATTCTGAAATTGATGAAAATAAATTAATTAAATCATTAAAACTCTTTGAGATAAATATCCATTTTTACAATAAATAATTTAAAATACGTGTAATTATAAAATAAAAATAATTCTTTTAAAAATAGAGTTGTATGATTGTAAGGGAACATTCAAAACGTTAAGTTTTGAAAACTTTATAAAATTTCCTCTCACACTGTATATGTGAAAAAAACATTCTTTCCTTAATTTGTTGAAAATTTAATAAAGTATATTGTTTATAAAATGTTATAATGATTCCATTAAAAATGTTCAATAAAAATTATAACATGTGTTAAACTGGAATCAAAAAATCGTAATAATATTTTAGAATAAAATTTTTAGAATCATTGACTTTTATGATAATGTTGTCTCAGTAGATAGTAACATTTAAAAAACCTAACATGATAATGAGATTACAAAATTAACCCTGACCTTTTATATTCCTTTAGTCTAGGGTGTGTTAATTTCATTTAAAAAGGTTTAATCATGTTTATAAATTATACAGGGACAATATCCTTATTTTTGATATCATATATGATCTTATTATATCATATTTTTAATAGAATTTCAATATTACAATTATTTCAGGTGTTAACTACATCATTTTCCAATTCACGTGTTTCCCTAAAAGTGATGATTGTTATTGATAGGATTTATTTTATTCATCTAAATAATTATATAAGTTTTATAATTTTTATTTTAACTCATCACCCATATTTTATAATCATTATTGAATGGTTAAAATGTATAATTAATCACACTGTGTCGTGGAGAAGGTAGGTTGTACTTTCGCACAAGGGACAATATGATTCCCTTGATGGTTAAATAGTATGGAATTTGATGGTATATTAATTACAAAAATAAACATCATGTTATATTAATTATTTATATTCATTATACTCATTATCATATCCATTAAAAAATTAGTGATGAATTACAAATTACACCATATCATAGAGATGATAAGTTTTATGTACGCATACATAGTGATATTGTTATTCGTTTGGTGGATATAATGAGGAAAATGGTTGTCACATGATTATAATAACATCTAAATTTATGAATTATTCATTATTTATTACTTTGGTATAGAAAAACATTCAAATATGAAGTAGAATAAAAAAAAGTACTTTGAAAGAGGTGATAAAACAATTACCTTTTAGGGGGACTTCATTTGATTTGAATAAAAAGACTCCATATGATAAATTTATTCATAATGTGTGGCCACTAGGATAAATTGAAAGAATTTTAGAGGATAATTGGGAATGTTTTTACTGATAAAAAAGGATTTTGATGTGTGAAATAAAGATAAAGAGAAGGATGCTTTTATAGAAGAGGATAGGGGAAATTTGGAAGGATCTTTACATTTGAATCTATAATAAATTTATCATCGATTTCAAATTGATAAAAAGTGATTAATTTATAGTAATATATCATTATGGGATTAAATACTATAAACAAATTAATATTAGTCTTGTTTATTTAATAAAATTGGCCATATTTTTTTATTCGAATCTTAGTTAAACAGTTTAACTCTTACTGTGTCTTCTAGTATTTTCACACAACATACATAATATTGGTAATATAAAATCCCAAAAGAACCCAAATTGTATAATTTATAAAAATATTTAAATTATCCATCTTGTTTTTATAAACCATATATTTTTATAATTTTTATATCATTTAACAAAATATTATTTATTTTAAAATATAGGTTTGTCAATTTTAATAATACAAAATATTATAATTTTTAAAAATATTAAAACAATATGATAAATTAATAACAAACATTATAATTTTACACTTATATTTCTATGTTACCCATAAAATTAGTGTATGTGTTTAATTTAGTCAAACTATATTTATTTTGAATACTTTCATTTTCATTTAGTTGATTTTTCTATTAATAAAATAATTTCCTTATCACAATTATGTCATCGATAATGGTAATTATTTAATCTCTAAAAATTATAAATAAATTTATATTATTTATTTAATTATTTAATATTCATAGAGTCAATTTATAATTTATTTTATCTCATCAATATCCCTATATTAAAACTAATATACTCATAATTATTGAGAGCATGCCAATTTTTCACATTCATTAATTATAATAATAATCATGTCATATTCACAGACAATGTTCCATTTAATGATTAAATTTAGAACCATATATGATAATGGTCATATTTATTAATTAAATAATTATTTTACATGACTTATAGTAATTTTATAATACTATGTTTAGATTTAATTAAAAGATTTACCCCTAAGTGTAGTTTTAAAAAAATTCAGAAAATTACAATTCATTATGACAAGAAATAATAAGACCATATTTAAATAACATGGATACACTAATTAAAAATTTGATATCCATTTTTTAAAATTCAGAGCCATGAATTTGTAGTAATTATGATGAAATAAATACCTATTTCAGAATGAATTATAGTTTTTTAAAAGTTAAAACATTTCAAATTATTGGCATGTTTAACAATTAACATCAAATTAAAATTAATCAAAATTAAATAAATTATATTAAATAATAAAAATATATTCTATTTATAGTTCAAAACCAATATGTAATATAATTTAATTACATGATTTATTTTTATAAAAAAAGTTTTTTTCAAATAAACATTAGTATATTTTTACTATTTATCAAAAAATAAACCATAAAAAAATATCAAAAATTCATTCAAAGTAAATATTTATATCAAAATTTTAAAGTCGAAGATTTTTTGTTAAATAAAATATAAAAAATTTTCAAAAACTATATTTAAAATGGATTTTCCATTAAAATGTGGAAAATCAATTTTTTTAAAATATTTCATTAATCAGAAAAATAGAATATTTAAATATATAATGCCTAGAAAAAATATAATATGAAGGTTTAAATTTAAATTAATATATAAAAATATAAATTATGTTAATAATATTCATTATAGCTAATATAACATCTAGGCTATGTATAATAATAATAATTTACTAATATATTAGTGTTCGGTAAAAATAGGTCACGCATTTAAGGAAAGCCAACTCATTGTTGTGTATAGTGTAATCCTAACATGGTGTTGCGTAAAATTATAGATACAAAAAAATTATATATCAATGAATATATTACAAAGACTTGGGGTGTTACACTTGTACATAGTCATGGTGGACTATCAACATCTCACACCAAGATAGGGAAATTTGTATTACTTAAAAAAGAACCATAATGCAATGTATAAGCCTTGTAGTAAGGGTTCAACTTCTTACAATATTTTGATGAGATACCCATTGAAAAGACCTACTAGTGGAAATCACCAAGATTATAGAGTAGAGTGTTGGGGGAGTGGACTTGGGGTTTTCTGTTCTATGAACCACTATACATTGATATGTTCTATTCATTTATTTAACTATATTCTACTTCTCAATAATCATAAAAAGATAAGGAAATAATCAATTTAATCACTTGAGGGATGTATTATTTATATTAATTTTCTTAAAATTCAAAATTAATCCCCTCCTATGTCTTCTCTTTTGATATTTCTATCAAAAAATTTGTATTAGAGTTTAGGATATATTAGGCAAATTTCCCTTTATTTAATACTTAAATATTATACTATTTTTATCTGATATGATCAAACTATCAAAGGTTGGCCTCATGTGGTCATATTTTATTTCTCCATAAAATGTTAGAGTTAATGATCCATATGATGGTTAATCTTGGATGAATAATCATTGAAAATTTATATCGATGATTTGTGCACCTTATTTTACTGGAGGTAATTATCGATGATAGAAATCAATAATAATTATTTATATAAAAATTATTTTAATATGTGTTTATTTAATTGTATTAAATACCTCTGAAATTCCCAATGAATATTTAAATATAAATAATTATTCTTAAAAATGTTATGATTGATGTTTGTGATAAATGAATTATAATTCATATGGACTAGGAATATATGAATTTAATCATTCTTCTTAGAGTTCTATAATATATGAGATGTGGTATACCATTTCTATTTCCTATAAAGGAAGAGATAATGTTATAAAACAAAGGTACAATACTTAATAATTGATGTTTTATACATTTTGGATGCATGAGTGTAGAATTATCAAGGATATTAATGTAATATTTATAGAAGTTGTCAATAATATTACTACCTTGGGAGATCCAATTAAATTATCGGATCTAGATTTACATGTTCTTAGAGTCGTTCCCCCTATGAAAATTTTAATAGAAACTTCTATTCCTCAACACACACTAGTTAAGGGACAAAAAATAAAATAACTAATTAGAAACATAATTATTTTTGGAGTTGAGAAGAAATAAAAAATGAAAATCATATAACTATAAAAATGGATTGTGTTGGTCTTAAATCTACCATGGATAAATATTCCGAATCAAATTACTCAGATATAATTAATGATCTATCAAATCAATCTAAATAAATTGAAAAAATTTATACAAGGGAAATAAAAAATTATAATTATATTAAAAATAAATATTATATAAATGAATAAAAGGTAAAAAATTTATAATTATCCTTTGATTAAATTACAAAGGAGATAAAATTATAAATGGAAATAAAAAAATGAAATTAATGGTAAATTGATTAAATTTTCAGATTTAGGGGATTAAAATATCACATAATCTTAGGGTATGGATTCAATAAAAGGTAGTTCAATGTCTAATGGTAATTTACCTTGAGATATTATCTAATAACTCTCAAATTTCTAATTTTGAAATAGATTATTATAATGAATTACATAAATAATTTTTTTATGATTAATGAAGATGATAATTTTTATTGAATGACCATAAAAACATAGAAAATATTTTTATTCCATTTATAATGATAAATAATGTTTATCAAAACATATTACATATATAGTATATAATTATTCAAAATATTCGAGTACTTATCATGAAAATAATGTTTACTAACTATTAGATTAAAATTAATGAAGAAAAAAATTAAATTATATAAGAACTTTTTTTTCTTGGTTAAAAAATAGTTTATATAAATTATTAATTGTATTCACTATTTATTATATGGATATTTTTTATATGTCTTCCTTTTTATAAAACATCAAATTGATTTGGTCAAGATTGTTGATTATTTGAAAGGCTTATCTATCCTTAATTATGGGGTCTCTTCTCAATGTAAACATTTTTTTTATATAAATTTTTTTACTAAAAATGAATGACCCAAAAGTATATTGGTACCAAAAGGAACCTCTATTTTAAATTTCATAGGTTTCCACCACTGGACTTAATTTTTATATCAATAAGAGTATGATTGAAAATTATGAGACGTTATTATATTTGTCACAATATATTTTCCAATTGATGAACAAATGTTAAGTACTTTTTTATATGAAAAAAAATCATAATTAAGGAACAATCAATGAGAGGAAGTGTTTCATATCAATTTTAATATTTGATTTAAAACCAAGCACTTTTTTATATAGGAGGATAAATACATTTAAATGTTCTATCGTTGTCATATACTTTTATTTATTTGTATTCTTACACAATTAAATCTTTTATCATTCTATAATTTTATGGGATGAATCAATCTAATTAGCTATTCGGGGTTTAATCAGTCATACTTATAGAAGAATATTAATTTCATATTAATATATGTAATTTTTTTAAATAATATAATATGTGATAAATTATTAATATTTTTATATCTTGTTAAATAATTGTTTATATAACTTCTTAATGAATAGTTTTTAAGAGAAGTTATAATTTAGGGGGTGGAAATAAATATTGATTTAATTTAAAACACATAAATAAAGATAAATCATTAAATAACTTGTTTTTAATTAATCATTTATTTTTAAAACATGAAAATTTGATCTCTCTAAAATGTAATACAGTTATGAAACATTTCCTTTATAAATATTTATCATGTATAAATTTTTCTTCTGAACTGATAAATATAAAACCATTACAATTTTTTTATTAAGAATATAAAATATCACCTATAATCCATCAATGTTAAAAAAATTCCACCTCTCAAATAATTCATGTCCTTTTGACTTCCATCTCTGAAATTATATACTCCAAGAAATATAATGATTCCAATCCGATCATCATGCATAGACCCATGAATTCATGTTTAGAGAAAATTTATATTACAATGTTATTTATTTATGTTTTGGATCATTTTATTCAATTTAGTTATTCACAAAATATGTATAAATAACTATTTAACCAAGATAATACCTTCAATGATTCTATAAAAGACATATTTTATGAACATTCAATTTATTTTGTTAGGGATTACATTAAAAACAATTCTATAAATGGTATTAAAATTTATGGTTTTGAAGAACCAAATGTTCAATCATCTGAAATTTATAAAGATGGACTGATCATTATAGACATCCCTTCCAAAAATAATTCTTGGTATAAAGAAATATTTAATTTATTTGAAGATATAAAAAGGACTATAAAATATTTTAAATTCTATGAAACCTATTCAATTCCAAAATATTTTTTTTCATACTCTTTATAGGAATTATCAATGTTATCAAAAAATCATAAATTCTATAGAATATTTAGATGTGTTTAATATTAATATTGAAGTTGAAATGGGGAAAATCAGATGTGATATTATTAGGTCATTTAATAATGAGATATATGAGTTTGTAATTAAAAAGCTCACATACATATTAATAGATCAAATATTTAATTATGATAAAAGGATAATAAAACTGATGACAAAATTTTTAGCTACTATAGGTAAAAGACTTGTAATAATAGAGATTGATATTCAATAATTTATCCTTTCCAAAATAATCAATTATTTTCCATTATCACTGCCTTTCCAGAATCAATGATTTTTTTAATATATAAATGAAATAATTTTTTTGGTGTATTTTTTTGTATTTATTTTTATCACATACCAAATTTGTATTATTTATTTTCCTAATTTTTTTATATCCAAAAATGGGGAAAACTTTTGGGAGGAATTTATGGATAAATTTATAGAGACATGTATGGGTAGATATATAAGATGTAAAAATACTAAAATTTTCATGGAATAAATATTTGAAGTATATGATAAAAATGTATAATATACATATGGTGAAATTAATTTGTAAAAATAAATTTCATTATAAGGGAAAAATATTCATGAATATTATGTATTTTTTTCATATTTTGTTTCTTATTCTTTTTTATGTTAATATTAATTTTTTGGATTTTCAATAATAAAATGTTAGGTATTATTAATAATCATATGCATTAATTTTTGAAATTTCATTTTGATTTTGAGGATCATAAACACCAACATTAATGTAAAAAATTAAGTTACATTGAGTAAATTTTAAGATAATAATTATTGGAATAATTATTTTCATCTTAGAATAATTTTTATACATTATACATTTGGATGGTCATTTATTATATCAATGTATAGCTATTTTGGATGTGTTGATATATTCTCTAGAAACATGGTTTATAGAACTAATTTTAAAAATAACTAATGGCTTGGGAACCCTATATTTTCAATAAACATATATATTTGGAATGAAAATTTATCAAGAATCCATATATTTGTGTATAAACATATGTTTCATTATCCTTACTATTATTATCAACTGTACATTTTCTACCACAATTTTAATCTTTATCGCTATGTAATAATCCATATGATCTACTTAGTCAAGTACTGATTTGAAAATAAATACATTTTGTACATTTTCGACCATAAACATTCAAGGATTCAATATATTTTTAAAACTGTATGAATAATAATTCAAGGAATGATATTTAATAAATTCAATTTTTTCTATTTCAAAGGGATGCCATAAATTTCTTTGTTTATTAAAATTCAAATAATCATGCTTTATCTGGTTATATATATACATCTCATTAACCAAATTTAATTGGACCATCATGTTAAATAATTAGAGTCTTCTTCCATTAATATATTTGTATGTTCAAAGATAATAATGTTCAATTTCGGCATAGATACACTTTATAGAGCTACATGTTTTTATACTTATCCTGTTGATTTTCAAGATTCTTTTGTTACTTTATTTTTTTTTATTTGACTACAGGGTTACAATAATCATTTTTTAAAAATGGTTTCAGGCTACCGATTTGGTCCTTGGGCCCTTCAAGGCCTTTGGGCACCCAAGGCCATCAACCTAATAAGGATTTCAAGCCATCTCACGGCATTTGGACCACCTCATGGACTTGATGACAACTCATGGTATTCCGGGAAAATGAAATTGTGCTTAATAGAAAAGGAAGACTCAATAAAGAGTTGGCTCGAGATGAGGATTTAAAGTAGGCACAATCACTAGAGAAAAAGCTAGTGGATTTGAAAGAAAGAGAGGGTATTAAATATCCATCTGGACAAGCATGTGCATGCATGGGGAGCTTTTCCGAACATCCATATAAAGGTAGAGAGCAAACATTATGATGTAGAAGATGGGGATGATCATTTCCAAATAGTTTTTGTATGGATATTTCCTCTATGACCTATATTTCAAGTAATCTCTAAGCCTACAAGACATCTAATGGCTCGCCCTCATCACTTGAAATGGGGGTTATCAAAATAAAAATAAAAATAAGGCTTCCGATCCATTCAAGATAATCATATGATGATAAACCTATACTCTGATAACATTTATATTGAACTGGAACAAACTACCATTTGAATTGGAAACTAAATAGGTCTTCCACTAGCCTGATAAAACATCTTGATCCCCGGAAGATGGAACGTAGTGTTTGGGTATCACAGAAAATGAATTAGATATTTTTTCACCCCATATTAAAATAAAAAATAAAAAATGAAAATATAAAAAACATACAAACAAAACACAATGAATAACGATCCATACAAATATTAATAGTTGAAATAAAAACAAATTTGAAATAGTTTTATATAAATATAGAAGGGATAATGGTTGATATAACATACCAAAGGGAAAATATATGAAATTAATAAATCAAAATGAACCTGAATAGATCTAATTTTTCCTTTGCTAACTCCCAGTTACCCACAACATCTCACAATCCATCCATGGACCCATTCAAATATCTAAAATAAAACTATAACTAGGAACTAAAAAAATAATATATATATATATAGGCATGATATAAAAATATTAATACATTTACATCAATCTAGAATTTTTTGGTCCATTAATAATATAGTTAGTAATATACATTTTTGAAATACGTGATATAAAAGATATTTTTCACATTCTTTTTAAAACAAGAGAAATAAAAATCATGAAACACATTTAACAATAGCCACCTTTTCAAAAATATAAAAACAAATACTTGTTCATCATTTTAATAATATATTTCACTCTAAAAAAATTTGGAGTCTAAAATACATAAACATTGGATATAACTATTAATTTTTATTTATAACATTTATTTAAAAAATAATATTTCATATACAGCCTTAAGAGAATTTTTTTTCATGAAATCCATTAAATTACTAACCAAATAATTTTTTAATTTCAATCCCATATTCAAAAAATTTTAAAACAAATAATATGAAGTTATACCAAAAAATAATCATGAATATATCCCATCATAAGTAGGAACCGAGGAATTTAGGTTGTATAATTAAAGTGTTCCACAAAATAATGGTATCACGAAATCAAATTAAGTAGGAGAATAGAGAAGATAAAATAAATAAATAACAAAATTTGTTTATATATATACATAAATATCAAAAAATACCCTAAAACATATGCATTTGGATCATAAAATTATGTTGAGGATCCTAGGCTAGAACCATTTATCCTTTCATGTCCTGATAATAATTTAGGATTATATAAGTTCCCGGATATCAAGGGCTAAAAATAAACCATAGGAAATTATGAAAGATTATGAGGACATAAGTAGGTTTTTCACTAGGAATCACACTCTATAATAGTTCTTTCATTAATTTTGATCCATACATGTCTCATAGTTCCTCGGGTACATTTAATAGTATGGGTAAGTAACAAAAATCATATAGAAAAAATATAAATAATTTAAATCATTGAAAAATCTACATCTAAACCATCATAAGATAAAATAATTTTAACATCCATATATAAAATTATAATAATAATAAAATTCAAAATATCCCCTATGTGGTTTCATGTAATAATAGAGATAATAAACACATGGGTGTGAAGTGAGTGATTTAATTATTTAAAAAACAACTTCACATAATGCTCCAACTGTGATTTCATAAAAAAAATTGGAATACAAGACATTTTCATTACATTCGAAAATATCATTTAAAATTTTGATTGATAACCATTATCAGACCACACTTGAAAAATCATTTGTAAGCATAACTATTTCAATATCTCACTTTTTAAAAGTAATAAATATATTTCCATTTAAAATAAATTAGTTAAAACATTCCCTCTATTAAACATCAATTCCACTTTGAAAATATTTGAAAAATACAATGATACATAATGATATCAAAGTCATTTAAAGAATGAAGGTCCAATCCCTTGATCTTATAAATCAAATAGTTAATATTTAATAATTCCATTTATAAAATAGATCTGAAATATAACAATCCTTAAAATAAATTACATCATTTTAGAAAATCCACTCTGTAATTCTGAAAAATATTTAATATGATATATAAATTAATTCCTCGTATTTAAAATACTTAGTGTAAAATTATGTAACCTTATTTATGGTATTGATCATGTATCCTTTCATTTTTCATATTATTTGGGTGAATTTCAAACATATTGATGATGCATATCCTTTTCTAGGAAAAATGACATAATTCTAATGGTTGTATACTTGTTAAAATTTATAGATATGGTAGATAAATTTATTAATTGATTGATAGGATGTGATTTGGGTTCCAAGTTGTCCTAGGGGCTTTTTTTTGTTTCAAAAAGAATATCACTTTTGGAAAAATTTGTGTTATCAACTAGTCAACTAATGTGAATCCTTTTCGTGAAAGGTTCTATGAAATGGTTCAAAGTGTGAATACCTTACTAACTATGAAAATTTTTCCATCATGAAAGGTTCAATAAAAACTATTTTTTTATTATAGGTGATTTATATTTTGTAAAATCTAGTAATATGAGATATTAACATCATGAAATGGAATAATATCATTAATTATTTGGGGATAATGGTTTTAACCACACTACATGTATGATTATATTTTCATTTGACTTGATGGACTATCCATCAAAACATAGGATTTACCCTAGGTTATTTTGGGGACATATTATCTATTTAGATCATTATGTTTTGTAATTTATCTTCAATGTGGATTCAATTAATCTCTTCTATAATGTGATATTTCTTCTTATTTATTTTAATTGGTCTTAGTAGTGTCATTTTTTTACATTTATGGATCAATATATCTTTTATTGATCCTTTATATATCTTTTGTGTGATCTTCTTCATGGGGCCAAAATGTTTTAATGTTGTGTTCGGAAGGTGGGTTTTCTCTAAGGTATGTTTAACCAAACCTCTCTTCCAACCTTAGTTTTTATGAAGGTGATTCTAAATTGTGTGAATCCAAGGTAGGGCTCTGCTTGTTGTTAGGAATTATTTTTGATGGATGTGGATCTAGTTGTGGGAATGTGTGACTTGAGATTGAGGTAGGTAGTTATTTCTCTAGTATTTGTGGTATTAGGAATGATTTCATTGGTATAGAAATTATTTAAAAAATAAAATAGAATTATTTATTATTTGATTTGTGTTTGTGTGAAAGGGTTGTTTTTTTGTGAAAAGGTTTATTTCCAATAGTTTTAGTAAAAGGAAAATGTGTGTTTTCAATTAATTGAGAAATTTATTTGGGAAATGGAATTTAATTTAGGTTTTGATGTAACGGTTTGGAAATTTTAGAACCTTGTAATCCTTGGCTACATAAATGGAAATATCATTTCAAACTATCAAAGGATTACAAAATGGGGTGTTACTTTTCTCTATAGAAACTTTGTTCTAGGGAGTTGCCAGAGGCTGTTTTGAGTTTCCCTTTTTGGGGTGTTCTTATGATCTCTATATTTGAAAAATATCTCTACAGTCTTTATTGACATGATTATATATTTTTGGGTAAGAGTGTTAGAGCTAGCCTGACTGGTTGTGATTTTTGCAATGATATTACATATTATTTGTGTTATATTGGTTATATTTTTTTTACCAACATAGATATATTTGATCTGATTTAAAATTACATTACATGATAATTTATATTGTGAAAAATCGAAATGATTACAATTATCTGTAAGTAAAAAATGTTTATCTAATTATCATGTGTTTATTTCATTAATGTTGATCATGATTTCATTTTTATACAAGTACTTCGTATGAAGCACATTGGTGGTGTCCTACTGAGTCAATTAGATCAAACCCAATGTACCCATTCAGTTGTGTTTAGAACTTTTTATGTCATTAAATGCAGGAATATTAATGTAACTACAATGATGATGTGAGGGTTCTATTGACCGATTTGACAAGATGGTTGTGAGAAAATATGAATTTTTTTCTAATCAAATGATGTATCTTTTTCTCATCATTGTTTTTTATTTTTTGTTAGATACATACCGTTGTGTTTATTTAACAACATCTTAGTTGGATCACTTCAATTGGTTCCTTTTAATGAGGCATATAATTCCAATTTTTATCATTCTAGGATTCTTTCTTAATTATTATATATTTATTCCACATTTTTTACTTCCTAAAAGGATTTATAGTCCCCTCTAGAAGATGTTGATACGTAGGAGCTAGTCTATAGCCCGTTGGGATTTTTAATTCCCATAGTGTTTGTTATGTGTTGGGTTAGGTAATATTTTTGAGTGGTATACTAGTCATTTACTTATATTTTGGTATAAGAGTTGGTTACAGAATCAGATTTATGATGTTGAGAGATTAGAGGTAGGATTTTAGTGACATGAGGGGTAGGATTCAATGTGTTCTTATCTATCTTTTTCTGTGATGAGACTCATGAAACCATGGTACATTACTATGTGTTTCCCATATTTTGAGTTCCTAATTTTATTCTCAGTTTTTATTATGTTTGTATAGTTTTAAATGATATTTTCCATATCATTTAAATGATTATTCTATTTTTTTGAAAAATTATATGCCTTTGAGAAATCTTCAACATGTTTCATAAGAGGGTGTATATGATGATACGAAATGTAATATGTCATTAAATTATTATCTTAATGAGTCTACTGTGAAACAAGATAGCATTATGATAAAAAATGGACAACAAGTCAATAACAAAATTGTTGAGGATAAAAAGACATGCATGAGTAATGGAACATTTATATGGGTTATTAGATGAGAATCCACCATCCATTAGAGGTTAAAATGATCCTCAAGAGGATATGGACTACCTGGAAATGATCAATCATGTCATTAAGGCTCGTGGGTCCCAAAAATGATGGTGGGAGTCTATATTAAATAAGGATAGATATGTGGTCTTAAATTGAAAGGTTTTAAAGACACTATTATTCTCGAAACTCTATCTGGAGTCCACGATGAATGAAAATTCATTAGATTTCCACTACATAATGTAGAGTGATGGATCTGTGTTAATACACACCAATTCATTCATGACATTAATTTGTTTTTCTTTAGATGTAGTAATGTGTGATATTTTTATGTCTTAGAAGAACAAGTTAGGTTTGTAAATTTTCTTCTTATAATTTAGATTGTGGAAGAATCAGTGGCACCTATAGAATAAAGATGAAATTGAATGAGAATAACATGGTGTGGAGTTAGATCTTAGCAATAGTTCTCCTCAACACCCTATTTTATGGACAACAATATCCCTCTCACATGCTACCAATGTGTCATGTTTGTGAAAACATGAAATTATTTTGAATCTCTTATAAATATGTGTATTTTTTTGTCAACTACAACCACTTGTAACGATTTTTTGAGGCTAAGTATTTGGATCATTATGGTCAAGGATCAATCACTCAAAATCCCATTATGGAATAATATGATTCTTCAAGTATTATAGGGCCCCATCCTCATAACTTATGAGTGAATCGCCTTCAGGTGGTATATGATAATCTCCAAAAGTTCAATGCAAGCCCGATGTTAGTTATCTGTAAAATATTTGTTGAATATTCTATTGAAGCTAATTTTATTTAATATCAGTGTCTACCACATATTTATTTTTTCATTTTATTAATATGCATAAAAATATTTTGGTTTTTATTTACTTTTTTATAGAGTTAGAGAATCCTTTTTAAAAGTTTAAGAAGAATGGGTTTCAGTGTTCTTGTTCTTTAGGGTTGATAGATGATGTGGATTTAGTTTTTGATTTCCTCATTAATGGTGTGGATCAATTCAACATCATTATCAAGATGGATTGGAATATTTATCACTATGATTAGAATGACTTCCATCATATTAATGTTTTATTATTTAATATTGTTGGAGGCTCTATGGTGTTTTAGAGAGGGTTGGATATAAGGATTTATTATATAGTACATTCATTCCCATATCAATGAAATTTATTATATTCTATTGTAGTTGATCCTGGTAGAGTATCATTTATTTTTTGACATCCTGTTCTTGATTGGGACATTCATTATGTATTCAGATGAATTTGCTGGTCTTCTTATAGAGAGGTAGGTAGAGTTCATGATTTCCCAGGTAACATGTGCACAACCTATTTTAATACACTCATATCAAATGGAAGTAATCAAGTTGAAAGGGCTTCATAATTAGTTTGTTGATCTGATGTAATTTTTTTATTCACAGAAATGTTTTACCTTGGAATTAAATTATTCTATTTTACATGAAGTAATACAGATAACTCTAATTGTGTATAGACTATCATATATTGAATTGGGTTACGTTTATGGATAATGATAATATTCATTTGATGGATAATTTGTTTGATCAGAAAAAGGGGGTAATTCATTTTTAAAGATTGATCATAGGATGAGTTATCATCAACTCAGAGATTGTGGTTATAATATAACAAAGCTATTTTTCAAGGTAAGGTATAAAATTTATGAATATATTAAGATGGAATATGGCATGACTAATTATCATACAATTTTTACGTTTTTGATGAACATGATATTCTATAATTATGTTGAAGCATTTGTGGTAGTGTTCAATGATAATATTTTTGTTTATTCTTGATCCAAGCATGAGCATGAGAAATATTTGACTTTTGTTCTAGAAATCATAATGAGTTATCATTTGTATGGAAGGAATTCAAATTTTAGTTTTTAGATCCTAAAAATTATGTTCACATGGAATTTTATATCTGATCATAGTTTATCAACTGATACTAAGAACATGAAGATCGTCTTATCATGGGAGGATCCATATAATGTCATTGATATTTAGATTATCCATTTCTATGTTGGATACCTTCGACTGTTCTTCAAGGATTCCATTTCCATGATTTTTCACAATCATCTTATGATTCTGATTTGGAAATGGGATGTGGTTTCCATGACCTTTTTTGGATTATCATTATATCCCATAGGGAATAATTCTATATTTGTAGTGATTGATTGGTTGAAAAAGTTATATCATTTAATTATTATTAGGGCCACCAATAAAGATGAAGTCCTTAGTAAGCTGTTTGTTCAAGAGATTTCGGGGATACATAGGGTTCCATTATCCATTATTTTTTAGAGATGTTATAGAATTAACTTACAGTTTTGAAATAAATTCCATTAGTTTATGTGGACTCAGGTTAGGTTGAGCACATATTACCCTCCATTAAATAATGGACTGATTGAGCATGCTATTCAGATAATAGAGGATATGATTTATGCCAATGTCTTTAATTATGGTAGATCATGAGTTATCCATCTATGAATTCTTGATTTATCTTATAACAATATTTATCTATTATTTGTCATAATGGCTTCCTTTGACACATTGTATGGTCACCCATCTAGCTAACCACAATGTTGGGTAGTTGTGGATGAAGCCACTTTGGAAGAACTGATACTCATTTGGGAGACAACAGGGAGGATTTAGGATCTAATATTATGTTTGGATATAGCTCAGAGTCAACATAAATCATATGATGTTCATTGAAATCCCCCTTTGGATTTTTAAATTGGCGATATGGTTATCCGGAATGTTTCTCTATGTTTTGGTCACCATAGTCATGGAAAATATGGTATGTTTGATCAAATATTTTGGGTAACCAATTGAAGTCATTGAAAAGCATTGATATGTTTATTATAAGATGAAATTTTATATTCAGATGATAGTTATTCATATTTTTTTCATATATATCATCTCAAAAAACATAATCAGGATCTCTCTCTTATTTTGAGTTGGGATGGGATTGAGTTAGATACAGAAGACATTGTTATAGAGAATCCAAATGAGATCATTGAATCATAGGATAAAGTATTTGATAAGAAGTATATATAAATATATAGAGTACTATAGAGACACATTTCATATTCTAATGAGACATGGGATCATGAAATATCAGTGAGGGATTAGTGGGGTCACATCTTTTAGGAGCTCCTTTCTTTCAATTAAATTCTTAAGGATGGAAAGTATTATTAGGGGGAGTTCGTATCTTCCTATGACCATATTTTAGGTATTTTGTAACTCTATTTTCATATCAACGTTTTACTAGGTACATTTTACAAATTTTGATCATGGGGAGAATTTTCTTCGTCAAATTAGCTATTGTTCAAGGATGTATGTTATTTTTGTTTAACAGTGCCAGATTATAACTGTATAAGAGGAAAAAGTGTATGCCCTTTGGAGTTTATATTTACATATGGTGTTTTATATTTTTTTTCTATATAATATTCTTGAGGGATAAATTTTTATTTTGAACTAGTATCAATATATAAATCCTTTTAAATTCATATAAAACATACTAGTTAATAGTTTGAATAGTTTACAATCCAAGAAACTAGTTTACATCATGAAAGTGTTGATCAGATTTATCATTACAGTGATGTGAATCTATTTATAGTGTATCTTGTAATAACATTAAATTCAGAACATGAGAGGGTCACATGTCATGAATGGTTCTAGGCTAGTTGATTTAACTTCGATGAGCATATAATATTTTTATTCATAAAATGGGATTCTCTCTAGAAACATAGGATCTCTCCCAGAAAATTTTGGGGGCCTCTTTTCCTTTTTGATCACTTTATTTGGAAAATTATTTTCATTATGGATGCACTAAATGACTCTGGATAAGTGATATTTAGTCTTATTAATATACATTAGTTACATTATCACTATTCCATTATATTATCAAATTAGTTGATCTTATTGTGATTTTCTTCTTGACCCATTATAGTTTTCTATGTGATCTTCCCATGGAGTCCAATAAATTATTAGTTATAGTTTGGGAATTTGTTTTTTCTATGTGGTATGTGTGACCTAGCATCTATGACGACCTTAGTTATTTTGGAACATGATTATAAAGTTTTGGAATATTTGGAATGGACATTTTTGTTTATAGGTACTTTTGGGTGACTTGGATCCAATTATGTGTGTGTGCAACCCGTGATTATGGTAGGTGGTCTAGTCTCTAGCTTATGATGGGTGAACCTTGAATTGTCTTATTTATAAATTTTGTTTTAATAAAATGGATTGATATATTTATTGGTTTTTATTTCTATGGATTTGGGATTTTATGAAAGGTTTGTTATCCCCTCATTTTGAAAAAGGAAAATGGGTATTTTCATTAAATATGTAAATGGGTTTGAGAAGTATTTTTCCATTTGGGTTTTTATGAAATAGTTTGAAAAAAGTATCACATGAGAAGCCTTGGGTACTTATGTGGAGGGTGTATCAATTGACATAGTAAATTGAAAATGTAAGTGGTTAAATAATGGGGTATTATTCTTCTCCATATGCTTATTATTCATGTTACTTCTTAGATAATGTTGGGTGGTTCACTTTCTGGGGTGTTCCACTACTCTATATGCATGATACATATTTCTAGAGACATGATCCATACAGTTTCCTATTTTTTTCTATGTGATTTCTATATAAAAAGACTAGTAGTGATATTGTTCAGGATGTTACCTGTTCTTTAGGTTATACATCCTTGATTTGATTACCTGGTTTGATAATTGTCATATTATTTTAAATTAATTAACATGGATCGTTTAAATTATAGAAATGGGGACTTTTTATAATGATTTTGATATAAAAACTATATAACAAATTGTCATGAATTTTTTGGTTAATTTTATTATTTTATGGTTTATTTATAGGGTCTTATTATAGAACACATAGATGTGATCAATCTAATACTATTATCTCACACCCTATACACCCCTTCCAAAGTTTCTATACCTAATTATTTCTATAAATTTAGGAAATTAAATGACCACAGTGATGAAAATATGTCTATATAAATTTTTTTATGATTCTAATTATGAGATAGTGCGGTGTTTTCCATTTAGAAAATATAGTGGTTGATTTTTATCATTGGGTATTTTCTCTTTTGTGGGACTCATAACTTGTGTTTTTTGCTGCTTTTTTTTACTTTTGTTGTTTAATATTATCTAGGTAATACATTTCTTGTTTTTTTCACTTTTATTTTTTCTTCGTATTGTGTATATAAATATATTATTTGTTTTTTCTACATGTTGTGGGACAATATTCTTTCTGGATGTTGTTAATTCCAAGGTTCTAATTAGCAGCCCATGGGGAATGGGAATGTCATTGAGATATGGGATGGGTATTATTCAGGCCTAAGTTTTGATGGGTATCCAGGGTGACTCAATACACTTGAAATAATTTTAAATAAAATAAATGTTATTTTTATACATATAATTTTATAAGATACATTACCAATAACCTAAATCATTTTAGAAAATAAAAAAAATAATTTTCCAAATAATTTATTACATTACACATCCATCCAAATCCTAGAATCCTTTAAAATACCATTTGATGACATCCTTTTATATTATTTGACAGATTTTATCATAGAATTATCCAAGGATTTAAAATTCATATTTTCATTTGATGTTATTTATTATGGATGTCTTCTAAACACGTATTGTTTCTCTTGTTTTCATCTAAATATTAATTTATTTTAAATTTAAATAAATTATATGGATATGATGTTGGTATGAAAATTAAAGAATTATTAAATTTTTTTTACAATGAACCCTTTTTGGCATCTCTAGATTTAATTTTGGGTCACATATTTTTTTATTGTTTTGAACTTGATAAACATGTATAAGTAATTGAGGCAAATATTTCACAGCTATTTAAAGGAAGATCTAATTGGGTACATAAATAAATCCATCATGTCTAATAATATAGTTGAACACATATTAGTAATCAATTACCTGTTTACAAGGAAGAATTTCTACATAGTTTTTTTAGTGGCATTTATTACCATATTATATATATTTTGTTAAGGTTGATTAGGGAGGTCCATTTGAACACTAGTGAGTGATATTATAATGAACTGGTTTGTAGAATATAAAAATATTAGGATGTAGTAAATAAATATTCCATGATAAATTAATTTTATGAAATAAGATATATGATGTATATTTTTGTCTCTTACATGAAAAAATAAGATATGGAGTAAATTCTTACATTGTATTTGAAGTGGTAAAAATACATTTTATTTATATATTTTCTTATTTACAATGTTACATGTTGTGTTTTGTTTTGTGAATTAAAAATAGATTCATTAGACTTATCTGCTATATGGGGGTTTATATTAAGAGGTCCAATTACAAGATTAATTAATTCATTAAAACTATTATACATTAATACACACCTGCTAGTGTGACTCTATTATCCTATTTGTGAATTTTATCTCTCATATTGTATATTTTTTTTTAAATATTTATATAAACTGTACGGGATGGATTTATGGACTCTCCTGGTTATTTTCTACTAAATAATCTATGATACATCATCATCTAGATGATACATTTTACCTTTCTGAAAACCATTAATTAATAATGATCAGAAAAGTGATTTTTTTTAATATTTTAGGGTCATTTAAATTTGACTTATTTTCAGAATAAATTTGATATTATTTATATTATTGAATATAATTATTATAGATTTAAAATAATTAAAATTATTATTATAATTCATAGAATTGTTGGATTTTTTATTTTCAGGGTGAACATTTCCATTATTATTGGGAGAATCGTTACCGAATATATATCTAATTTATCTTATAGGATTCCTTGTATTTTTTAAAAAATAAATAAAAACTAATGAATAAAGTATAAAAATAAGATCCAAATATAAAAAAGAGGAATTATATGACAATTTTAAATTTTTATTATTGTCTTCCTATGATAAATTAGAAACATTATTGGCCATTAATGATTATTTAGGAATAAAAGAGGAGTGTGTTTCTTAAATGATCATAATTAAAAATTCAATAATTTAATTTATTGATAAATAATATTATAATTTCCATAATTTTATATTTTCAACCATGAAACACTATACCTTAAAATATGAAAAAAATTTAAAAATTAATATTGATTAATGTTTTCTTATATCTAATATAGAAATTGAGATATCTTGTAATCCTAATTATATATTTCTTGTACTCAATATTTGTGATTAATTTTATTTATTATTCATGATTTATGATTGAGATAATTATTTGTTAAGGAAGATTAATACAATATGTAATACAAATTAATTCTTGAATATTTTTACTATAGGTGGATTGGTGTTAAAAATTGGTTTCATATAAAATATAACAACATGTGTCACTATTATTATAATTATATTAATTATTTTTATGTTGTTAGGAATTTTTTTGGGTTTTAGTAATTTATTTTGAAATTTATAGACATTCTAGGTATTTTACAGGTTACACAAAGTTATTAGTAACCATAAAGTATCTGAGAAAGTGTGGTTGTAGCTTTTTACACGGTGATTTTTCATATTTGGCATATGTTCTTCCTACACGTGTACGTATTTATAGAAAATCAATAGTATCTATTTTTTCTTTAGTATTTACTCACAATGTTGGAACAAGATTATGAGTAACCTTGTGGTTAGAGTATATTATGAAATTTTGGTCTTTCGTTCTAGCTTAATGGTTGTCACATGATTTACCAAACCATTCTTCCTAACCACGTGATATGAAAATGTTTTAAAATTTTTTTATTCACAAATTTTCCCCCAAATGAAATTAATAGGGTGTCAACATCCTTCTCAACCTCCTATTCATTTTATCTAGCCGAGGTGTGTGATGGGAGTTCCTCCTTCAACTTTCATTCGATTACGATCCTCCATATCTAGGATTTAAATAGATTTATAAATTTATAAATTTTATCACCTCTTTACTTCTATTCTCTCTTTATATTATTCAATTTCATATTTGGTTTTATTCATCTCAAAAACCCATGGGGATATTGTATTTTTATTTATGGTTATATTTTACATATTCATTGGGGTTTGTTGTTAGGGATTAGAGGGGTTATCTTTTTTTTAATTTGAGTTTTCTATATCAAAGTAGATTGGATTCAACATGGCCATTATTTTATTAAGGAGATTTTGTGAAATTATATTAGTTAAAATTTCAATATGTTTTTGAAATTTATAAATTCATTATTAGTTTAATTACGAATATAAGTGATAGCCCAATAATTTTTTATTATTTTTAGGCATTTCTTATCTTTTTTTATAGTGATTATTTTATGGTAATTTTTTTTTAAAAAATTATGTACTCATTATTAGTGTTTCATAAAAATTATAAATGAATCATTTAAAGTGATTTAAATTTATTATAGGTAGTTAACAATAGTTGGTTCTTGGATAAGATTAATCTTTGGTATTAAAAAATTGTTTCAACAGAAATAACGTATTGATTTATCGAGGTGGTTTCAAATTAAAGGTGTTTATTTTTTAAAATTATTTATAGTTTTTTCATTAATGAAATATTTTAGAGTGATTATTTAAAATGAAAATTTAAATGTTGTGGGAAATATTAGAATAATGAGACATGTTTTTAATAAAGTAAATCTATGATATTTAAATTATATTTAATGGTGTGCATATGAGACTCACTTAAGATCACTTTTTTGATGTATATTATGATCATTGGGGTGGAATATGTTTTATCATTAATCTAAGGAATACGTAACTGGTGTATTTTCATGTGAGTGATTGTCATATGAATTGAGACATATTTCATTATTATGTTATAATCAGATGTATTTTTTTATCCTCTCATATTCTGACAATAATGGATTCACTAAACATTGGGTGAGAGATATATACATATAATACACAAGTTCAATCCACAAACTATCTATTTTCACATAATATGACATGGTTTGAACTATGGTTGTACACTTAAGGAATATATTGTGAGTGGAATCAGGTGGAATTTCATGATTTTTACATAAAATACATAGACACTTGGTCCTATAATTTTGGTAATTTCTAGGTCTATCTTCCATTATGACATGCTATGTTTTTCATTATACTATATTATTTTCTAAGGGGAATTTATTTACATGTCTTGTATTGATCAATAATCCCCTATGCCATTATGACCCTTTGAAAATAAATTTAAATTTTCATGATATTAGAGATATAGTTATTTAATTATATATAATTTTTGAACATTGGTTATTAATATTAAATTGATTTATATTTCTTGTGAATTTTTTTAAATTGGATATACAATTTTAATTTCATAAGGAAATAGTGGAATAATGCCATATTGTAAAAGTGATTGTTTTGTATAAATAAAAGAAGGATAACATTTATAAAATATTAGTTGGTGTTACGTTTTATTTTTATGCACTTATATATGAGAACATACTTTCAAATTTTGATTCAAAATAGAATATATAATTTTTTTTGAAACTAAATTATGAAATTCCTTATTGTTACTTTTTTTGAATTTGTTTCACTCACAACCTACAAACACCATTCAGTTTTCACATCTCTTAGGATTATTTATTATCTTCTTGTCTTTTGTATAATTTGGGTTATGGGAGTTCATGTTCCTCTATGATGGTCAGTTCTGAATATGGAGTGTGTAAATGGTCCATTTGGATGATTATAGTTATTCAAAGATTGATTATATTTTATATTTTCTTATATTTTCCATACCCTATTAGATCATTATATTGGCTCATATTGTATATGAGATTATCTTTATCATTATTTTTTAGTGCATAGGTTTCTTATTTATCTATATAGAATTCATTTTTTGTATGATTTATTGTTAGTGTTTTTCTATTGATACATGGAAATATGATATAAATATGTGTAATACTATATTTTCAAGTAGAATCTATGATTCTAAAATCTTGAATATTTTCTGAAATAATTCCCAATTGATCAGTTTTGTGACCATGTAACTATTTTCCAAAAATGTGTTATCTATAATATACCTATGGCCATTACATGGGTTGGTTCATGTTCTTGGTTCTAGGGTGACCCTATATGGTTCATTAAAATATTATATCAGATTTCCATATTACTATTTAGAGTATTTATTTGTAAAAATAACACTACAATTGTCATTTGAGATTGAATAGAGTGTGTGGGAATGTGCTTAGCTAGCTCTTCTTCACACATATGCTCATGTTTACATGGGAGTTTGGGATTTTGGTCATGATTTTCATAACAATTTTGAGTATATTTAATGAATTTAAAGATTAAATATTGATATTTTGTGATTATATTAGTGATATTTGGTGTAGATATGAGTTTTGGAGTTAAAAGTGATGAATTGACTATGGATGCAATTTTATCCCATATGGATTAATAAGAAATTAAAATCTCAATAATATTCTCCTAGAATAATTTTAGAGTATGTTGCATGGTACAAAAATATATTACCAACCAATATCATAAAATCAAGCACAATGTTATTTCTCCTATTAAATTTTCATCTCACCTCCCATAATATCTAAATTGAAACTAATGGAAAATTCCCATGATATGTTAATGAATAAAGGAGTTTTTATTTGGGAAATAATTTTGTTGGGTGTTTAATTATAAGGTGTTTTGGATTTTTATATGGTCATCTATTTTGGGAAGTGTTTTTTTATTGGGAAAAATGAATTTTTATGTTGAAAAAGAGATCCCATTGGTGTTTTTTTAAAATCGATCTTATAATATATTGAAATGGGTTTTGATTATCATAATATTCATTAAAGTTAAATTTATTTTAAAATTAATTTTATATGTGTTATTATATGTTGGGAGGGGAATTTAAGAATGCTCTTGATTTCCTAAAGAAATTTATAATGTGTCAAAATAAGTCATTCATATAAATTTCAGATTTTAAAGGATTTTTAAAAACTAAATTTAAAATGAGAGTTGATTTTCATAAAAATGGGGTTTTTATGAGTTTGTAAATTTTATTCAAAAGGTATAAATTAATCACTATTTACTAGAGTCAGTTGGGGTTTGGAGTTGTTCTAATATATAATCGAATTATATGATTTGATTAGTAGAACATGGAATAATTGAGATTCACTAGTGCAGAAAACGTTTTTTACGTCGGTTATATATAACCGACGTAAAAAATGTGGCGAGTAGCTTTTTAATGTCGATTATTTTCATAACTGAAATTACAAATCGCGGTTGTTCGATTTTTACGTCAGTTATCCTATAACCGACGTAAAAAACTAATGCACGTGGGGTTTTTTACTTTGGTTATTTGGAAACCGGCGTAAAAAACCCGATATCTACGCATTTTTTATGTCCGTTATGTGATAACCGACATAAAAAACCAAAGCGCGGGGTTTTTTACGTCGGTTATTTTGTAACCGATGTAAAAAACGAGTTATGTAGGGGTTTTTTACGTCCGTTATTATAAAACCGACGTAAACCCCCCCCCCCGTGCTTTGGTTTGTTATGTCGGTTATTTGATAACCGACGTAAAAAACGCGTAGATATCGGGTTTTTTACGTCGGTTTCCAAATAACCGACGTAAAAAACCTCCCGCCCATTGTTTTTTACGTTGGTTTCAAAATAAACGACGTAAAAAACCTCCCGCCCATTGTTTTTTTACGTCGGATTCCAAATAACCGACGTAAAAAACCTCCCGCGCATTGGATTTTTACGTCGGATATATTATAACAGACGTAAAAAATGAGATATCTACGTGTTTTTGACGTCGGTTATAAAAAAACCGACATAAAAAACCAAAGCACGGGGGGGTTTTTTACGTCGGTTTTACAATAACCGACGTAAAAAAACCCGTATATAACTCTTTTTTTACATCGGTTACAAAATAACCGACGTAAAAAACCAAAGAGGGGGGGGGGGGGTTTGACGTCGGTTTTATAAAAACTGACGACATAAATTTAAAAAAAAATAGTTTATAACGTCGGTTATTATATAACCTACGTTATAAAACTTTTAAATAAATTAAAGCCTCATGGACTGTCATTTTCGATTTTTCGATTGACAGTCCGCCAACTCGTCTCTTTCGCACGGTAAACCCTAATTATCTCGTCGATCGACCTGCGTTAAACTCATTTTGGCTTCATTTTTTATCTTCTTCACTCCTCTCGGATCTATCTTCTCAACTCGCAACATTCAAGTAAGCCTTCCACGAATTTATTTCATTCGTTTTTTTTTCACGGATATTCTATATTTATGTTTTGCGATTTTTGTACATTTAATGTAAACAAGTTGTAGTGGTTTCCAAGTATGCACCTCATTACTATTTTGATAAGATGGTGATGAGATAATCTAAGATACATATGATTCATTGATGGAAGTGATAGAATTTCACATGTTGTAGGATGATTTATGGGTGGGGTGAGACCATGACATTAGCATTGGGGTGTGAGAGGAAAACTAGTGGAGAAGTGGTATCCGAGAACCTTAATTTTAATATATATATATATATATATATATATATAATTTTTTATACAAAAATGTTTATTTATATGAAATATTTTGTGATTGATCCATAGTGAGTATATGAAACTATTTTTCCTTATTTAGGTGATGATTTAGATTCATGTTTTCATAGGGATTTAGTGTGCTTCCTCAATATTTTCATGAGATGTTTTAGGGAGGATCTTACTATGTATACATGTTATGCCCACCATACATAAATATAAACCAATTTTTTGGTTTTTAATAGCAATTAGTAGTTTTTTATAGATGTTAGTTGCATGAAAGTGTTGTGGAGTAGCTTTCATGAGTATATAGAGTTTATTATTTCTTCCTAGTTTTACTTTTAGTACTAATAATCTTCTTTTTTGTTTATGTACAACAATACATGTATGAATTCATGCATAATTATCTAAATTTATTCATTTCAAACTGAGGAGGGTTACTTTTGGTGGGAGCAGATCCTAAATGATATGGTATGAATTCATTCTATCATAACCATAAATAAAATATAGTTGTATTTTATTTATCATATACCTCAACTTATACTCTTATTTTTTTATCACAAACCCTTTGAGAATAAAAAACCAAACTAAGGGCTTTGGTATCTACATTGCCTTTTGTTATAGAATATGGGACATCAAAATCAAATGGTTGAACATATTCCTCCAAAAAACACTTCCATTGATTTTTATAATTGTGTGAACATATTTACCAAATGGATTTAGGGTCTACAGAATCCATTAATAACATGTTAAATAGGTAGTTTATCTAATATATTAAAACATCAAAACCACAATCAATATTAAACTATGTAGGCGTCATGGTTTTATTTGATTCAATGAAATTTAAAACTATTATATCTAACTATATTTTGTTTAAAAATAATATTCAAGCATATTTTTTTAAATACCTATAGATTTGTTTTATATTTTAAATTGTTTTACATTCAAATTATGATTTTTTTCATATAAAAATATTTTTATCTTATCTTAAAAATATATATATTTTGTTGATATTTTTTATAGGTAATAATGAGTCGTAGTTGGATTACGGAACATCGAATGAGCAATGAATTTGAGGAAGGTGTTGATTCCTTTTTGGAATTTGCAAAACGAAATATTCTAAGTAGTGACATTTTTTTCTGTCCATGCCTGAAATGTTTGAATATTAAGAAGTTGAAAAGTAGAGAGATAAAAGATCATCTGATTTTTCATGGTTTTAATCCGAGTTAAAGCCCTTGGATTTGGCATGGTGAAACTGGACGGAATGTCACTGATGATGATGATTCTCAAGATGGTAACTCCGATGGAATTGAAGAAATGATTCGCGATATTGTAGCAGAACAAATTGAGATAGAACCGATAGTTGCGCGTCTATATGGTGATGCTGAATACCACTATATCCCGGCTGTAGAGATTTTACAGTTTTGTCAGCGGTGTTAAAATTGATTAACCTGAAGGCGAAGCATGGATGGAGTGACAGAAGATTTACAGAGCTGCTACAATTGATGAAAGACATTCTTCAAAATGATAACGAAATTCCAGATTCACATTAAAAAGCCATGAAAATATTATGCCCGATGGGATTGGGATACAAGAAAATACATGCATGTCCGAATGACTACATTATATATAGGAATGAATATGAAATCTTGTCAGAGTGTCCTAAATGTGGCACATCACATTATAAGGTGAAAGAAAAATCACAGGCTGATGTAGAGATTACAAAGCTCCGTTCAAAGGTATTTTGGTATCTTCCTATAATTAATCGTTTCAAACGTTTATTTGCTAATTAACATGATGCAAAAAAGTTAAGATGGCATGATGAAGAGCAGGTATGTGATGGAAAAATACGTCATCTAGCTGATTGTTCACAATGGAAGAAAATTGATGCGTAATATTATACATTTGGAAATGAAATTAGAAATCTCAGACTAAGGTTGTGCACAGATGGAATGAATCCATACCGAACACTCAGTAGCACACATAGTTCATGGCCTGTTTTATTGGTAATTTACAACCTCTCTCCTGAAGTTTGTATGAATCTCAAATATGTCATGTTGAGTACAATGATCTCTGGTCCAAAGCAACCCGGTAATGATATTGACGTTTACTTGTCACCGTTAATTGATGATTTGAAATTGTTATGGGCTTATGGTATTAGGGTGTATGAATATTATAAAATGGAATATTTTCAACTGCATGCAGTGCTTCTGTTAACTATAAATGACTTCCCAGTGTATGGAAATTTGTCTAGATACAGTGTTAAAGGGCATAAAGCATGTCCAATTTCTGAACAACAGACGTCCTATTGTCAATTGCATCGTGGGAGGAAAACAGTGTACATGGGTCATCGAAAGTTTTTTCCTATGGAACACCATTATAGAAGACTAAAAAAAGCATTCAATGGCCCACAAGAATTTTATACTACTCGAAACCTTTATCCCTTGATCTGTATTTTGAGAGGGTGAAAAAACTTGACGTGACATTGGGAAAGACACAAAAATCTGGTAATGATAGACATATTTGGAAGAAAAGGTCAATTTTTTTTGAGCTACCATATTGGAGGTATCATGAAGTTAAACATAATATTGATGTCATTCATGTGGAGAAGAATATCTGTGATTATTTTATTGGAACATTGTTAGATATTAAAGGAAAGACTAAAGATGGGTTGAATGCAAGATTAGACTTACTATCAATGGGAATACGTTTGGAGTTATCTCCCACTCCGAAAGGAAGATGAACATTTCTTCCCCCGGCTTGTCATAATGTAAAAAATTTTGTCTCATTGAAGGAATTGAAGTTAATAAGTATGAAATCACATGATTTTCACATCAGATGCAACAAATTCTACCAGTTGCATTGCGTGGAATATTGCCCATTCGTGTCAGAAAGACTATAATGAAGTTGTGTTATTTTTTCAATTCAATTTTTAACAAGGCGATTGATGTGAATGCTTTGAACATTTTGGAAATGGATGCAATTTTTATACTTTTTCAATTGGAAATGTATTTTCCTACAACTTTTTTTGATATAATGGTGCATTTAATGATTCATCTGGTTCGAGAAATAAAGCTTTGTGGACCTGTATATCTTCATTGGATGTATCATTTTGAAAGGTATATGAAAATATTAAAGGGGTATATTAAAAATCTCTATCGACCTGAAGCCTCCATTATTGAAAAGTATATTCTTGAGGAGGTAACAAGGTTTTGTACGAGCTACTTGTCTACGACGCAACACATAGGTTTGCCTCCATCTCGCCATGAACGAGTTAATAATGAGGGAAAGGGGATTCACGGCTTGAAAGTCAAATCATTGTCAGCTAAATAGATGAAGAAGTTAGAATCATACATATTGAATAACATAGCTGATGCTCAACCGTATATCACATTGCATATTATTGAGTTGAAACAATGTCATCCAAAAAAGAAAGAAATGTGGATTTTGAATGAGCACAACAAATCTTTTTTGTCATGGATTAAAAAGACTTTGCTTGGTAGATCAGATGTATGAGAGACATTAAAATGGATAGTGGGTGGTCCATGTTTAATTGTTATAACATGGTCCGGTTATGACATTAATGGTTATACATTTCATACAAAATCTCAGGACAACAGAAGTGCAGTTCAAAATAGTGGTGTATTGGTGTTTGCAGAAGCAATGCAATTTTCAACTACTAAGGACAAAAACCCAATTTCTGCATCAAATGCATATTATGGAGTGATTGAAGACATATGGGAGGTTGATTACTTTAAAATTAAAGTTCCTATTTTTAACTGTAAATGGTTTAACGGTAACAACAGTGTCAGAAAAGATGAATTTGGAATCACACTTGTTAATCTGAATAGATTGGAAAACATAGCTGATTCTTTTATAATGTCAACACATGCAAAACAAATTTTCTATATAGTAGATCAATCAGATATGTAGTGGGCTGTTGTTTTACAAGGGAAAAACAATATGTTGGTGAGGATGAACTTGATGAATCTGCTGATTTATGTGAGATTCGAACATCCATGGAAATATTACCAGATCATAATGATGATCATGTTGAAGACATAGTTTGTGCCATAAGGAACGATCACGACGAAGGAATTTGGGAAAACAATCCATTTGTACATTCCTAAAATTACAGGTAACATATGTTTATTTCTTGTTTACATTTATTTTTTCCATAAATGTTAGATATTGTAAGTTTTTTATTTATTAAAACATGTTTTAAAATAAAATAAGTATATGTTTTTGTTTGTTTTATGTTTTTTTAGTTTACTTTAACATGTTTATAACCATTACATGAATTTTAAAATGCTTATTTTTGTTCACTGACAATTACTTTACTATGTTTATAATGTTTACCAGGTTTACCATTTTTAGCATTTTTACCATCTTCACCATCTTCACCATCTTTGCCATCTTTACCATTGTTTAACATGCTTACCATATTACTAATGTTTACTATTATGTAACATAGTACACTTTTCTAAATTCTGATTAAAATAGTATTAAAATATTTGAATTTGTATATTTGTGAACTGATGTTTGTTTTTTTTGATTTGAAGGATAATGACAGATCATTCAGATGATCAACCACATGATTCTGGAGAGGGGCATATTGCTGGTCATACCTCTGGGGATGAACATTCACATGCTCCTATTACGACAACGATTTCAAAGGTTGGTAAACATGGGTGCACACGTTTACCAAAATTATCACTTTCCCGTACGCAGGATCAGAGGATAGTTATTGAGTTTGATGATGATGATATTCCTAGAGGTCCGAATGCCAAATATTTTAAGAGTTTTGTTGCAACTCAGGATAAGACCAAAGTAAGCATTCTGTATGATGATTGGAGAGGTGTGGATAAAGTGATTATCTCTCAGTTGTGGGAGACGATTTTGGTAAGATCTTTTGTCATTGTTTGACCATTCATTTAATTTTTCTAGTATATATAATATGTTTAACCTCTTCTTTATCAGATGACATTTGATATTCCTGACATTGGAGGAGTCAAGGAGAAATGCTTATCGTTGGCTGCCCGGAGATGGAGGGATTTCAAATCAACCCTCTCATTTGATTTCATTTATGGTCATAGGATTCATGACAATCAATGTCATATATATCCTTTTATAGATGAAGACACATGGAGACAGTTTTTTGAAAGTAGAAAAAAAGCGTCATTTCTGGTAAGGGCAATGTAAACTTTTATAAACTTTCTTATATAAATGATTTTATTAATGTTTTGTTAATGATTTCTTATTCTTAAATTACAACAAACAAGGAAAGATCATCAGGAGATTCAACCTAAAAATGTATACCCTCAATGTTTATCTCAGGGAGGGTATACATTATTGGAAGAAAAAATGATGGCAGAAAAATTTCAACAACTAAGAGATGAGTCTTCAAGCTCTGGAGAGGTGGCCCCGCCATCCCCTTCTTCTAGACATGAAAAATGGAAGAGAGCTCAGAAGGGAAAAAAGGGCAATATCTTTCAGAAGAATCGAGAATCGTAGCTGATAGGATTGTAAGATATCTATTTAATTTATTTAAGTTAAATTTTTTCTTCATAAAAGTTTCAATCATTACAGAAATTTTCAATTATTTAATACAGGACTCTCTTGAGAAGCAGAGTTTAGACCCCATTATTTATCCTCCACCTCCGCCAGTAGCTCCCACTCCCCCACCTCAGCCTACAGACCCCATTTTTTATCCTACGCCTCCGCTGCAGCTTCCTACATATTTCGAGTTGTTTGTTGATGATTCTCAACATCATATAGTAGCATATAGGTTGGTATATTGTATAGGAGATACAGTTCATCATCAACAATTAGAGGAAGAGAATTAGAGGGTCACTGTACAGGATATTATAGATAGATTAGCTAGGGTACCAATACCTACAGATGAGGTGGAACCTGTTGGACAGAGTATCGACCATTTTTTAGTTTGGCCATCCAGACTTCTTTGACTTATTACCATAGAGGTATGAATGTTATATCTTTTATTTTATTTTTTTATTAAAGTTGTTTTATCATTTGAAAACTACTATATTTTTCAATTTTTTTTTCACAGGAATACTTAAAAGGTAAAGAAATACTGTATAGACAACAACAAAGACAACATGCTATGACATTAGATATAGATTCCAGTGGTCTTGACAGATTGTCAAGATATTCACATTTTTTGTTGGGTTTTTATGAGTTTCCAATGGAATCTCATGTTTTTGGATGTGAAATATTTGTGGGGATTACAAAATCTAATATCATGGAGCTTGTTACTAGAGATAAGTTGGGCATCAACGTGGTGCAAATTTTTTACATGTAAGTCTTAACACCTTTTCCCTGCATTATATTTATTAAAAATGTATACTTATGTATGTTTTTTATTAGGTATCTTTATAAAATTTGTTAGAGGAATGAGCTGACAGAAGTATATGGATTCATGGACCCAAAATTGATTTCCCCTGAAGCATGTGCATTGAATGAGGAACAAAGAATGGTTTATATTGCTGAAATATTTGAAAAGAATATAATCACACAATGTTGGATGATGCCTTTTTCTGAGAGGTATGAAACACATTTCTCTCAAAGAGTTAATTAACTTTTAACATAAAAAACCACTAACATTAAATTTCCTTTTATCAGTGATCATTGGATGTTAGGCATTTTATGCCCAAGGGAGAAAGCTCTTTATTGGATATGCTTTGTTTATGGTGATGTGCGGGAATGTTTTCAGAATATATTGGAAAATTAAGTTTCAATTTATAAATAGTTTTATATATTATAATGAATTTTAAATTTACCCCATTCGTATTATTTTCTAACAGTGCATGGGTCTACTATCGAAAAAACCCAATGAAAAGAAATGCAAAGATCAAATATGTAAATTCGAAGGTAAATTTCCATTTATAATTTGTACTTTTTGATTTATTACATAAAAATAATATATTTAATTTACACTCATTCAAAAAGAATTTTCATGAACAACAAGGGATCATCGAATGCGGATATTATATGTAAAGATTTATGTATGAAATAATGACAACTGGGATAGTTGTGAATTTTGACCTGGTACGATTTCCTCTTAAACATTGCCATAATATTTCAATTTGATTTATTCATTATACACGTTAACTATCTTCTATTTCATTTGTAGCTTTTTGATGACCCTCAAACCTATACTGCCGAAGACATCAAACATGTACAGGTGGAGTGGCCAAATTATTTTACAGGTTTGATTGAATTTTAGTTTTTTGTAATGTAAAATGTAATTTTGAATATTGTCATTTTAATTGTGTATTTGGTAGTTGTTTAGGGTGGATTTAGTTTTTTTTGAGGTTGAAAGTGTAAGTTTTGAATGTTATATAAGTGAATGTTTAATTTTGCTCTACTTCTTGTTTTGGTCTACTTTTGATGGTTTTTCTAGTATGGATTTGGGTCTGTGGGGGAGGGGTTCCAAGGGTGTGGGGGTGTGTTCAGTGGGGTTGGGGGTGTCCAACGGTCTAGGAGGGATGTCCGGTGGGGTGGGGGACAATCCTGGGGGGTGGAAGGGATGTCCAGGGATGTGGGAAGGCGTCCAAGGGTGTGGGAGTGCTGTCTAGGGTTGGGGGGGGGGGGGGTTGACCAGGGCTTTTTGGGGCTATTTGGGGCTTTCCAAGGGTGTGGTGGGGGCTGTCAAGTGGGGTGAGGGGTGAGGGGGTGCTGTTCAGGTGGGTGGGGGGTTGTCGAGGGGTGTTTAGGGATGTCTGGGGGTCGGGGGGCAGTCCATGAGTGTGGTGGGGGCTCCAATGGGGTGGGCGAGGGTTGTCCAAGGGGTATTCATGAGGGTGGGAGCTCCAATGGGGTGAGGGAGGGTTGTCCAGGGGGTATACATGAGGGTGCGGGCTCCAACGGGGTGGGGGAGGGTTGTCCATGGGGTATAAATGAGGGTGGGGGCTGTCTAGGGGGTAAGTTTTATCCAATGGGGTGGGGGAGGGCTCCAACGGGGTGGGGGAGGGCTGTCCATGGGGTATAAATGAGGGTGGGGGCTTTCTAGGTTGTAGGTTTTATCCAATGGGGTTTGGGAAGGCTGTTTGGGGCTTTCCATGGGGAGTTTGGGGCTGTTTGGGGCTGTCCAGGGGTGTGGTGGGGACTGTCAAGTGGGGTGAGGGGGTGAGAGGGTGAGGGAGGGCTGTCCAGGGGGTATACATGAGGGTGGGAGCTCCAATGGGGTGAGGGAGGGCTGTCCATGGGGTATACATGAGGGTGAGGGCTCCATCGTGGTGGGGGAGGGCTGTCCATGGGGTATAAATGTGTGTGGGGGCTGTCTAGGGGGTATGTTTTATCCAATGGGGTGGGGGAGGGCTGTCCAAGGGGTATACATGAGGGTGAGGGCTCCAACGGGGTGGGGGAGGGCTATCCATGGGGTATAAATGAGGGTGGGGGCTGTCTAGGGGGTATGTTTTATATGTTATTGATGTACATGCTTAATTATGATCTACTTCTATTTTTGTGGTACGATTTCTTGATTTTGATTCTGGTTGATTCTGGTGGAGATAATATGATTGCATTCTGTTTAAAAAAAAATTGGGTTTATCACGTCAGTTATTTAATAACCGACGTGATAAAAGTCATGGAGAATGGTTTATCATGTCGGTTATTTAATAACTGATGTGATAAAAGGCCTGGAGAATGGTTTATCACATCGGTTATTTAATAACCGACGTGATAAAAGGCCTGGAGAATGGTTTATCACGTCGGTTATTTAATAACCAACGTGATAAAAGGCCTGGTCAATGGTTTATCACGTCGGTTATTCAATAACCGACGTGATAAAAGGCCTGGACAATGGTTTATCACGTCGGTTATTCAATAACCGACGTGATAAACCGGCCTGGACAATGGTTTATCACATCGGTTATTCAATAATTGACGTGATAAACCCCCCTCCCCTGGTTTTTCACGTCGGTTTTATAAGAACCGACGTGATAAACCACTCTCACCCCGGTTTATCACGTCGGTTCTTTTAGAACCAAAGTGATAGTCCCCCCTCAGCCCTTTTTACAACGTCAGTTGTTTAAGAACTTATGTGATAAACCATTTTCCAGGCCTTTTATCACGTCAGTTGTTAACTAACTGACGTGATAAACCATTTTCCAGGCCTTTTATCACGTCGGTTGTTAAATAACCGACGTGATAAACACTTCCCATTTTCTTTATCACGTCAGTTATTTTAGAATCGATGTGATAAACATCGCGATTTTATGTTTTTGACGTCTGTTGTTAAATAAACGATGTCAAAAACCTTATTTATAACGTCTCACGTATTAACGTCGGCTAGAAACCGACGTAAAAAATGAAAAATAACCAACGTAAAAAATGTTTTCTGCACTAGTGATTCATGAATAATTTTGTTCTCACATTCCTCCAAGATACTGTTCAAGGAACATGGTGAAGTTCATTAGTCATGTCAATATTATGTATACATCTTCTTATTGATTAAGAGTGATTTCATAATTATTCAACTCTAACAAAACATAGAATTGAATGGGGAAGCTTCGATCTTCCTTTTAGTATGACTCTATCCATGTCCTCTAAAAACATAACCCTAGATATTTTAATGGATTTCATGCCTCTGTCGAGGCAATGGATAGGTTGAAATGATTGATGAAAAAAATAAATTATTCATAATCTCTTGAATTATCTTGTGTGATGATAATTTTTTCATTTCATGAAGGACTAACCTGAGTGTGGTTAGAATAATATTTCATTATTAGATATATGATGGTATGTATCAGTATCTCATCTTGATAATTTTTATTCATTCTATATATTACGAGTATGTGAATGAAAAAATACTAGAGAGTATATTGGCCTTATCTTGAGGGAGATATAATTAAATGAGTATTATAATAATTTATTTGTGTTGTTGGTTTTTTACCTTGATCAAATCAAAAAATGAAATATAAAATGTCATTTTTTAGGATTGATCATTATTCTATACGTAGAGTGGTAAAGTTTGGGCCCATCATGGAAAAATTTAAGTAATTTATTGTGAGGGATTTGTTGCTGGAATGTGAAAATGTATGATAGTCCTTGATGAGTTGTTATTTTGTTTTAAAAGGCTTAATTTATAAATCCACATTTTATAGAAATTTGTGGTCTTCCAATATCTTGTTTAGAGAACATGTTGATGAGGTCTTACATCCACAAAAATATTGGAATAAAAAACATTTTTTGTGTTTTTATTTTGGACATCCTAGATATTCTATGTCATTTAAAAGAAATTTTTTTGGGGTTTATCTCTAGTGTGGGTATTTGGGAAATATTCTTAACTTTTCTATGATGACTTATTGGAAATAGAAGCCTAATGGGTTAATTTGGGGTTTTTTATCCACTGATTTTTTCTATAACGAATGGATGATATTTGGTTTTGTTTCCTATAGATGGAAATGAGTTGTGGTTTTTTAAGATTTTAGTTGAAATTGTGAATTTTGATGTTTTTTATTTGAGTAGTGTTTCTTATTTAGATTTCAATTTTTATGTTTAATCATTGATAGTGGGGAGACATGTGATTAGTCTCCCTCTAGATAGGGTATTTCCTTCAGGGATAGGTTGTGTTGAATTTGGAGATTTCACCTATATTTTATCTATTTGGTTGTGTTTTTAGATTTCCTTTCTTCAATAACATCTATTATTATTATTCTCACTAAAACCACTGCTTTCATCGGGATTTATTGAGGAATTTTTGTTGGTATTTCCACAGATACTATGGACTTACTGTGTGAATAATGTGTAGTGGTGGAGATATTGATACAACCAGTGTCATTATTATTGATTATTAATTATTTAATTTAATTTTATCATGAAATTTGGTATTTTTCTACTTTGAATTTTTATTTTATAAAATTTTCATGAGTCACATGAGTTAAACATTTTAGTGAGTAAACATGTGGTAACAGTGGGAGTGCATGTTCATTTTTAACTATAATATTTTTCACAATAGTAACATGATTCTCCAAATTGTGTATCGATTTCAAAGAATTGGTTGATTCCTTTTTTACTTGGGAGTGACACTAACATTTGGTTTCTATTAAAAATAAACTATGTTTCCAAACATGTAGTGTCTTATGGGTATCATAGTCAAAACACATGATTGGGTTATAGTTTACAAAATACTATTATAAGGCCCCAACCTTAAACCTTACTTAATCTTGAGTTATTACAAGATTACACATTGATGATCTTTTCAGGTTTAGAGTTTTAGAGAATTAGGACATAACTATTACATCTCAAAAGATTATAAAGTAGTCTCTTCTACTAAATTTCCATAAAATGAAAACTCTTAAAAAAGAAACATGTCTAGTTTCATGTTTTAGGTTGCATGACTTTCCCTTGATCCCATCCTTGACCCTATTCCACGCTAAGTCCTGTGAAAAACATTTCAAAAACTTGGGATGAGCATAAAAACTCAGTAAGGGATACACAAAGAATAAAAACTGTTAGTTTATCAAAACAAAATGTAAACCATGTATACTTTAACAAGGAAATACTTTTCACCTTTATGAAGTAGTAAAAACTCTTCACTGAATAAAATATCATTACTTACCTTTTTGTAACCAAAGGATTACCATAAAACCCATATAAAGAACACATAACATATATAAAGGTAACTTTGGAAATAAACATACTTAAGTGGAATAACCATACGGTCGACTCCCACACATATCATTTAATGGAATAGCCATACGACCAATTTCCATACATACTTAATGGAATAGCCATACGGCCGACTTCCATACCCAATGCATTGGAGGTTATAATGTAACCACCCGTCCTGGTCTTCACGGCACCACCCTTCATATGGTTTATAACGTAACCACCCGTTAAAATGTCCAAGTACCAATATAAAATCATAAAACATAAGACCAATATAAAGGAATGATAACATTTCCACATCAGAATATATCATAATAGAATCCTTTATCAAAACCATTTTCAAGACCATTTAAAACATTTAATAAAGAGATATATGAATCAAAGTGTCCCATACCACCTTGAGGCTTAAAATTTTAGACCATTAATATCCATATAAATAAATCCTTAAAACCATTTTCAATACATGTATATTAATAAGAACAAATAATTAAAACATTTAAAATGACATTTTGGTTAAAGGGGTTTTACCAAAATTAGAGACACTTGAATACAATAATTGAGGAATAACATTTAGTCAGAACTTTATAATATCATGAGAATAAATGGATTCATGATATAATATTCCAAAGGACAGAATATACACCATATAAGAGTGAATTGGTGCATAACAACAATGAACCCTCAATAGAAATGTCAAATGTGATGAAATCCCTTATAAAGAAGGTATCCTTAAATTATGGACAAATCAATCTCAAAAATATGTGTGACAAATATAAATACACCCAATACAAGTGGATATTAAGTGTAAAAAAAATAAAAGGTCATTCACACATATTTAATGGATGACATATTCAATGACTACCAGTTGAACCCAAAGAAATCGAAATTGGGTTAAAAAGTTCCCTTGACAGCCTAACGACATCACATCAAAATGAGTTGATGAGAGATAAAAAGTGTATCTCATCACTTGGACATAAAATTAACATCAATAAGGATATATGAGAACATATCCCAACATATCAATTTGTAAATTAAAAGACCCAATAAAATAAATCTTTTAAAAAAGAGGAGGGTGAAAGGTTCCCTTACCGACTTGGGTATCTTTCAAAACATACACCCCATGAAAATAGACAATTGATCATTGATGTAAATACTCATAAACGAAAGTATATTACACAAAGAGTAGAATAATGTGCAGTACATACACCACTCAATGGAATTTGTGGCAAATGTAGCATAAATATCACGGGAATAAATGTGAGATGAAAAATCTCTTACGAAAACTCGGCAGCATAACGACGCCACATAAAACATCCGAATATGGATTGATGAGATCAAATAGGGTATCTCATCAAATTAAAATAAAATTTACAGCAAGAGGAATATAAAAGAACATCCCTCAACTTTACAAGGAGTAGTTTAAAATAAGTGACATAAAGTAGAGTACTTAAAAAGAAAGAGAGGAGTGGGATCCCTTACCTCGGGTCCGACTTGACTCGATCGTTCTATAACGTCCTGAATAATAAACATGAGTTAATTTATACTTCCTTAAGAACCTTTTTCAAGTTAATTATTCCTTTTTATATAACTTATTACCAAGTCATAAACATTATGTCATCATTTAAGTTAATAATGTTCATTTTGTCGGTATTTGGTTCTTAAGTCGAAAGTGGACTTCTTACAATTACATGTTGTTCGTGCGGTCAAAGGTTCATTATATACAGAATAAAATTCCTGATTTGGATATCTTATATATCATATATATCCAGCATATACATGTATTTATAATATTACATAATCATTTTGAGGTAAGAAATGAAATGCACCGTTCATGGAGACGGTAAGCCGTACGTATGCATGAACGCTACTTTCATTTCTTTGTCATATTAATGGAATTAAAAATAAATGAGAGGTATTTATATTTTAATTACAGAATTATATTGATCATTTAGATGTATCATTCATCATATATAATAACATTAAATCTATCCTTTATACGTCCCACGTATGGCATTAACGAATCACATCACTTTGAGGGGGCGGTAGTCCGCACTTCCTAAAATGAAGATATCGCGTATACCCATAATGGAAGCCATAAAGGTAAGACACAAATGAAAAATACAGAAGCATAAGTAAAACATAAACATATTATATATCATATATAAAAATAGTGACATCATAATGGCCACCTTTGAAGGTGTTAGATGAGTATTGAACAATCATCGTTTCGGAAGGCAGAATTTCACCATCCACGGAAACCGTATGTTATTTAACCATTTGATGTAGTTGTGTTGGAGTGTAGCTCGAATAAATATTATAACAACATCCTATTATATTGAAGATACTGGTGTTGTTACAGAAGAAGTAAATAAAGAGAGTTTTGGGGTGTGGAGAAGCAAAATAAAACAAATGAACATGAGAGAATGAATTACCTTTAAAAATGTAACTCCTTTTGATTTGAGCCTAAAGGCTTCCTTTGAAAAGATTCTGCCAAAAGGAAATCCTCTAGGATGAGGAGACGGATGTGGAGAGAGTAAATGGGCAGGGGTTGGCCGAGCCAATGGCTTGAGGAGTGTGTGAAATGAGGTAGAGGTGGGGGCCTTTTATAAGAGGAGAGGAGGGGCACTTTTGGAAAGTAAGAAATATTACTTTATTTGAAAATGTTTTTCGGTTTTAAAAGGTCCCACATTGATATAATTCTTGTATAAGGTGATAAGGGTTCGAAATCCACTCATCCAATTGGTTTTGGACATGTGTAGTTCATAGATTTTACATTATCTTTCCATTTTATTTAAATCGTCAAATAATGATGTCATCGCAGCATCATTATTATGTCAAAAAAAATTTATTTTATTTAATGTCTAAAAATTATAAATAAATTACTATGATGTAGTAAATCTTGTTATATTTCCAATGACTATTTATAATCAAAATTTGTACTTGTTTAACCCCACTTAAAAACTCTTTTAGTAAAACAACTCATGTTTGTGTCAATTTAATTTTAACATTAAATAAAAATATATTATTGTCATTTTCCAACTAAAGTGGCTCCATGGGGTCCCCAAGTTGGACCATGGCTTTTCTTGGTCGGCCATGACTCAACCAATAGGTGTAGGACAAGTGTCATGGTGTTTTCACATTCTTATAATATCATTTTTACCTTAAACTACACTAATTACCTCTAATCGCGATTAGTGAAAAAAATTTACTATTCACCAAAAAAATTATTTTCATCCCATTGAACCACATTTTACATACTAATGACAACCATGTATGTAGGATTTTCAAAATTCAATACAAATTAGTGGTAAACTTTCATTTAACTGAAAAATCAGTTTGCTTGATTACCACTTAGTGGTTTCACTATTCATCAAAAATTGGAGTTTTTCAGAAAAGTACCAAAACTTCACCCTAAGATATATTTGATATTCCAAATTCAAAAATGAAGTCCATTTTACAAAATTCAAAACATATTAGTCACATTAATTAATTTAATAATTAATTCCCCCTGTCAGAGCAAATAGCGTGTTTTTATGAAACAATAAGTATCAAAAGATTGACACTAGTTTAAGTCTGATTTCAAAGTGAAATTAATTCCAACGACCACTATTGGATTTAATGGTAAAAATATATTCTAATTTAACATTAAAACCAATTCAAAAGATAATCTAATCATATAAATAAATTATATTAAAAAGAGTTTTTGAATTAAAATACAACATTTTACACTATTCATTAAAAAAAACTTCATCGGAAAGATACCAAAAATTTACACAAAGTAAATTTTGATGTCGAGATTCTTAATAAGAGTTTTATTTGGTCCAAAAGAATGTATAAGAGTGAAAAAACTATATTTAATGATGGTTCGCCATCAAAGAGGGGATAAGTGAACCTTTAGTGAAAACTAGGGCATATACGCCTAAAATTGAATTCTTTCCGTATTTTAAGCCTTTATCTTTTATTGGATAAATGTAAAAACATTTAAAAAAATATATAATCATATTTTAGTTATTTCTATCCATTCCCGCCAATACAACGGCTACATGTTAACTTCCATTTAAAATAATATTATTTTATTATTAGAGTGCAACGTAAGATTCCCAAAAAAATCGTTGTTGCGTGTTGGGTACGCCATCGAGCATAGTGTCCCCTTTAAAGTAATTTCTATATTTTATTCACAAATATGGATAAATATGAAAATGTCATATTCTTTATTTACCTGGGGTGTTACATCCTTCCCCCCTTTTGGGAATTGCATCCTCGCAATTTTAAAAAAATTTGAGCTTGGAAACATCCTTGAAAGTCCCACATCGGAACAAGAGTCGATAAAACAATCACTTTAAATCAAAGAAAGATAAGTATAGAGGTCACTCGAGTTTACCCATACTAGGACTCCATGTAGGAAAACATGGACATGGAGGAGAAAACATAGGGTCATGTTCTGATGGAGAGTGATAGAAAACATGTTTAGGAGAAAGTTAACAATAAGAAAATCACAAACTTGTGATGGGTTAAACGGTGTTGGGTTCCCCAGTAGGAAAAGTGAATAGACAACATTTTTGTTTTAAGTTACTTTTTATTTAGTAATTTATTCATAGGGAAACATAATCACTTATCATGTTGACTTTCTACTTTTACACAAACTCATATTTTCTCCAAAAGGCGGGTATTTAGGAAGGCTTGCTCACATTAAGAGTACTATAATCAACTTCTAGAGAATCACCTAATACACAAAAGAGAACTATACACTTCCCATGTATTTAGGCTTTAACCAAAACCAAAACAAAAAAGGTTAGTACAAGGTCAGATAATCCAGAAAAGGATAACCCTTAAAAAAGAAAATCTATGCTTAATCTCCAAAATTTGTCCAACAAAACCCAAAGTTCAACGAGGACCATCCGATAAACAATTTGTCCATAAAATTATTCAAAGTAAACCAAACTAAGATTGAAACCCAAATATTTTAAGGATTTAGTCACATAGTCATCCAAGTTAAATCGTAACATTTATCTCCAAACAACATCAGTTTCTCCTAAAGTCTCGTATTGAAAAGTAATTAACCTAATCACATATCCTCCATGATAGGTTAATCATTTTCATAAATAACCCAAAATCAACTTACTCTTAATTCATAAAATCATATAACTAAAAAGAATCAGTCAAACTAACCAGGGACTTCACGTAGTCCAGTGGTAGGCGATAAATACCAGTCGCACTTTGGTTGTGGGTTCGATTCCCGCAGCTTTGTCCGACGCGACGGGTTGTCACACGGTCTACGTGTTGTCCTTTTTCCAAAACTATATAATTCTTAAAACATTCCCCAAAATGAGATAAAATATTCAAAGATGATCATAACATATTTTAACCTCAAGTTTATCTCATGCCTTTCATTTTCCATCATAACATATAGTAACCCATAATTACCTCAAAAGTAAGGATCATATAAACCCAAATGGTTCTTTATAACTAGGTCCACAAAAGAAAAGATAACTATTCCTTGAATAAAATTTCATATATTAAACATCAGGGTTACACATAACATAAAAAGTCTTCTAATGTAACCCCATCATCCAAAGAGACTTAATACTCTTAAGAATTTCACCATAACTCTTGAAGCCCTTATAGGTTGACATCTTACTCATTCAACATTCTTCATGATCCATTAACCATTCCTTTCCAACTTATTCCGAAATACCTCTTTCCTACAAACAAAATCATGAATCATATCCTAAGATTCCAAAATAGGAAAATAATAGTCATGAAATAATACATACCTTTGATTGGTCATTGTCAGTTTCTTCATCCTCAATCGGAATGGCATTAGGTAGTGGTAAACGAACATTTGTATGCTCTTGGTGACCTCATTCACGAAACTTCTTCATAGGACATTGGTTTGCATAATGACCATGCACACCACATTTAAAACATTCAATTGATCCCTCAGAAAGAACTTCTTTCCCTTTCCTCGAGTCAACTGGATGCTTCCTTTTTCAATGGCAGGATCTTGCTTTATGACCTTCATTTCCACATCTATAGCATATTTCTGTCCCTTTGAAACATTTTCCTAGGTGTTTCTTTCCACATCTTTGACACATAGGTTTTTGAACACACTTACCTTTATGATTATTACCTATAGTTCCGTAGGGATTTGTTTCTCGCATACATGATGCCTTATAGAAATCACCAAGGTTTAGGTGGTCAATCATAACTCCAGATAGTTGGTTGAGGATAAACACAAGAGTTCTCATTACAGCTCCCATATCATTCAGTTGCTCGCTCAGAAAACTGTCATAGTTTCCTTCACATCCACCGTTACCTTGGTGCCTGCTAGATCCAACCATTTACTAAAACCAAAAAGGTTCAGTGTGAGTATAACAACAAAACCATCATGTACTAATGAGTAAGATAAACACTAAGATATTCTTACTCATTAACTTTATCTAAAACTAGTACTCTGTCTGAAATCCTAACCATTATGGTAATGTCACTCATGCTTAAAGAATACCCTAACCTCTAAAGTTATCTAAACCGACCTCTGATACCAACTATAAGGCCCCAGCCTTAAACCTTACTTAATCTTGAGTTATTACAAGATTACAAATTGAGGATCTTTTCAGGTTTAGAATTTTAGAGAATTAGGACATAACTATTACATCTCAAAAGATTACAAAGTAGTCTCTTCTACTAAATTTCCATAAAATGAAAACTCTTAAAAAAGAAACATGTCTAGTTTCATGTTTTAGGTTGCATGACTTTCCCTTGATCCCATCCTTGACCCTATTCCACGCTAAGTCCTGTGAAAAACATTTCAAAAACTTTGGATGTGCATAAAAACTCAGTAAGGGATACACAAAGAATAAAAACTGTTAGTTTTTCAAAACAAAAAGTAAACCATGTATACTTTAACAAGGTAATACTTTTCACCTTTATGAAGTAGTAAAAACTCTTCACTGAATAAAATATCATTACGTACCTTTTTGAAACCAAAGGATTACCATAAAACTCATATAAAGAACACATAACATATTTAAAGGTAACTTTGGACATAAACATACTTAAGTGGAATAACCATACGGTCGACTCCCACACATATCACTTAATGGAATAGCCATACGACCAATTTCCATACATACTTAATGGAATAGCCATACGGCCAACTTCCATACCCAATGCATTGGAGGTTATAACGTAACCACCCGTCCTGGTATTCACGACACCACCCGTCATATGGTTTATAGCGTAACCAACCGTTAAAATGTCCAAGTACCAATATAAAATCCTAATACATAAGACCAATATAAAGGAATGATAACATTTCCACATCAGAATATATCATAATAGAATCCTTTATCAAAACCATTTTCAAGACCATTTAAAACATTTAATAAAGAGATTTCTGAATCAAAGTGTCCCATACCACCTTGAAGCTTAAAATTTTAGACCATTAATATCCATATAAATAAATCCTTAAAACCATTTTCAAAACATGGATATTAATAAGAACAAATAATTAAAACATTTAAAATGACATTTTGGTTAAAGGGGTTTTACCAAAATTAGAGACACTTGAATACAATAATTGAGGAATAACATTTAGTCAGAACTTTATAATATCATGAGAATAAAAGGATTCATGATATAATTTTCCAAAGGACAGAATATACACCATATAAGAGTGAATTGGTGCATAACAACAATGAACCCTCAATAGAAATGTCAAATGTGATGTAATCCCTTATAAAGAAGGTATCCTTAAATTATGGACAAATCAATCTCAAAAATATGTGTGACAAATATAAATACACCCAATACAAGTGGATATTAAGTGTAAAAAAAATAAAAGGTCATTCACACATATTCAATGGATGACATATTCAATGACTACAAGTTGAACCCAAAGAAATCGAAATTGGGTTAAAAAGTTCCCTTGACAGCCTAACGACATCACATCAAAATGAGTTGATGAGAGATAAAAAGTGTATCTCATCACTTGGACATAAAATTTACATCAATAAGGATATATGAGAACATATCCCAACATATCAATTTGTAAATTAAAATACCCAATAAAATAAATCTTTAAAAAAAGAGGAGGGTGAAAGGTTCCCTTACCGACTTGGGTATCTTTCAAAACATACACCCCATGAAAAAAGACAATAGATCATTGATGTAAATACTCATAAACGAAAGTATATTACACAAAGAGTAGAATAATGTGCAGTACATACACCACTCAATGGAATTTGTGGCAAATGTAGCATAAATATCACGGGAATAAATGTGAGATGAAAAATCTCTTACGAAAACTCGGCAGCATAACGACGCCACATAAAACTTCCGAATATGGATTGATGAGATCAAATAGGGTATCTCATCACATTACAATAAAATTTACAGCAAGAGGAATATAAAAGAACATCCCCCAACTTTACAAGGAGTAGTTTAAAATAAGTGACATAAAGGAGAGTACTTAAAAAGAAAGAGAGGAGTGGGATCCCTTACCTCGGGTCCGACTTGACTCGATCGTTCTTTAACGTCCTGAATAATAAACTTGAGTTAATTTCTACTTCCTTAAGAACCTTTTTCAAGTTAATTATTCCTTTTTATATCACTTATTACCAAGTCATAAACATTATGTCATCATTTAAGTTAATAATGTTCATTTTGTCGGTATTTGGTTCTTAAGTCGAAAGTGGACTTCTTACAATTACATGTTGTTCGTGTGGTCAAAGGTTCATTATATCCAGAATGAAATTCCTGATTTGGATATCTTATATATAATATATATCCAGAATATACATGTATTTATAATATTACATAATCATTTTTAGGTAAGAAATGAAATGCACCGTTCATGGAGACGGTAAGCCGTACGTATGAACGAACGCTACTTTCATTTCTTTGTCATATTAATGGAATTAAAAATAAATGAGAGGTAATATATTTTAATTACAGAATTATATTTATCATTTAGATGTATCATTCATAATATATAATAACATTAAATATATCCTTTATACCTCCCACGTATGGCATTAACGAATCACATCACTTTGAGGGGGCGGTAGTCCGCACTTCCTAAAATGAAGATATCGCGTATACCCATAATGGAAGCCATAAAGGTAAGACACAAATGAAAAATAAAGAAGCATAAGTAAAACATAAACATATTATATATCATATATAAAAATAGTGACATCATAATGGCCACCTTTAAAGGTGTTAGATGAGTATTGAACAATCATCGTTTCAGGAGGCAGAATTTCTCCATCCACGGAAACCGTATGTTCCTTAACCATTTGATGTAGTTGTGTGAGAGTGTAGCTTGAATAAATATTATAACAACATCCTAGTATATTTAAGATACTGTTGTTGTTACAAAAGAAGTAAATAAAGAGAGTTTTGGGGGGTGGAGAAGCAAAATAAAACAAATGAACATGAGAGAATGAATTACCTTTAAAAGTGTAACTCCTTTTGATTTGAGCCTAAATGCTTCCTTTGAAAGGATTCTGCCAAAAGGGAATCCTCTAGGATGAGGAGAGGGATGTGGAGAGAGTAAATGGTCAGGGTTTGGCCGAGCCAAAGGCTTGAGGTGTGTGTGAAATGAGGTAGAGGTGGGGGCCTTTTATAAGACGAGAGGAGGGGCACTTTTGGAAAGTAAGAAATATTACTTTATTTGAAAATGTTTTTCGGTTTTAAAAGGTCCCACATTGATATACTTCGTGGATAAGGTGATAAGGGTTCTAAATACACTCATCCAATTGGTTTTGGACATGTGTAGTTCATAGATTTTACATTATCTTTCCATTTTATTTAAATCGTCAAATAATGATGTCATCGAAACATCATTATTATGTCATAAATAATATATTTTATTTAATGTCTAAAAATTATAAGAAAATTATTATGATGTAGGAAATCTTATTATCTTTCCAATGACTATTTATAATCAAAATTTGGACTTGTGTAACCCCACTTAAAAACTGTTTTAGTAAAACAACTCATGTTTGTGTCAATTTAATTTTAACATTAAATAAAAATATATTATTGTCATTTTCCAACTAAAGTGGCTCCATGGGGTCCCAAAGTTGGCCCATGGCTTTTCTTGGTCGGCCATGACTCACCCAATAGGTGTAGGACAAGTGTCATGGTGTTTTCACATTCTTATAATATCATTTTTACCTTAAACTACACTAATTACCTCTAATAGCGATTAGTGAAAAAAAGTTACTATTCACCAAAAAATTATTTTCATCCCATTGAACCACATTTTACATACTAATGACAACCATGTATGTCGGATTTTCAAAATTCAATACACATTAGTGGTAAACTTTCATTTAACTGAAAAATCAGTTTGCTTGATTACCACTTAGTGGTTTCACTATTCATCAAAAATTGGAGTTTTTCAGAAAAGTACCAAAACTTCACCCTAAGCTATATTTGATATTCCGAATTCAAAAATGAAGTACATTTTACAAAATTCAAAACATATTAGTCACATTAATTAATTTAATAATTAATTCCCACTGTCAGAGCAAATAGCGTGTTTTTGTGAAACAATAAGTATCAAAAGATTGACACTAGTATAAGTCTGATTTCAAAGTGAAATTAATTCCAACGACCACTATTGGATTTCATGGTAAAAAAATATTCTAATTTAACTTTAAAACCAATTAAAAAGATAATCTAATCATATAAATAAATTAGATTAAAAAGAGGTTTTGAATTAAAATACAACATTTTACATTATTCATTAAAAAAAACTTCATCGGAAAGATACCAAAAATTTACAAAAAGTAAATTTTGATGTCCCGATTCTTAAAAAAAGTTTTATTTGGTCCAAAAGAATGTATAAGAGTGAACAAAACTATATTTAATGACGGTTCGCCATCAAAGAGGCGATAAGTGAACCTTTAGTGAAAACTAGGGAATATACGCCTAAAATTGAATTCTTTCCGTATTTTAAGCCTTTATCTTTTATTGGATAAATGTAAAAACATTTAAAAAAAATATAATCATATTTTAGTTATTTATATCCATTCCCGCCAATACAACGGATACATGTTAACTGCCATTTAAAATAATATTATTTTATTATTAGAGTGCAACGTAAGATTCCCAAGAAACTCGTTGTTGCGTGTTGGGTACGCCATCGAGCATAGTGTCCCCTTTAAAGTCATTTCAATATTTTATTCACAAATATGGATAAATATGAAAATGTCATATTCTTTATTGACCTGGGGTGTTACAACTATGGACTAAAAATTTGATACACCAAGCTTTTATAAAAATGGGTTTTTTATATTTTTAATTAAAAATAAAAAAATGGGAATGTCTCATTTATTCCATCCATTCCATTTGACCTGTTGAGGATGAACATGGGTAATTACTTCAACCATTTTTATTATATTAATACCATCCACTTTTTAGATTTCATGTATATTTCTAACTGTAAAACCCTCCCATCATGATACATTACCTCACATAATTTTCTAATTCCCATTTTTATATCATTTCCTCTAATAAACAATAGGGACTTAGAATAATAGATTTCTGGTTTTAGGTGACATAAAAAAATGGGTTCAGGTTTTCAAGGATTGGGGGGATCCCAAAATTATTTATTTAGTGTTTTCCAACAATGGTTATAACTTCTACAATGATCACTAATTGATTAAGTTAAATTATTTTATGCAATTAATTTTGTTGAAAATTAATAGGATGTTTTATGTTTATATATGTTTTATTATATTAGTTATGTATATAAGTGATAATAAAATGAGTTTTTATAATAATTTTGGTTTATTTATCCACTCGACATAAAAATAATTTTAAGGGGCTTTGGTTTTCAATGAAATTTTATTATTTCAAGTGTTTGTTGAATTGTTTCAACCATTTTAAAATTCTGGAATATATTTTTGAGGATGTATTTGACATTTTCTTGGTCTTGAATTGGAGGATGAATGGGTTTTCAATTTTTTTCCCTCAGATAGGAAACACCAAGGATCTGATGGTATTTACCCCTGAAATGTGATTATGTTTTGAAATTGTCTAGTGATTTGAAATTAAAGTATTTATTGACGTTATGATTTGATATATAAATTTTAATGACATGAAATTCCTTTTGATAGAATTTCAATGTTTTATAGAAGACATATTGGAACGATTAAATTGGATATCCAAGTGGCTATATGATACCCTCTTGAGATCCTAGTTCTGATATAGATTATAATCTTTATAAGGGATATTTTTTATCATTATGATATGGATGTAATGTTTTGGGTTGTTTCTTATGAGGGAGTTACCGATGAGATTACATTTATATTATTTTACATTATTTATCATGTGTATTGTTTGGTTTCTCACCTATTTTTAATACATTCATTAGTACATTAGGAACTGTGTTAGAAGTCATAATTTACGATAAATTATTTAAATATAGTCACTATAATGTGTCCCATATAGTTTTATGGTCTATTATTTGGTTGTTCTCCTAGGAAAACTGGTGTGAGTGAAACCAGGTGGATTGTGTTTGTTTGTATGTGTCATACACTCATTATGGTGACATGTTTTTTTCCAATTGTGTGACTATCTTAGATTAGTAGATGATGTTTTTCCATTGTACTAGAATACTCCAATATGGAATCCGTATTATTATATTATATTTATACATTTGAATCAATGACACTATGACCCATAACAGATTTTTGTTTTTTCATCTCATTTGTGATATACATATTTTTTGTTTTAATATATATTCATTTTTCATTGATTTTCTATATTAAATTTCCTCCAATGTGTTTTAATTATTTTTCAAAAAGTGGGTATAATAGGTATGTTACATATAAAATATATGGGATAAAGTAACATTTTTAAAGTGATTGGTTTCATTTAAGGAAAAGGAGTTGAGAATTTATAATGTTTTCATGTTTGTGATGTTTATTTTTAAAACATTTATTAATGAAAACAATATTTTCAATTGTATTTCAATATATTATAAAGTATGTTCATTTTCAAATGAAATATAAAAAATAATTCATATTATACTATTGTTATTTGTTTTTCATACACATTTTACACAATGTTTGTTGTTCATAGCTGTTATTCTTCTTTCCAAGTGCCATGAATTTGGACTCTATCCAGTTTTTGGAGTTTGGGTGGATCGAAAATGGTTAGATTGGGTCATGGAGTGTGGCCTTAGGATATATGGATTTTTGTTTTCTATTTTATGATTTTTTTCAATATTCTTGTATCATACATTCTGACTTGAATCATTATTTTGGTGCTTCTTATATATGAGATGCTATTTTCATTATTGTTTTGTTTTTGATTTAAATTATTCATTTCGATTGAAAACCTCAGTTAAATTTTTAATATCATTTTTAATTTATTGATAAATTATCATATGGTATAGGGATATGTCATGGAATATTTATGGGTGGAATTAGTGATGGAATAATTGTATCATATTGGTGAAATTATTACCACATGATTAGTTTCAATACCCTATAGCGAGTTTTGTACTAGGGAAATTGGGAATGATCATCAAGCCTAGCCCCATGGAATTTCAGGTTCACTATTTAGGGGTGACATGGGTTGGTAGGTTATATAAGTGGAATAATTAAATAACACACTATTTATAGTTTTCTTATTTTGAATATTTCATTTTTTTAATATTTATTTATGAGTTTTATAAACAGAATGTGTCCTTTGTTAATGCATAATATTTTTTGGGTCTATATAATGATATTTTTCTTGGGGTTAATAAATGTCTGAGTGTTATGGACCTTTATTACATAATTATTTCATATACATATTACTTATTTTTTAATATTAGTTGAATAGTATTATACATAAATTGTATTCAATTTTTTGATTAAGGATAGAATAATGATTTTTAAAGGGGACTGAAAATTCACTTTTTATTTTCAAATACACGTTAAAGGGAAATGTGAGAAACACAAAATTTAAATAACGAAGAAAACTAAATAAAACAAAGTCATTGTTGAATGATAGATTGATCATACTAGAATAATTATACCAAAAAAAATTCTAGTAATGAGTGTTACCTATATGTCTTGATCATCCTTTATACTGTCTTCAATGTGGCATTGCAGATTATCCTAGGTTTTATTGTACTCATCCTTAATGTTATTCCCTTCACTGATCCCTTTGACTATTATAAGATTATGATTGTAAATATATGAACACTAGTCACTATTAGTGATCATGCATATCAGTATTTTCAAAAATGTACATGCTTCATATTTTGTGGATTTAATTATAAGATCATTTTCCATTAATTCTTATCCAGAGTGAAGAGAAGTTCTGAAGCATGATTAAGACCAACAAACAAATCACTTATATGTCATGTAGCCTCCCCATACAACAAAACATCCTCAGAGTGTAGTGGTAAATACCCATATTGTTCTACCTCCTTCTCTTTTTCATCCACCTCGGAGACCAAAATGATTTATGAAATATCCTTATCCCATGTAAACTCATTATATAATCACTTTTTCTTGTGACACATTCTTATTGATCATCCATACTTCCTCCCACTTTTTGAACCTCATGTAACTTTGTGATACAACTTTTTTGGTTGAATGTGTCTCAGTTGGACTAGGTTAGAATGATTTGTTTGTATGCATGTTGGATTTATTCTTCATGGAAAAAATGAAATTATTTGGGTCCCTGTTTTCTTTATTTACCTTTTTCTTCCATGGGATTTGTAGGAATTTAAAATATTATACCATTGAATTATCATCTATGGTAAGTCTCTCAGTTTATGACTCGACTCTAATTGGTCATTTGGTAATGGTCTCTACCCACCCATCATCACTTAGGATATCAAATTAGTTGTTCAGGCTTAGATAGGACATGGTCTCTTATTAGTTAGACCCATATTTAATATTCAATGATCTATTGGAGTAATGGTTCACTCATTATTGTCTTGAATCTCTATATGTATTTCTTCACGAGTCAGTTTTCTCACCCCTTCAAATTTTATACCACTACTTGCCCGTACAACCATTTGTAATTGCATGGATTTAAATTCATTGGGCAATCATCACATAAATAAATGATTCCCAAAATGTATAAAGTGGGGTTTTAATAGGCATGGGATATCCCATATTTATTCTCGATTGGTTAAAAATATCCCCAACTATCATGCTTTCATATGTTCGTTTTTCAAAAATTATATCCTCTTTAGATTGATCTATGGAGAAAACCCGTGGTGATGGCTAAATTGGGACTTCATTAGAACCAGCGACATTATTTCTACCTCCATAACATGCATTCATCTATGGCCTACTCCTAAAAACTATAAATAAAAGACCCAATTTCATGCACGTAGACAAAAAAATAGATCATGACTGTAAAAAAACCTAATACTTTCATTGAACTTTTTCCCTAACTGTAAGCCAAACAAAATCTACTGGCCTCCAAGAAACATCCACTTCTACATAGATTTCAGAAGATACATGATGAAAAACCAACCTATTTTAACAGTAATATCATACAAATATTCAAAAAAAATCATAACATATTTAAAATTCGAGGATTTCGAAAATATAATGGACATTTTGGAAGGCTAACCCAAATTTCCTTTTTTATGACATCACTCTTTAGGTGGATGTTTATGGAGCACATGAAATGAATGAACTGAGATATATTGCAGATGCAGGGAGAACTGGGACATGCTATGATATTTCTGATCTCAATTGAAAAACAAATCATGATATTCCTGTGGACATGTAAACCCACTGTTGAACGGTCCTGTAAATACTAGATCTTGAATACATGCCTTTTGAATGAAAATTAATGATAAGTATTTTTAAAGAACTAGTACCTTCAGTATCTTGCTATAAATTGGGAATTATTTTTCCTAATAAAATATTAATATAAATAATTGGTTTATCCTAGGAACCTCACATGGATTCTCTATTTTTCTAAAGATATCATCTATGTGTAATAAAAGATCTTGAAATAGAGACTATATAAATAGTGAATAACTAGGGAAATAAATCAATGAACTATTAAAAATGAAGTCATTAAAATTAATACATCCTTAACTAGAATGTGTCATATACATCTAATAATATAATATATAAAAATTATATATGCCTTTAAAAAATGGATAATTAAGATAAGAAGAAAATATGGATTAAAATATGTAAATGGCTAATATATATGTGTAAAATATAACCAAAATGAAAAAATAACAGACATTATATAAATTTCAAATTTTGAACATATCTCAATTATCAAGTCCTCTAAAATTGAATAAATGATATTAGGTATCCATTATCTCATAGTAGTGATTTTTTATTATATAAATTTTATAATACAATGTTTACATATGAACGAAGAGTATATATAGTGTGCGAGTAAACATCTAAAAACGATTCCACCACATACACTATTTATTAAATTTTCAAAAAAAAATTCTAGTAATTCTGAATTAAATATAGTTGTATAATTTTTATATTTATATTAAAAAAAGACTCATGATTTTTCACATTTATATCTTTTATTTAAAAGAAACAAGTTATCCGTGTGAGTAGAAATATAAAATTATATAATATAAGGCTTTAATTAAAACAACATATAATAAAGATATAGTCATAGAACCATGTAATAGTTTTTAAAAACATAGTATAATGAATACTAGGGTCTCCATATTCAATATTTAACTCATATATGCATATTAAATCTGTTAGAGTATAATTCATAATGATTGGTAAGGTCACTACTCTGTGAATAATATAATGTTGTGATATGTCCCAAATGGAATCGTATAATTCATGATAATAAACTATACCATTTAATCCATTATGTAATATATTATAGGTTATATGATAAATAGTTCATAATATCAATATAGTTGATATATGTTTCATTTGAATCCCATTAATGTTAAAAGTAATTTTAATAATTTTCCAACAATATATAATTTTAAATAATTTAATTAATGTGAATAAATAAAAAAATCGACCCACCTCCAAATTACCTTTATGAAAGAAAAAAATTTACAATTATTGATAATCAATGAAAAATAAAATATTTTGTAAATATATTTCCAAAATACGAATAGATAAAATATTGGGAGAAAAACTTCATAGTGAAAACATATTAAACAATAAAAAAGTACATTACCTTTGAAAATATAAAAAAAATATTCCCAAATTAATTATTATTCATATCATGTCATTATATTGAATGAAATCTCATGATTTCATTATGAAACTATAACAAACATTTTTACGAACATAATGTGTGAAATATTTACATAATTGTAGAATTTATTCATTTTATGAAAAACATACATGATGGAAAAAATTAACCAAGATAAAACCATCAGTTTTTCACCACATGAGAATTATAGATATCATATGTAGTTTTTATATCAATCAAACCAGAATTTAATTTAATCCAGAACAAATGGGTTAATAAATAATAGAATTTAAAAGAGTCACCTAACAGTATTGTATGAATCTAATAAAAAAATATGTTATTCAAGAAAATGTGATGAATATAGATCCTTAGAAGATAATTGGAATATTTAAATATGGAAAAAATCACTAGATAATTTATCTAAGAGGAACCTTAGGATACCATTGAATGTATCAGGTATGGTCATGATAATTTATGGAGAAGAGGATGAGGTTTATAGTTACATACATAGACGTAATAATATAATGATATAAAAACACCAAGAGAGAATTTTTTTGGAAGAGAGGAAGCAAAGGATGTCAATCTATGTGATCATAAAATATATTTAAAAGATTAATTATCATGGGATTGATTAATATGATACTTGTAAAAATTAAAAAATATAAATTTTTTTAAATATTAAATTTTTTTTGGTGATTAGGTTTTCCAATCATAAACCAACCTTTCATTTCATTTTTTAACCTCCCCTAATCTACTTTTTTGGCAAGCATGGTTTTTGTAATCACAATCCAAAATATTTATTTGTAAAAATTTCATCAAATTTATCATAATTGCACCTAAATTTTAAATGAATTATATATAACCTATAAATAAAAATTCTTACACTTGAATGTAACATTTTACGGGTCACATTTTTCTCAACAATGTCACCTTTTAATCGGAGAATGTATTTAAAAAGTTTAATGATGATATAAATTTATGATCCCACTTCCACCTCCATAGTTATTATCACTCACATGTTTCATGAGAATAAATTATATGTAATTTCAAGCTAAAAACTAATGGAATTATTTTTCCCTATAACACTTTATTGTAATGGTCAATAATTTGGATAAATATTTCAACTATTCATGAAAAAAGTTCTAAATCCACCAATATTAAATTGAAAATATAAGAGGGATTGAGATAACACTACTTCTACCTTATGAATTAATGTTATCTTGTAAGGTAGTATTAATTGGTAAGCTAATTTTTTCAACTTCCAATACTATAAAAAATTCAATACATATATTGGAATAATAAAAACTCATTTCCATAGACATATATGACCTAATAAAGGGAATAACATTGGAAGCTTGATTATGAACAGAGACATATAGTTGTCTTTAATGATGATCAGTTTAAGCTTTCTGATGTCTTTGAGATATCTAAATATGCTTTGGAATAAGTATATTTTTTCCATCTGTTTCACTATACTCAAACCCATTAGTTATTATTCAGTGATAACATCCCAACATTGTGGGGATTTAATGGGTTATCCATATAACAATACAATGGGAGAAAACCTTATCTATTATATTTGTATATATTGATATATATAGTTTAAACTAATGAGATATGGTCATCCCATGACATAAAAAATAAAAAATAAAAAAAATTATCAATAAAAAATTTGATTAGTATTTATTTTTTATGATTAATTTGATGATTATAAATCATTCTTAGTTTAATGTCACATCCCATAACTACATGTTGGACTTTCTAGAATCGAGTTATCAAATAAGAATCCCTATAAAAAATTATTTTAAAAAGCACAATTTGATGTTTTTAAATCTTAAGCAGGTTTAACATCCAATGGTATTTTACCATTGTGATATATTTTATCTATATAAAATCAAATTTCTTAATCTTATATGTGATTAAAAAAAGATACTTATTTCATTAACAAGTATGAGGTAATATTCTAATTAAATATATGGATATATCATCCCATTACATGTAATAATAGGAAATTAGTTAAGCACGTTACTCTATATTTAATACACCATAAAAACATTTTGTAAACATATGCTTTTATAAATATATTTAATAATATCCTAGCAGATACTAGGCTATAAAAAATTTCATTACATATCATAATTATTTTTTGTTTCACCAAGATGGACTACACTTTCAGAATGATTAAACATTTTCATCACTTCCATAATGAATGAGGTGGTAAAGAGTGATTCCTAATACAAATGAAACCATCATAAGATATATACCATTTATTGTATATCTCCCCACCATTTAAAACTATTCTATTAGATTCAAATTCTTGATAAGAGGGTTAATTGAAATGAATTATTTGAAGAAAATAAGGGGTAATTTCATGTTAAATGAGCATATCTCATCTTTATCCTCTTTCACATAAAAAATAATTTCTATAATGAGACTTATCAAATTCAATTAATTATTAGAGTATTTTATTTCCTATAATAAAATAACATAATTAAGATCATGTATGACTACATTTTCCATTCCGGGTGTATATATATGGTCAAAATAAAACTTTTTGACACTCTACCCATCCCCTCTACCATACGTAAAAATATTTATACAATATTATATAACAAAAAATATTATGACAAGTATGCACCATAAGGTTCACGGGAAATATACAGTTCAAAAAAAAATTAGGTCATTCATAAACACTTTTAACTCATGGTATTAGGTTTACTAAATTCCCGTGATAAGACATAACTTGTGAAACCCATATTTCACTACATGTCCATATGCATTATTTAAAAACATAACACCATGTGGAATCGTTTTAATTGGCTATAGACAATGAGGCTGTCATGACCCCCTCCCACCAAAGATGCCCCTCCTGAGCTAGCAACAGTGAAAGGGAGATAATGACCCCTAAGCCCCGCCTCCAGTAGGCCCTAGGGTGGCGCCTAACACCATGTGTATGCATTTTCACAAATATAGGAGGCATTACCCTTTTTAATATTTATGATTAGAAAATAGGACAAGTCAACCACCAAAAAGGAAAAGAAAATGTGAATAGAAATAAACCCAAACCAATCCCACATTCATGTTTAAATAGTTTTGAAACAAGGTACATGTACAAGAAAGCTCAAAAAGTACAATACCAAAAGAAACAAGAGTATAGAAAAATACAACAACTCCAACTGTCCCAACTAGTAGGTTTCCACATAGCCCCGGTAGTCCTCCTAGAAACCTAAATGTAAACGTAGGGTGATCATACAAGTATACGCATTAGGGAAACCTAAAGCTCTCATGTACAAAAGGGGAGACATCCTAATGTCCTGTGAGAACAACAGAAGAAACCAAAAACCAATCAAGGAATTATATCCACCCATCCTCACAATCCATGCTCACCAGAACACAAAACAACAGGTAGTAGTAGTATATATAATAACAAGACTATTGGGTACCCTACACAATTTTCACCCACTAGTTAGCTAATCTTCTAACAGCGAACGTCCTAACGCTATGACACTCTTCCCGCCAGCACAAACCTGGGCCTCAGAACCACGTAACCCACCCGCACACACCTGGGCCTCACAACTGCATACCCCACTCGCACACACATGGGCCTCAAAACCACGTATCCCGCCCGCACACACATGTGCCTCACAACCATGTATCCTGTCTGCACACACCTAGGCCTCATCCCGAAGGTTCTTGAGAAATAGTAAAACATGCCGAAGAGTCCTGGGCTAAAACCACGCCAAACGAAACCTACCCGAAGAGTCTTGGGTGTAAGGTTTCCTCAAGCCATCATAGCCTTAGGAAGAAGGAGCCAAAAGGAGCTAGTAACTAAGGGAAAAACACCATCTCCTATGTAATGGGAGTGTTCGGCACTAAGTGATCATCATTGGTGGGGTGTGATAAAACACAATGATATATATATATATATATATAACAAACACTCAGCCCAACCTATGGCTTTTAAACAGAGAACTGAGCATGTGCCTCGGCACTGCTACTACGAAGCATGCATTCAAAAAGCAACCCCAACCACATTAAGGTTTTCGTGTTTCAACAGAATCAGTTTATTAGTTCCTTGACTACTGGGATACTATCCACAACCAACCACATCGATCTTTCGTAAAACATATCCCTACCATCACAAATCAAGTTAAGAAAACACAAGCAACACAAACAAGTCCTTATTATTAACCAACCAACCCCATTAATTATTATTCACATTCCATTACCATTCCCCGCCATTCATTAACACCCCACATTCATTTATTATTCAAAACTCATAGTTCGATCACATTCAAACCCATCCCTGTAGCTCCACTACCAACCACCAAAACCGCAACCACACCGTACATCATCATCCCTTGATACAATTTATCGCAGCCCCACTGCCCATCACCAACAAAGCATTCACACAAACCCAAAAACAGGACAACTGCAGCCCTGCTGATCACCCGGTCCACGAAAACCCACAAAACACTCCCTTTACATAAAATAACCCCAAATAGCACCCACATGATTATTATTTTATATTAGTTCAACTGGGGTGATCACCCAAGCATTCCAAATTTTCATTTAGTTAGCCAACTTTATGTGATTAACCAATTGAAACATTCCACAAAGCATCCATCCATAAATGGTCTAGAAAGATAGGGAATCATTTAATTGTGCATGCAAAGGCCCCCAACGACCGTGATTTTTAGTAGGCATAAGCATATTCAATTCACAACATAATATCACTGGTTATAAATAATGTAACTGCAATAAAAAACATCCCATCCCCATTATATATTCCAATTATTATCTTTATTAAACCAAGTCAAAAGTTTTTCATGCAAACAAGAGGACACCCACCCTGTATGATGCACAATTTTGAGAGAAAAAGGTATGATCCCTACCTCAACAGGTTCTGATCGCAACGCTCCCCTGGATCAAATTTAGAAGATGTCCGTCTGCGTCCGTCACTTCGGGAAGAACCCGGATAAACCACTTTTGGTGGAATCAAGGAAGGAAGGGCTGAATGGAAGGAAAAAATCCAACCTCAAAAGTTCCACCTCGCTGTTATGATCCAGTGGCCGCAGACAGATCGTAAATCAGAGCTTGGACGAAGAAGTTATGGAAGAAAAGTGCCTTCGAGTCTCTTGGGAGAGCTCTGCTCGAGGGAAAGGGGAGGATAGGATTAGTGGAAAATGAGGAGAGTAACCCTCCTTTTATAGGCGAGAAAAAAATAAAGTACACGACATGTACTTTATCTTACACGGCGTGTATTCGGCCATTTCACACGGTCACCACTCGGCTTCCAACATGTCCTTCAACGGGGAACGTGGACGTTGACTGGTCAACACACGGTTTGTGGGAAACGCGTACGCGGGGAGGGACTACATGGTGTGTACCCATTTATTTCATGTGGCAAGGACACGACATCAACACGGCACATGACCATTGACTGTTCAACACACTGTTTGAGGGTAACCCATAGGTGGGGAGGGACTACACGACATGTATTATGGGATACACAGCGTGTACCCATTTATTTCACGATGCAAGGACACGGCCTTCACCACGGGGTATACCCGGTGAGGGGGTACATGGCGTGTACTCACACTACACGGAGTGTACTTACAAAAAATTCTGGAAAGTGTGGGAAATGTCCATTTTACCCTCCAGAACACTTCGTGACCTTCTTTTTGACAAGGGAAAGGGTCAGAGAGGTCCATACCATTACATCAGACACCTCTTAAAACATTCTCATCCCTAAGAATTCAAAACCAACCAAGAGGAACCCAACAAGATACCTCTTAGGGTTCTCGTTATAATAGGAACCCATCCAAAGACCGTAATTATAGGTGTTAGGAATTCATTTTCCTATGTCGAGATATTATCCAATTTAGGCGGCACTGACTCATCTGCACGGGTTTAACCGCATCATATTAATGTGTGTCGATTAAGAATCGGTTCTTCCAACTTCCATACATTAGTATTTTTCAACTCACACTTCCCCCAACACCGCACAACCAACACACTACCCGAACACGTGGTTGGGGAAATTCCTTCTCATATGTCGATATATTATCCGCTATAAGTGGCACTGACTCCCCCACATGGGTTTAATCGCATCTGAATTAATGTGTATCGATTAAGGATCAGGTTTTTCCCTTCCCCATAAACGCAGACATGTTATATACTTTAAGAGAACAAGGAAAAAAAGGTCTCACAACCGACATGCCAAGCATTCCATATATCAAAGGTACATAGTATTACATCAAAACAAATCTCAAAAGAACAAGGCAAAACAAAATTAAAAAAAAACTCCAGGTCTTGAGCATGCATCTGGGTCTCCCACTCCCATGTTCTCTCTTTGTGGCCTCCATCCCTCCACAACACACTAACCAATGGGATGGTTCATCCATGGAGCACCTTCTCTTTACGATCATCGATTCTGACTGGTTGTTCCTCGAAGTTCATGCCATCTCCAATATCTAACTCTCCCTAGTCAATAATGTGAGAGTCGTCGTGTAAGTACTGATGAAGCTGGGAGAGGTGAAAGATTTCATGCACCTTCTCCAACTGAGGTGGTAGGGCCAGCTGATATGCCACCTCGCTGACTCACCTCATCCCCTCGAAAGGTCCGATGAACCTAGGGGAGAGGTTACTCCCCTTCCCAAACCTCCTCTTCCCTCATCGATGGGAAACCTTCAAGAACACATGATCTCCCATCTCAAACTCAAAGGGACTCCTATGAAGATCTATATAAGACTTTTGTCGGTCCTGATCCGTCTTCATCCTTTCACTCAAAAGCTGGACTTTCTCTGTGGTGCTCTGTACTACCTCTGGGCCATGAGATCCTGTCTCACCAACCTCTGCCTAGCAAATGGGTGAACGACATGTTCTTCCATACAAACTCAAATGGTGACATGCCAATAGTATCGTGGAAGCTGTTGTTTTAGGAAAACTATACTAAAGGAAAGTTTCACACCCATGATCCTCCAAAATCCTAAACGCATGCTCGCATCATGTCCTCCAATGTTTGGATAGTCCACTCTTTTAACCCATCGGTCTGGGGGTGGAAAGCAGTGTTAAGGCGTAGCTAGGTGTCAAAAGCATGTTGTAACCCTCTCCTTACTTGTGAGGTAAACTGAGTATCCCGATCTGAGATGATAGTCTTCTCAACTCCTTGAAAACTCAACACCTCGTCTATGTACCTCTGTGCTAAGTTACTCACCAGGCCCGATGCCTTAATTGTTAAGAAGTGAGCTGATTTCGTTAGTCGATCCACCACTACCCAGATAGCATCATAACCACCCTGAGGTGTGGGTAGTCGTGTGACGAAGTCCCCAGAGATTTCATCCCACTTCCACTCAGGGAAATCGAAAGGATGAAACAAACCACAGGGAACACAGTGTTCAGTCTTTACTTGATGACACACTAGGAACTTAGCCACAAACTCTGCCACTGCCCGTTTCACCCTGGGCCACCAAAAATATTCCGTCAGGCCTTGGTACATTTTTGAAACTCCCAGATGTACCGCCAAGGATGAGCTATGGAACTCAAAGAGAACTCCATCACGCATCACCTCCGGAACAAACAACCTTCCATGGAAAAGCATCTGATGTTGGCTATCCTCTGACAATCCTTCTGGATCATTTCACAGATCGACACGATCCCACATTAGTTCCGCCTTGGAGTCCCCCCATTGAGACTCTTCCTCCTGCTGCAACAAGGAGGACTGCACCGCCATCTAAAACAAACATCCTCTAACACCCTCTACCATTGCATTCAAATGCAAGGCACCAACTCTCCCATCACCCTCCAAGAATCCGTGGATTATTAAACCACTTCCTTATGCAACTTCGTGCTCAGGGCATCAGCCACAACGTTTCCCTTACCTTTAGTGTAATAGATCTCGAAGTCATAGTCTTGGGGAAACTCGACCCATCTCCGCCGCCGCATGTTCAAGTCACACTGGGAGAAGATATAACGTAAGCTCTTGTGATCTGAGAAGACCAAAAAGAGCTCTCCAAAGAGGTAAGGTCTCCACAAATTCAGTGTGAACACTACAGCTGCAAGCTCCAGGTCATGGGTGGCATGGCTACGCTCATGAGGGCGCAAATGCCTAGAACCATAACAGATCACACCCTTCATCTTCATTAGTATGCACCCCAAACCAAGTCCAGAAGCATCACAAAAAACCTCATACAACAACCCTTCCTCTGGAAACCTGAGTACGGGAGCACTGACCAACTTCTCCATTAGGTAGTCGAAAGATTTCATGCCCATCTTGCTCCATAGGAAGACCTGGTTCTTCCTAGTAAATGCTGTTAATGGAGTAGTAACTTGAGATAAGTCTAAAACAAACCTATGATAATAACATGCCGACCCTAGGAAACTACGAACTTCTGCCACGCTCATGGGTGCTGCCCAAGAAAAAACATCCTCTTCCATCGACAGGTCCACCGACACTCCATGCTGAGACACCACGTTCCCAATGAAGTGTACTTCTTGCGTCAAGAACTTACACTTTGACAATTTCCAGTAAAGCTGGTGGTGTCGACGGACATCCAAGACTTCCCTGAGATGCTCAATGTGCTCCTTCTCTATTCTTGACTAGATCAGGATTTCATCGATAAACACATCTATGAACCGGTCTAGGAACTCTCGGAAGACAATGTTCATAAGTCCCATGAACACAACTGTTGCATTCGTAACTCCTAACAGCATCACTACAAACACGAAGTGCCCATACCTGCACCAGAAAGCTGTCTTCAAGATGTCACTGTCCTTTACCCTTAGCTGATGATATCTAGATTGTAGATCAATCTTAGAAAACCAATATGCTCCCCTCAGTTGGTCGAAGAGATCATATATCCTTGGAAGGGGGTAACGGTTCTTGAACATTACCTGATTCAACCTCCGGTAGTCTATGCATATCCTTAGACCACCATCTGCCTTCTTTACGAACAAAACTGGAGCACCCCTTGGTGACATGCTTGGTAAAACATAACCATTATCCATCAGATCGTCAATCTAAATCCGCAACTCCTGAAGCTCCGAAGGTGCCATACGATAAGGGGCCATCGAAATATGATGGGCACCAGGCTGTAAGTCTATCCCGAACTCAACATCACATCGGGGGGGGGGGGGGGTAGAGTCACAACCTCCTTAGGAAAAACATCGGGAAACTCCCCAACAACCTCTGGGACATCTATCACCTCTGTATCAGCTGAAAACACTGATAACCCGCCTAACAAGGAGAAGAGACGATTCACATGCCAACTTCCTACTTGATATCTCCTCTCGCAAACAAAGGATACACGCTTCCCATCCACGTCGGAGAACATGACTGTTCTTCGGAAGCAGTCGATAATGACACTAACAGAAAACAACTAGTCGATGCCTAGGATGACATCGTATGAATGGTTCTGTAGAAAAATAAGATCCCCACTAGATTGATGTGGTCCCAAAGTCATCCCACATCCCCGGAAATCACAAGATACGCTTGTATGACCTCCAACTGGTGTACTCAGTACCAGGGGTACAGAAAGTCTCTCTACGTCTAGACCCAAAGCATGGGCTAGACTGGGTTCAACAAATGAGTGTAAAGCTCCTAAATTGAACAAGGAAAAAAAGACAGTGCTGAATAAACAAATCGTACCTCATACCACCTCTGGTCCTGCTGGAGCTGCCAAGTCTGCTGCGTGCAGCTGTCCACTCCTTGCTCCTCAACCTATCTGATGTCTTCCACCTCCTTGACCACGCCCTGGTCAAAGTCCTTGAGGAGCACCCTATGGTTGAACTATTGCAAAAAAGTGTTCCCTCAGATAAGCATGGTCCTACTACTGCTGTAAGTGCCTCGCAAGAAACTGGTGTTGCTGAGGTGGGCGTCGAGCATGCCCACCTCCACCGTACTGACCTCGGTTCGGGCACCGACTCTGAATGTGACTGAAACCTCCACAAGAGAAATACTTTGGTCCTGGGCACGTGAAAAAGGGACACGGACCTGAAGATCTAAACTGGAACTGCTGGGGCCTGCACCCCACTATCATGAACCTGGATGGTCTCATCGTAGGAGACCTTCTTCTAACTAACTTCCCCTTGGAAAAACCTGGATGGATCCCCTCACGTAGTGCACCTCCCTACGAGTGCATCCTCTCTGGAACCTCTACCTTCTTCTGTACTACCTTGTACTTTGGAAGGGTGAAGGGGGTTATAGCATACTGGATAGAAGGACGAAGGGTCTCCTCCAAACATCTCACCCAAGACTCCTCATCTGGAAAGAGTTCCGGAGAAAAGCGTAGGAGATCCCTGAACTTGATCCCCAACTCTCACACTGACATACTCCCCTACTGAGGGTGAGTAACTCCTACTGCTTATCCTCCTTGATCATGGAAGAAAGGAATTACTCTCGGAATTCCTTCTCAGTGTAAGACCACAGAAACTCGGCCTCTATCCTCTCTCCGAGGTAGAGCATCCACCACTGTCGCGCCGCACCTCTCAGCTAACTGACTGCTAGGGGAACCCAATACTCCCTCATAGCACAGATCAAAGTAAAAGCGATCCCTAGATCCTCAAGCCACCCCTCTTTCATTATATTATATGTACTACCCTTGTAATTATTGAGTTTTTTTCCGCAGGGAAGAACAGAGAGTCTTCTGCCACATGTTATCTTCCTCCTCTCGATCAATCCTCAACTGATCGACCACCTGAATCTGCAAGGCCTTGGCCATCTGAGTCACCTGAGGATGACAACCAGGTGCCATAGTTGTATGGTGAACAAAGATCACATAATCCCAAGTAGTAAGGAATTTCTTCAAGGTTTTATTTTATCACATTATTTCAATTTCTATCCCAGAACACCCAAATCAAGTAACACACAATCATGATGATGCATGTACCTTCCCTAGGGTCTTTACCCTGCAATCAATGTAGTCTCACTTGGTTGTTTAGTAGGCTCAGAGTCCTTTCATCAGATCATGGGGGGCCCTAAAATCCTGTGTCCTAGCCGGTCTTTCGTGGCCTATGTCACACACCATGATCAGCCAACACTGTTTCCCTACCATCCCATGCAATCCTATGTGTGCCTAACTCTAGACTTCATCCTATCTCTCAACCTTCACCTCTGATACCATTTGGTCATGACCCCCTCCCACAAAATATTCCCCTCTTGAGCTGGCAATGGTGAAAGGGAGATAATGACCGCTGAGTCCCGCCTCCAGTAGGCCCCAGGGTGGCGACTAACACCAATGGTATGCGTTTTCAAAAATATTGGATACATTACCATTTTTAATATTTAGGATCGGGGAATAGGACATCTCAACCATCGAAAATGAAAAGAAAAAGTGTATAGAAATAAAACCAAACCAATCCCATATTCATGTTTAAATTGTTATGAAACAAGGTACAAGTACAAGAAAGCTCAAAAAGTGCAATACCAAATGTAACAAGAGTACAGAAAACTGCAACAACTCCAACTGTCCCGAATAGTAGGGCCCCGCACGGCCCTGGTAGTCCTCATGGAAACCTGAATGTAAACATAGGGTGAGCATACAAATATACTCAGTAGGGAAACCTAAAGCTCTCGTTCACAAGTGGGGAGTCATCCTAATGTCCCGTGAGAACAACAGAAGAAACCAAAAACCTATCAAGGAATTATATCCACTCATCCTCACCAACAACGCTCACCAAAACACAAAACAACATGTATTAGTAGTATATATAAGAACAAGAGTATTGGGTACCCCACACCATTTTCCCCCACTACTTAGCTGCTCTTCCTAACGGTGAACATCCTGACACTACCACACTCTTCTCGCACGCAAACACCTAGGCCTCAAAACCACGTAACCCACCCACAGACACCTGGGCCTCACAACCGCATTCCCCACCCGTACACACCTAGGCCTCACAACTGCGTATCCTTCCCACACACACCTGGGCCTCACAACCACGTATCCCGCCCGCACACACCTGGGCCTCATCCTAAAGGTTCATGGGAAATAGTAAAACCTGCCCAAAGAGACATGGGCTAAAATCACCCTAATTGAAATCTACCTGAAGAGTCTTGGGTGTATGGTTTCCTCAAGCCATCACAACCTTGGGAAGAAGGAGCAAGAAGGATCTAGTAACTAAGGAAAAAACACCATCTCCCATGAAATTAGAGTGTTCGAAACTATGTTCCCAACACGGGTGGGGTGAGATAAGACACAAAGATATATATATAAATAAATATATATATATATATATATATAACAAACACTCAGCCTAACATATGGCTTCTAAATAGAGAACTGATCACGTGGCTCATCACTGCTACTACGAAGCAAGCATACAACAAACAACCCCAACCCCATTTAGGTTTTCACGATTCAATAGAATCAGTTTATTAGTTCCTTAACTACTGGGAAACTATCCACAACCAACCACATCAATCGTTCGTAAAACATATCCCTGCCATCACAAATAAAGTTAGGAAAACACAAGCAACACAACCAAGTCCTTATTATTAACCAACCAATCCCATTAAATATTATTCCCATTCCATTACCATGCCCCAACATTCATTAAATCTCCCACTATCATTTGTTATTCACAACTCATTGTTCAATCACATTGAAACCCATCCCTGTATCCCCTCTTCCAACCACCAAAACTGCAACCACACCATACATCATCATCCCTTGATACAATTTATCGCAGCCCCGCTACCCATCACAAACATAGCATTAACACAAACCCACAAACAATCCAACCACAACACCACTGCTCACCCGATCCATGAAAACCCACAAAACACCCCCTTCACATAAATTAACCCCAAACAGCACCCACATGTTTATTATTTCAGTTTAGTCCACCGGGGTGATCACACAAGGTTTTCAAATTTGAATTTAGTCATCCAACATTATGTGTTTCACCAATTTCCACATTCCATAAAGATTGCATCCATAAATATTCTAGAAAGATACTGAAAAATTTAAGTGTACAAGAAAAGGCCCCCATCGACCATGATTTTTAGTAGGAATAATCCTATTCAATTCAAAACATAATATCACAGGATATAAATAGTGTAACTACAATCACAAACTTCCCCTCCCAGTTATATAAGCCAGTTATTATCTTTATTTAACTGGTTCAAAAAAATTTCATGTAAACAATAGGAAACCCACATCACATGATGCACATTTTAGAGAGAGAAAGGTATGATCCCTACCTCAACAGGTCCTGATCACAACGCTCCCCCGGATCAAATTTAGAAGATGTCCATCGGTATCCATCTCTTCTAGAAGAACCCGGAAAAATTTCATTGGGTAGATGTTGGTAAGGAAGGTTCGAAAGGAAGGCAATAGATCCAAGCTCAGAAGTTTCGCCTCATCATTACGATCCCATGCCCGCTGACAGATCGTAAATCGGAGCTCGGACGACGAAGTTATGGAAAAAAAGAGCCTTCGAGTCTCTTGGGAGAGCTCTGCTTGAGGGAAAGGGTAGGAGAGGGTGGTTGAAAATTAGGAGAGGACCTCTCATTTTATAGGAGAGAAAAGCTAAAGTACACAATGTGTACATTATAATAATGGCATGTATTCGACCATTTCACACGGTCACTATGCGGCTTCCTACACACCCTTCAATGCGGAACACAGACATTGACTGGTCAACACATGGTTTAAAGGAAATGCGTACGCAGGGAGGGACTTCACGGCGTGTAGTATGGGATACAGGGCATGTGCCCATTTATTTCACGCAGAAAGGACATGATATCAACATGGAACATGACCGTTGACAGGTTAACACAAAGTTTGAGGGTAATACAGAGGCGGGGATGGATTACATGACGTGTAGTATGGGATACACGGTGTGTACCCATTTATTTCATGAGGCAAGGACATGGCCTTCAACACGGGTTATACCCGGTGAGGGGATACACGGAGTGTACTCACACTACACAGCGTGTACTTACAAAATATTCTGGAAATTGTGGGAAAAGTCCATTTTACCATCCATAACACTTCATGACTTTCTTTTTGACAAGGGAAATGGTTGGAGTAGTCTGGACCATTACAGAGCTTTTACCCTAGTAATACAAGATCCTACTTGGAATCCAAAAATACCCTAGATCAAATTTGGGATTAGGTGAATTCCCATGGTATTGTAGCAGTACTGTAGCAGCAGTGACACTATAGTGGTGGAGGGACTGTAGTAGGTTCTGTAGGGGGGTGGTACTGTAGTCACACTCGTACTATAGCATTACTATTCAATGTGGGGTTGTTTGGGCCAAAAAATGGGCTTCCTTGCCTTGTATTCAAGCCACGTGTCCTTGGGCCTTTAGGCTAGCTAATGGTTCACCCTCTACCCAGTCTAAAGTGTTCTTTGCATTCAAATAATAAATTGATACTTTGGTTCCAAAAAATGACTATATAACCTTCTTTGATTACATAATAATTAGATCAATGGAAAATTGTATCATTTACTCTAATTACTAAAATGATTCATAACATTCTTGAATCTATTCAAACTTCACACCCCAATGATTGAGGGAAATCAATGTTGATACAATCATTGAGAAATGTTTAAAAAAATCATGTAGTATCCTTAATTATCCAAGAAACAGCATGTCCTGATGTTTTGGTTTGGAACATCCCATGATATAATGATTTTTTCCTTCTTATGATCATATAAAATTCAACATTTTTAATCTACGATAATAATGAACAATAATTTTTTGGATCCAAAATTCATATGTAGGTAAAATTTAATAGATCTAGTAGTCTTAAAATAATCACAATACAATCGTCTTGTGATAGTTATATTCATCATCAAATTTTTGTTTACACTAAGATGTAATCCAAAGATACCATTATAGAAGAGTTGTGGTATCAATAAGAAATTCTAATTTTTAAGGATCGTAATGATTGATGTATATTGTTTCTATCCAAACAATATCATAAAGAACACGAACAAACCATATCTTTCTTTAATGGTGTTATTTGGTATACTAAAAACATAAATTTGAGGTGATGATTCCCAAACATGATATCAATCTTTGAGAAACATTTTTATCATTTTTATTAATGAATGGTCTCATCAGTAAGGGGAATATAGATTTTCTTCATTATTTTCCCTTGATATGTAATGAATCGTCCCCCAGGTCCCATATTGTGACTACCCCAGGCCCGCCATCCATGGGCCAGGTGTGGGTGAGTAGCATTAGAAATGCATATCCCTGGAAAGTGAAGTAATTTTCATAAAACAATCACACACAAACAGAGGAAAAAGTTCGCAAAAATAACAGAATGCAAGAATAATGTTACAACCACAACAAAAAACTCAAATGAGTGTAAAATTAAGTAATTAATGTAAAAGGGATGGAATATAATCCCAACTAAAATAAAAGTATTTAGAAAAAAAGGAAAAATAGCTCCAAAGGTTGACTGCCAAGTATCCTACATAAAGGGTTCATACATCTCGTCAATGCGGCTCTCCACCTCAACCGGTCACCTCTATTCACCGTTATGTCCTGCATAACCGAGTGTCAGTCAAAGCTACCCACCATCATCAAAACTCACAATAAGGAACAAGGAAATCCAATTAATGGGTGAGTATAAAAATACTATGTAGGGACCCTGATGCCCCCTAAGGTCTCTCATAAATTTTCAATGAAAAAACCACAAGCATGATCTAAATCACAAAGCACAAAGAAAAGGATAGCTCACACTAGTTATAAAGTAAGTACAGTTTTACAGTTGAATAGTCGTAAAGTGAGATCATATTATTCTATTAAGAGGCTCTCTTCTTGACCCACATAAGATCAATATGCACTGAACCACACATGATCGCTGAGCGCTGACACACATAAAATCTTACCCACACAAGATTGGTATATGCTGAACAACAGAGGATCATTGATCATTTAACCACACACGTTCTGACATAATCATGATTGGTATTTACTAACCCACACATGATCATCCTTCATTCTCCATGTCACAACTATCCATTAGATTCCCGCACTTATCACGATTTATTGCTAGAGGATCTTTTTGTCATGTGATTGGACTTCTTTCAACTGGAGAGAAGTCCCAAAAAAGTTACATGATGAATTAAAATGTTATAATGGTCCCCACAAAATAGACGGAGTGTCAATCAGACTCACAGTCTATAAGTTATAGTCATTTTAGTAGAGAGGCCCCGGCTGGAATTGGGTTCAATCCAACTCCCTTGTACTCAAACATTCCCCAAAACTCAGGTGCATTATTTGAAAAGGACCACTCTTCCATAGGGTTCTGGGCCAATAAATGGTTCATCAAACATACCTACGATTTAGCGTATATTCATATTTTATCATAACTGGGCCGAAAAGGGTCTAGGTCCGGTCCGACCTGGTCGGACCGACATGACCCGGCCTACTTGTCCCAGTCTAAAGGGGATGGGCTTTGACCAGTTCAGTTAAACCTGGTCCAACCCACTGGGTCATGGGTTCAGCCATCTTGTCATTGCCTCGATCCGCTGGCCATGGGCTAGGCCCTATGGGACGCAGTTTCAGCCTGGTACACCTGGCTGGGCATGGCCCACCTAGTCACAGAACTGCCCAGTTTGTTGGCTTGGTGTAGGGGGGTCTGCTCCCCATCTGAACAACTCTGCAGTTTGAGTCATCAATGAAGTGATTCCAGTTGGCACTATTCCACCTATCTTGTTTGATAAACATGTAACCTATGGAACCCACGGTTCGTGGGTCCACCATCCAACGCGGCTCGAAGCCGCAACCATCCTCTATGACTCTCTACCGTAGCACTATTTCCAGCTCCAACGCGGCCAGATCTAGCCGACCACCCACTTTATCTATCACCGCACCTTTTGGAGCCATCGCATTCTCGAGGCTGGCAGTTGTCGGCCACCTCCACCTCTGATCCATGGCGTCACCACACGTGCGATGCTTCAAAAGGCCACTGGTGAACCTCTAGTTGTTTTATTTCATTCCCACTTATACCTATGGGCCTCTCAGTAGGGTGACAATGTTTAATGGCCCAAGTATTCACCTTGTCGTCATATTTTTATAGTTTCCCACAAATAATGCAACCAATACCAAGATGGATGATGGGTCTGGGCCTTGTTCATTCAGCTCGCGCCCTCCGCATTAGTGTTATAACATTAAAAAAATGTAATCATCAACAAGTGTATTTGATTTATAAAAATAATTGAATAAAACCCCTACCTTGAACACATTAGTAAACTGTTTGAAAATGGAGGATGGGTCCCCTTTGGTAGCATGTTTGTTGGATTTTATCCGACTCCCGATTGATTCCTATAAGGTGTTTAAGCTCTATTTTACATTGGAGGAAATCATCGTTGACACTTCTTCAGGGGTTCCTCTCATGATTTCACAAGTCCCATGACAATAATATTTTAAAATAGATGAAGAGTGGAGTTTCTCTCACCACACAATTAATCAAGTTTAGTGATCATTTCAATTAGTAAACCCATTAATCATCTAACGGTGCAGTTAGAAGAGAAAATGTAACTAGACATTAAATTCTCTGACAACCTTGTGGTTCCACCATATTCTCTCATCGGTTACAAAGAATAAAATTAAATAATCTGTTGAGTTATTTCATTATTGTTTTAATTTCCAAAAATTAACTTTTTTATCTGACCCTTTCTGTTCAAAGTTATGATTTTCTTAATTAAATCTCACCATTGTGAATTCAACGGTGCCCTTAGTTTTTTATTTCGAGCACTAATTCGAATTATAGAAATACTCACCTGCATTTTTACTGAGCATACATTAAAAAATGTTTAAAATTACGTTTTGAGATCAATAGGCATCAGAATCAGGTGTCGTCGATTTTCAAAGACTCATCCTAATCCTGAATAATTTAAAACAATTTTATAAAAATTATGGGTATTTACGTTCTCCCCATCTTAGGAAATTATATCTCTGAAATCTACAAACTCACTATTGAAACAAAAGGGCGTACTGACACATATCTAATCCTCATGCTCCAATGTTCTCTCTTAGTGGGTCTTGTGCTTCCATTTAACTCAATCTAGAGGGATCAACCATCCATGAAAGACCCAATCATGTCGATCCTCTATCACCATATGAAACTCCATGAACATAGCCCCATCGTCAATGTCCAGCTCGCCCAAGTCGAAAATGTGTGATAGATCATCCACAAACCTCCTCATATGCGACACATGGAAAACAATATTCACCTTTTACATATATGGGGGAATATCTAGATGGTACACAACTTCGCCCACTCTGCTGAGAATCTATAATGGTTTTATGATCCTTGGAAATATATTGTTGCCTCGAACAAATCATTGAAATCCTTGTAGAGGTGATACCCCTAGAAAGATATGATCTAAGTCCTTAATATTGAAGGGTCTCCATATCCTGTCAACATAAGATTTCTTTTGGCCCTGTCATGTTTTCATATATTCCTAGATGATTGGAACCTTCTTAATGGTATCTCATACCAACTCTAGACCCATAAGTGCTGACTCCCCTGGGTCTATCTAGAATAGTGGTTATCTGCATGGTCACCAGTACTAGGCCTTAAATGAAGCCATTCTAATGGTTGAGTGATAAATGTAGTGGTATAATAACTCCACCAGTGGAAAGTGGTCCTCCCAATTGCAGCCAAATTCATGGATGAATGCTTTAAGCATGTCTTAATGTGTCTGTATATTCCCCTTCATCTATCCATCAATCTGATGATAAAATGCAATGCTCATGTTTAGCTTAGTTATGACCACCTATTGTAGTCCCTTCCACATGAGGGAAGTAAAACATGCATCAAAATATGAGATGATTGTCGATGGAACCCCATGAAGCTTTAAAATATCATGTATATAGAGTCTTCTTAATCCCTTTACTGATCACTGGTCTCAAATGGGTTGGAAGTGGGCTAAATTGGTGAGTTGGTCGACAATCCCCCAAAATGAATTATTACCTCGGGACATATGTGGTAGCCCGGACAGAAAATACAAGGAGAAACTATCCTACTTCAATTATGGAACCTCAAGTGAATGTGGTATGCTTTCTGGTACATGATTCTTGGCTTCACGTGCTGAAATGTGAGGCATCATGATATGAACTCTGCCACCTATTTCTTCATCGTTGGCCACCAGTACTGATGCCAGAGGTCCTGGTACATTTTCTCCACACTCGGATGTTCTTCTAAAGGATATTTGTGGGACTCCCTCATCACCTACTATTTTAGATTCACTGGTACCATAGTGCATTCTCTTAAAAAGATTATGGGTTCCCAACCTTCTAAAAATACTTCATGTGCCTGCACTCAGGATATCTGAGCATGTGAGGTCTCACAGTTCACATCCAAATGCTCTGCCTCCCAAACTCTCCAAAGGTATGGAGGAGTGATAGTCGTAGACTATAGGTAATCTGCTCTATCATAATCCATGGAAGTTATCTGTAACAGAACTAGTTGTTATGTCACCTCACTCAACAACTTTAATCACGACCTCCTGGTGAGTGTGTATGTTACTATGTTTCCCTTCATGAGTATAGACTATCTAAAAGTCATTGTACTGGAGTAACTCCGGCTATCAACTATATCTTAGGTTTATGTACTTTTGTGAGAATATATTATGAGACTCTTTTGATAAAAGTAATCATAATTTGTTCACCCATCATGTAGTAACACAAAATCATCATCGCAAAGACAATTGCTGCTACATATAGGTCACGGTTCAAGTAGTTTTCATCTTGTTTCTTAAGCTGTCATGTGCCGTAGGCAATCACTACTCACCCCTAAATCAGGAAAAATCATAGTATAGTTCGTGATGTGTTACAGTAGACTACATAAAAAAACCTTTTCTTGTAACCCCAAGATGGGGGAACTCATTAATCACAACCTCAGCTCCAAGAAACTCTTCTAGTACCTCTCAATCAACAATTAAGACTACTTTTTATTTTTCTAATCCGAAAGGGGATATGCTACCCTATAAAATCCATGTAAAAATATCGTGTTTTACCTGGACAATTCTAGAAAACACCCCACCTTTGTCACACTCTTGGGTGGCTCCCAAGCAAGGTCTACTTTTATCTTTTCCTGATCCACCACAACTCCAGACTCTGAGATAACTTTCCCCAGGAATTGGACTTCCTGTATCAAGAACAATCACATCGAGATAATTTCTAGAAATATGGTGCTCTCAATGTGTATCCCGAACTATCTGTAGTCTCGTGGAATGCTCTCCCTCCATCAAAAGAAACACTTAGATATCATTAATGAATACCAGCATGAAGAGATTGATGTAAGGCAAGAAGATCAAGTTCATGGGTCCCATGAAAAATGATGGAGCATTGGCTGGGCCGAAAGGATTCAATAAGAACTCACAGTTACCATACTGACATATGAAGGATGTCTTCAGTATGCCGACATTCTGTAACCTGAGCTAGTGATAACTTGATCTATGGTCTATCTCTGAAAACCACTATGCTTCTATCAGTGGGTCGAAGAGATCATCAATCCCTTGAGGAGGATAATTGTTCTTCATGGTCATCTGGTTCAGGTGCCGATAGTCCTAAAAAATCTTCAAACTAGCATCCTCCTTCATGGAAAACAAAATTAGTACATCCCACGGAGAAACACGAGGCTATAAGAACCCATTTATCTATAAATCTTCCAACTGTGCCCTCAACACATGAAGATCCACATGATCCATTAGAAATGTTATTGTAGTTATCAATGCCATATCATGTTATATGTCGATGTCAATGTATACCTCTATATAGGGATGTAGTCCTAGAACATCATCAAGAAAGGAATCAACATACTTGTCCACTACAACAAGAAAACTTGGGCACCTCTCATCCACCACCCAGAGGGTGAGACTAGTTAACTGATGAGTGATCATCTACCCCGTCCATCGAGAAAGTGCATAATGTGCTACAAATGATTCTATCTCACTAGTTACTGAAACATTCTTCACATTCATGTAGAAACACCACAATTTGGAACTAAAATATTTGACTTGAGAATGGACTGTGGATAAACTAGTCCATACCCAAGATGATGTCGTAATGCCTTGACGCTGCAATTAGGAGATCCCATCAAAAATCTCACCTCTTAGAGTAATCTCACACTACCTTCACCAGTGTTTAATCATCAAATCCTCTCCACTAAGACTATATAAATGCAAGGATTGAGAAAATAACTACATGAGAATATCCGAGCATCGAACCAGAGTCATGGCTATAAAAGTGTGACAAGAACCTGTGTCTATAAGTACTGTAGCTATGGTGGAGTAGACACAGATTGTACTTCTAAATATCTCTAGTGTACTGTGATCATATTATTCAGCTACCAAAAGTCGAGCTTGTCCCTATCTACATGCTCCTTGATAATGGGGTGGGAATATTGGAGGTGGTGGATGTAGAATCTCAAGTCACCACCCACCGCCTACTGCTCGGGAAGCTCCTCAACCATGTCTACCGCCCTATGGAACTCTTTACTCAAATCATTGTATCTACCTCGGTGTCCCGTCGACCATATTATGATTTAATGTGTAGTGATTCATACAATTGCGAGCCATGTGACCATTCCCCCCACATTTGTAGCACAATTTACTCCTCTACTAACACCCTTTGTCATGTGAGCTCTGCACCACTGAACCGACATCCTAGGGTCATCCACTAGAAGGTATATCCCACTTAGACCTCTGCGTCAAATGCATAATACCTACTACTGATGACTCAACAGACTATCATCAGGTGGTGTCCATCACTATTGGTGACTACTCAGCTGGGAAGCTCTCCACTATCCGTGGTCACTCAAGCATTCCAGTCTACTTTGGTATATTGAGAAATTTCATCGATGCTCTGATCTCCCATTGGAGACCCCGCTCAATGGTATGGGCCTTCAAAAATGGTCTTGTACCATGTCTTTCGAGTAGAGAGATATGTTAGTGAATCATGTAGATTATTGGGCTTCTATCATACTACTCTTTTGTATGTGTAGTAGCTCCGGAATATGCTCAGAGCAGAGTTTAGCTGATATGATCTCCACCCTGAAGAGGACCACGATGTTCAACTAGAAGAGTTTCACCTCCTCATCCATCTGGAGATTTCAGATCCACCATCTCCCTACTGTGACCTAGAAGACCCTAGAATCTTGGATCACCATCTGGTATTATAGAGTCTTGACCAAACAAAATATATTTTCCACAACATCCAGCTAGTCATCAACTACCTGTGAGTCTGTCTCACATCAAATACTTGGAGGCCTCTTCCTCTAGAACTCATGCAACGACCTCAGTAGGCAGGCATAGATTATGGGTGGGGATGGTGGAATATTCATCCCTACAGTTGGTGGTGTTTCTCGTACACCGCCTGACGGTGATATCACTATAAGAGGGCCATGCACCGATACCTCATCACTTGTTGGGACTTCATTGTGATATCTCTCTAGATCTCCTGAAAAATATGTTTTTGTGTACCGAGTCAGAAATCAGAATTAAGGGTCCTGATGTATGGATACGTCGGCTGCCGCACTAGCACTGGACTCCCTAAAATGAATCCCAAACTCAAGACAGATATCAATATTTCTCTATTGAAAACATATAGATTTAGTTCTTTGGGTAGAACCAACCCATTTGATATGACTTTGTCACGATCCATCCACCAGGGCCCGTACTGTGACTACCCCAAGCCCACATCACATATGCTAGAGGTTGTAGAATAGAATAGGAAATTAATATCTCTAAAAAAGGAAGACATTTCCTCAAAAACTATTCACATAAAATCATGGATCACGGAGCAAAATAATAAAACAACAAAATAAGAGTGGTCTAACCATAACCAAAAACCTCAACATAGTGTAAATGTAAGTACTGTATGTAAAATGGTTAAGAATACAAGCCCAAATAAAAAGTAAGGATAGGTAAAATGGAATAAAATCTCCTGATGTTTCCCACCAAGGATCATACCTGAAGGGTAGGTACATCTCATCTCTTCAGCTCTCCACGTCAACCAGTCACCACCATTCACGGTCATGTCCTTCCTCCCAGAGTCTTAGTCAATACTTCCCATCTTCTGCAAAAGGCATAACAAGGAGCGGGTGAATCCCATTTGGGGTTCAGTATAAAAATACTCAGTTAGGACCCCGAGACCCCTAAAGGACTCTCGAAATATATCAATGAAAAAACAACAAGCATGATCTCAATCACAAATCACAAAGGAAAAGATAACTCAATCTAGGTATAACTTATGTATGAAAGTACATATGAGTAGTCATAAATCTAGATCATCTAATTCTAATAATATTCACTACTGTTGACCCACATAGTATCGTTATGTGCTAGACCACATAGGATCGTTGAGCGCTGACCCACATAGTATCTGATCCACAAATGATCAATAAGTGCTGACCTACATAGGACCGGTAAGCGCAAATCCACATAGGATCTTACCCATATAGGATCGATATGAACTAAACCAAATAAGATCAATGAGCGTTGACCCACAAATGATATGACACACACTGGATTGGTAGGTATTAACCCCCATAGGTTCACCTTGCATTCTCCACATCACAGCCAGCCCCTGGATTCCCGCACAAAGCATTATTTATTCCAGGAGGATGTACTATTCAAGCCATTAGACATATTTTAATCATCATTAAGTCCTATTATGAAGTATTCTGATGAACATACATGTCATAAGGGTCCCCTTGAAATAGATGGTGTGATAATTAGATTATTGGCATGTACATTATAGGCATTTTAGTGCCGAGGGACCGGTTAGATTGAGGTTCGATCCAACCCTACCATACTCCAACATTCTCCAAAACTCAATTGTAGTATCTCAAAAGGGTTTTCCTCATATTAAGGGTTCCATAATAGTATAATGTTCGTTAAACATATGTCTGATTTATAAGATATTCTCATTTATGCGTAACTAGGCTGAAAAGTGTCTGAGTCTAGGCCATCCCGGTTGGAATGTCCCAACCTAGCCCACCCAACTGGGATTGGACCACCAAGCCACAGAACCTTTTGACTTGATGGATGGGTGTAGGGTTCCTATCCCCTCTCAAATGGTTAGTTTTTTCATGTCTTCAAAGAAGTGGTGCAAATTGGCTCTCCTCCACCTGGTCGGTCTGCTGGACCAATCACCTATGGAACCCTCAGACCGTGGGTTCTCCCTCCACCATATCTCTAAGCTACGACCCACTGTTGTTGTTAACCTCAAAATTCCGATGCATTTGACTCTAGTCAACCTCTACCTTATTCTTCCAGAGTTCATTCGGGTGCCCCCACCTTCTCACGATCGGTGATTGCAGGCTGCATCCTCCTCCGGTGGACAGCGCTACCACATCGACGATGCTTCTGCAGGCTGTTGGTGAAGCTTTGGTGATTTTATATCTTTCCCATTTAAGCCTACGAGCCTCTCAGGTTGGAGACTACATTGTTCGACTATTGGTTTCACCATGCCACCATATTTTTCTGGTCACCCCCGAAAAACAAACCCAATATAGATATCAGCGGAGGGTCTGGGCCTTGTTCATTTGTCCCGCACCCTCTACGTTAGCAGTAAAACAAGGAAGCAATTTAGTGATTAAAAAGAGTAGAAAAATTATAAAACTCTTCGAATAAAATCCCTACAATGAACATGTAGGTAGACTATGTGGTTACATGAGCAAGTGTAACAGGCCATTAAATGGTCTAAAAAAGCATAAGTCCCACCATCATCATTAATTGGTTACCAATAAAGTAATAAAATAACTCATTGAGTTGTTATTTTTTTTATAATGTCCAAAAATTAACTTATTCATCTGACCTTTGCCTGTCAAAGATATTATTTGACAAAGTGAATCCTGGAATTGCAAATTCAATGATGCCCTTAAGATTTTTAATTTCAGAACTAGTTCAAAATATTGAACTTTTTAGATACACGTTTAGTGAACATATCTTAAACAAAGATCAAAATTCCATTCTTGGATCTCTAGGCCTCGGAATCATGTGCCTTTAATTTTTACAGAGTCGTAATAATCTGAAATAATTTTTCAATAAATATATATGGAAATTTCGAGTAATTAAATGATATATATCATTTGTAATCAATGTATAATTACAGAATTATCTTATAATTATCACCATGATAATATGAGATACCAAAAATATACACTCGGGGGAATAAATTATTTGTCTTTAAGATAATTAAACTGATTCGTTGCCCTATTTAGTTCTACATGAGATATTAGTTCAAAATTAAATGATATTGTTTGATTCCATGGGATACAAATCATAAAAAATCCCCCATCACACAATAGTATAAATCCATAAAAACATTAAAAAACATTCTTCGGAATACATTAACACAAAATAGTGTTTCATTACTAGAATAACTTTCATAATCTTCTATTTAAAGATAATATGACATACATGACATATCTTTAAATTCAGGGATACCACCCTTTGAAAAAAAATATTCATAGTAATATTTGGAGAAATATAATTTATTAATATGAATATATTATATTATTCTTACATCAAGAATATATATGATGAATGAGGGACATTAGAAATAGTGTTCCCATTATTTTCTAGTTAGAGAAGATATCTCCATCACATTTGATTTTAGGTGATATAAGATGATTAAAAATTACAAAAATTGAGTATATATAAATAAATATGGAGATCCTATATAAATTAATGTAATATCCAATGACAATGAAATAAGTGGTGTTCATCCTACTATTGATGGTTCAACATCATATTTTTTGGGTCATATATCACCAATATAGAGAGGTCAATATTGAGGATATGTTTTAAATTTCTTAGATAGATTAGGATCATCCCTCAAATAAATTTACCTATGAGAATAGTAAATTATGCATATTTTTTGAAAATTATTTTACCCCTTATCATATAGGTGTCATAGTACACATTGGATTCCATTGATATTAAAGAACAAATTCTTATTTAAAATGAATAATTATACCCATGAATCTCTGCATCTTCCAAATAAAATAAATTTTCTAATACCCATTGATAAGACATTGAAATAATCATAAAGTTAACATTTTTTCATCATTAATAAAACTGATGAGTTTAATTTATTCCAGGAACAAAATAAGTGGCTTGAGATGTATTCTATGATCTATTACCACAACTAAAAATATACTCATCATGCTTCCTTTTATTCTATAGTATGTTTCCTTGTCTTATACTCCATATAGAAAAATAAGTTCCACCAATATGAGATAGTCCAACATGATTCTTCTCTACCATTAATGCTTTATCTATTAATTAAAAATATATGGGTTTCATGAATAAAAATAAATTTCATAAGATGTTATGATAAAGACTAGTCTGGAATCATCAATCATTTAAAGTATCATTAATTAAAATATTTGTGGAAAATTTCGCCATTTTTAAAAATCTATTAATGTAACCCATGAAAAACTACTGAGTGAACGTGGTTTTTAATACTCCCATATTTTTTCTCATATTGTTCGGGTGGAATAAAGGATTCCCACGATTTATATTAAGAAAATCAAGATTTAAGGTGAGTTATTTCACTTTTAAGGATTAATTATTCTCACGGAATTTTAAAATTCCCCTAATCTCCAATATGAGGAACCCATAAGGTGATGGGGGTCGCGCCCATCCCTCCCCCTCCGACGGGGTAGGGATCCTCGTCGTCTTACAATGGAGCGCCAATTCATGCCTTATACACCTTCACTAATCCGGATCTTCTACCTTGGTTTTCTCAGATTGAGATTTTCCCTGTGGTACCTGAGTTATTCAAGGGAAGTCTGCAGCTTCCTCTCTCGATTTTGGAGTTCAATGAAGCTTCGTCTATTATTCTACTGACGTTGGTTGCCAGATTCAAGGCTCATCTACTTTCAGTGGTCTTGTTTGATATGATTTTTTTTCATATATTGGGGTCTTCACGATCGTGCTATTGTGGGACTTTTAGATGGCCGACATATAATGATTCGTTTCACTTTGGAAGAGGACAAGATTCAAGTTTGGTCCTCGACCCCTCGTAGCTTCAATAGAGCCATGTACTTTCTGTTCAAGTTGAGCTATTAGATTCATATGTGTTGGGACTCCTCGACGATGCTTATTTGGGTAAAATCAATAGACATACCTCTCCCATTTCAAAATCCATCCACCATTCCCATGATAAGGAATATGGTGGGGCGTTACCTCTACTCAGATAGCAGGACTCGGGCTTTGTGTCATCCTATTTCTCCTCGTGTTTGTGTTGAAGTCGATGTGTCGTGGTTCCCAAATAATTTTTTATGTATTTCTATTGGATAGGAGTTCCGCTACAAGTAGTGGGTGATATTTGAGTCATGGGTGGATTATTGTTCTTCCGGTAAAATGTTGGGTCACAATATGCCGGTCTGTAGGAATGCGAGTATGAATAAAGCTGATGCGGGGCTAGAACGAAGGGTGGATGCCACTTCCGAAGGTTCAAATAGAATGGATTTGGATGTCGGTCCTATTGTTCGAGGTAGGATCTTGGATGATGGGTGTGTTGGACAATTTTGAGAGATAGTGCAATGCAGAACAACGAACATTGGTTGCCACCGGACACCAAGGTGAGTGTGTTCCTTGATCGGCTGAATCGAGACTTGAAAAAGGGTGTGAGAAGGAAACAGTAGAGTAAGGTGATATCTCCATGACTATTGGGGTTGAGATGAACTGTGGATATGGGGATCTGATCACCAGGACTAACTCAAGGCTTTTGGAAGCGCCTCCTGATCTATCTTTGGAGGCAGTTGGCGAAAACATGAGTGTTAGGGGTTAGAACCTCTCACGAAAGTGTAATCCAGAAGGTTTGGTGAGTCAGAAATTTGATGTTGAGACCGGTCAGGCTCATGTTTTCATCCCGACCTACAACCAATTTGTAGGATTGGAAATTGAAGGGGAGGCCAATGATTGGGAAGGTGGCCAACAGGGACAGGTCCCTATAGAGGGGGAAATTTCTATTGGTGGTGCCTCTGAGGATGAGTCCCCTAGTTATTTTTTGACGATCATGTAGGTGGTGAACATTATCATGGATTGTATAGCCTGAGATAGAAGAAAGGTACAAAATCTAAATTGGATGCCAGAAGCAGCACCTTCAACAATTGGAAGAAGAACAAAGGGAGAAAGGATTATTCGTCCGTACTAAAGCCAATGGAGACTAGATCAAGAAAAAAAATCAATCCAAAATAAATGGAATGCCTAACTATTGTTGCTAATGTAGAGCAAGGACTGTTTAAGAAGGAAGGTCTTGGCCAGGGTTCAGGAAAGACTTTGAATTCTAGCGGTGATCGGCCTCTATAGATAGATATAGAGAAGGCCAATAACGAGGACACATGGGAACTCCTAGCACATTCAGGAGAAGATATGACGGAGAAATTCCTTGTTATCAAGGCCAATGAAGAGGAAGCGAATAGAATGATGGGACAAGGGCTTCAAGCAAAGACCAATAGTGAGCAGACTAAATGGATTGATAAACAGGATCAAATCCTGGTAAGAGGTTTTTATGTAGGGAGGATCAACTGCGAAAAGTAAAATCAAACATGGGAGAAAATGGCGTACCGCTTTGAATAATTTATAAGGGAAGTTCTAGAAACACAGGTATGTACATTATCTTGGAAATTATTTAGGGATAAGGTCTCTAATAGTGTCAAATTATGATTCAATGAATATTTAATGTCTTTTGATGGTGTCATTTCTGGTTGATTTTTATGGTTTCTCACTTTTCCATCAAAAGTGCTTTGATAATAAAAAAAGTCATGTTCACCTAATCTTTAATATAAAGCCATTTACTATATGGGGACATTTTTTATTTGAAAAATAAGGTATATTATAATAATGGAATACTATAGATAGATTTATGGATATAAGTATGCCAATATAAAATGTGAATTTAATGAATTGAATATTAAAAATAATTACTTCTATGATAGTCAAGACTATCCTCTATAATATTTTCCACCACTACCTATAATTGGTTAATTGGGTCTCCTCAAAGAGACATAACCCTATATATAATCCAATAAAAAAAATAAATTTTATCAAACACTTTTAAATTCAATTTAAATTGAATAAAAAAATATCAATTTAAAAAATTAATTTCATATATATATAATAACATATCAACAAAACCCATTATAGTAAAATATAAAATATAAAATTAAATTTTACATGCTCCTTCATTAATATGATCATACACCTAAAATTAATAACTCAATGAAATTTTCAAAATTGGTGCATGTTTTAACTAGATGATTTTTCATATTGTGCATTAGTAATGTAGAGCTCACTATACAATCCATAATGAATTTTATGGTTTTTTCCTACTCACTATCAAAAAATAAATGAAATTCCCTTTAAATTTTCCATTTATAATATTAAATTTGTTATCAATGAATAATAAATAAACACCAAAAGACAAATTCATATTCCCAAAATCCTATTAATCCTCATGGTTTATAATGGTGAGTATTTTGAAAATCCTTAATCCTAGAATATCATTTTTGTTTTGATGTTTCTATCTCTCTTATAACTAAATTAATAAATAATATAATATAAAACATGGACTAGATACCATTTTTAAGAAACTACCACAATATATCCTACCCAATAAATGATACGACCTTTTAAAGGGACTAATGAATGTCCCTGATAAAAATATGTATAAAACATGATCCAATGGAATAAAACTGTATTTTTGAAATTATTTATACAAAAAATATTAAATAAAAAATGGTTATGTAGTAGGAAACTAAATAGACCATACAAAAAATTTGTGATATAGTCCATGTGAAATAATTTTTTTAAAATAAATACCATCCATTCATTGAATAATTTATCCAATAGATCAAAAAAATTTAAAATATAAATTCAGTAAAATAGATATATCAATAACTAAAACTTTACTATACAACCATCTATAAAATATAAAAGAATAATTCACCACAAAAACAGATGGATAACAAGAATGGGAATTAAATTTGAATGAATACATGAAACAACTAGAATACATGTCCAAATTAGGACCCAAATGATTAATTTATAGTACTCATATCTCTATGACAACTGTACATATCTCACTAGTCAAGTCTTATGAACATAAATAAAGAAATCAGCTATCCACTATCTCAAAGAATATTCTTCCCTTTAAATACATTATATATGAAAAAGTGAATATTTGTAGTGTTTGAAAAAATAATTTCTATAGTTTTCCACTACATTATCTATGTATAAATTTATAAAAAACATCTAATTCTAGTTGTAAATATAAATATAAATGTAAAATTTTCATTTATATGGAAAATATACTAAATAATTAAAATTTAATCCTAAAATTTAATACTAATATAGATAAAAATAAGAATCCAAATTTACTTGTATATAATCACAAATATAAATGAAAAAAACTATGAATAAATCTTCCATTTAGGAATCAGAAGAGATTACCTAAATTTAAACTATATTGAAATATATAATCTTTTTATTCAAGAAACAAATCATATATGTTCACTATAGTAGCCAATTTTCAATATTAATATAGATATGACGTCACTAGTCAGTGAATAATCAATCCCTATATAATTTCAAATTCTACTATCTAGAGTATGATATTAAACAAGTAAATCCTATACGGCGTCTATTATAAAAAGTGAGACCGAAATATAAAAATTAATAATATGTCTTATACAGTATACTTATCATCATAATCTCTCTTATGTACCTAATTTATTCATATGATGTTGTCCATAAGGTATGATATACAATAATTTAATAAATTTCCATTAAATAAATTCCCAAATCATCTCAAAATACCAATTTTGAATGTAAACCATTTATAATCATTTATCAACTTAAAATAATTTAAATTCATATAATTACATTTCACAAATAAAAGGTGAAATAATATTGCAGGAATAAAACCTTTTGTGGGAATATTTTTAATAATCCAACCACATATTTACATTTTTTAATATCTTAATATATTTTTTCAATAATTTATCATTCATATAAAAACATACCATGAAAATAAAATACCAAATTTCATTATTAAAATATGCTTAGATTTATTGAGATAACATTGTCCAAAATATTTTAATTAATGTTAAAATTAGTTCTTTTTTCAAAATCCATACACCATCTAAACAATTAAATAAGTAATAAACATCATAAAGTCACCAAAACATCAATATAATGAAATTACCAACAGGATTCATGAAAATGATCTAAAATATTACCAAGGGTTAATCCAAGGATAGATTAGAATTAATTGAAAAAAAATTTAAGAGAATAACTAGAAAATATAAGGGAAAATTAGAATTATCATTAATTAAATCAGATTTCTAAAAAACAATTTAATGAATTATATGTTTTTGGTGCACTCATAAGCTAAATATTACCCAGCCATTCATCGGTTTATCGAATCACTACACCAAAACTGCACCACATTCATATTTGGGAAAAATAATTATAATAATTAATATATAATACATCTTTAATATGTTTAAAACATTATTAAAATTCTGAAAATAATGAAAAATATGAAAAAAAATAAATAATTATATACATTAATGGGTCATCTTGGCCATTACACACACCAATTTAATTATTATTTAATACTATAACTATTATTTTACAAGCATTGTGTGGTGGAGATTTGCATTTCAAATGTTTTTTGAAAAATTTGGAGGTTGTGACTCTATTTAAGTAGATTTGAATCATGGAGACTATATATCCCCGAAATATTGGGATATAATATTATATCACTCTATTACACAAGAATTGAATTTATTTTAAAAAATAATTATATTGTAACAAATAATTTGACCACATAATTTTTAAAACATGATTTTTTGAAAAATTAAATGAATAGATAACAACTTTTTGGTGACATAAAAAACTGTTTCTACTCTTCAAATATAAGGAATGAGGATCTTTTTGTTTATGTGTATGATTATTTTTCAGATCGTATTAATTTCAATGATTCTTTATTTGACATAAATAATTTCCTTACATTAATGTTTTCGGGATTCCATAAGAAGAATTAGTATATTCAGTTTTATTTCTATTTTTCCTTATCTTACTTTTCACATAATGGGTGAAGAATTAAGTATTGTAGTATGGTTTTTTATTTTAAATTATACGATATAGTACTGCTTATGAAAAAATTTTAAATCATTTAATATTAGTTTATAGGTAAAATTAATGAATACAAGATGAAAAAATGTGAATGGGAATTATTTATATTATAATAATGACCATGGTTTTATATTTCCTTTGATATTAGAGCATAATGGTCCATGGTTAAGAATTTTATTATAGTTATAATTAATTGAGAGAGTTTGGAAAATTTTTACTAAATTTGATCTAAAAGATGTTGAATATAATAAGAATCATTTAATAAATATTCTCATTTATATCAATATATAAATGAGATAATATTTTTAATAATATATCATTAGAAAGAAATTATACATATATATTATCCATATGAGAAATAATTATTGTTTCTGAGTTCTATTTTTCTTTCAATTGTAATTTTAATTCATAATTGATGAGAAACATATATTTAATTTCTGTATAACAGAAGTTGTAATGGTTCATTTTTCTTATTATATTTACCTTGAGCTTCTTGTATATTCTATAGTTTATTATTTATAGTGAATAGTCTCATAAAATATAATTATAAACATTTACATCCATATATAGATTTTTATAATCCCTATTGTGTAACATCCCTAGCTCTGTATTCCTATACAATAGCTATGTCTGGAAATTACATACTACCTACAGAACTCCGCAAATGATTGAGGATTCCAGCTAACAGTTTTGGGGTGTAACTATTGATTGGAGGCTATAACCTCAAGATTTGATATCCTTAAATATCAGGTGAATAAAGATTATAAATCTATCATCAAAAGGTAATAACATAATTTAAACATTAAAATTATAATAAAAACATATATAAATAAATCCCATGGTATTAAAAATGAGATCAAATGTAATGTAACATAGGTCGTACAGAAGTTAACGAGATCACTAAATGTCATGATCATAAACAATGTTTTCTAAAAGAAGAAAACGAATGAAATCCATAATGTAATTATGTTACATTTCCAGAATATTCTATTCCACCACTCCTAACATCTATAAAACTCATATATAAACTATAATCCCATTCCCATATGTACATCTTTGATCATTAAATGTTTATTGGCATTTGGAATATAATATAGTTTTATAAGCCCAAAATAACATACATAAATATAATATCATTTATATTTATTATAAATTATAAATAATAGTAAATAAATCACTTGGAACGTATAATAAATGAATATATAATATCTAGATTAACATTTATTTTTCTTGTAAATATTAAATATCTAATATAAAAATACTCCATAAATTATATATCTCTTAACATATCGTACATAATAATCTTCATCACTACCAAGGGAATGAAAATATACGAAAAAATTATGATTGGGTACAAATAATGTGGTAAAACATATAATATTTCAAATGAAATAATAAGAAAGTAAATATTGATGCTAATATGTTAGTATAAAATTAAAACGTGTGTTTGAGATCCCAATCAGATTATAAGACTGTAATATAAGGATAACATACAAAAAAACAAGAATCATAATATAATAATATGAATCATAACTTAATTGTTTAGGAGAGCTATAGGATGTGAAAAATTGAAATATTTCATGACATCAAAATGTGTAATATATATATATAAACATAAAATTATATCTTATGTTAAAGATAACATCAATTACCACTTTCATAAAGTAGAAAAGTCAATCCCATAACAATATAATCAAGGGTAACCTCGCATTCCCCATAACATAAAATCAACAAACATATAATATTTAAACAAATTATTAGATGGATATTTTATTTTTATACCACACATCATATCTATACAAACCATACACATGTGTATCACATGAATATGAGAAACATCATTAATCCAAAATTTCATAGTAAATCTTTGGGAGTGAATGAGATTCTTATTATTTTTAGAATACACGAATAAATCAACCTGATAAATAAAGTGGATGGATTCATTAAAACATATAAATAGTGACTGATTTGAAATTTTAATTTTTAATAACATAATATAATATTGGAATTAATGGAAACCCCTTAATGGATAATGAATTTGAATTACATAAATATTAAAATATATAATTCATTGTATTTTTACAAAATTTTACTTGAAAAAAATATTATGAAAAGTTTTTTTAAGAGAATAATCCTAAATGTATGAAATTTTTTTAAATAAATTTTTATTAATTAAACATTTAAGCATAATAATTTTAACTAATATAGTGGAAATTTTTGAAAGAAATTAATCTAGTTGAAATCATAAAATAGTGGAGTTAAAAATATTTATTTCATAATTTTGTATGTAAGTCAAAGACCATAAAAAAGAATATTAAAGAAACATATATGTAATAAAATGTAAATCCATGAAACAATATAAACAATATAGATATTATCAATAATGATTCACATTCATAATGAATGGATAATGGTAAATCCACTTGTATGATTTATTTTATGTGAATTTTGAATCAATAAGAGGGGAAATTATAAGAAAAAAATCATTGAAATAATCATTAGAGTATTAAATAAATTGAGGTTTATTGGAAAACATGAAAACAAATTACATTTTAGAAAATTTAGACAATGATATTCTAATTTCTAAGAGATTTTGGAAGAGAATCATTTACCTTTACACTTATATTCATAAAATGCACTTTAACCACCTATATAATTAAAATATCCATCTCAATCCCCTATTTTATGAAATTATGAAGTTATATATATATATATATATAATGATATTCATTTTGTGTAATTATATTGATTTATTATTATATATTTGTTTTATATAGTTTATCTTCACCATCAGATGCTTTTAGTTTTTATTGCTTCATACTTGTTTTAGTGTGAATATTAAAATACATCATAAAAGATAAATATTTAATTCTTTTTAGATTAGTTTATGTATTCAAATAATTTATTAAAATTATTTATTGTATCCTATGTTCATTTTATGTATGGTAGATGTTATTTCTCATGAATGGAATTCACAACACACATGTTCCACGTAACTATATTCATAATAATGTGTTTTTTTTGTAAAATAATGATCTTTCTAAAAAGTAAATTATCCTTTATTAATGAAAAAGATGTTACACAAGGAAAATTATTTACAATATTCACTATCCATGAATGAAAAATTATCATTTAAAGATTCATTGGTTATTTTCAATTGAGAAGTAGATATCCCCTTTTTGGAAATCCCATCCACTATGTAGTTTTATTCGTGGTATATATGAGTAATGATATAGTTCACGAATGAATGTGTCTCCATGAATATTATACATTGTGTGGTCATCTTACCTAAATGACTAATAAAACCATTCTATATTTCCCATAAATTGTAACTGGATTCACATTTAAACTATAAGTTAAACCAACCATGTCTCACTTTTATCTCGACTAAATTTATAATCCCAAGAATCTCATCTTTAAGAGAGTTGTATATTCTATAGGTTCTCTTAAGGCATCACATTAATTCAAGAATATTAATTTTGAAGAAGGTACCATATCCTGAATGAACTAGATTTCCTATCGATTCCCCATCTGTGTTACATATAATTCAACCAAGAGTCAGGTAAGTCCAAATAACTTCGAAGGTTCCCATAGGTTGATGGTAATTTACTATAATTCCAGAAACACTTTAACACTATGAATTCATGGATTTAGATATCCAAAAAATCCCCCTGTACTGGAATTTGATTTTTTTACCACCAAAAAATTTGAACTAGAGAATATTTTAAAGAGAAAGAAACAGAATCACATTTCATTTTCATCCAGGAGGTCAAGATAACATTTATAATTTCATTGATGAAAGCTATAAATATATTCTAAAACTACATTGAAATTGGAATAAGAGTTGAAATAATAATATGATCATGAATTCTGAAATACCATGAATAGAGTTCCCAAAATACCTTATATAGCTAACCAAAGGATATATATTGTTTGGAAGTTAAGGAAAACGTGATCGATATCTTCATGGTGGGAATTTCATATCTTACAATGCGATATACAGTGAATTATAGTATGCTATTGAATATTTTTAGTGGCAAGCTATGCATGGATAGTTCTACAAGAAAGATAATCCTTAGGGGAAGTTTATATTCCATGTTTAGATATTTATAATAGTAGGTAGGATGACCACATACCATCATATGATTTGATTACATGGAAGAAATAATTATGTTAATGTAACATTACCAAATAAGAGAATATTCATTTTTGATGAAGGTATAATTTCTAAAAAATTATTTGATATCATGGGGAGATTGTCCAAGGAGGCCTTCATTTGTTTTTTGAGATACATTGGTGTAAAGTGAATGATCTATGGAACTTTAATGAATAATGATTGGAGCACCTTTCTAATTGTTTAACAAAAAATTGGGGGAAGTGTTTATGATAACCACCTAGTGAGAAATCATTGTAATAATGGAAAATGGGGTTTTATGATTTGTTCAAGAAGATGATTTTTAGGATGCTTTGAGTCCCAGAACTGGGCCACTTCACAAATATGAGTATAAGGATTGAATGATCCTATGATTTTTCAATGATTTGTCTCCACATCAATTTATTTTGGAGAGATTGATTTAATTTGATGAAATTTTTTATTCCAATCCCAACATGATCAATCAGTTGATAGAATTTCTTCCATGATATAGAGTCAATTTCTTTTGAATAAGGCTTTCACTCTTGATAGAGTTCCCCATACAAGTGATTATATTTTTATTGAGAGAAACCAACCATTTTTAATAACATATCATGCTTCCACCACTATAGAAGCATAATATGAACACATATTACCCTTAAATATCATATATTATAATCATTCTTATTTTTATAATCATACGTGATCGAAATAATTAAGATAGTATACCATAATTAATATAGGTGGTTGAACCAACCCAAATATGAATAAGCTATACTAATGAATGAGGAATCATATAGAGTTATATTATTTTAATATAATTTTTACATAAGCATAATGATGATAATAGAACATTGTTAAATAGTTAAATTGGGAACTAAAATAATTAGGATAAAATGGTAATTGAAAATTTTAGTTAGAAACTAGATATATTGGTGAATTTACTACTTCATGGAATGAATTCCTTAAAAATGTAGTAATTAGGCCTCTATAATAGTATAAAGGGTACCAGAGGTGTAATAAGACTTCAAGAGATGTAATTACAATATATATTTAATAGTAAACTAAAATGATATTTTTATTTGATATATATAGAAAATGGGTCCATTTTGAGGTAATTTTGAGTGATATTTTTGCAAATACTCATTTGTTAAGGTGTATAGATTTCTGTTTTACTTGAAAAGTGTATACAATGATTTGAAAATAATTTATATTATTCATGATTCTGATCATACAACCAATATAGATTTTTTTTAATAATTGAGGACAATAGTTTATATTTAGATCCATTTAAGTCATTTTACCCTTTCCAATAATGACTCCCTTTTTCCTTGTTAACATATTTTTACATTAAATTGAAATTGAAATTATTGCATTATTTAGAGGCCCTAATTCCAAAAAGATGAAATTCTCTTTTTTCTTTAAATTCTGCCTCTATATATAATAATTTTTTCCTACAAATAAAATACATATTTCATTAAAAAATAAAGTTTCATGATTAAACAAAATTTCTTCTCTAATGAATAATTATATCTTACTTATTATCATTATTTATTTATTTTTCAGATGTTAAATATATACTATACAAGTTTAAAATAATTATTTTATAAAAAATTATAAATTTTTAATAATGCACTACATTCTCATTATAATATTTTCATTATACATATCAACTATATTTATTCAAAATGGTAATATATATATTTAAAATAGTTATATAACAGTTATATTATACATTTTAATTTATATATATATATATATCTTTAAATAGATATATGGTGTTCACTCATCAATTTTTTTTATTTCATTAAAAAATATATTATTTATAATAAAAATTCATTGTTTCTATAGTTATAAAATTTTATAGAATATTTAAAGGAACCCAAAAGAATAATGATCTTACATTTGGGGTTTTTTATTTACTTATAGTTGTATTACAATTTTAATTTTTATAATGATACATCAAATTTAATTCTCATAGAATATAAATATTTTCATGCGTTATAAAATTTTATTATAAATAAATATAATATTTTTATTTTTTAGTTTAGAATTGGTGTCTGACATGTAATTTAATAAAATTTGTGGAAATTATCTTCCTATTTAATTTGTTATTAATATATAGATGAATATTTTGAATAATAGCTCACATATTTAATGAATGATTTTTTTCTAACAATATATACTATCGAACATAATCACAGGATCTTGGAGTTCTATAGCTCTTCACATATATCGCCTTATATGTTTTTATTTGAATGCTAAAATAGAAAGTATTAAATTATTGTAACTATTTAAGAATATAATTTTCACCCCATACACTTTTTGAATATAGGGATTATTTTCTCAGTATTTAATATTTTCTATTACCATGAGGATCATGAGTAGTGCAAATTGTCATATCCATACTCAATGAATGTTGAATACTTACGAAGAACATTGTGGTGAATATATTATCTTATTTATATATGATTTAATGTGTTACAAAATTTATACATACAAATAAATAAATATATATATATATATATATATTAGTTTGTTGATAGAGTGAATGTAACGCCCCGACCCCAGCTACCCAGAGTCGGTGCATTACTTCGTAACATTGGCATGATCACAAAAGATCAAGTCTCGAAAGACCGATTAGTTTAGTAGCCTTGGAAACACTAGATACATTCATAAGTCTTACATTACATCATAAGGAGAAAAACTACAATAACAAAGTCTCCATAGTCCACACTCATATCCTCTTCTGACTATCCCTTCAGGTCATTCATAAAATACTTCTTCACATCTTGGAAAATATTAAAACATTGAAAGGGGTGAGCTCAGATGCTCAGTAAGGATAACAATATTGCGGAAGCTTTGATAAATAATCATTAACATTTAAAACAATGTATAACTAAAACAAAAGCCTTTTTAAACTTGAACTTTAGCATAATATGGCAAAAATAAAATTCAATAATGCCATTTACTTACTCACATGGATATTCTACTAATCGAATAATCCCATGCAATATCAATAACCATTTTCATAATGATGGAATGCATAATGCCAGACATTCTGAAACATTTTTTCAAGGCCTCGGCCAAGACGTCTAAAATGATTAAGGCCTCGGCCAAAACCATAAATCAAATTGGGAAAGGGCCTCGGCCAATTCCACATCTAGTTGTCTCATGAGACCTACCGATGCATCGAGGATCTATAGCGGGCTCCACCCGTCACTTATTAAGTCTAATGCATTCCTCATATGAATAGGTTTAAACATATTATAAACCATAACATAATTGTATCACATAAAACATGCATAAAGGAAACATAAAATTTCCACATTTCAATCACAAGATATCAATACAACACATTGATATAATAAAAGCTCTTTAAAAACCATTTTCAATACCAAAATAAAATAAAGTTAAAACTTTGTATTTATTTTTCATTAAAAAAATGATGGCTTGTAGAGGAAGCCGAAACTCAAATAATGGTCACGGCGGTGGAGAAGTCGTTGTCGCCACATATGTACGGAAATAAAAATATTCCCTTTTTGTCGTTTAGTAAAACGCTTCGTTTAAAAAGATTCCATTTGAATAAACGTAAAAGTCAAAGGGGTTTATACACCGTATAAAAGGATGTTGTGTATAAAACCAAATATGCCTCAATGAAAGGAGATTGAGACGAAGTCCTTAAAAAGATAATTTTTAAAATAAAATATATTTATTATGTGTATTCACTATAGTTACACATAAATAAAGTAAAAATACAAAATAATACATAATAATATCATGACATAATTTGAAAGTAAGAGATTAACCCAAAGAATAGAAATCGGGTTAAGAAGTTCCCTTACCTCGTGTCTGACTTGACTCAACCGTTCTTTAACCTCCTGAATAATAAACTAGAGTTAATATATACCTTGTTAAGAACCATTTTCAATTTCATTATCCTTTTTATATCACTTATTACAATGATATGAACATTATGTAATTATTTAAGTTAATAACGGTCGTTTTGTCGATCTTTGGTACTTGAGTCAACAATAAACTTCTTATAATTACAAGTTGTTTATGTGGTAGAATATCCCTTATCTCCAGAATTATATTCATGATTTAGATGTCATATATATCATATATATCCAGTATATACATTCGTTTATAATATTACGTAACATTTAGAGGTAAGAAATGAAATGCACCATTCATGGTGACAGTAAGCCGTACGTACGCATGAACGCTACTTTCATTTCTATTTCGTATTTAATGGAATGAAATAATAATGATATAAATTTATAATATAATTCCAGTATAATATAGTGTATAATACCATTTACTCCATCCTTTATACATCCCACATATGGCATTAACGATTCAAATCACTTTGAGTGGGCGGTAGTCCGCACTTCCTAAAATGAAATTATCTCGTTTACCCATAATGGAAATCATAAAGTATGTCATAAATGAGAAATACAGAAGCATAGGTAAATCATCAAAATATTATATATCATATATAAATATAGTGAAATCTTAATGTCCACCTTTGAAGGTGTTATATGAGTGTTGAACAATCATCGTTTCGTGAGGCAGAAATTCGCCATCCACAGAAACCGTATGTTCTTTAACCATTAGATGTAGGTGTGTGAAATTGTAGCTCGAATCCTTCTTATAACAACATCATAGTATATTGAGGATACTGTTGTTGTTACAAAAGAAATGAATAAAAATAGTTTAGTGGGTTGTAGAAGAAAAATAAAACAAAACAACATTAGAGAAGACATTACCTCAAAATCGGGTAACTCTTTTTGATTTGAGCCAAAGGCTTCCTTGGGAAGAGGTCTGCCCAAAGTGAGTCTTCTAAGAGTAAGAGGGGGAAGTTGGTAGAGTATTTTGGCAGAGTTTGGCCGACCCAAATGGATTGAAAGTGTGAATTAGGTGGTAGAGGTGGGGGCCTTTTATAAGAGGAGAGGAGGGGCACTCTTGGAAAGTAAGAAACGTTTACATTATTATACAATGTTTTTCGAATTATAAAGGTCCAACACTTATATAATTCGTGTATAAGGTGATAAGGGTTCTAAATCTACCCATCCAATAATCTTTGGACAAATGTAAGCCTTGTATTGTACATTATCTTTTCATTTTTTTAAAATCGTTAAATAATGAGGTCATCGCTGCATCATAATGATGTAATAAATAATTCAATTTATTTAATGTCTAAAAATTATAAAAAAAATACTATGATGTAGGAAATATTTTTATCTTTCTAATGACTATTTATAGTCAAAAATATTACTTGTATACCCCCTGTAAAAATTGTTTTAGTAAAACATTTTATGTTTGTGTCATTTTTTACTTTAACATTAAATAAAAGGTATTTATGTCATTTTCCATCTAAAGTGGCTCCATGGGGTCCCCAAGTTGAACCATGGATTATCTTGGTCGGCCATGGAACTTCCAATGAGTGTAGGACATGTGTCAAGCTCATCTCATATTATTAAAACATTATTTTTACCTTAAACTACACTAATTACCTCTAATCGCGATTATGAACTTAAAAGTTACTATTCACCAAAAATTATTTTCATCTAATTGAACCACATTTTACTTCTTAATGACAACCATGTATATTGGATTTTTGAAAATCAAATCACAGAAGTGGTAATATTTCATTTAAATGAAAAATCAGTTATTTAACTACCACTTAGTGGTTTCACTATTCATCAAAAATTGATGTTTTTCAGAACAATGCCAAAATTTCACCCCATGCTATAATTGATATTCTGAATTCAAAAATGATGTCTATTTTATGAAATTCCAAACATATAAGTTTCATTAATTAATATTATAAATAATTCCCGTTGTCAGAACAAATAGCGTGTTTTTAAGAAAAAATTTATATCCAATGATTGACAATTGTTTATGTCCATTTTCAATGTTAAATTAATTCTAATGACCACCATTGGATAAAATGGTAAAAATATATTCTAATTATACTTTAAAACCAGTAAATAGTATAATTTATTACTATAAATTATTTTTATTAAAAAAGTTGTTTTTAAGTATTTTTCACTATTCATAAAAAATTAGAAGTTCTCAGAAAAATACCAAAAATTCAACATAGGCTAATTTCGATATTCCGAATCCAAAAATGAAGTCCATTTTGAAATATAAAATTTCTATAATTTTAAAAAGTGGTTATTACTATTCATAACGGCTACTTTGATTAGTTGCGGTGTTTTAGAACTTGAAGTTGCGTACAATGAAAGCTATTGCATTATTGAATGAGAAGCGTATCATGGAAGCTCGGGGTGTTACATTCTCCCCTCCTTCAATAAATTGCGTCCTCGCTATTTGAAATTTTTTCTTTGAAAATAAAAGTTTGAAAATTGAAAATACCTTTGTGGAAAACCCACATCGGAAATAAGGTTAATAAATATATAACATTAAAAGAAAGAAAAATAAGTACAAAGGTCACCCGAGATAGCCCATTCTAGGATTCTATGAAAATATGGATATGGAGGAGAAACAAACCATCAAGGTCTGATGGAGAGTTATAGAAAACAGGATTAGGATAACGTTTAAATACAAGAAAATCACAAACTTGTGATTGGTTAAACGATCATTGATTCCCCAGTAGGAAAAGTTAACCGACAACATTTTTGTTTTGAGTTAACTTTTATAAAGTTGAGGAATTTATTTAGGATATTTTCTAAGAATGTAAGGGAATATACACACTTGTCATGTAGACTTTCATTCTTTAATAAATTTTTACCACAAACCCATCTTTCACGCTAAAAGGTAAAACAACTCAAAAATATTATATTTATCCTAATTGTATAAGGTTCCAAATATTATCACATACCATTTAAATTTGTAAAATTATTTTGTAATAACCAGGTACTTCCTGTAGGCTAGTGGTAGGAAATAAAGGCCTGTCGCACTATGGTTGTGGGTTCGATTCCTACAGCTTTGTCCGACACGACGGGTTATGCCCCACCCTACAGGTTGTCCTTTTCCTAAAACTACAGTATTATAATATTCCAAAAATAATCTTCATAAATATTTTAACCATAAACAATACTATCCAAAGATCAACTTAATCCACTCCAACCTTTATAGTTATCCAAAATACCTCTGTCCAGACATTCTCTAAAAGGTCTCTTAATTCCAAAACCAATTTATCAGATTCCCCAAAAAAAATAAAGTTTCTATTATTGTCACATACTAATCATATTAAAACCTTACTGAAATCCACAAGTACTGCAGTACAATCCTTATATATATATATATCACATTATTCTAATAACCAGAATATAATCCATGAGTCCAAAAGCACCAATACATTAATTATTCTGCTTCAACTGTAGTAACAGCATAAGATTTTCCTTGATCCCTTGGCCTTTTATGAGGTAAGTTTCCCTGACGCTTAGGACATTCATTTGCATAATGCCCCATTTCCCTAAAATTGTAGCATTCAACATTGATAGCCACTTTCTTTCCCTTGCAATCACGTGCCTGGTGACCTTTTTCTCCACATTTATAACAAACTCCCATTCCTTTTAGGCAAGTACCAGGGTGATTCTTCCCAAAATTATCACATAATGGAAAATCCTTCTTTCCCTTTTTCCCTTTATCTGCCTCTTGTTCCACCATTCTCTTCTTCTCTTGCTTTACTTTGTTGTCATAAGACTTAGAGAATTCCTTTTCTGTCTTGATAGCACATGAGACAATATCTTCGTATGTTGAGAAATATTGTGATACTAAAGCTCTACGGAGAAATGGTTTTAACCCATCAAAGAAATGACCAATCTTACCTCTTGGGTTACGTATTTAATCTGCAGCATACCTCGCCAACCTTGTAAAGTTGGCCTCATACTTTGCGACATTCTCATCCTCCTTTTGTCTCAGACTCAAAAATTGCCTTTCCATATCTGCTCGATGGTCATGAAGAAAGTATTTTTCTAACAAAAGCTCTTTGAACTCCCTCCATTCCATATTCGATACGTCATCATCTTCCTTTGTATTTTGAATCAATGACCACCATTGATCAGCATCTCCAGTGAGGCAGTAAACTGCCATGATAACCTTCTCCCTTTCGCTACTCCCCCAGGCGTGGAATATTTTCTCTAAGGAGTTTATCCGTTGCTCAGCTACTAAGGGATTTGTACCCCCATTAAATGTTGGTGGTTGTTGCCTCATGAAGCGGTCTAACATTTATCCTCCACGTTGCGGATCAGGGTGCTCCATACGAGTAAGGTTATTATTCATAACCTGAGTGAGTTATCCCAGTATGGTAATAAGTTGATCAGCACCAGTTGTATCTCCAGCTACACAATAATTATCTTGAGCAGGAGGGCAATCCCTACATGGAGTTCGTGCATTGATACGGTTTCCATTCCTTCCACTAGGCGCCATTTCTATACAATGGCATAAACTAGATTAGTTTATGAATCAAAATGCATAATTCAATACTTGTAAAATACTTAACATAAATTGAACTATTTATGGATATAATCCATAATCATAAAAAGGTTTTCATTGAGGAAGTATATACTCATAACCGTTCATAGTGGTTTGTAAAGAAAAGGAGAAGTATCCTAAGCATATCCCCCGGGAGTGTCGTAACCAAGAGTGAAGCAAGGCCCGTTGTCGTGCACCAGTTCCCGTCCGAGTCTAGCTCAAAGCGGTGTTTTCGGGTTTTACCCCTAGGTACATCTGTGCCAAAGCCTCCTCTACCTGTTCGTATCCAGACATGAATGTATTTCTCGGAAAACTCACAAAATCTCTATAATACCAAAATTTGAGGAAGTTCTTCTATACTAATCCTCAAAGTCTATCATCGGGCTATGTGCTCTAATCAGAGTTTATCTAAATCTAGCTTCCAAGGTTAGTACTAAATTGCCTTTGATACCAACAGTAACGCTCCGACCCCAGCTACCCAGAGTCGGTGCATTACTTCGTAAGATTGGCATGATCACAAAAGATCAAGTCTCGAAAGACCGATTAGTTTAGTAGCCTTGGAAACACTAGATACATTCATAAGTATTACATTACATCATAAGGTGAAAAACTACAATAACAAAGTCTCCATAGTCCACACTCATATCCTCTTCTGACTATCCCTGCAGGTCATTCATAAAATATTTCTTCACATCCTGGAAAATATTAAAACTTTGAAAGGGGTGACCTCAGATGCTCAGAAAGGATAACAATATTGTGGAACTTTGATAAATAATCATTAACATTTAAGGCAATGTATAACTAAAACCAAAGCATCTTTAAACTTGAACTTTAGCATAATATGGAAAAAATAAAAATCAATAATGCCATTTACTTACTCACATGGATATTATACTAATCGAATAATCCCATGCAATATCAATTACCATTTTCATAATGATGGAATGCATAATTCCAGACATTCTGAAACATTTTATCACGGCCTCGGCCAAGACGTCTAAAATGATTAAGGCCTCGGCCAAAACCATAAATCAAATTGTGAAAGGGCCTCGGCCAATTCCACATCTAGTTGTCTCATGAGACCTACCGATGCATCGAGGAGCTATAGCGGGCTCCACCCGTCACTTATTAAGTCCAATGCATTCCTCATATGAATAGGTTTAAACATATCATAAACCATAACATAATTGTATCACATAAAACATGCATAAAGGAAACATAAAATTTCCACATTTCAATCACAAGATATCAATACAAAACATTGATATAATAAAAACTCTTTAAAAAAAATTTTCAATACCAAAATAAAAGAAAGTTAAAACTTCGTATTTATTTTTCATTAAAACAAATGATGGCTTGTAGAGGAAGCCGAAACTCAAATAATGGTCACGGCGGCAGAGAAGTCATTGTCACAACATATGTACGGAAATAAAAACATTCCCTTTTTGATATTTAGTAAAACGCTTCGTATAAAAAGATTCCACTTGAATAAACGTAAAAGTCAAAGGGGGTTATACATCGTATAAAAGGATGATGTGTATAAAACCAAATATGCCTCAATGAAAGGAGATTGAGACGAAGTCCTTAAAAAGATCATTTTTAAAATAAAATAGATCTATTATGTGTATTCACTATAGGTACACATAAAGAAAGTAAAAATACATAATAATACATAATAATATCATGACATAATTTGAATGTAGGAGATTAACCCAAAGAATAGAAATTGGGTTAACAAGTTCCCTTAACTCGTGTCTGACTTGACTCAACCATTCTTTAACCTCCTGAATAATAAACTAGAGTTAATATATTCCTTATTAAGAACCATTTTCAATTTCATTATCCTTTTTATATAACTTATTACAATGATATGAACATTATGTAATTATTTTAGTTAATAACGGTCGTTTTGTCGATCTTTGGTACTTGAGTCAACAATAAAACTTCTTATAATTACAAGTTGTTTATGTGGTAGAATATCCATTATCTTCAGAATTATATTCATGATTTAGATGTCATATATATCATATATATCCAGTATATACATTCATTTATAATATTACATAGCATTTAGAGGTAAGAAATGAAATGCACCGTTCATGGAGACGGTAAGCCGTACGTACGCATGAACGCTACTTTCATTTCTATTTCGTATTTAATGAAATGAAATCATAAAGATATAAATTTATAATATAATTCCAGTATAATATAGTGTATAATACCATTTACTCCATCCTTTATACATCCCACATATGGCATTAACGATTAAAATCACTTTGAGGGGGCGGTAGTCCGCACTTCCTAAAATGAAATTATCTCGTTTACCCATAATGGAAATCATAAAGTATGCCATAAATGAGAAATACAGAAGCATAAGTAAAACATAATCATATTATATATCATATATAAATATAGTTACATCTTAATATCCACCTTTGAAGGTTTTATATGGGTGTTGAACAATCATCGTTTCGTGAGGCAGAAATTCACCATCCACAGAAACCGTATGTTCATTAACCATTAGATGTAGGTGTGTGAAATTGTAGCTCGAATCCTTCTTATAACAACATCTTAGTATATTGAGGATACTGGTGTTGTTACAAAAGAAATGAATAAAAAGAGTTTAGGGGGTTGGAGAAGAAAAATAAAACAAAACAACATTAGAGAAGACATTACCTCAAAATCGGGTAACTCTTTTTGATTTGATCCAAAGGCTTCCTTGGGAAGAGTTCTGCCCAAAGTGAGGCTTCTATGAGTAATAGGGGGAAGTTGGGAGAGTATTTGGGGATATTTTGTCCGAGCCAAATGGCTTGAAAGTGTGAATGTGTTGGTATAGGTGGGGGCCTTTTATAAGAGGAGAGGAGGGTCACTCTTGGAAAGTAAGGAAATTTTACATTATTATACAATGATTTTCAGATTCTAAAGGTCACACACTTATATAATTCGTGGCTAAGGTAATAAGGGTTCGAAATCTACCCATCCAATAATCTTTGGACAAATTTAAGCCTTATATTCTACATTATCTTTTCATTTTATTAAAATCGTTAAATAATGAGGTCATCGTTGAATCATAATGATGTCATAAATAATTTATTTTATTTAATGTATAAAAATTATAAAAAAAATACTATGATGTAGGAAATCTTTTTATCTTTCTAATGACTATTTATAGTTAAAAATATGACTTCTATTACCCCATGTAAAAATTGGTTTAGTAAAACTTTTTATGTTTGTGTCATTTTTTACTTTAACATTAAATAAAAGGTATTTATGTCATTTTCCAACTAAAGTGTCTCCATGGGGTCCCCAAGTTGACCCATGTATTTTCTTGGTCGTACATGGAACATCCAATGAGGGTAGGACATGTTTCAAGCTCATCTCATATTATTAAAACATTATTTTTACCTTAAACTACACTAATTACCTCTAATCACGATTAAGAACTTAATAGTTACTATTCACCAAAAATTATTTTAATCTCATTGAACCACATTTTACTTCTTAATGACAACTATATATATTGGATTTTTGAAAATCAAACCACAGAAGTGGTAATATTTCATTTAAACGAAAAATCAGTTATTTAACTACCACTTAGTGGTTTCACTATTCATCAAAAATTGAAGTTTTTCAGAACAATGCCAAAATTTCACCCTAAGCTATAATTGATATTCCGAATTCAAAAATGATGTCTATTTTAAAAAATTCCAAAAATATAAGTTGCATTAATTAATTTTATAATTAATTCCCGCTGTCATAACAAATAACGTGTTTTTAAGAAACAATTTATATCAAAAGATTGGCAATTGTTTATGTCCATTTTCAATGTTAAATTAATTCTAATGACCACCATTGGATAAAATGGTAAAAATATATTCTAATTATATTTTAAAACCACTAAATAGTATAATTTATCACTATTAATTATTTTCATTAAAAAATTTGTTTTTAAGTATTTTTCACTATTCATAAAAAATTAGAATTTCTCAGAAAAATACCAAAAATTCAACATAGGCTAATTTCGATATTCCGAATCCAAAAATGAAGTCCATTTTGAAATATAAAATTTTTATAATTTTAAAAAGTGGTTATTACTATTCATAACGGCTACTTTGATTAGTCGCGGTGTTTTAGAACTCGAAGTTGCGTACAATGTAAGCTATTGCATTATTGAATGAGAAGCGTATCATGGAAGATTGGGGTGTTACAGTGAAACATTTTAACAAAATCAGATTTAAAGATATATTTTTTAAAATAAAAATAACTTCTTCTACGACTACTATTATATTCAACCCAGATTCTAAAATAACTATTCTAGTTTATTCATTTATAACGTAATGATTCCATTTAATTAGTTAACATGAATAACCTCATTTTCAAATTATTTCCAATAGTTTTAAATAATGATTGTTCTACAAATGTCTTTATATTATTCAAAACAATACATTTTCCAAAAAAATGTTCTTGTTTCAATTTTTTAGAAAATAAAATAATTATTCATTTATTCATTTATAAAATCAGTATTAAAATTATATATTAATTATATAAATAAATATTTGAAAAATATCATAGATAAAATATTTTTAAATTTTATGAAAAGATTATTTCCCAACTATAAGATACAAAAGAAGAATTTTATTGAATCTATCATTCGTTAAAATAATATATAACGTAAAATTTTATATTCAAATCTTTTTAAATGTAAAGTTAGTTCATTTATACTATTAATAATAACAAAATTTTCATTTAAATCAATGTTTTTTGGGGATTTTTGTACAAAAAAATATTATTCTTAAGTAATCATTTTTCTATCAAATGATTTTTATTACATTTTGGTAGTTTTTTAAAATAATATTTACCAAAAATTTTAGTGATATAATTTGATAATTGTTTTCCATATTAGGAATATTAATGACCAATTTCAGTAATGGAACCTCCTATATATATATAACAACTAATAATAAAATCAACAAAAATGTCTCACTATTATTATGGATAAAACTAGATTATTGGGGTTATGCCTATAGACCTGGTTATATTTACTCGTTATGAATATATACATACTATTATTTTGAAATATTTCGACCCAATACTATCCTAAATTCAAATATATGGCTATTTAGAATCGTTTTTCTTAATGATGACTTAATTAAATTTTAATCTTTTAATAAAATTGATGTGTTTCGTCTCGCAACTCATAATTGAAATACCATAATTTCTTTTATTTACAAAATATTGAGCAATCTAAATAGATGTTACCCTTATCAATTATCTTCTAAAATTACATATCCATGAATTATAGGATTTCAAATTCTTGAAATAGTATTCAAAGGGTTATTAATAATAATCATAAGGGAGGCTATTAGAAGTAAAGGTAATTAGCATACCTAACTTCTTTATATTTATTTCTTCTTATAACTCTTATAAATATTTAGTAATAATCATAAAATAAAAACATATATATACTAAACATACTTATTTCCCTCTGATATGGGATTCTCTAAAAAAGACGTTATTTCCAATTTATTTCCAACGGGCTTGTTTGTGGAACCAGAAATGCCCAATGGTTCTATTTCCATAGGGACCTAATTTCCAAAGGCTGTCACTCCTTTATTGATATTGAAACACGATTCTTAAAACATATATTTGTTTGAGAGGATACTAGGTCAGGACCATCAAACCATTTTTGGGGGAGTTATTTCTATCTCTAGGAATCTCTTATATATTTATGATATATTAATGAATCCTTTATTACATCCTAAGTAATATGTTGGTTATCCTAGTATTAGGAATCAATTATTACCATATGTAGAATTCATAATCATCCGCATCTAATCATGGTTGTGTATTATTTCATATATATGTATGTATCTGAGGTTCTCCATTTATGGAGTCAATTTTCATAGTACTTTGAGATTCATTGGTCTTTATTATGACGATACATATTTTATAGATACACAATGGGGGACCCTAGATTTTATGGTCATCCAGGTAGAAGAATATCACTCTAAAATTTATCATCGTCGAAGTGACAAAAGTTGTTATTATGTTGAGATTGAACACATATATAATATTTATACTTATCCTTGTGGAAGGAATCAGAAACAACATAGTTAAATTGAACTTAAATGGACACATCATAACATTTGAGGACATTTTACAAGGAACATACAATACAATTTAATTTCATGTGTATGTAAATCTATGTGGAGGGTGACTAATCAATATTAGGCATCAGACTTACACCTATGTAAAATAATGAACTTGTAAGGGATTTGAGATTCCATGTTAAATTAGTCACTACTATATATATATCTATGAAGAATATGATTGGTTTAGGATTTTGGGTTTGGACTTCTGTGAGGCTTCTTACATAATCTGTTTAAATGTGATTCAAATCCCACAATCTTTGTTTGTAAGGGCCCATGAATATGGATGTACTCATAGGTATGTATCATAGGTGAGTATGGAACATTGAGATGATATGTTTTGGGTTACTCTTGAGGAAGATATTCCCAATGTATATATTAAGAGGGATTTAATATATCATTGTGATTTAGGGGCTTTACTCATGGTTTACTCCAAATGAGGATACCATGATTAATGAAATTATTATTGGGGAATAATACTAAGGATGATTTCAATTGATCTTAAACCCTATATGGGTTTTTTACATATCCAGATTAACAAAAATCATATTTCATGTAGTTCAATCAATTTTGGGGGATTAATCATAATAGGAGACCCATTGAGGGGGACATGAGTTTTAATTTCAAAGATGATATGATATAGATCTTGGGCCTTAATAAGGCTTCCTATGTAACATCCCGTTATATTATGATAATTATTCTTTTTAATTTCATTGATGTCTTGTGTTATACGCTACACCAAAATTAGTTTGTTTAATATGAAACACCGTATTAGCTTGCAGTATACGCAACACTATTCTTGGATCTTGTTACACACAATTTCAAGTTCGTTTGATAGTAGATATTATACGAAACATTGATTGTGTATATATATATATATATATATTTATATTCATTGTAAAAATGAAATATGGTTGGATTATGTTATATTCAACAACAATGGAGTCTTTCACTACATGCAATCCTGATTTGGCTTGAATTACATGCAATCGCGACCTTCCTCGATAGCGTGTGTTGTATGCAATACCAGGTTTTACATAACAACGATATACTATTATAATATTATTATGGACTTGCCGTTATGAATAGTATTAACTAAATTTTGAATTTTATAACATTATTATTCATCATACACATTTTCTAGAACATCGTATGAGAATAAAATAATTTTTTCGGGTAAAATAAGTATTTTTAAAAAAATGCAGTTTTGCCGCCTTTTGATGGCGCACTAATATTAAATCTAGTTTTTGACATGTTTATAACTTCAATTTGACAAAATAAAATTATTCTTTTGAATAATTATATAAAAATTTACTTTGGATAAATTTTTCATATTATTCTGAAAACTTTTATATTTTAATGAATAGTAAAAACACGATATATTTTAAATAAAAACAAATTTTTTCATCGTAATAATTTATATGGTTAAATTATAATATTTAATGGTTTTAAAGTATAAATAGAAATTATTTTTTTCATTTATTATAATTTATATCCTTACCATAAAGTTTACATTGAATTCATAGGTAAAACATTTCAATCATTAGTAATATTTTAACTTTTAAAACTTGTTTTCTTAACAACAGGATAAATTTTAATTTAATTACTGAAACTATTGTGTTTTGAATTTTGAAAAATGGATTCCATATTTGGATTCAGTAGGTCTAAATTATGTTAATAGGTTACTTTGATTTTTTTGATATTATGAATAGTAACTACGATAATTTTATTTACATTAGTTAAAGATAAATCGGGTAATTAAGGGTAAACCTAAGATTATAAAATTACCCTAACACATGAGAAAGTTCTATTGAATGAATAAAATTAGACCCATATCACCTAAGGGTCGGATTAGATTCCTTTTATAGAATTTTGACCATGAAAATAATTTAATTATTATTAAAACCAATGAAAGTGACAACATGTCACTCTCTTAAATCCTATAAGTATAATAATTTTAATTTAGTGATAAACTTCATGAGACATTGAACATGAATAGTCTCCAGAAATCTAAAAAAAATTTCTACATCATGAGTATTTATTTAGAATTTTTAGGGATCAAATAATTGTCATTAATTGTGATACAATAGTGATCAAGAAATTATTTATTTATTGAAAAATCTATAAGAAAGGTTTTATTAAAATAACAATACATATCAAAAGGACCATAAACTTGACCAAAAAATATTGGTCTATTTTATCTATACCCTATGAATACAAGGATCAATTCTTAGACCATTTTTAGCCTTATAAAACCGATTATGACATTTATATTATTTTATTATAAATGATGTCAAAGATGTCACCTTTATAATTTAATAAATATAATAATTTAAATGATGTAATTTTAAGATGATAAATTCAATTAGGATTATTATTGTGAAATTTATTAGATTTATCTTCATCATAGGATTTTATTTTACATTTATGTGCCAAAATAAGTATATTAAATCATTATAAAAAAATGGTGTAGTAATTATTTTATTAAGAGATATACCAAATAAAAGGTTATAAAAATATTGAAATAAATAATATATGAACTATTTAATGTTCTCCACTATTTTTATTGATAAATAATACATGTTATGAATCTATTAAAGATTTTATTTAGAACATATATTTTGTGAGGATTTAATTTAAATTAAAAAAAAAGAATAGGATTAAAATTGATACTATTGTTATTTTATAAAAATAACATAATATTTAATTGTTTAAAAATTACAAAAATATTTAAAAATTATAAATAAAAATGAATGTGGTACAAAATTACATTAATTACCCAATTATAGAAAATTAAGAACACATAAGTAATTATTTATAACAATTTAAAATTTTGAATCTTATTACAACAAATAAAATTAAATAGATTAAATAAGGATAAATCATGTTGATAATGTTTAAAATAAATTCAAAACATGTCTAAATTATATTGGCTGATGATATTACAACCCTATATAATCTAATATTCGGATTTGAGTAATTTTAGATGTTTTTAAGTGGGGTTGGAATTTATTATAAATTAATATTTCTTATAATTCCAAAGGTGCCCGTCTCCTCACTTATAAAAGTGAACCTCCTCCGTCTCCTCATCACACCATTTTGAGCCTTGATGCTCAGCCAAAATCTGCCCATTTGACTTCCCCACTTCCCTGTAAAGCATATAGAGGTACTAGTTTCTCAAAAGACCAACTCTAGATCCCTAAGTGGATGTTCAAAGGAGGCACTTTGAGAAAGAGGTAATCCATTCTACCGATTCATTCAAGTTTATTTATTCTTATACATCCTATTATTTAGTGGTGTAATTATGTAGTAATACCATATGTATCCCTCATATACTGATAATTTATTATAAATTTGAAATAACCTAATTTCACCTTCTATCCATCCTACGGAAAATGAAATCGCCGCGTGTGCGTACGTAGGGAATATCGTCTCCATGCCGTGGTGTAATCAGTTTTTCCACCACCACCTTACTTGGATGGGTATAACGGTGGAAATAATAACTATATATTATTATTATAAAATCATACTGATTCTAATATATTATATCATCAACTTCAATTCCATTCATTAAATATGTGAATGATATCATCGCTTGTGCGTACGTACGGATTACCGTCTCCACGACGCGATGAGATTCATTTTCCTTGTTAACAATTCAAGAATGATTATAAAGTATATATAATAAGTAATCATGAAATATATGACATATTAATAGTACTAGATTTATGTATATATATATATGTATGTATTTCATCTACTTAATTCCATTCAATTCAATAAGGAAACGAAAACAGCATTCAAGCATACGTACGACTTACCGTCTCCATAAACAGTGTATTTATTTCCATTTATTGATCTATTATATATATTTATATTCTGAATATATATTATATATAAATCATTTTATAAATTATTTAATTATGTAATCATGATCTAAGTGATCATATTAATATTTACAAGTAATAACACGGACAATAAATGAAACGATTTTACCCAAAACGCTTCTTTAACATGGAATTGAAAAATGAACGGATAATATAAAGTCATAACTGAATCATATGTGATATCATAAATATTATTATGGTTCTATTACAAGTTAATAATATGTTAAAACCCACTATACATGAGTCTCAGACACATATGGAAGAAATTGTACATAAGGTAATGGATATCCTTTCCAATCTCGTTTTTATCCGAGATTTTTTATTCGTATGTATTTTCCGGGGTTATATATATCATCCATGTCCCATTTTTCTAAAAATGGTTTCATATATGTTTAATTTTATTTTTACCCATTTTTACTTCAACTACATGGAATTTAAAGAATATTTCTTTGGTTTACCATATGCGGTACTTTTTGACTTTTCCGGAAAATGTACGAGAAGAATGTTTTTTTACTTATATGGTATGAACGGACTTTTATGGTTTCATAACACCTATTTTTCATGAAGATTACACTACCGGATTTCATGATTATTTTCAACTAAATATTTTTCTTTTAAAATTGAATGAAATTTTGTGAAAATAAAATGATTTTGAAAAAGATAGGATATCTTCCTCAAGAATTAATTTCAAGTGTTTTATCAAAACCATTTTCCATCTAAGGTGACATTATATCATATGTGTATATTTCAAGTATAATGTATCTATGATTTACATGGATTCTATTTTATAATGATGTAATGATATCCATTTGTTTTATATAGATTATGTTATGATGGGATGATGTTTATGAAACCCATTTTAATTCTTTGGGTTATGATTAATGTTTTAAGTTTATTTTGTTGCACAAGTAAAATGATTTCATTATGAGATGGGTGTGACCTATATCTCCCTCAAATTCATTGGGTAACGATTTATATCTCATGAGATAGACATGGCTGTAATAGCAAGTTAATCCGGTTCAGTGATACAGGACTGGAACGAAGAGTGAACTCTGTTTAGTTAGGGTCTTTTTCCACTAATATGGTCTTGGCAGCAATGCCTTGGCTACTATGGAAATCATATCATGTGCTTAGCATTTTTCCACAATTAGAAGTTTTATTTCCAAGCTATTTTATCATGATTGATGTTCTGTTATGATCTATGCCTTACATACTGCCTTGTTTTATGTCATTTCTCATGATTTTGATGTTTAAACATTATGTTCATGTTTTTATGTACAAATGTATATGGTTTGTTTTATTTTCTCCATGATTACCATTACTGAGCATTTGAGCTCACCCTTTATATGTTTTCTTTTCCCCAAGATATAAAGAATGGTTTTTGGTATGAAAACTTAAGGGGGATATTTTTATGGGAGATGTTGAAGATCTTTCACCATGATTAGAAGATTATGTTCCGAGTTTCCAAAGAAACTAAACTGTTATGGTACTTTGGTGTTTGTTTTTGTTATGTATTAAGTATTCAACAAAAGTAATTAAATGTATATGTACTTCAATCTTTGGCTATCTACAGTTGGTATCAGAGGAATGGTTTAGTTTACTTTTGGAAACTAGGATGCAAAAACATTAACGAGATCCCTAGAGATATTTCTAAGGTATATCTACTGATGTCCCTAAGGTTTAGTATACCTATAGGTTACAGTCCTAGAATTATGTCGAAAATCATGAATAACCTAGGGTGAACCTAGGGTATATTGGATTAAAGACTGTGTGATAAGTTAGAACTCCCATAAGTTACTTTTTATGATTATGTGGTTCCTCGTTATTTTAACTATTTCTTACACTATGATTTCTGGTATTAGTCAATGGAGGGAACGAGAAGGAATTCAGTTATCATTGATTTCAATGGAAAAATTGGTGACCATGAGCAGTGAAATTTTATATTTCCTAAAGAGAAATATATTGTGATTATGCAGAATTAGTAATCTTGATATATGATTAACAAGGTGAAGTTTAGTTGTATTCCTAAGTCATCAAATAAGAGGTAGATATAATTTTATGCATGTTCGCATGGTGAGGATAATAGGGAAGGGAAGACTGAGATTTATAAAGTAGGGAAGAATAACCTTGAGGAATACCTCAAATAGAGGTGAATATTTTATCTATGTGGAGAAAAGGGTCACATAGTGACAGACTGTTATGGAGTTCAATGTCTTATTTGTGGAGAACATGGTCATTACCCAACTCAATGCCCGAACCTAAGAGGATACATCTAAATAAAGGGAGGACGTATTCCATGACAATTATTAAAGAGGATAGATTGAAGTGTTTATGTATTGGTATTCATGAATAATGTTGTTGAGGTACTTTCATGAAATATTGGAATATATATGTATTGGGTAATTCTGTTTTCAATAATTATATTGTACATGTAACCATGAAAACTGTTTGAAATATTTTTGGAAAGTAGATGATATGCGCATAACGAAGGGATAAGGGGAAAATAATATGTTTGGTAGTATTCTTGATCTCATGATTGATATAAGGACAAAGTGATATCATGGTTTGAGAATATAGAATTTTTGGTATTTTTTGTATGTGGAAAGAGTTAAGTTTTGACAGCACTAATGTTATCACTAAGATTCAATGGGTATTAATTTTTCAAGAGAATAAATTATTAAGGTATTCACATGTCTGGAATGTGACCAAAAAGATATATTTTATGATATATGGGGGATAAATGATGGTATTCACATGCTCGGTAGATGAGATTTCAAGTAATTGTTTTCTTTATACTATGAGATTGGACAGAAGTATTTTGGATAAGCATAAATACTGGAATGAATTAAGATAGTATTGTTCAAGTTTAGACCTTTTTTCGATATTATTACAGGAATGTTATAGAAGTGTAGTTTTAGAGAAAGGACAACCTATAGTATGGGTGAAAACCCATCGTGTCGGACAAGGCTGCAGGAATCGAACCCACAACCAATGTGCAACATGCCTTTAGCGCCAAACACTGGCCTACATGAAGTCCCTGGTTAGTAGAAACAAGTTTTATTTTTTTAAGTGGTATGATAGATGAAGTATAAGTTCATATTTGGAATCATATATGATTAAACTCACTATAGATGGACTTATGTATATTTGATAATTTTTTCTAACCTTTTGTTTGGAATAGATGGAATAACCCATAGTTCTATCACATGATCTGCTAACACTTCACAAATAACAAATTAAACTTCAATTCATTAAGAGATGATGGGGAAATTGTTCACGGCAAAAACAACAGTGATACTGTACCAAAATCATGTAAGTATTACTTTTAATTAATCAAATTTAGGGAAATGATCTTGGAATCCAAAAATGTTGTCCTAGTGCTCTTATATCTGATGAATCAGATGATACCTTAGATCATCAAAAATTTATGGATTTGTGATTGTTGGCTTTTTCATAGCCATGTTCTCTACCACTCTCTATTAGAATTTGATGGTTATATTTCTCTTCCATGTCCATATTTTCACCTATGTTCTCGTATGTGAAAACCCAATGATTAGTTAATTTGGGTAACCATTACGTTTCATACATTAGTTTTTAATGAATTGTTTTGGTATTTCTTTTTATGATGTTGGTTTCTATGAAAGAAACTCTCATGTAAAAAACCATTTATAACCCCGGCGAATTTCGAGGGTGAAATTCATTTTAATTGGGGTAGAATGTAACAACCTGAGATTTTATGAGAATTATTCTATTTAATTTCATTGATGTCTTGTATTATACGCTACACCAAAATTAGTTTTTTCTATACACAACACCGTATTAGCTTGCAGTATACGCAACACTATTCTTGGATTGTGTTACACACAATTTCAAGTTTGTTTGATAGTAGTTATTATACACAACATTGAGTGTATATATATATATTCAATGTATGAATGAAATATGGTTGGATTATGTTTTATGACACAACAAATGAGTCTTCCACTACACGCAACCCTGACTTGGCTTTCATTACACGTAATCACGACCTTCTTCGATAGTGTGTGTTGTACGCAATACCGGGTTTCACTAAACAACGATATATTGTTATAATATTATTATGGACTAGTAGTTATTAATATTATTAACTAAAATTTTAATTTAATAACATTTTTATTCATCATATAGATTTTCTAGAACATGGTATGCGAATAAAATAATTTTTTCGGGTAAAATCAGTATTTTTAAAAAAAATGCAGTTCTGCCGCCTTTTGATGTCGCACTCACATTAAATATAGTTTTTGACATGTTTATAAGTTAAATTTGGAAAAATAAAATTATTCTTTTGAATCAGGATATAAAAATTTACTTTGGATAAAATTTTCATATTATTCTGATACCTTTTATATATTAATGAATAGTAAAAACTCTCTATATTTTAATTAAAAAAACTTTTTTCATCGTAATAATTTATATAGTTAAATTATAATATTAAATGGTTTTAAAGTATAAATAGAATATATTTTTATAATTTAATATAATTTATGTCATTGCCATTAATTTTACATTGAATTCATAGGTAAAAACATTTCAATCTTTGGCAATATTTTAACTTTTAAAACTCATTTTCATAACAAAGGGATAAATTTTAATTTAATTTCTGAAACTTCTGTGTTTTTTATTTTGAAAAATTGAATCCATTTTTGGATTCAGTGGGTCCAGGTTATGTTAATAGGTTACTTTTATTTTTTAGATATTATGAATAGTTACTACGTTAATTTTTATTTACTTCAGTTAATGATAAATCAGGTAATTAAGGGTAAACCTAAGATTATAAAATTACCCTAACACATGAAAAAATTCTATTGGAAGATTAATAGCCAACCCATATCACCTAATTATTGGATTATATTCATTTTAGGGTCTTTTGACAATGAAAATAATTTAATTATTATTAAAACCAAAGAAAGTGACAACATGTCACTCTTTTAAATCTTATAAGTAAAATAATATTAATTTAGGGATAAAAATCCATGATACTTCTAACATTAATAGTATCCATAAATATAAAAAAATTATCTACATCATGAGAATATATTTATAATTTTTAGGGATTAAATAATTGTCATTAATGGTGACACAATAGTTATGGAGAAATTATTTATTTAGTGAAAAATCAATAATATAGTATTTATTAAAATAGAAATACCTATCAAAAGGACCAGAAACTTGACCAAACATTATTGGTAGAGTATATATATACCTTAAGCATACAATGGTCTATTTTTGGACGATTTGGATCCTTATAAAACCGATTATGACATTTATATTATATTATTTTAAATGATGTAATGATGTCACCTTCATAATTTAATAAATATAACAATTTAAATGTTGTGATTTTAAGATGACAAATTCAAGTAATAATATTATTATAAAATTTATTGTATTTATTTTCACCATAGGATTTTAATTTAATTTTTTTTGCAAAATATATAAGTATATTAAATATTTATAAAAAAATGTTGTAGTAATTATTTTATTAAGAGATATACCAAATAAAAGGTTTTAAACATATTGAATTAAATATTATATGAACTATTTAATGTGCGCTGCTAATTTTATAGATAATTAAAACATGTTATGATTCTATTAAATATTTTATTTTGAACATATCTTCTGTGAGGATTTTATTTAAATTCAAATAAATAAATAGACTCAAAATTGACACTATGGTTATTTTATAAAAATAACATAATACAAAATTGTTTAAAAATTACAAAAATATTTAAAAATTATAAAATAAAATTTATATGGTCAAAAATGTCATTAAGTACCTAATTATTTACAATTCACAACACATAACTAATTATTTATAATAATTTAAAATTTAGAATCTTATTTTCAAAAATAAAATTAAATAGATTAAATAAGGATAAATCAAGTTGATAATTTTGAAAATAAATTCAAAACATGGCTAAATTTTATTTATTGCTGATATTACCACCGTATATTTTCTAATCATATTATTTGAGTCATTTTGGAGGTTTTTATGTGGGGTATGAATTTATTATAAATTAATATTTCCTATAATTCCAAAGGTTCCCCTCTCCTCCCTTATAAAAGGGAACCACCTCCCTCTCCACATCACACCATTTTGAGCCTTGTTCTCGGCCAAAATCTACCCATTTCACTTCCCCACTTCCCTAGAAACCATATAGATGTACTGGACTTCTCAAAAGACCAACTCTAGTTCCCTAAGAGGAAGTTCAAAGGAGGCACTTCAAGAAAGAGGTAATACCTTCTACCGATTCATTAAAGATTATTTCATCTTATAATTCCTCTTATTTAGTTTTTTAATTTTGAAGTAATAACATCATTTTACCTCATATACTGATATGTTATTATAAATATGAAACAACCTTATTTCACCTACTATCCATCCTATGAAAAATGAATTCATTGTGCGTGTGTACGTATGGAATACTGTCTCCACGTCGTTGTGTAACAATTTTTTCCACCACTAGCATTCTTGGATGGTTATATGGTGTAAATAACAAAAATATATGATTATTATAACATCATACTGATTAAAAAAATATTATATCATCCACTCCAATTCCATTCAATAAATGTGGGAATGATATAATCGCTCGTGCGTACGTACGGATTACTGTCTCCACGACACGATGAGATTCATTTTCAGTGTTAACAATTAAACAATGATTATAAAGTACATATAATAAGTAATCATGAAATATATGACATTATAATTCTACTGTATTTATGTATATATATATGTATTTCATCTATTTAATTACATTCAATTCAATAAGGAAACAATAACAGCGTTCATGCGTACGTACGACCTACCGTCTCCATAAATGGTGTATTTAGTTACATTTATCGATCTATTATATATATGTATATTCTGAATATATATTATATATAGATCATGTTTTATATTCTATAATTAAGTAATCAGGTTCTATGTAATTATATTAATAATTAAAAGTCAAAACACGGTTGATAAATGAAACGATTTTACCCAAAACACCGCTTTAACATGGAATTGACTAATGAACGGATAATATAAAGTCTTCGGTGAATCATTTATGATATCATAAATATTATTATGGTTCTGTTAAAAGTTGATAATAATTTTAAACCCACTATACAAGAGTCTCCTACACATATGGAAAAATTGGACATATGGTAAGGGATAACCTTTCCAATCTCATTTTTATCCGAGATTGTTTTTTCATAAGTATTTAATGGGGTTATATTTATCATCCATGTCCCATTTTTATAAAAATGGTTTCATGTATGTTAAATGTCCTTTTTACCCATTTTTACTTTAACTACATTGTATGTAAGGAATCTTTCTTTTGTTTACCATACGAGGTACTTTTTTCCTTTTCTGAAAAAATTGCGAGATGAATGTTTTTTTCTTATATGGAATGAATAGATTTCTATGGTTTCATAACACCTAATTTACATGAAGATAACTCTACAAGATTTCATTATTTTTTTCAACCAAATAAATTTCATTTAAAATTGAATGACATTTTGTGAAAAGAAAATGATTTTGAAAAAGATAGGTTATTTTCCTCAAGAATTCATTTCAAGTGTTTTATCAAAACCATTTTCTATCTAATGGGACATTATTTCATATGTGTATATTTCAAGTATAATGTCTCTATCATTTACATGGTTTCACTTTTCATATGATGAAATGATATCCATTTGTTTTATATGGATTATTTTAAGATGGGATGATGTTTATGAAACCCATTTTATTTTTTGGGGTTATGATGAATGTTTTAAGTTTTTTTTGTGGCACAAGTATGAATGATTTCACTATGAGATGGGTGGGACCTACATATCCCTTCAATGCATTTGGTAATGCTTTATATCTCATGAGATAGACATGGCTGGAATGGTAAGTTAATCTGGTTAAGTGATAGAGGACTGGAATGAGGAGTGAACTCGGTTCAGTAAGGGAATTTGTCCACTAAGATGGTCTTAGCAACAATGACTTAGAAACTATGGAAATCATATCATGTGATTAATGTTTTTCCACAATTAAATATTTTATTTCCAAGCTATTTTATCATGATTGATGTTTCATTATGATCTATGCCTTACGTACTACCATTTTTTATGTCATTACTTATGATTTCTATGTTTAAACATTATGTTCTTGTTTTTATTTTCAAATGTATATGGTTTGTTTTATTTTCTCAATGATTACCCTTAATAAGGATTTGATCTCACACTTTATATGTTTTCTGTTCCCTAGGATATAAAGAATAGTTTTAGGTAAGAAAACAAAAGGGGAAGATCTTTATACGAAATGTTGAAGACGTTTCTCCACAATTAGAAGATTATATTCCGAGTTTCCAAAGACACTAAACTATTACGGTCCTTTATTGTCTGTTTTTGTTATGAATTAAGTATTCTGAAAAAGTAATTAAATTTATATGTACTTAAAAGCATTGGGTCTCTACATCCTATGTATCCTAGTAATGGTGGGAATTATAGTTCTCATAGTTTATTCACTTTTTTAAATTGTGTGGGTGTTGTGATCATTAGAAAAATATATGACCACGTGATTCATGATTGCTGTGAGAAATAAGAGGATGTGGAAGATTCAACATACAATAGAAACTTTTCCTCCATTGATGGTGGAACAGGTGATGGATGTGGTGGAAGAGGCCAGAACTATAACACTTCAATCTGTTATCATTACATTGGATGAAGGTCTAGAGTAAGGAAGGGATGACGATTAATGGTGGAGAGGGGAGTGACACTGCAACCTCTTTCAAGAAAGGGTACAAATAGACACCAACATCATTTTCCAAAAGATGGATCCATATTGGAATGAAGATCTCTATCCATGTGGAAGGGAAATGAATGTGGGGTCCCTACCCTCCCTACTGGGAATTCAAGGATCCAAGTCATAGAGATGAAAATGGAAGGATAGAGTCTTATCTACAAAATCCAAATTTTGGAACTAAAAAACATTTTCCTCAAGTTAAGTGTCTAGGTGACCACATATATGAATATCTGTAGATGCTTTGAGGATTCTTACCCAGTGATAGGGCATACAAGGGAATATCTAAATGTAAAAATTTAAATCCAAATGGGTGGAACGTTGATATTATTATCCTTATGATATTCAAAATGTGGAGGCCTTTATGTAGGTTTCATCATGGTCCCTTTCAAGAAAGTGATCCAGTGAATGAGAATCCCTAACATGAGTGGTTTTCAAGGAGGATTCTCGAAACACTCATATAGGCTGATGGGTAGGGCGAACTAAGGAAGTATTCACAATGGGTTCACCGTGAAAGGGTGAATGCACATGTGGCATGGGAGAATTGATTGAACCTTACGTGATAAAAACATGTGTGATTACACATTTTCAAGATATGGACCTTTCCATCAACAATCTTCCATGTATTCTTATAAGTTTGTTGCGCAAGATCCTCTTTGAGAAATGGTGGTATCTCTAGTCCACATAAACCATGGGGTTGGGTGAATAAGTCGTGCAAGTGTTTTATATTATTAATACTAAATGGAATTATGTCTCATTATCCCTCTTTTAATTCATCTATTTCGGTTTTGGGAAAGTAGCACGGAGGTTTTATAGGACTTTACTGATGTACTAGGGTGATCATTACATGCAATCAACCTTCGATGAAATATGTATGTTGCCTCCATGGTAGCTTCTTAATGCCTAATGAGATGAAATAAAAGGGGGATAGTGAGAATTAAGTCCATTAAGGGTTAAAAATAAATAAATCATTCACAAATCATTCGCCCAAACATCCTGATTTATGTGGACTAGAATGAAAACGCATCTGCAAAGTGGAAATTATGCTACACACATGGAGGAATACCTATAAGGATTCCTTATTGAATTATACATGTATCACCCAAGTGAAATCACAAATAATGTTTGTTTCTTAAAGTGAATCCAATTATCTAAATCCCACATGCATGGATCACCCTTGTGTTGTGCACCTTCTGTTCAACCCATCATGGTTCTCCTGTCCCTTCATGTAGTGAATCCCTTTAATGAATCCTACATCAAAGGCCCATATGAAATGTCTTCTCTTTCACTGGACCCCACTACTAAGAGAGACTATGTTGAAACCTTCATGATGACCTCATTATATTCAAAACCATATGGATATTCACATAATCATGTATCCCTTTTGGATTTCTATTTCTATGGTCAAGTATGTCCCACACATTTCCTATAAAATTTTACCAATCATCGAGGCATATGTAGATATAGTAATCTATGGTCAGGTGGACCCTTACTCAAGGGAAAATGTTTCAGACTTCCTAGTATCGAATATTGGGGATAGGACTATGTCCTTCCCTTCTTATCTCTAATACTCGGAGCCTCTAGTTCATAATAGGGATATTAAGGATCACACGTTCTTTTCCCTTCCACATGGAATGAAATACTTCTTATACTGTAAGAAAGATTTTAGCGAAATCATTATGGTGTAATCCCCTACCCTTTCAAAGAGGTTGTAGTCTCAATCCTATCTACACCCTTTACCCTCATCCATTTAATACCATGGACCATCATCTTCGATAATGTGAATAGAGATAAGTGTCATATCACTGGCCTCATCGGTCATAGCCACAACCTCTTCCACCATCAATGGAGGAAAATTGTTTGTTGTTGTTGGAATCGTTAACATCCTATTATTTCTTACACCGGGCCTGAATCATATGGGATTCTAGGTTTTTAAATATCAAAACATCCACACAAACCACCTAAACGAATGAAATATGAGAAATATAATTCCCATAATAAATGGGATATGATGTATTCTATGTCAGGGACTGATCTCTATAACATATCATCCATGAAAGGAGAAATCAACCCCCCCCCCCAAATATGGCTCCATAATTTTGTAAGCCCCAAATTTATTAAACTCGGTGAACACTGATTTTCGTTAACTTGGATACCTAGGAAACTTGCTTAGGGTCTGGGACCAATAGAAATAATCCTTATGAATAATCCCCAATAAAAAATTACATAATACATGTAGCTTTCTCATGAGTAAACCTCAAGATATTTCCCCCAAATCACTATGAGATGATATATCCCTCATGGTCCCTACATGTGGAATATTCTTCCTAGGAGTAACCCCCAACCTAACATCTAAAATGGAAAAACCCCCTTCTGAGACATACCCATGAGGACCACTATTATCATAGTTCCTCACTAACTGACTATGTAGTGTTTTATTCCCATATAAAAAAGCTACATAGGAATCATCTCTGAGGATCAAACCCAACTTTCTAAACCAAACCTATTCATCTAGGCCATTTCCTTGGTAGATTCTAATTCAACCTGGATGCTCATATAAGTTCCACATTATATGGGATAATTTTGTTTAAGTCCACCAAAAATATTTCTCTAGGAACCTTCTGCCTACATGACCATACATCATAAAATTAAACTATAGGGTTGAGAGCTCATCACAATATCATAAAAGGTATGATATGCCTATTTAAGAGTCAGAAAACTACATGGTTTCTAATTCCATTTGTAAGGATAAATAGGAATCATATCTATGGTATTCATCCCAACATCATAGAAACATACCTCTCCCAAGATGCTGATAAATTATAGAGTGATATTCAACTACCTAGATAACCATAAACCTTAATTTAACTCACTATTTTTATAGAAAATCATCATCATTAATATAATGAAAAGTGAATATCCAAGTACCATATAATAAGATACCATCAATGGTGAACCTTGGATACATAGAAATATCTCCATTGATGAAGAGCCTCTAATACATACAGATGATTCTAAATTCCAAAATATTTGTATAATTGATATATAAAATTTGGAGAACCCACAAAATACAGGGGAAATAATGTAGGATTCATGAACATGTCATAAAAATATTAGACAGTTTGAGAGAAGGAAGGAAATCCCCCCAAACGGGTTTGATGAGCCTGCCATCAAATCCACTTGACCAATGCGAGCTCATATGCTTAATGAGTCAAAATCCCTTAATGACTGCCTAACATTGGAATGTAAGTCCCTATGGATAACTAAACACTGGGTGCTTCTAGTTTCATGAATAAACCCATTTGAAACCCATTAGAAATAATTATTTCCTAAAAAAATATTATTTCCATGCAAAACGAAAAATGGTGAACCCAATGTGAAACCTTAACCATGATGATAGTGTTTCCTACCTATTAGACCATTTACATTATCAATGAAACTTAATTCAATTAATTGTAATAAATCATGCATGAATTCATCCAAAAGATGCTTCTTTTATAGATTTCATAATTTTTATTTTTAATATATAAAAGGTATTCCTCTTAAGAAATCCATTCAATCAATTGGAATCCTTTAAGATTACTCCTATGAATGCCCTGATACTCAAGATGGATCCTCTTTCGATCAATGGATGCCATCACCAAATTAGAATCTTCATCATTGGGACTCTAATACACAGGTTTGAGAGTTTCATCAACACAGTACCATCCCAACACTAGAGGCTTCCCAAAAGGCCCTACAGATCACACCTAATTGTCTAGTGAATGGTGAACAGCAGTTTAGAAGAAGATAGATGTGACCACCATATTTAATAATTTAGGGGGATTATCCCCCTAATGTAGTGACAAGTGAATCTTAAATTTCATGGAGGTGGATTATGGGAAAACATATACACCGATCCTAAAGACATAGGGTCCTTTAGGGATCCATCCAACAATATTGGATTTAAATTCCATAGAAAAGTAAACCCTTGTCCCAATGAAGGTGTCACCATTGATTGTCTAGTATAGGTCCCTTAGATCCAGAAATGAAAAATGGACCACTTGGGATGACAAAAATCCATCAATGAGATTGTTCCCACATTCCCACTCCAGAGAGTCCCACTAACAAATTTTGGTGGAAAACAATGAGCTGGAACATACCCCCATACTCCATCATTCCTCAGACCAATAGACTCATCTAACAACACTAAGCCAATCCCCCAATTAAATTATGGAGGAGTACCATGAGCATGAACATACACATTCTTATAGTCATCAATACTACCATAATAATCATATAGAATTGTTCAAATAATACATCGAATCCATGACTTCAACATCACCCAAGTAGGAACATACACCTTTCTCTACCCACTAGGTCTTCCACCAGCCACATATGAAAGTACTCGGAGGAGTCATTTAGAAATATATGATATTAAGATACGGATAAATTAATTATCTTCCCCCATAATTGAGTAAATTCAGTATCTAGTGGTAGGAATGGTAAGAGGGGAGAAGGTACATAAACTAACTCTAGATACATAATCGGCATATATTACCATTATGGTCACTAATGTCACAAGAACATCCTAGAAATGGTGAAAGATAAGGTGAAAATTCCAACCCATATCTTAGAATATATCTTTAAATATCAATATTTTTAGCAACTACTTTACCCAATGTATGATCACATAACTCTATCCCCATACCAGGGGTGCCTCATCATCATGTCACCTCATAGCACATACATAGCTCTCCTCCAGTCTAGTTGGGTCATGGGGCACACCCCCACGTATCATATAGACAACTAGATCAGGAACATACACCAACTCCAATTGAATATAATCAACCAATTCTAATGATCAAACATGGAATGTGCATACACATACCAATGAAACTATTTATACCAAAATGTGGCCCGAAATATGTTTTAGAAGGATTCTAAGAATGTTTCCCACCAAAAATAGTTAGAGAATTAAAATGTGATCTATGATTTGGCTCATTTTAATGTCATAGTTCCTGAATCCCTCAAACGTTTAGATGTTTCCACACAAGATCCTACTCTCATGTTACCATATTATGGGATTATTAGTGGTAATTTTGAAGTTCCTTAATTGAAACAACATCATGAATGCTTGATTCATGACTATTAGGTCAATATCATGAACCAATAGCTAGATGAGATCCATGGATACCATTTTTTGTAGATAGAAGACCGTGGAGAAAGTTGATTTATCCCTTTTTTCAATCCCCCATGGTAGTCTTCCCCATAATGTCATTATCTATTAATTTCCTATTCATAGTATTAATTCACAATATAAAAAGACTTCTATAATAGAAACTCTAGAGATAATAAATCGATATTAACTTGACCCACATGTAAATATAAGGCCAATCATGTATGTTGACCATTCGATAGAGGGTGAAATTATTTCTCAAGTAGAAGAAAATCCAAGGCTATAATCATTTTCTGATCCCATCCACACCACATCCCATTTAGTGAAACATAGGAACTCTCTCCCAATATTTCTGAGTCTGATAAAGTGGTAGGAAAATACCATTATTGGTCTGTTCAAATAGGGAAAGTAATGGAAAAATTTAATATAGATATGTTGAACCTAGGGAAATAACTAGATATAGGAGAAATACTAGTCATGTTCATTCCTTTTCCAGCCTCTTAATAAAACATTATAGAGATAATGGAAGAAGATTGTATTCATGGTATCCGCCTCAACATATGGAAGGATCTTATTTATATAAATTCATAAGTATTACATTATGTTGAATATGAAATTCATCTCAAGGTGATATAAATGTTGTAGTTCCAAATTTACATAGCTTCCCTCATAGCCTTCTGACATCCAAAAGTCATGAAGCATTAGGGATCCCACCAATGTCCATTCTTCTATGCATTAATGAGGTTGAGAACCTTCATCACAGATAGCACATATGGTGTTCTTATTAGGGGATGAGGAGCACATGGTGCATTTAATTTCCTTGTACATTCCATCCAGCTAAGCCCCAAAAAATTGGTATTGTGAAATGTTATTTTCCATGACCAGCTACAAAAAATAGATTCTATTAATGACCATAGATATTCTAAACAAGAATAGGCATCGACCGTCTGTCATCAAAGTTATCCCTAAAGAGAGAAATATGTTGAGAAATTTTTTTATCAAGCATCTATGAATATTGAGACAGACTATTGTTTAGAGAATGTCTACCATCCAGTAGTGAAAATTTCTGAAATAGGACAATATTCATACGAAATGGGTGATTTATGAGTGTTCTAGTTAATGAAACCTTCCCATTTTGAAACCAAAATCCATAAAATCAGAACAGAATATGTGGTAATACTAGCAGGAGCATTTCAAGAACATCCCCAACCCACTGAGAAGATAGTCTATCAACCCAAATATTGGATTAAGTAAATGGGGACTAAAGGGTCATCGATGATAAATAGGAATAACTCCAACCCTCATGCTTGGGGGCAGTTTCACCCCCAAAATACCCTCCTAAAAGAAAATAATTTTTCTCTTCATTAGGAAAGAATATATATAATGAATCCTCTAAGATTATTCCATCACAAGATTTAACAACTTCACATAGAACATGTATAACTAAAATATCAAGGGATTCACTTCATGTCACTATCTACCAAATAGTTTCATGAGAGTCAAAAAAAGGTGAACAAGGTTTTGTGGAGGGTGCAGAAGAAGTCAATATCATAGAGATTCTAACATATTTCCTAAAATGTGCAACACATCTATAGATGTCATCAATTACATCCTTAAATACCCTACAGGACATGAGACTGATTCGGAGGATTCTGAATATTAAGTTTCTGTTCATGAGTTGGTCCACACCAAAGAGAATTTATAGCTACGTGTACCTAAAACCAGAAGGGTTTCCCAAAATTTGTGTATCCCCTCAAATAATCCATCTCCACCTCCCTGAAGGCCACTTAATAAAGAAAAATATAAGGGTCATATTTTTCTCACCTTCACCCTGGAAAAGGACAATACCTTTCACAAGAGAAAATATTTTTTAGCAATATGAGGATATTATAGAGTTGATAAGACTTAATTAAGAGTTACTCCATGGAAATAATTCCATCCATATATTCTCCACATGATGAAACTAAGCTCACACATCCAGTTTTAACACCTCAGTAATGAGTATTTTTCCAATAACTAAGGACTATATGGAATCTTATATCAATGTGGGATATCAAACACTAATATATTTCAATCCCATGATAATAGATTAAGAAATAAATCTATTGGGAACACAACCAGAAAATGGTCAGGGATATCCATATAGGCATTCCTTTATTTTCTACCAACGACTGATACCTGATTCACAATACATGATTGGCTAACTAGGGGAATGGATCAATAGAGTTGAAGAAATAGTGAGGTGCATGGTTGTTCTATGAGTAATTACTTAAAACAAACCCCCACTTGAACCATCAAATATGCCAAAACCCCAAAGAAAGCTCTCACATAATATCAAAAGGAAAAAGGGATTTCTTACTCCACACTTGATGGGGTCTGCCCAAATATAATTATCATGGAAGAATATTTAGATGTCATGTAAAAAAATCCTTGGAAGGTAGTGAGACCTAACTGGCCTAATCCAGCAAGGATAGGAACAATTCCAGTGAAAATTCAAACTGATATCCCATCCACATCTGGAACATCAAATCACAAGGCACCTGTAAAAGAGTATCTCTATGCTGGGAAACACAAACCACATGATAAAAATTATTTATTTATTATAAACTAGCCCATTTTGTGGATATATTATCAATCATGTAATCTCTGATTATGTTAAAAGTCATATGTGACACAATTAATGGGGCAATGTCATGATCTTCAGAATTTGATGTTGTGGTAAGTACTGTTGATGTATATCATGTAGGGAATGATCCAATAGAATTCCATGTGGATATTTCATTGAAATTAAAATATGAGGAATATATTATAAAAGGACATATAAGAACCTTGTATATATCATGAACACTAAATGAAATTGATATCCAATGAGCCTTAATTTACAATGGCTTAGGATTCAACCTCATACCATTTCAGAAACTTTTACAATTGGGTCTAAATTAATCTAAGTTTTATCCTCATACATTGATGTCAAATTGTCATTAAAATAATGTGTAAGATAATATTAGTGAGATCTTCCTCAAATATAATTTTGAAGTTGTTTTGTTCGACTCCAAATTAATGATAGATTAGCATTACAAAACTTTCATCATTCTAATAAGAATACCTTGGCCGCCTCAACATGTGGGCATTACTTTATTATTTCTCCAATGTCTCTAATAATCTATCAATGGTCAAATTGGAAATTATATGCTTAGAATACTCCATTCAATTCCCTTGAAACAAAATATATTGAAGAAAGTTTCAATCATTATAGAGGAAAAATTCCATGGATGATGATGTCACTAGAATCAATGCTCCAAATTGATTGGAGACAATCCAACAAAACCATTTCAAGTAGCATAGAAAAAATTATACACTTATTATTATTCAAATTGAAAGGGTGTTATTGAATTAATTATTTCATTCAATAGCTTCTATAATACCATTTATGGATGTTGAACCCAATGTTACAGAAGAATTTATACATCCTCTAAATGATAAGGAATGATTGAATGACAATTCCTTTATTCCATCCATTGAGCTTCAACGTTGACCAGTTCATTCTGTCGAATTAGAAGAAGCTATCATGACATTAGGAAAAGTTAAAGAGACTCATTATTAGTCCCATGTTTCACCTTTTAGGATACATGAAGGCTTCATTACAACATGTGTTCCTGAAATTATTTCCCCATCCTACAGATTTTTTAATCGAGACACCCACAATCATTTAAAGGTAATTTTTTTATCATCTCTTTTATAAGATGAAGAACAAATAGTAGAGGATGAGGACGATTGATAATAATAATATCTCAGGGATCCACCTCATTTATCCAGGGAATGTTTCTCCACAAATGTGTATAAATCCAGAGAAATAAATTTTGGTACAAAATAACATCCATGCAACACTCTGATTTTTTTTGGATTTGACTCATGAAGAACTAGGGAATATACATCCTTCCCAGTGAATCATTTGGATGTGTTTTCCTAGAAATAAACATAGATTCCATGCCTTAATCCCGAGGTGTCCACCCATCATTTTTTATTTCTAGATGATTATTGTGGAATGAAGTAAGTATCTAGGTGGACACACCCAACTCATGCCACCATGATTGAGACCTAAGTGGAAAAACACATCATGTCTGAGTTAATCTGAGAGGTATAATAACCCTAGTGGAAACCATAGTTGTCCTTGTGAAAAAATGGGAATTACTATTATTCATTTATTTCATAGATATCAACCATTATTTTCCCAATGATGACATCCTATTTCCGATCACAATAATCCAATTTAATTCCATAGTTGTACACCAAGCATGTTTCTTCATGGAAGACTATTCTGGGTACAAATAAATTTTGATGGTTCTACAATATGAAAAATAGACTTCCTCGAGAGCATCTAATGGGGTATTCTGTTATTGGGTAAATCACATTTTATTGATGAACATTGCTGCCATATATCAATGTGATGCGCATCACATATTCAATCCAATGTTGGGAATCATTGTCAAGAGCTACTTTGATGATCTAGTGTTCAAATCCTAAAAATGATCTAATCAATTGGATGACCATCAAACCATCTTCTTCAGTCTTCAGTAGTATTATATGTAACAACCCAAATTTTTAATAATGGAAATCCCTATTGATCTAATTGAATTTCTCTTTATGTAAATTGTTTATATAAAATTTCAAATTCATTGTTTTTATGTTAATAATTATTAATGTTGCTAATATAGTCGTTGAACAGTGATCACATGGTTAGTATAAATATAGGGTTTTATCAAATCCAATTTACTTAGACAAAGGATGCAATGGCCTCATCCAATAGATGTGCCCCATACAAAGCCCATTTGTCAGAGCATGGAAAGGAGGTGGTGTCATTGGGATTCGCTCTTGACGAAACCCAAGCCGAGCGTGAATATGTTATGCTTAAGCAGGACCGCCTATGAGATAAAAGATATTTGATAGATATTACCATGAGAGAAATGTTAGACAAGCCATCCCAAGAGTCTGTCACCATCTCACACCATACACTTCAGTTTTATGCGGGTGTTATAAGGGGTTATTTAACAATACCATAGAACTATGGTTATGTACATTATTTCTGTATATAATAATTAATATACTATTATTTTAATATTGTTACCATGGAAATAGTTTTTAAAGAACAAATTGTTCTTTTTAGTTAATATTCAACTAAGAAATATATTTGGATGAATAAATGGATTTTTGAATTAAATAATATTTTAATAAAATAATAATATTATTATTAAATTAATATTTATTAAAAAATAAATGATCATATAATTTTATGAATGCAATCATAATTTTTATTATGGATTAAATTCCATTTTTTTCAAAACCCTTGAATTTTTATTAAATGGAAGTTTTCATTTTAACAGTGAAAATTAACATATTTAAGAAATTATTTAAATAAAATAAATATTATTTCTAGAATCATGACATCAAAATTATCGAACTGTAAATTTTTCATAATTTTCGGAGACAGTAAAATTTTTATGAAAAAATTATATACCGTCAAAATATATAATTTGTTTTATGACATCATAATGGACCAATATTGTTGTTATAAAACATTATAATCTTTATTTTCGGACAAAATATTTTTTTCCATTAAAATAATATGATTTTGGGTTTGTTAGACTTATTTTACAAAGCATCGTTGGATCCTTGATGGCTTATTAAACATCTTGTCTTTTTAAATTGTTTTCCTTGGATGAATGACTCACCTCCACATAAACAACCCCATTATTTTAAGAATTTCAGAAATTGGCCTTATAAAATATTGTTTCCTAGTTCTCTCTTCTAAAAAACATTGGCAGTAAACATGTGATGGTTTGTGGTTTGGATTAGTTTAATGTAAGGTGTCCTAAACCTAAATAATAATGAATTCCATCACCTTTCCTATATAAACCCACCAAGCTCCCACTTCCTCATCACTCAAAGATTTTTGAGTTCATCCAACCTCTCTATTCATCTTTATATAATCCTCCCAAGGTTTACCAATCCCCCAATAATCCTCTCTCAAGCCTTTCTCAACCCTTTGGAAGAACACTTCCAAGTAAGGGTTTTTCTTCATTTCTCATTTTTGTCCAATATTCCTTAAATTGTTATGCCCTTTTCATTTCAATTATAATTTTTGGGGTATGGTTTCTCACCTCCCCCATACTACCCTCTTTATGTTTGAATGATTGGAGACCCCATTATCTATCATTAAATTCCACCCATGTACAACTATTACTATGCCGAAATTCTGAAAGGAATTAATCCCTCCTCATTTTCATTCAATCAATTCTTTTGTATCATGAAAATAAATTCTATTTCAATTGTTGGGACATGTATTTATATGACCCCCATACTTTAAATTTCATGTTCATATGATGATACACCCATTTCTCTCTCATCAATAATTTTTATGAATTTCAATGTCACGCCGTTACACTACCGAAATTGCACCGATTTTCGAAGCCAATGTCTTTGTGTAGTGAATACCATAATCATTTCTTTATCAAGGGTATTAACCTTTATGAACATTTACATATTGATTAAAATGTTTCATATATGAATTCCACATTCTTTTAAACTTGAATAAATGATAATGTTGTATGAATCCATGTTATATGATCCGTGTGGCACACTTATGCATGAAATGAAACGATTAAGGGTGTGCCATTATAGATCTTCAATGCATTGGGTAAAGTATAGTATCATGATAAATCATGTGAAATGGGTTTTTGAACATGATATTTCAAGTGCAATGGGGTTTTACATGTTCTCCATGTGCAATGAGGATTCACTCATGCCCCATGTGCAATGAGCATTGGCTCATGCTAATTCCATGTTAAGTGTTGTTTCCATATTTCCATGTTATGATTATCAAGCTTTATCATTCCTTTATGTTTATGTTTATACTGTGCTTTGATTATGTTCCTATTTTCTAACATGTCTTTTATTCATCATGTTAATCCATGTTTATTCCCTTACTATGCTTTATAGCACACCCTTTTCTTATGCATGTCCTGAGATTATCCCATGTAATGCTAAATATGAGGGAATGTAGTGGTCATGTAAATGAATGTTTCAATAAAGATGTTGAATTTTATTTTTTAAGTTGTTATGTAATGATCCTAAGATCCAAATACACTATACGTATCGATCTTCTATGTTTAATAAAGTGAATATTAGGTAATTAATTATGTTTAATTGTGTAATAAAAATAAGGGTTGTCATTGTCGGTATCGAAGGATAAGTTTGGTTATTTTTGGATTAGTATTAGAGAACTGTAGTAAAGCCATAGAGACAATACTATGAATAATAAAAAAATCTCTATTTTTTGGTGAGTATTGAGAAAGTGGTTTATCATGAAAATAAATCTTTATCTAGATATGAGTAGGTAGAGGTGGCTCTGGAACAGATGTATCCTAGGGGTAAAACCCAAAAACGCCGCTTTGAGCTAGAAGCGAATGAGAACTGGTGCTCAACAACGGGCCTTACTACCTTCATAGTTATGACACTCTTGGGGGATATGCTTTGATAAATTCACAAGAATAGTTTGAACCCTCATTAAGGGAATTAAAAAAATGCCCTTAATAATATATGTTAGAAAATAGATCATGGATAATATAGATTGATGCTTATAGTTCATAAGTTATGGAAATAAAATTTTTCTATAAATCACCATATTTTCCCTTTAGATTAACCTTTATGTGTTACCCCTACCTATCCTATTATTCCAGCCAATGGACGGTAATAGGAGGAATCGGGATAACAACCGATGTGAAGATCAATGCGATGACTGTACTAATGGGATTCCCAATCCGATGGGAGTGATAATCGCGAACTTTATCAATATTCTCTCTCAGCTTATAGAAGATTTGAAGAAAAACATGGGTCAAGAGGAATGTTTAACCCCCTAAGAATGATGAAGTCACTATTAAGTGATTTATGAGACAAAGGCCTCCTACTTTTAATGGATCATCTGATCCCTCAATCGCTGAACAATGGATCAACTCCATTGAAAAAATCTTCTCCATATTTCAATATCTTGAACAAGAGAAGTTTCTCCTTGCTGCTTATCATATGGAGGTGAAGTTGATCAATGGTGGACGTCGATCAAAAATATGATGCCTGGGGAGGGGATTGAGGTGTTAGAAAGGATTGATTTCTGGAAGATGTTTTTTGATAAATATTTTCTTCACACCCTCCGGCTATCAATGGAAAGGGACTTTATTTACATAAATAAAAAATATGATGAATCTCTTGGAGCTTATGAAGAAAAATTTACAAGTCATGCACGATATGCTTACGGCTTTGGCGTTACCCCCAAATGGATGGTTGACTGCTTTTTGGTGGGCTGAAACCTAGCCTCCGGAAATCACTGTCGATCCATGACTCCGACAACTATGAGGAAATGTTTCGATGTACCCTCAATGTTGAAATGGAGATCAGAGAATATCATGGGTATCATAGGGTTATGAAGCGTAAGGTGCACTTCAATGTTGGTGTTCTGATGGATAAATCCATTGGTGCTAAGAAGATCCGGCACCCCACTTGCCAAAGGTGCAGAAACAAGAACCCTGGAAATTGCCTAAAGGGTATGAGAAAATGCTTTAGGTGTGGAATATAATGGCACTTAGCCATTAACTATCAGCAAGAAAGACCCATGACTGCAACAGATGAATGCAATGCTCCATTTGATCCTCAATTCATGGTTCATTTCTACAACTGCAAAGAAACAGGGAATCTTGAAAATTAGTGCCCTAAGATAAGGGTTTTTGTAGGCAACCAACAACCTCCAAGACATCAAGGGAATGCTTTTTCCATCACTACTACTGAAATAAATAACAAAAACGAAGTGGTGATAGGTACACTATTTATTCATTACAGAATATCAAACTTACTTTTTGATTCGATTTCTATAGATACTTTTATATCATTAATGTTTAGTAGATCAATCCTACCACCACCAAAAGTTACAGAAGTGAAGATATTGGTGAGTATGATGAATGGGGAAATCATTCCATAGCAGGAATTTATATCCTCCCCAATAATAATATTTGGATTTAAATTCCTGGTGGACAACTTCATACTCCCATTGGTGGAATTTGATGCAATTCTTGGCATTGATTGGATTTCATTTTATGGAGCCAGCATAAATTTCTATGAGATGGAAATCACCCTCTATGTGGAGAATTGACCCCCAATGCTTTACAAGTGAAATGATGAAGATGAATCTTCTTGTTATCCATTATCTAAATCGTGGATATTACTTCCCTATGAGAATTCATATCTGAATCAGATGATTTACTGTAAAGAAGCATCCATCCTTGAAGACATGCCTATTTTGAGGGAATTAGCTGAATTGTTTCCTAAGGAATTGGTTGGTATTCCTCTTAGAAGAGATGTTGAATTATGAATTGATCTTATACCTGGGGAATTTCCAATATCCATGAATCTGTATAGAATTGCTGTTGTGGATCTTGAGGAGCTGAAGAAAAAACTATAGGAGAATCTGGATAAAGGGTTTATATGCACAAGTGCTTCACCATGGGGTGCACCAGTCCTCTCAGTCAAGAATAATTATGGGCCAATGCGCCTTTACATCAATTATTTTGAGCTTAACTAAATCACGATAAAGAACAAGTATCCTATACCATAGATTGAAGACTTGTTCAATCAGCTGCCCGGATAACAATGCTTCTCAATGTTGGAATTTTGGTTGGGATATTATCAAGCAAGGGTGAAGAAGGAAGATATCTCCAAGACTACATTTCGTACTACATACAAGCACTATGAATTCATAGTAATGGATTTCGAACTGACCAATGCTCCATCACACTTCATGTATAAGATTAATAGAGTCCTTAGAAATTAACTAGAAAAATTTGTGGTAGTATTTATGGATTATATTCTAATATACTCCAAAACCAAGGAGGATCATGAAGATAATTTAAGAACTTTACGTGAGACCTTACAGAAGTAGAGGCTCAATGTAATATATAGAAAGTGTGATTTCTAGTTGAAGGAGGTCTCATTAATGGGACATACCATCACAAGAAAAGGGATATCTATGGATCCCACCAAAATAGATAAAATTGTGGGATGGTTGAGGCCAACATCGTTAATAGATATCTGTAGCTTCTTGGGGTTAGCTAGATATTATCGATGATTTGTGAGAAATTTTTCAGCATTTTCCATCCTAATTACAAAGGTAACTTAGAAGGGAGTAATGTTTTCATGGAGAGATGAATGCGAAGAATGATTCAAGTAGTTGAAAAGGAGGCTTATAATTGTGCTCATGCTCACATTACCCACTAGTGGAGAACATATTTTGGTATTCAGTGATGCTTCAAAAAAGGGCCTAGGATGTGTGTTGATGAAAAATGAAAAAGTCATTACCTATGATTCAAGGTAACTGAAAGTTCATGAACAGAATTATCCAACACATGACCTTGAATTGGATGAAGTGATCTTCGAATGGAAAATTTGGTTCCATTATCACTTTCAGGGGAAGTTTGAAAGAAATACAAACAAAAAAATCTCCAAGTATATATTAATAGAAAAAGAGTTGAACATGTACCTACAAATATGGTTAGACTTGATCAAAGATTATGACTGCTCAATCCATAACCACCCCAGGAATGCAAACAAGGTGGAGGATTCCCTATGTAGAAAGGACCCAATGATTCTATCATTGATGATAATTGAAAAGTATCAAATCATCTTATATTTGATTAAGATGGACATAGGAATCATAAAGAATATAAAATCATCAATCTTTTCCCAAATTATTAGACAACCATATCTTTTGGAAAGGTTAAAGGATGATCAAAATGATGATATGGGAATTTTTGAAGAAGTGGATGTTCTAAAAAAAGGGAAATCCACATAATTTAATGTTGATGAAGAATGAATTATGAGATTTGGGAAGAGACTATGTGTTCCATTGTGTCTGGATCTGAAGAAGGAAATTTTGGATGATGAACATAATTCAAATTTCATTATTCACCTAGGAAACAAAAAGTTGTATTGGGATCTCCGAGAGCATTATTGGTGAGAAAATATAAAGAAGGAGATTTCTGAATATACATCAAAGTGCCTAGTGTGTCAGCATGTGAAGGCAGAGAGGCAGAAGTCTAAAGAGATGATGAAACCATTGCCTATACCATAATGGAAATGGGAGAAAATCACCATGGACTTTGTCACTGGACTTTCAAAGACATCAAAATGCAATAATGCAACCTGGGTTGTTATGGAATGTCTTATAATGGATTCACTCGTCATTGCAGTTCGGGAGGATTTCCTCTTTGAATCAACTGGAACAAATATATATCAGGGAAGTGGTAAGGCTTTAGGGAGTACCACTATCTATTGTGTCCGATTGAGATCAATGATTCACCTCTATGTTTTGGTAGAGACTTCACCATGCTCTGAATATTGAACTGAACATCAGTACGACCTATCATCCTAAAACTAATTGCCAATATGAGCTGTCTATAAAAAAACATGAGGACATGTTGATAGCGTGATCATTTGACATTAATAGAGGATGGGATCAACATCTTCCTCCGGTCGAGTTCTCTTATAATAATAGTATCCAATCGAGCATCCAAATGGAACCATATGAAGCCCATTCTGGGAAAAGGTGCATAACATGGGTGCTTTGGGATGAGATCGGTGAGTGTAAGCTTCTTGGACTAGAATTGGTCGAAGAAATGGTGGAGAAGGTGAAAACCATTCAATAGCATATCAAGGAATCCCAGAGTCAACAGATGAATTATGTAGATATCCGGTAACGGGACCTTGATTTTAAAGTTGGAGACATGGTATTTCTATGAATATCTCTTTAGAAGAAGGCCATGAGGTTGGGAAAGTAAGGGAAGTTATGTCCAAGGTACATCAGCCCCATCGAGTTTCTAGATAATGTCGAGGATGTGGCCAATCGACTAGAACCTCCACCTTCCATGGCCAAATTACATAATTTCTTTCATATATCCCTCTTAAGTATGTACATACTAGACCATTCACATGTACCATCTTCAGCAGTGGTACAGTTAGAGGATGATCTTTCTTATGAGGAGAAACCAGTGTAGATCTTAGATCACAGAGAAAAAGATCTATGAAATAAGACAATTCACCTTTTCAAGGTCTTGTGGAGAAACAACATGTTTGAATAATAAACATGGGAATTAATGGAAATGATGAAGCATAGATACCCACATCTGTTTTAGTGTGGGAAAAGAAAATTTCAAGGTTGAAATTTCTTAATGGGGGATGATTGTAGAAACCAAAATTTTCATTATTGGAAATCCCTCTTGATCTAATTAAAAGTATTATTATGTAAAATGATTATATAAACTGTCATATTATTTGGTTTTACTTTATGAATTGTGACTTTTTTTAATATATCCATTGAACAGTGATAACATATTTAGTATAAATATAAGGTTTTAACAAATCCAATATACTCCGATAAAGGAAACGATGGCCTCATCCAGTAGATGTTCCCCATATGAATCCCAATTGTCAGAGCTCAGAAAGGGGGTGGCTTTATTGAGATTCACTCTCGATCAAGTCCAAGAAGATCTTGAATATGTTAAGCTCCAGCGAGAACACCTACGAGAGAAATGGATGTTGATAGAGATTACCACCCGAGCAATGTTATTCGAGTTACCCGAAGAGTTTGTAACCATCGCACAACATACTCTTCAGTATTATGCGGGTGTTACAAGGGGTATTGTAACAAGAACATAGCACTATGGTTATGTACGTTATTTTTCTACATAATAATTAATATACTTTCATTTTATTATTTTTACCTTGTAAATGGGTTTTAATGCACAAATATTGTTTTTAGTTAATATTATATTATGAAATCTATTTTGATGAATTAATGGATTTTTGAATCAAATAATATTTTAATAATTTATTGTTATTATTATTAAATTAATATTTATTAAATATAAATGATCATATAATTTTATGAATACAATCAAAATTTTTATTAAGGATTGAAATCCATTTTTGTCAAAACCCCTAAATTTTCAATAAATGTCAGTTTTTATTTTAAAAGTAAAAATTATCATATTTCAAAAAATATTTAGATTAAATAAATATAATTTCTAGATTCCAGATTTCGAAATTATCTAATAGTGAATTTTTCCATATTTTCTGAGAAAGCCAAATTTTTGGGTAAAAATTAAATACTGTTTAAATATATAATGTGTTTAATGACATCATAATGACCAAATAGTGATGTAATAAAATAATATAAGATTTATGTTCAGAAATAATATTTTTTACCATTAAAATAATGTGATTTTGGGTTTTTTTACTTATATTTCAAAGCATTAATGGATCCTTCATGACTTATTAAACATCTCGTTTTTTAAATTGTTTTCCTTGGGAGTGTGACTCACCTCCACATAAGAAACCACATTATTTTAAGAAGTTTGGATTCTAGACTTATAAACTATTTTCTTCCAATTCCAATTTCTAAAAATCATGGGCAAAAACCTTGGGATGGTTTGTGGTTTGGATTAGTTTAATGTGAGGTGTCCCAAACCAAAATAATAAACAATTCCCTCTCTTTTCCATATAAACCCAACCATGCACTCAATTCCCCCTCACTCAAATCCTTTTTAGATAATACAACATCATCCCTCCTACAAATAGTATCATCCTAAGGTGCCCTATGCTCCCCAGTAGCATCTCTCAAGACTCTATAAAGCCTTTGGAAGCACACTTCTAAGTAAGTGTTTTTCTTCCTTTCTCATTTTTTCCAATATTATTTAAATTGTTATTCCCTTTTAATTTAAATAAAAAATTTTGGGGTAAGTTATCACACCTCCCCCATACTGTCCTATTTAAATTTGAATTATGGGAGATGTAAAGACCCGAAAATTTAAAGGAAAATTTTTTCATAATTTATTTGTAATTTTTTGAGTTTGTGGCTTCTGACGACACTTGATTCTGAGGCCCGGTGTGCTCAGAATCAATTTCCAAAGTTTTTCTTGGGTACGTCCAGTGAATGAGTGACTGTGTATTTCTATCTTTTGAACCTGGTCTCTGAATCAAAATCCAATGGGAGTGTTGAAACCACAATTCTGGTAATTTCTTACGAAGACCTTTTATGGATTTGAGTTTATTCAGGTGGTGTTGTTAAATAATTGGGTTATCTAAAGAGTGAAATAAAATTTGCGCTACAAATTTTCTTTCTATTATAAAAGTTATAACCTATACATGGGAGTTGAGTGGGACCCACTACATCCTAGCCACTTGGTAGGATATTTGTGAGGTGGGGCCCACACGAGCCCCACCCCGTCAAATTACCTAAACATCCTCTTTATGTTAGAAACCCCCCAAAAATGTGTAACACAACCACCTCCCCCTCTTTATGACATGTGAACTCTCACAATTAAATTGATTGTTTAATGCCATTCAATTTATTTAATTTTGAGTTTGAATTCTGATGTTTTGAAAATGCATGGCATGTGTTAATAAAATAAGCACTCCTTATTTTATTTGGGATGGAGGTTGTGTGTTTAGTTTTTGGAAAGAAAACACTGTAAGGTTGAAGAACAACATCCTGTTCGCAAAGAACTATGAGTGTACGGCAAATAATTCTATCACCGCAAGGGGAGATCGATGTGTCGTCTCCTCTCATCTCCGCAGCCGGTGAGTGACGCATTTTCCAGAGAATGACGACGCGACTACCTCTAATCCTCTTACCACGTCAAATAAAGGGGGACACTGCATCCTTCATCAGACGATCACCAACGACGTTTACGAGGCCTCATTCTACAATGCCGTCTTCCACGACATCAATTTACCGCAACGATCTTCGTTCGATGACTTCATCGAGGTTAGAGTTTGAATTTAAGTTTGTGTTTATTTTGGCGTTCAACATTAAAAATTAAGCCTCCTATTATCAATATAACTGGAGGAGGTTGGACCGCACATACACGACCGATCCTCCACCCCTTTTTTTTGTTTAATATTGTGTGGTTTGGAACGAAGGAAACGTGGGGACATCGCACCGCGAGGGAACGAGGGAACCGTAGCCGGAGTAGGCCGCGGTGAAGAATCACAGCACCATTTCACCGTGCCAAAGCCGAAGAACCCGCGACCAAGGTCGGGCCGCGGAGTTGAGGCGAGGTGTCGTCGCGCCGCACTGGATGAACAAGGGTCGTGGCCTATGGTCGTGGCGGTCATCAACAGGGGCGACCGAACTCCCCGACCGTCGGTGCACCAAGAGCCACGACCTTTTTTACAGGGCGGAAGAGCAGGAGGGCGGCCAGAACTATCGGCCGCTAGCGCATGGAGGGCGGGAACATGGGGTCCCATGCGGCACAATTGGATGACCGTTACGGCCAGCCAGATCTGGAAAAACCGGGGGTTTGAACCCCTAGTCAACGCAGCAGGGCAGACCCTGTGGGTTCCGCTATTCGGTTCGAAGGTGGTGGCGGATTCCCCCCTTCTACGCTCACGTGGTGCGCGATGTCCGTGCCGGGCCGGGCCGCCCACGCTGGTCCGGGCCACGCCCTAGGGGTCTGGACCCAGACCTGGGTCGGGTCGACCCGGTTCGGGCTAACCCAGGGGGTCTCGGGCTAGGTCGGTCCGGGCCCAAACCCCCCTAAAATAGGAAATATTCATTCAAATGCCCATAACATGGGCTATGTACATTCGATCAACCCACCTTAAGTTGTGATAAAATCCTTGGATCGAGATGTTCGTTTCTATATACTGGAGTAAAGGTTTCGGAGGACTTTGGGTACGACAGGGTTGGTTCGAACAGAAAACCAATCATGCCTTTGGAGAGAAAACACTTATAACTTGAGCTCTAGATGTCTAACTGACGTGCCATCAACATTGATGGATTCTTCTTAGTGATATGGTTCTTTTGGATTACTACGATAGAGGTTTGGATGCATTTGGAGTACGGTCGGGTTGGTTTTGACTTAAAAACCAAATGGGCTCCTGGAATGAAAAAGCCAATAACTCTCAGACCGAGCGTCCGATTGACGCGCCGTCTATCACTTTGAGTTCCTATTGACGTGACAAAAATTTGTGATACATCAACTCTGGACTACGTGATAGTTGTTGTATCGACCCTCTGGCTCGTGGAGAGGACCTTCCCAGAACGAGTGTGCTATGTGCGGGAACCCTAGAGCTGGTTGCGACTACGACAAAGATGACTTCCGTACTACGATCCTTCGTGGGTTTGATGAGGAGGACTATTGTATTGGGATACTCTATAGGTTCAATGAGGACGGCTTCAATACTGGGATCCTTTGTGGGTTCGAGGAGGACGACTGCCATACTGGGATCCCCTGTGGGTTCGACGAGGACGACTACCGTACTGGGATCCTCTGTGGGTTCGACGAGGACGACTATTGTACTGGAATCCTCTTTGGGTTCGACTACCATGCTGGGATCCTCCATGGGTTTGACGAAGATGACGACTATACTTGGATCCTCTGTTGGTTCAGCAGTGACGACTACTAAACTTGGATCCTACGTGGGTTTGACAGAGGAGATGATTCAGAGGCTACATCCAATCATCTCCTCCCCTCTTCATAAATGGATACTTGTGTGAGATGCATCTTGAATTTCAATAATTATCTTCGATGTGGTTGACTTTATATCATGCGTGTATTGGATTATGCTTTCCTGTGTGGATTTGGTCATAATTTCCTGTGTGGATTACGTTTTACATACCTGAGTGGACTGGATTGTACTTGAGCTCATGAGTTGGAGATGAACTGGATTTGATGAATTAGGTATATCTATGGTCATATACGTAAGTAGTGTTGTATGATACTTTGTGATTGTATCTTTTCATTTTGGTTTATCCTTTTTGGATTCCGGGAGACCTTCGGGGATGGCAGGGTCCCTACTGTGTATCGTATACTCACCCCTACACGGGCTTCGCCCGCACTTTGTTGTATTGGTTGCAGGTGTCAGATATCACTGATTTTGGTTGAGGCATGTAGAGGTGGACGGTACCTAGAGGAGGATCTCATGACAAGTCAGTTCTTATAGGTGGATATCACGTCGAGTCGGTACCCGGAGGGGACATATGGACGTGGAGTGATAAGGAGTTGATCTGTACCTACCCTTCAGGTAGGAAGCCGGAGGACGATCCAGGAGCAGCTTGTCACCTTTCTGCTGTTGTTCTAGAGATGTAATTTACATTTAGTTGTAGTTTTACCTTTCTTTTGGGATAGTATTTCTGGCCCCTTTTACTTTCAGCATGTTTGTTTTACAGTTTACTTAGTGTTCACTTCAATTTGCGTACTTTGTGGTGTTTCTTTTCTTTTATAAAGGCAATGTATTCCCTTCTATCGGGATTTATGCCTTTGGTGCTAGTCGCCAGCCCCTGGACTATGGTAGGCAGGCTTGGGGTAGTCACGGCATGGTCCCAGAGGATGGGTCGTGACAGGACACCCCTTTCTCTCTCATTAAACACCTCCCATGTACACCCATTACTATGCCGAAATTCCGAATGGAATTTCTCTCTCCCCATTTACATTAAATAATATTTTTGTATCATGAATATAAATTCCATTAAAATTTTTTGGAAAATTATTTATATGACCCCCTTACTGTCCATTTCATGTACATATGATGAGACACCCCTTTCTCTCTCAATAACTATTTTTATGAATACTTATGTCATTCCGTTACGCAGCCGAAACTACACTGTTTTTCAAAGCCAATTTCATTGTGTAGTGAATACAATGACCATTTCTCTATCAAGGGTATTCACCTTTATGTGCATTTAATTATTTATTATAATGTTTCATTTATGAATTCCACATTCCTTTGTCATGGAATAAATGATGATGTTTTATGAACCCATGTTATATGATCCATGTGGAACACATATTCATGAAATGAAATGTTTATGAAGGGTGATCCCTTACAGAAATCCAATGCATTGGGTAATGTATACAATCAGGATACATCATGTGCAATGGGTGTTTTTTCATGATAATTCAATTCCAACTAGTTTTTACTCATGCTTCATGTGAAATGAGGATTTACTCAAGCTCCATGTGCTAGAAGCCTTGGTTCATGCTAATTCCTTGTTAAGTGTTGTTTACACATTTCGATGTTATGGTTATAATACATTATCATTCCTTTATGTGTATCCTTATATTATACTCTAATTATATGCTTATTGTCTAACATGTATTTTATTTCTCATGTTAATCCATGTTTATTCCCTTACTGGGCTTTATAGCTCACCCTTTTCTTATGCATGTCCTCAGGTTATCCCATACAATGCGAAGTATGTGGGAATATAGTGGTCATGTAAAGGTTGTTTTCAATAAAGTCATTGTATTTAATGTTTTATGTAGTTATGTAATGATCCTAAGCCCCAAATACAATAGATCTCTTGATCTTCTATGTTTTATTATGTGATGTTTCTGTAATAAATTATGTTTAATTTTGTAATAAAAAGCTGTTTTTTCATATTATATGAATATTAACCCCCTGAAATATGATTTCATGGTAGACTCAAGGAATTTTCATGGCATTATTGTAATCCATTTGGGCATTGAAGTTGATCCTAAGAAGAATAAATATATCCTTATCATGACACCCATTTTAAACATGAAAGGTTTAAGAGGACATCAAGGACACTTATCCAAAATTTGTTGATTCATATCCCGCCCCACAGGTAGGTTTTTACCCTTCAGCAAATTAATGAAGAATGGGGTCACTAATCAATGGACCTGTGACTGCCAAGAAGCATTTTATTCCCTAAATAAATAAATCTTGAACCCACCAGTATTGATTCTCTCTATTGACTGAAAATCACTCATTCTATACGTGATATCCTTATACAGATCAAATTATTCTTTTCATACAGACAATAAGGATCTGGGAAATGAAATAGATTTTATTATATTATTTAAACCATTCTTGACATAGAGACTCAATATTTTGATATTCTGAAAAATTGTGTGGTTTTAATCAATGCTATTAAAAAACACGAGTCACTATATGAATCAACATAAGATCTATTTGGTCTCTCGCAATAACATTCTCAAATTTAAACACTTTCAATATACGATCAATGGTTTCATGACATAGGGGAATGTTATCATGTAGTTGTTTTATAAATAGTATGTGCCTAAAACAGTAGTGAATGTCCAAGCCTTTGTATACTTCCACACTGAGTACCCATATGAAAAGATATATCATTGAATTCAATACCACACGATGAATAAATCATTCATGTTAATGATTTCCCATGAATGTGAGAGTTGTTATTTTATGGTGCTTCAAGATTCCCAATGGAGAATATAACTGAAGAACATAATATTAAGAATTTTGGGATTGGAATCATTCTTATATCCCTTTATAAGGATGTGTTTCAATATTCTTTCCTGTTATTATAATATGGTACCAACAACGAGGAAGAATATCACACAATCATTGTATGTATGGAATTGTCCCACTATGTACATGTGAACCACCTAAATATGAAAGGAGATTTATAATTTATAATCAAATATATTATCAAGGATTATTCTATAATAAAGGATGGTTTAACCCCCTTATGTGATTTTGTCTGAGGGTTTCTGAATGAATTTCTCTCAAACCCAACATTGGCCTCGTCCCACAATGACTGAATGCTTAGGAAGATATGTTGGAAAATTTATCTATGATTCTAGAAGATCCAATCATGGATGCATCAATCAGTAGTATATCCCACCAGTGAATGGTTTCACATTTTTGTAAATCAATGTAGAAGAGGCTAATGAAATAAATCTCATCCCCAATCCATATAGCCCAACCACAGGTTGGATGAAACATATCTTGTAATATCTCCAAGATTGAGTAATTCAACCAGAAAGTGATGGAAGATATAAGATCTAGTGGTGAGTTGTTAATTTCACTATCTATGATGACCCAATTCAATAGAATGTTCTCTACAAGAGAGTATTTTATGGGGTCCTTCTCTTATGTGTTTATGGAGAAGATATTGTTGAAGTTATAGAAGAAGTACCTACTAGATCTTATGGTGCACACAATTCATGTTATAGGATTTCTTATCAAATCTGATGGCATAGATACTTCTGTCCTTTGATGATACAAGATTTCAAAAAATTCTCTAAGAAGTGTAATCCATACCATATTCATGCTAATTTTATTCACTCACCCCAAGAGTTTCTATATACAAATAAACACTCATTCCCAATTCCCACATAGGGAATGAATGTTGTTGGACCATATCCTCAAACTATGGATAAGCAGTTCAAGTACATAATTACTACTACAAATTTCATCAACCAATGGAATGTGGAAATACCCCTCAATGAAGTCAGATCCAAAATCATTTTCAGTGTTGTGGAAGCTAACTTCATTACATGATTTTTTGTCCATCAATCCATTTTTATGTAGTATGATATTATTTTTTTATTTTTACATGGTGGAGAATCTATATTGCGAATAAAATTCAAAATGTAGCCATTTATCTTGTTGTAATGCATTGTCCATTGGATAGATAGAGGCTTTTATAAAAGACCCTCTAAAAAACCCTATATGTCGGTCGATAGAGATATGTAGTCATGGCTTGATATGCTCATGCATACCTTATGGGTTTATTGGACAACTACACATATAACTATGCGAGGAACTCCATATTCACTTTAATATGAGATAAAAGTAGTATTTCCCATTTATTTTCATTTTACATCAATCGTATTTCCAATTGTGACAAATTATCATTATAATACAAATCCTAGAAACAATTGGATGAGTTTGAGAGAATAGATGAAAAGAGATTTCCCACCTTGCATCACATAGAGGTGTATCAAAATCGGATTGCATGATCCTTTCTCAAGAATGTCCATGTTCTTCCTTACCATTAAGGAAAATTGGTATTAGTCATCAAGACTCTAATGATACAAGTAAGGAATCCTTTTAAGAATATTACAATGTGGGATATGCCTTAATCCATAAAAATGTACAATCTAAATGATCTTATTCATTAATATAAATGGACGGTGAACACACTAAAAATCTAACCAATAAAAGTTTTCTGAATATGTACATTGTGTAATCCCACAATGTTCTACATTTTTGCAAGAAATTAATATTAATGAAACTGTTTACTTCAATGTTGGATGGCATTAAACTGCGTAACAACTTCATCCATGTCACATGATGGTAAACTGCATGATAAGGGGCCATGGCTGAAATATATTAATTTTTATAGAACCAGTTATCCTCACCACATGACATCAAACTATGTAGTTAATGTCTGGATGATTATATGTTATGATATCACTAGGATAATGTGAATGGGAACTAATTGTTTTAGAGACCCAGATCCTAGGGTGCCTCATGAGACATGATATACTAACATTTCATTACATCATTTACAAATAGATATCATGGCCAATTACTACAGAAGATCGTGAGGCTCAGGATTCTGGGAAACCAGCTACTGATAAAATTCATCAGTACATACCATGCCTGAAAAATTTAAAATAAAAACATAGGGTGAGAAAATATGCCCAGTAAGGGGTTTTAAAAACATTTTAAGAAAACTATTTCTCAAAGCAGTCAGTTTGAATAAAACAAAACACTTAACTAAAATAAAGCATTATCTTTTCATAAAACATGTAAATCCTACATTTTTTAAAAAAAGACACATGCATGGTGAAGAAGTACATACTTAAAATAAACTTTAAAGGAAACATGATTAGAGAGCACAAAACATGATGAATAGATAATGCACAATATTGAAACAAGGTTACTTTAGTTCTAAAATAAATCTTTGAGTAAGATGGTAAAACATTCACAACATGATTCATGAGCATGTACAGTTCTTCCAACAACATACCACATGAAATTCAGTTCTTAACACATGATTACATTTTCATAGTCATGGGAATTTTCAATTAGGGGACATCTTATTAGTTGGACGAACCCCTAGTTGACCATTTATCATTACATGTAGAGGGAATGTATAATGCTTAGACTTGTCAGGACCATGTGTCATGATCTTAAAACATAACTTAGTATGGGTCAAGGCACACAGCCAATCCCATTTGCCATAGTTGCACAAGCCAAGGCCAACTGCCATGACCGTTGCACATGAAAGCACAAGCCAAGCCTAACCGCCGAGACCGTCGCACATAATAGCACAATCCAAGGCTAACCGCCAAGACCGTCGCACATGATAGCACAAGCCAAGGCTAACTGCCAGGACCGTCGCAAAAAACGTCTCATGAGACTCTTACTTTACCCAATGCATTGGAGCAGTGTATAATTTCGGGCACACCCATCCATAAACATTTATGTTCCAAACATCCCTCACATATCATGACATGGTATTTCATTCAAAAGGGTTTCATTCATACATTCTTAATCAAAAACCCCCTTTTTGAATACATACTCATAACATGATATGGATCATATCGTAAATGTAAAAAGAACTAGGCTTTTGGATTTAGAATAAGAAGTGATGTAAATAAACTAAATAAACATACTCTTGTACATGAAAAAATAACTAGAACACTGAACATAATGGATTTTCATGTAAAATTACGTCAAGTTCATTGAATAAAACCCATAAATTTCATAGTTAATCTCTTTAAAACATGAAAAAACTCATTATTTTCAAGTATAAAAATTTCATCGAGGGTACATAACTTTGTAGGTTAAGCTGGTCCACTGGTGCAACATACATGTTGGCTTAGCATCCCATAAAATTATTAGAAACTTACATGTGTCAAGGACGTATACCAATTCCTGATAATAATTAATTGAAACAAGGTTTTGGAAACTGAACTTATTAATACACATTCACCTGGCCACATAGAAAAGCTTAAGGGGTTCACGCCACACTCTTCTTCTTTTTTACAAAAAGTGCTTAAATTGTCAAAATACTGATAAATGGGATTTTCAGTTGGATGAACTATTTTTATATAAAACTTATCCTTAAACTCCATCATGTACACAAACATGCATATACATAATTTCATTGTATTATTCTTGAAATAATAATATTTAAGGAAAGAAAAAATAATTAAAATAAAAATAATTCTAATAAATCGATAAATTTTAAAACAAGTAGTCAAGCTCGTCCTTTCAACTCGCACATAGATGTACATATACATCTAAATAATTACATGTACATATATATATATATGTGTGTGTGTGTGTGCTCCATATATTTGAATAATATTACATGTTTATAAAACAAATTACCCGAACTCTCCATTTTTCATACGGCAGAGTAAAGCTAGGGTTATTTACATGTACAAGAAATGTGTACATGTGCAGTAACATCTTATATAAGTATGAATACATATATATTTACACACAAAGAGTATATGTGTAAATGAAACCATTAATACCGAAATAAAACAAACCCCATAAACATCCTTTATCCCCGGTTGAATCAAGGAAAAGGAGGGAAAAACTATTTGTCAATCTTTTGATACTTATTGTTTCACAAAAACACACTATTTGTCATGACAGCGGGAATTAATTATTAAATTAATTAATTTGTCTTATATTTTTTGAATTTTGTAAAATGGACTTCATTTTTGAATTCGGAATATCAAATATAGCTTAGGGTGAATTTTTGGTAATTTTCTGAAAAACTTCAATTTTTGATGAATAGTGAAACCACTAAGTGGTAATCAAGCAAACTGATTTTTCAGTTAAATGAAATTTTACCACTAATGTGTATTGAATTTTGAAAATCCGACATACATGGTTGTCATTAAGAAGTAAAATGTGGTTCAATGAGATTAAAATAATTTTTTGGTGAATAGTAACTTTTTTTCATTAATCGCGATTAGAGGTAATTAGTGTAGTTTAATGTAAAAATGATATTATAAAAATGTGAAAACACCATGAAACTTGTCCTACACCTATTGGGTGAGTCATGGCCGACCAAGGAAAGCCATGGGCCAACTTGGGGACCCCATGGAGCCACTTTAGTTGGAAAATGACATTAATATATTTTTATTTAATGTTAAAGTGAAAATGACACTAACATAAATTGTTTTACTAAAATAATTTTTGAGTGGGGTTATAAAAGTAATAATTTTTATTATAAATATTCATTGGAAAGCTAAAAAGATTTCGTACATCATAGTATTTTTTTTATAATTTTTAGACATTAAATAAATTAAATTATATATTACATAATAATGATGCAGCGATGACATCATTATTTGACGATTTAAATAAAATGGAAAGATAATGAAATATATAAAACCTACACATGGACAAAACCAATTGGATGAGTGGATTTCGAACCCTTATCACCTTATCCACGAATTATATCAATGTGGGACCTTTTAAAACCGAAACACATTTTCAAATAATGTAATATTTCTTTACTTTCCAAAAGTGCCCCTCCTATCCTCTTATAAAAGGCCCCCACCTCTACCTCATTTCACACACTCCTCAAGCCATTGGCTCGGCCAACCCCTGCCCATTTACTCTCTCCACATCCATATCCTCATCCTAGAGGATTCCCTTTGGGCATAATCCTTTCAATGGAAGCCTTTAGGCTCAAATCAAAAGGAGTTACACTTTTAAAGGTAATTCATTCTCTCATGTTCATTTGTTTTATTTTGCTTCTCCAACCCCCTATACTCTTCTTATTTACTTCTTTTGTAACAACACCAGTATCTTAAATATACTAGGATGTTGTTATAAGATTTATTTGATCTACACTCTAACACAACTACATCAAATGGTTAAAGAACATACGGTTTCCGTGGATGGCGAAATTCTGCCTCCCGAAATGATGATTGTTCAATACTCATTTAACACCTTCAAAGGTGGCCATTATGATGTCACTATTTTTATATATGATATATAATATGTTTATTTATTCTTTAAGATTCTGTATTTTTCATTTTGGGCATACATTTATGGTTTCCATTATGGGTAAACACGATATCTTCATTTAAGGAAGTGCGGACTACCGCCCCCTCAAAGTGATGTGATTCGTTAATGACATATGTGGTATGTGTAAAGTATGGATTTAAAGTTATTATATATGATGTAATACCGTAATTATAATATACCTCTATATCATTATTATTTCTTTACATTAATGTATGAGATAGAAATGAATGTAGCGTTCATGCGTACGTACGGCTTACCGTGTCCATGAACGGTGCATTTCATTTCTTATCCCCAAATGTAATGTACTATTAAAATTACATGTATATAATGTATATATATAATTAATGATATATCTAAATGATGAATATAATTCTGGAATTAAAATATACATACCTCTCATTTAGTTTTAATTCCACTAATATGACAAAGAAATGAAAGTAGCGTTCATGCGTACGTACGGCTTACCGTCTCCATGAACGGTGCATTTCATTTCTTACCTCTAAATGATTATGTAATATTATAAATACATGTATATGCTGGATATATATGATATATATGATATTAAAATCTGGAATTTCATTCTGGATATAAAGAACTTTTGACCACAAGAACAACATGTAATTGTAAGAAGTCAACTTTCGACTTAAGAACCAAATATTGACAAAACAAACATTATTAACTTAAATGGTTACATAATGTTTATAACATGGAAATAAGTGATATAAAAGGAATAATGAACTTTAAAAATGTTCTTAATCAAGTATAAATTAACTCAAGTTTATTATTCAGGACGTTAAAGAAAGATCGAGTCAAGTCAGACCCGAGGTAAGGGAACTTCTTAACCCAATTTCCGTTCTTTGGGTTAATCTCCTACTTTCAAATTATGTGATGATATTATTATGTCCTATCTTTCATTTTTAATTTCTTTATGTGTACTTATAGTTAATACACATAATAGATATATTTTATTTAAAATGATCTTTGTAAGGGACTTCGTCTCAATCTCCTTTCATTGAGGCATATTTCGTTTTATACACAACTTTCTTTTATACGGTGTATAAACTCCTTTGACTTTTAATTTTATACAAAAGGAATCTTTTTCTATGAATAATTTTACTAAACGACAAAAAGGAATGTTTATTTTTAACGTACGCAGTGACAACGACCTTTTTCCGCCGCCGCGAGTATTATTTGGTCTTTGGCTTCCTCAACAAGCCGTAATGTTTTTAAAATAAAATAAATACCATATACTCTTTTATGTATTTTGGTATTGAAAATGGTTTTGATAAAGGATTCTATTATGTCAATATATTTATGATATATTGTGATTGAAATGTGGAAATGTTATCTTTCCTTTATATTGGTTTTATGTTTTATGATTTTATATTGGTACTTGGACATTTTAACGGGTGGTTACATTATAAACCATATGACGGGTGGTTCCGTGAATACCAGGACGGGTGGTTACGTTATAACCTCTAATGCATTGGGTATGGAAGTCGGCCGTATGGCTATTCCATTAAGTATGTATGGAAATTGGCCGTATGGCTATTCCATTAAGTGATATGTGTGGAAGTCGACCGTATGGTTATTCCACTTAAGTATGTTTATGTCCCAAGTTACCTTTATATATGTTATGTGTTCTTTATATGTGTTTTATGGTTATACATTGGTTACAAAAAGGTAAGTAATGATACTTTATTCAGTGAAGAGTTTTACTACTTCATGAAGGTGAAGGTATTACTTTGATAGAGTATATATGGTTTATTTGATGTTTGAAAAACTAACAGTTTTCATTCTTTCTGTATCCCTTACTGAGCTTTTTATGCTCACCCAAAGTTTTTGCGAAATGTTTTTCACAGGACTTAAAGTGGAATAAGGTCAAGGATGGGATCAAGGGAATGTCATGCTATATAAAACATGGAATCTAGACATCTTTCTTTTTAAAAGTTTTTATTTTATGGAAACCTAGTAGAAGTGCATACTTTGTAATCTTTTGAGATGTAATGGTTATGTTCTAATTCTCTAAAACTCTAAACCTGAAAAGATCCTCAACGTGAATTATTCTTTTAATTCAATATTAAGTAAGGTTTAAGGCTGGGGCCTTATAGTTATTAGATAAATTTGGTATGTTTCCTACTTTTGTACTTGGGTTTTAGTAGTTTGGCTTTAGGCCTTTGGTAATTCTGTAAACATACTCCTTATAGAGTTTTTTTTATAATATACACAATTTTTTTCTTTTGCTTCTACATTCTGGTGGAAAAAAATGTTCCAACTTGTATATTGTACAATGTCAGGTGCTAGTTGCTGATCCTTGGGGATCTATAATGTCATTAGGGTTATATCAGGATTGGCTTGGTAACCATGTTTCCATGGCACCTGATTTGGTTTGTGAAAAATTAGAATCAGATCGAGTAGTTCAGCAAGTCTTGAATTCAGTATACATTTTTGAAATAATGTTGGCACATAAAAGGTATTTTATATTAAGTTTATTGTTATCTATCACCTCAATGGATAGTAAGTAACTAGGTTTTTAGGTAAATACGTCTTGTGGTTTATTTCTAGGCTATTTTATTTTGATATTTTGATATAGATAAATCTAAATCTTGTTTTTCCATTATATAGAGAATATTTTCTCATTCTACTCAGTTTGGGTGTTAAAATTATAAATTCTTTTTGTCTACTGTTGTTCTGTAAAATCACGCCTCCATGAAAACAGGAAAGTCATATACATGAAAATAATGCTATTGAACCTCGACCTGCAAATCTTGTTGCTGATCCGAATCTGGTTAGGTGATTGTTCCCACTGTCCCTATTCTAGGACAACCACCACCTCCTATTCCAGCTCAGGCTCCAGTTGCAGATTCTCAGGGTGATGTTCTTTATAACCATTCTCAATAGTTCATTATCTAGAAGACACCACTCATCAAAGGCTTCAATAATCATCAACATAATGAAGAATCTTTTGACAAGGTAGAACACTTCTTTGAGTTCATGGTGATACCAAAAGGGATCAGGGTGATGTGTTGCACCTTGAACTGGAGGGATCATGTAAGAGATGTTGCGACATGATGGTGATACTAGGGAAACATGAGGGATTACAGTTTAAGGAAATCAATGTTTTTTCACCAATTAGTTCTACAAAGATTTTCTAGTGTTGGCTAATGTTGTGGTTCTTTTCTAGCAAGAGAAGCCCGATCTCTATTTCATCATAGAGGGAATATCAAAAAAAAATAAATGTACACCATATACTTCTTATCCCCATGATTCCATTATGATTCTATGATATCCATTTCATTATTTAGGGCACATCAAAAAATTTCTTCATAGTTCTCATTGTCATAGATCGCTAGGGATTTATATAGTCTAGGTTTTAGTGCACCAAATAAGTAGTCAACCATGCCTTCGGGGGTAATGAAAAAGCCAGAGGCATATCGTTGAAGCCATGTGATGTTTTCCTCATATTCTCTAATGAGTTATTCATACTTTTTCATGATGGAAAGGAAGTCCCTTTCAATATTTTGTGAGAAGGTGGACCAATATTTTTTATTGAAAAAAATTCTATATAAATACATCCATTACAACACCTCAATCTCTTCCTTAGGTTTCATATTTTTGATCAATTTCCACCATTGATCAACAAAACACGCAATAAGATAAGAATCTATAAGAACCTTCTCTTGTTCAGAACATTAAATTATGGATAAGATATTTACAATACAGATGATTCATTATTCTTCTATTGAGGGATCAAATGATTTATTATATATAAGAGTTCTTTTGTTTTATGAAGTTCTCTATTTCGAAGTGTTTCTTCATAGGGGTTTGAACATTATTATTGACACATGATTCTTTTCTAAAAAAAGAGTTATATATGAGAGTATCATGAAATAGATTGTGATTCTCAATCCCATCAGATTGAGAATCTCATTACAATAGTCGTCACATTGATCTTTACATCATTTTGTTTCCCGAGTCTTCCTATTACAATCCATTGGCTTGAATAAAATGAATATTAAGGGTAACACATAAAGAGAAATCCAAATAATAAAATGGATAATTTATAAATTTCTTTTATTTCCTTAACTTATGAATTTTTAAGCTTCAATCTATTTTATCCATGATCTACTACCCAATATATGTTCTTTTATTCTTTTCTTATTCCATAAAAAATTATTAATACTAGGATCATGAATTTATAGAAGCATATCGCCAGGGACTGTCATAACTAAGAGTTTAACAAGGCCTATTGTCTTCCACCTATTCCTATTCGAGTCTAGCCAAAAGCGGAGTTTCTATTTTTTTCCACTAGATTCATCTGTGCCAGAGCCACCATTACTTGATAATATCCAGACAAGGATATATTTACCTGATATAACACATATTACATTCTAACGAAAATTTAGGGATTTCTTATAATATTTTGTCTTTTCCCTATGGCTTTTACAAGGGTTTTCTATTCATAATCCCAAAAATAACTAAATTTATCCTTTGATAATAATTATAACAACCCTGCTCTTTATTAAATCATAAACATGATTTATTACATAGAAATGTATATAAGAAAAATCTACGGATAGATAGGTATATTTTCATCAGAAATTCGGAACATTATATTAAACATTCAATATAAAGCAAAACATCTTTTTTGAAAACATATTTTACATGACCACAATATTTCTTCATACATAACAATTCCTAGGATTACCTGAGGACATGGATAAAAAGGGTGAGCTATAAAGCATAAAATGGTTGTAAAAAGGAATATCCTAAACAATATAGTACATATTAGGAAATAGGAATATCGATGGATCAGAATAGAAACATGAACATAAAGGCATGACATAACATGATTATCATAACATGGAGATGTGGTAACAACATTAAACATGATATAAGCATAAGACATGGCTCATTGAAAATTGAGCATGAGTAAACCCTCATTACACTTGAATTAAAATGATTTAACCATCATTTCAGTTTAAATATCATGATACTAATCTTTACACAATGCATTGGACTTCTATTAGGGCACACCCTTCTTAATCATTTCATTTCATGCATAAGTGTGACATATAGATCATAAAACATGGATTCATTGAAAATCATCATTTATTCCACGATAACATAAGTTGGATTTAATATATAAAATTATATAATAAATATTAAAATGTTCAAAAAGGTGAATACCCTGGATAGAGAATTGGACATGGTACTGACTATACAATGACTTTGGCTTGGAGAATCACAGTGCAATTTCAGCAGCATAATGGCGTGACATAAGAATTCATAAAAATGGTTGACAATTGAGAAAGGGGTATCACATCATATGTACATAAAATGTATAGTAATAAGGTCAACTAGATACATGTCCCAATATATTTATGGAAATTTAGATTCATAATATAAAATAATTTCTTGAATTCATATGAGAAGAGAGAAATTTCTTACGAAATTTTTGAATGGTAATAAATGTAAATGTAAAGAACTAATGAGAGAGAAAGAGGTCTATCATCATTAAAACATAAGGATGGATTTTTGGGGGAGGTTAAAGATTATACCCACAATATTTGTAATTGTAAATAAAATTTTATAACAATATAAGGAAATTTGAAAAAAATGAGAAAGGATTAAATCTCTGACATTGAAGTGTGATCTGAAAGGATTTGGAGAGGCTTGAGAGAGGATTTTTTTAGAGCTTGGGGAGACTTGGGAGTATTATAGAGAGAGGGGGCAGATTATCAATGTGGTCTAAGGGTTTTAGTGAAGATAAGTGGGAGATTGTGTGGGTTTATATAGGAAAATAGAGGGGAATTCATATATTTTTCACAAACAATGGTTTTAAAATCTGTATAATTAATTATTTAATACCAAAATCCATACCATGTTTATTACCCATGGTTATTTTTAAAGGGGACTGGAAAAAATTATTTTATGAGGCCCATGGTTGACCATCATAAAATATTAGGCTTTTTTATGTATAGGTGTCTCAAAATCTAAAAGAAATCATTTTTAAAAGATCAAATAGTTTATAATACTTAGAGGGTCCTCTAAGACTTTTAAAAATAAATGAAACAAAACTAAAATTACCTTATATTAAATGTATGGAATATATTGCATGAGAGTACTTTTTATAGTATTTTATTCTATTGTTAGGGTCAAACCTCCCTTCCAATTGATGTATCATATCTTTTATGAGTTTAGATGATAAAAAATAAAAATCATCTTATTTTTTTATTATTATAGGGTTCCTCCTCCCTCTCATATTCATTATAATCATCCACACATGTTTAGGTTTCCTCTGTAGAAAATTCAAAATAAGCATTTCAATAGGATCATAATTTAAATTTTACCACCTATTTTGTCATTAATACTAATAGATCTTTAATTTATTATTTATTTTTGACAATATAAATGGATACATATTTAAATTAATAAGATTCCTTATTAATTTTATAAATGTTTTCTAGTTATTTATGGAACATAGATTCCATTACATGGGGTAATTCTTCTGGAATCAATGGTTGGTTTTCGTTCCCTTAGTTGGGAATGATAATGACATCCTCATATTTCGATTTCCCAATTAATTTCTCAATTTTTTTGATAAATTTAAATGTTAAATAACCAATTGGATATTTTAATGTTTTATTTAATAATCCTGATATAACAAACCAAAAAAACCAATCATGTAAAATATAATAAAATAGAATAAGGTCATAGAAAAAAATCTCAAAATGAAGACATGAGGGGAGTGCATTTATTACCTAAATAATTAATTAATAAGATACTTGTCCCCTATATTTAAAAACAAAAAATTATGGGTCTAAAAGTATAATTACATACTATGATATCAAGACATTGTTTATAAATTTATAAACACGATACTATAAGTCACTGAGAATTCTATGTAGTAGTATAGGATATGCAAGTCCTATAGTAAATCGCAACCAAAAAAATAATATTGAATTTAATATTATTAATGCTTTCATGGTCTAAATAAATAAATAAAACTAAAATATATAATGTATAATAGAAGAATAATTAAAAAATATTATGATTAAGGGAATATGTAATGACAATAGGGATGATTAATAAAAGAACAGAACTCAATTCTCATACGATAATAATCATATTTACTAACTGAAAGACCAATAAAGAACATATATCCTTACTTATCATCCTTATGAAGACTACCTAGGATAACTAACACATCTCTAAAATAATTCTATAAGTAGATTAAGTGAATTAAAATTAATCTTAACAGGAAAGGTGAATTAATAATCCTCTCTTGATCACCTAGCCCAATATATAATAATGGGTATCCTTACCTAGAAGATTAAATCAAGATAGGAAACATGAGAATGTGATAATTAATTAATATCAATTTAATACAAATAAAAATATTAAAATAACATAAGAAAAAAATAATTAGATCATTAAGTACACACTACTTTAATCAAAATCACCCGTCCTAGAAACTATAGACACTCATAATCAACCTTATGAATATGAAATAATTTGGAAATCAATATAATGGAATATAAAAAATATATCTACAAATTTTATAAAACACAGAGACTCAATTTTTTCCTCTCACAAGAAATATTCGAATTCGTCATTATATAAAGAAAATATAAAAAGAAAAGAAACTCCAAAATATATTTGAACTATCAATCGATAATGTTTAATCCTCCCTTCACCTTCACATAAGACTTATGATGTCAATATTTTACATTTCTCATTAATATAATCATTTGTTGATTGAACAAACACCTCCTCTAGGTGAGAAAATACCCCCATTTCATAAAAAAGTCTTCACTTATTTATAAAAAAAACTCTATTGTAAAACATTGTATCTCAAAATTAAATCGTACATATCTCCCTTTTATCTTATCCCATATCCAATAGCTTGTATTTCTCATATCAATCACATATATATCCATTAAGATGTATCATCATTTTATTTTTTAGTGGAGGTGTTATTCTATATTTTTATTTGAAAATACAAGTACTTGTGTGTTTATTTCATATCCCACTTACCCCTTATTGTATTTCCATTTATGTATCCAAAAATTTTCATCCTAATTTTATTATATATTCAAAAATACATAGTTGTCTGTAATCTACCTTTCGGTAGACATTTATTTATTTATGTTTTTATCATCTGGATGGTGGATAGGTATAAAATTGTTCTTATTTATTTATTTATATCAATATATATATTATAGTATTGAAGTATGGATTGAGGCCCAACCTTCAAAAATCACTGAATCCCCTTGTTTTATGCAACATAAGACTTTGGATAATGCATATATTATAACTAAATGTTTCTTAAAAAACACTCATTCATCTATATCATTCATTTATTTTATATGGTGACACTAACATACTATAGCTAAATGTCATGCATCACTTTCTATGATATAGGTGATCACATTGAAATGATAGGAACATAGGGAAATATATATAATCATATCGTGATCCGTGTGTTACCAAAAATCAATGTTAAACCTATGGTGATGTCTCTCTAGAATTATTAGTGTTTTAAAAGCCTCCCAAGAGTCATCAATGGAGGGTTTGTAGCTCATGAATAGTTAATATGCCATAATAGTGTTTGTGGGGAAGACGATGCATGTTCTACAGTAAACGATATAATTTTTTATTATGGATAGTACATGTTATGTGAATGGGTCCCATATTAGAAATATGGATGGATGTATTTTTATTTAAATGTCAATTTTGTGCCTAGTATATCTGGAAAAGATAGCTTGATCATCAGAGGAATCCTACCCTCCATCAGTCCCACCACAAGGGAGAATCTTCTCCTATCACCACACAGAATCCCCTCCCATGTGTCGTTGAATACTCTAACATTCTATAATGAATTGTGGCTTGAACCACTTGTGATATATTATTCATATTCTATATTTCTTTTTTTAGATTTCAATCATAGGTGGATATGTTTTTATTCTCTTATTGGTTTATGGTTGACCCATTTTGGCGTAGTTATTAACACCTTTTCATAATAAAATACATAAAATATTTTCCTTGTATAGCATGGATTTTTTTTCTTTTTAAAAATATTACATTCTAAAATAAATATTATTTATAATTGAATAAAAAAATAAAATATGTTTAAAAAAAATAAAAACACATAAAATTTATTAATAATTATATAAAAATTAATCAGAAAACTTAAACTACCAAGATTGAATCATTCTTAGAGAGTAATTGGGATAATTATTTTATTTTTGCATAAAACTAATTATTTATATAGTCACTCCGGAATACATATATAGAATAATATTTTTTAAGGGTATTAAAAAATAGTATCCTAAGAAAAAAAACATATAACAATATATATGAATCCAAATATTTATTTAATTAAGAAACTATTATTTCAACCTATGAAATTTTATGTTAAACTTATGTTAATCATTGTTCATCCTATATAAAATTTGTTACACTGTATAGTTTTTAGTTTTTTCCCCATAAATTATTAATCTAAATCAACATAATATATATTTTAACCCAACATAGATAAAAAAAAAATAATATATACATAAATATATGTATCACATTATTTCACATGATAATCCTTTGCTAATTATAATATATCACACCAACAAATAACTACTTGTTTATTTTATTTGGTTAATAATAACAAAAAACATTTATTTTGGATAAATTGTTTACTAACATTTATTAAAATCCAACATATATGACATACTTCGGGATATATCATACATAATACTCTACTTCATTACCTAGGGAATGAGAACATAAGAAAAAGGAGGGATAAAATTTTTATTAAGGGGTATATCACATGTGATATCAAATTGAATAAAATAATATGTTATAATAAATATCACAAGTGAACATATAATGAACATGTGTGTATGATATGATAATCATATTATTTGATCTGAAAATAAGAGAATAATATCAAGTATAAAATTAGTAATAATACAAGAAACATGAATCTTGAAATAAGGATTTTCGAATAACATATGTAATCTGACAAATGAATGTAGCATAACATAGAAATTTGGAACATTTTTAAGAATATACGTTTTTATTTTATGGTAAAGAAACCAATCATGATTATCATCACATAGTTAAAAAACATGTCATATAACATAGTATGCCAATATGACTTCCCAATTCACATAACATATAATCTCATGAGATATATGTACTAACTAATTAATTATTGGGAAATAATATATCATGAACACCTATGAACTAATAATAAACCATATGTTTGATTATAATGAATCCTATATAATTATTTGATGAGTTTTTATTTTTTACTAATATTTAATAGTTGTTTTTAATATGATTGAGAATTTTTTGATGTATATGGAGAAAACTTAAATATAAATGAAGAATCTCTTTGAAAAAATTTAAATTTTCTTAATTATTGTCTTTTGGTGATGAAAATATTGTTAAACATCACTTCCTAATACATTATATAATAACCAGACACTCTTGGAATCCATACAAATTTTTATCTTGTTTTTAAAAATATATATGTCTAATTTCAGCAATCCATTATTCTATATATATGATATACATGAGTATGAATTAATTTTACCTTACCAAAATATTGAAAATTGTATGAAATAATAGTTAGTTTGTAATAATTTTTATGATTCATGTGATAGAATTATATTTTAATATGCATAGAACTATTTAGATATTATATAAGAGTTTTAGTATATGAAAAAATCATTGAGGATGAGTAGGAATGTATTCATCGTATAGTGAGAAGAATTTTAATAAATTTTTAGAGTAAGCCATAATGTATATAACATTAAAGGGTCTTGTATAACATAGAGAAGTTACAAATGCATTTCTCTCTTCCTATGAAATAAAATTCCCATTGAAATATCATGTGTAGGTTTAATTTTAGAAAATCCCATATGAAATAAAAAGAATAATAAAAGACATATAATGTTCTATGAGGATTTGATAATCATAATTCGATGAATTATATTATCTGGAAAAGAGGTTTTTACTAAAATTATTCTTTAATTTTTTCTCCTCCCAAATTAGAATTCAGTATTAACCAAATGATCAGGGCTCTATTTGAGATAAAAAGATAGAACTATCACATCATGAATCATTCCATGGAACAGTGGTAGGAGCATTGAGTGACTACCATGATGAAAGGATAGGTTCCATTTTGTGAGAAATTTATACTACAGAAACAATTATAATATTTATATTTCATGTATTAATAAATAAGGCATTGATATTTCTATTATAGGGACGAATATAAGATTATCATATTCGAAGGAGTTTTAATTGTATTTAAATTGATATGGATTGAGAATATTATAATTTATTTATAGGGATTTAAAAAAAATTATGGAATCATTAATTATCAAATATATAAAAAGCTACACCAGGGCTATTGTTTAGGAAATTTGTGGCATCAAAAAATCATAAGAGTTTCCATAAATTATTATTTAAAAAATTTAGAGAAATATCATTAATATAGTATCATTTACTATATTATTTCACACTAAAATGATAAAGTGATAATAAAATAAATTGATCAAAAAATGTTTAACATGATAAGGAATTATATATAACAATTTATTTTAACCATAAAAATAATTATCAATTTATGTTTATTCTTCGTAGATTACCGTACTAGTTATTACAAGGTTAAAGATAGAGGATCAAAATTTTAATCAGTAAAGGGGTTAAATTCATTTGATATAATTTATAAAAGTTGGAACCCTTTATTCATCCCCCTAAATGCTGTAACCTTACAAGTCTGGGCTATATAAGAATTATATAAAAATGGCTCAATAGATATAATTTTTTATACATGGAGGTTTTTTAAACCACCAATAAATCAATACTTGGTGGCCTTCAGAAACCTACACTAAATGAGCTATCTGTAAATATATCTAATTATTTTATCAAATTTTATGTTTATTTTATTCATTTTTCATGACTTGTTATCTTTATTGTGGTTTATAATCTAATATACATGAATATTCATTTGAGTTTTTTGAATATCAGAAAATTTATATTTATATCACATGTAAATATTTAATGGTATTTATAGAACATTTAAATTTCCACTATAAGAAAACTAAATTTCATGGTGGTTTATGACACAGATATTTTATTTTTATTATTTTGAAGTGGTTTAAATAGCTACTAGAAATTGTAGTAAATATAAATATTCATATTTTATCCCCTAAATTAAACCAAAATAATGAAATAAATATCAAAAAATAATATATAGAATCGACTTAAATTAAAAATTCTAAAATCATTCATTTTATAAAAAGAGATAATAAAATAAATAAAAGGTTAATAAAATATAATAAGATTTTTTGTAATAATTTTTGTTATACAAAGACATTATAATTATGTAGTTTATAATCAATCCTTGTGTCTACTTTCAGATGGGAAACAAAAAAATACATAACCATATCCATTATCATTATCTGTCATATGTATTATAATTTCAATGAAAATTATCGTCAAATTATATTTATCATTAATTTGAAAAGAAAAAATTATTCGGTAATTAATTAATATGAAAATGTTTTATTCACCTACTCAGTATTCACAAAAATAAATGCAATCTAACTTGAGACATATCATGTTTTCATTCAGTTTAATTAATTTAATTAATTTTTTAGTTTTATTACCTTAAAATACATGATTTATATATGAATCCCTTATTTATGGATTATGATCACGTACTCATAAATGTTGTTTTTCTATCAGAAACAATTTCATAAGATCTTATAGATGATTAGATAATTATAACACAAAATAGATGAATCTATAAAAAATTAACCAAGTGCTTTAATAATGACTAACGATGGTAGTATTATAAAAAACATCCCACAGACATGAACATTATCTTCTTTTCCAAAGAATTGATTAAAATTATCATCCTAGGAACCCAAAAGTGAGTTAACATATTTGAAATACAATTGTTCTTTTATTTGTATCTATAATAACATATTATTCAATATTTATTTGAAAAATTGTTACATAACATAAAAGGCATCTAATTTATACATATGATAAATAATTTTCAAATAAACTACTCTTGTCATTGATAAAATAAGAATATTAGTACATGTATACACTAAATAATTTAAAAAAACTACCTTAATTACATGGTCTATAGATTGTAAATTTCATTAATAAATATTATGTTGATTCTTGCAGAAATATGATAGAATTATTAATTAATAAAGAATATAAAATTTAAAGACACCCATAAATGAACATTTAAATGATAATGTACTACTTTGAGATAATAATTCCACAGTTGTCTATACTACATTTCATAAAAATGTACATAATAGTATTTCCCTCAAATTATAGTTAATAAATATTTAAGATATTTTAAAATTGTTTTATCTAAAACAAAAAAATGTGTTAAAACATACTAGGTAAAGAAACACCAATAATACTCATATACATTAAAAACCCAAAAAGCATCAACATTATAGTAAAACAAATTTACTCTGAGAAACCATTTCCATGAAATTATTTATAAAACTAACATATAGCTATGAAATTCAACAAAAAATTAATCCGCACCACCCAAAATTGATAATAGTTTAACTAAAGAATTTTTTTTTTAAAATAAAAATTTTAAATATATGATTATATCAATTTAAAATACCACGTTGATTTTACAAATTACTAAAAATTTAAAATAGAAGGTGATATAAATGATTTATATAATAAATGTATATTATAAATAGAATTTTTACGATCAAAGAATGGGGATGAAATATGCATATAGAATTGGAAAATGTTTTCAAATGAATGAATATAGTCCCACAAGGTATAGTAAATGGTTATTATAATGATGAAACCAATGTAACAAACATAATTTACCTGAAATGTCATCAGACATGATTCGGAAAATATAACCATGTTTTTTCTAAAAACATTCTATTTGAAACTAGTTTTCATAATTATATATTGAATATAGTTATGAATCCTTAGACTATATTTCGATACCAATATATGTGGTGAACGACACCTGATTTAATGAAAATAAATATGATTATTTAATTTAGTGAACCTAATTTTAATCATAATGAGGATTATTATACATTATCATATCCATGAATCACAATAAAATATATTTCTAAAATACTATGAGGTTCCTTGGTTGTTTCATAATAGTAATCTTATTTATGTAATAATTGTTGGTTTAGCACAAACTAGTTTCATTATGTCCATCAATATCCCATGAAATACAATCTTACTAATGTAGTATGTTTATGAGTGATTTTTATTAAAACTCCATTTAAAATATTATTATAATTATTTGTCAAAAAATTATGTTAATGTATATATCTCAATTAGGGGTATGTTCAGTCACTGGTAATATTTTACAATAAAATTAATTGATGACAATGACTATATTCCAAAGGAAGCGTTTTAGTGGTAATTCCTAAATATATAAAATGTAAGGAATATTATTTCTTTGTTACCCATTATTAAATATTTTACATATTGGTGATAAATTGTGTTATATTCTATTTCTTTATTAGATATACATAATAAAGATGTTTAAAAGAGTGGTTTCACATACAGTATCACATAAAAAACATGTTTTGTTCAGTGGAATATGAAACATTCACTAAAATCATTTATTATATAATATATTTTATCAAATAAAATATATTATGAATCAAAATTTCTACCCTAACATATTTTTATTTCTCATTTACATAACATCCATTAGATTTGGTATGTGAATCTAAGAAAACATATTTTTGAGAAAAATATCACCTTTTCTTCATCATCAATATGAGAAATAGAGAAATCCAAACATTATTATGTAAAATTTATAATACTATCTTATAAATATTATATTTAATGAAAATATTTCCATAGTATATTTGTATCTTGAAAATCGATTCAATATTAATGTGTGAGGTATATTTTATTTCTTGATTCTTAATGCATATTTCATGGAATATTCTTGAAATAAAAATATTTATTTTAACTAAAGGTTTATAAATATATATAAAATTATGTTAATATAATAATAAAATATTTTATTACATTTTCTTGCTAAAGAAATATATATTGAAAAGAAATTACTTCCCTTACGGTATATCTTTAAGTACCTTATCATACATCTAATAAGTAGTGAGCAACATATCAATGAAATCATGACACAATCTACATTTAAAATCCTTCAATATATCAATAAAAAATTAAAATTCCATTTATGAGGGGTTGCATCAGTGATATTAAAGTGGTAGAACATCTAAAATACATTAACTTAATTTTTTTAATTTAAATAAATAATGAAATTCATTTTATTCCGTGATAGATAATGTAGTAAAATAAATTATACCTATAAATATAATTTATTATTTTACTTATAATGATGAAAATATATCAGATATGATTGTGTAATTGATATAATCCTTGAAAATCTAGAGAAATGGACTAATATATGATCACATTCACCATGAAATTTCTCTTTTGGGAGCCTAAAAAATAAAATAGAAAAACTATTTTTATGAAATTTTTATTCAACACTTATTAACAATTAAAATTTTCTATCAAATTTTATTTTCATTATCTATTTTAATTTGTAATATTTTAAAAAATTGAAGTATTTTTCTTCATATTTTATTTTTTATCAATAATAAAGACCCTCAAAAATTATTTTGATGTAATGGGAGTGACCACATGTTTCCTTGGTACATGAACATTTACTATAAAACCATATTAATATATAGGATTTGTTCAAGATACACTCTACAGGGAGATAATGGGTGTGAAGGATTCCATATATAGGGTTCCAAGGGAGATTTTACTTGAAATTATAATGGAGCCTGAGGTTATGAAAGATACAATATGTGAGGGATGATTAAAAAAATTTGAGGATATTTGGAAGGCATTCATACTATCTGGTGTCAATAGACTCATGTAATTTTAACATCATTTCCATAGCATTCATTTCATTTTATAAAATAAATATAGTTTTACATAGTAAGATTAATATATGTATAACAATTAATTTTTCAAAATTAATACCTTTATCTATAAAATATTTAAAAATGAGAACTTATTCATAATAAAAAATAATAATAAAATATATATATAATTTAATAGTTAATAGATAATAGTACATATAATCATTTTCAACTTCAACTAAATCATTAGCATGATCCATCATTACTTCTTCTACATTATCCATTATTGTATGATTAATATAGTTAATATCACATTGAAAAACTAATCCATCTTATTTATGTTGTTGTGATTCAATTACATGAGTTAATTCTTCCATTTCATCCACAATATTATACAAATCTATTGGATTTATGTACATAACTACACTCCTCCCTTCACCGATCACATCATCCATATAAAATACCATTTTAAATTATTGTATTTAGATATATAGAAAATATTGTTTATAGTTAGAAAAATACATCAAGACTGAAAGGATCAAATTATTAATGATGAAGGAATAAATTTTAATACCCCTGATAGTATTGAGACAATTACATTGGAAAGAAACAACTAAAAAATTAAAATAGTAGTTTAATTCAAAAATATAATCCAAAATTATATTTTATTATAGATCAAAACAAATAAATATAATACTATTATATGTATATAAACATTCATCCCAAATTCATTTTGGAATTTCAAATACATTGAAATTGTTATCATTAATCTTTTTTTACCTCAATAGTGTACCTTGAGCGAGTAATTTCAAATATTCAGAAAGAACAACATAAATATCAAAATTCATGATCTTCTAGAAGTAAATTAATATATTTCATTTATATAATATCTATTTCCGAAAAATATATAAAAAAATTTATTTATTTATAAACACACATATCTTGAAACATTCTAACAAAAATTTATTAAATATTTTTTATATCTACCTCATTTAGTATTTCAATAATAGACAGTCACATTTTTCGAGGGGTTAACTTATCAATGGATGGATCTTAAATTTGATTACCTATTGTATGATTGCACTATTAATATAATAATTGTAATTTTGTCAGTGAAATACATGAGGACCTTAGTATTAGTTTGGTCATCATAGGAAATGTTGTGGATATCTTGTCTAGTTGATATTACACTATGATTTCATAAATAGGTCCAACTCGATTGGCTATTTTCCAAATATAATCCATTAAACAAAATAAAGTGAATTAAACATGACTTCTAGTTATCCATAAAAAATAGATACTTGTAGTTTGGATTTATTTTTCACATATGATTTGATATAACAAATGTATCTATAAAAAATTTAATGAAAAAATAACTATGAAAGTAATGAATTGAAATGAATGCTTAAATTAATAATAATGAATATATATCATTTAACCCCAAATATTATATAGCCAAAAATAATGTATAGAATTCATAAATTAATATCATCTACTGAATATATTTTTAAACATATTATTATAGTAAAAATTATTTGGGAACAAAATTATCTATTGCATAAATTATAAGAATAATTTTGTCCTGAATAATTTTAAGATCAATTGATTATCGAGTTTTCTAAAATATTTTTATTAGGAATTTATATAGAAACAATAATTTTATATTTACCTTTTAATGTAACATTATATATAACTACTACAGTAGTAACTTATCTGTAAAAATCTGTTATTAATGACATTACAATCTTTTTTAGTTGATATCATTTAAGGAAATACATATATAAAAGTCACTTTTATACTTATAAGGTACTTTCACAAATTTTAATATTTTAATGAATATAAATTTCTACAATTTTATATTTGAAAAAAAAACTTAATTATAGTTTATTTTCTCTTATAGTTGTAGATCAATCATTGTATTCATTTAATTTATGCGCATCCATGTATTAAGTCAATACTTATATTATCCATTATTATTAAGTAAGGTTAAATATCAAATAATATCAAACATTCATCACAATTTCCATAAAATCAAAATACTGATAAGAAAATTAAATTATAGAAATAGAATTTTGAAAAAAGAATCATCAATTGTTGTGTTATAAATTCAATTGATGATGTAATTCAAACTAATTTCCCAATTCCATTCAAATGATTGACCATCCAAAATTCTACATCATCATTTACTTGTGTCAATATATCTGAAACAATTAGTAAATTTTGAGGTGGTATATGATTAATGATTCCCATTAATTTTTCATTTTTTAATCTAAATCTATGATATTTAATGAGAAATAAATGATTCCATAAAAATTATTATTTTATATGAAAATCCAGTCATTGTGGTTCATAATAAATATTAAAAACTATACAATCTAATCCAATGTCAGTTTTATAACTGAATACTTTCTAATTTCCAAGGATGTTAGTAATAGTACACATTATAAAAACATTTATTTTAAATAATTTTTATGTTGATACATCATATCTCTCATCATCATTGTTTCATACCTCTTGAAATTCATTAATTAAAGGAAAAAAGTGTACAATAATGTCATGTTATTGATTTTTTTCTAGGAATAATCAACGAAATAATGAAAACTTTTTTTCATAAGAATATAATGAGGTAAATTGTTATGGATATAAGAAACATGTGAAATAAGATAATTGAAACTAAAATGTTCTAAATTTATTGAAACTATATGTGTCTAATCCTAATATCACATTTTTAGGATCAAATTTCAAATTCAGATATAATGAATAAAATTTCTTATATTATTTTAAATAACATAGATTTCATACTAGCACCTCATTTAAATTTTCAATATAACAACAATCATTTTTTTCATGGTTATAGATGTATGAATAATCTTTGAAATTGTGATTTTCAATGGATGTGGTGATAATATATTATAAAATTATTCATTTTCATCATCATCAGAATTTTAATTGGATTCATAATTCCAATATTACTCATTGATATCCATATATTATGAATTCACGTATCCTCTCTTTATTATACTATATAATTAGTTAGACTATCATGACATATTTGTATAGTTTTTCTGAAAATTATTAGAAAAAATCTTTATATCAATAAATAAGTCAAGTATATTTGCTTCAATAACTAAATAATATAATAATTACAATACCATGGATATAATTTTATTTTTAATTCTTTATATGCACCAGAATTGTTACAACATTAGTAAAAAAGAATGTTTGGAATAGTTGATACATCCACCATATTGTTCTTTAATTCTTTGTATAACTAAATCATGAAATGCATTTCATTACTCAGTAATGATTTCTCTAAACATATTCAACAAAAAAATTTAGATTAGGATCCAATATTATGTTATAATCTAGATCTTTTTATTCTATGTTTTGAAAAAAAATAATATTTCATCTTTGTTTTTATATAGCCTTGACTGGCTATAGTGAAATGTTTTGATATTGATTATGTTTCTTTAAAATAAGAAAATAATAAATTTCTAGTATCATTTTCATTTTCAGCTATCAAGGAAGTAGCATACTGATTTAGTTGATTAAAATAAATTTTCAAAATTTTTGTAACATTCAATTCCCCATCCCTAATAAAATGAACATGTGGAATTGGTATATTCATCAATATCAAGTGTTTATAAACTTCATTACAATTCAACTGTATTATGAATTTTTATTTTGGGATTTTAAATTATTTTCTCCAATCAATAGATCGATTAGAATTTTATAAGTCAAATAACTCTTCCTAATTATTTGAATTGTGTGGTTTTTTTTCAAGTAAATGATATTCATATATTATCCATATATCACCAAAAGGAATTATATTTTGAAAAAAATATATTTAGATAATAGTATATAATAATATAAAAAAACCTTATATTACCACTCACTACATAAATCATGATATATATTCTTCATATATTAAAATAATATGTTTTTTTATTCTTGTTGAAATACATCTCATATGAATCAATCACGAAAAAAATAGAAACATAAAATCATTAGATTCTTGATATTTAAACCTAATTATGAAATCAAATCTATAAAAAATAGACCAAAAAAATATTGATTTCTCTCCTTAACCCATTCATTAATCCTTAATGTTATTATAGATATCACCATTCTCCCTTATCAATGAATATATAAATAAGAAATAACAATTTCCAAAAATTAAAACACTTGTATAGGAAATATTATAACCCCAAATGGTTTTAAAATCAATAAGTGATTTAAGTTAAATGAAAATAGAATTAAATTTTTCCAAATTATGTTTCAATTATGAAATTTTAATATAAATTGAACATAATAAAACAATGATAATGATTCACATTTTAATTCATAATAACATTTTGTACATATTCATGGAAAATAATTTTTATTTTAAAATATATTGGCTTGAACCTAAAAATTGCACAAAAACACAAAATAGAAAAAAAATATTAAATTAATAATTAGTTTTTATTTATGGAAACATGAATTTTTCATAACCCAAAATAAAAATTTACAAAAAATGACGAAAAAATGTATTAATAACTGAAAACCCCACATTTTATGTAACACCCCATCCGATGAATCCCAGAGCTGATACATTATTATAATAAATTGACATGATTTCAAGGTATCAAATCCTAAAGAACTGATTAGTTTAGTAGTTTTGGAAAATAGATAACATTCATTAACATTACATTATTATTAAAAAAATATAGTAAACCAATGATAAATCTTGGATAAATCCATTATATTTCTAGAAAATCACCACATAATAGTCATACAACATATATTGGAATACCCAGAAAATAAAACATAAGAATGGGATGATCTCATAAGTTTAGTAAGTGTAATAAATAGTACATAAACATTTATAAATAGAAATAATCTATAATGAATGTAGAAAACTGAAACACAAGGATATTAAACATAATCATGAACATTACATAGAATTTCTCAGTCAAATAATTCCATTTAAACATTGACATGGATATTCTACTAGTTTAATAATCTCATAAAATATTAATATCTAATATCTTAATAAGGGAATGCATAAGGAATGAAATTTGAAACATACCATCAAGGGTTTTGGCCAAGAATCTAATATTTCCAAGGTTTCATTACATGAATAAATTACATTCAAGGCTTCATTCCGTGAATCTAACACATGGATATGACCTCAGCTAAAACCATATCTATTTTCATACATGAAACAACATGAGACCTAGAGGGGATATATTGAGAAACACCCATCAGTATCTATTTCCACCGCATTCCTCATAAGAAAATAGTGAAGAATAAAATTAAAAATCTTTTTAAAAATATAATACACAATTTTAATAGTTTAACCATAAACTATGAATGGTATACAAATAACACATCTATAGTCAAACATATCATAAATCCTTCAACACATTATGGAGGATTATATCATAATAAATAAACATCAATTATCAATAAAATATGACAATAAATATTGAAACTAATGAAAATAATATAATGAAATAATTAAAATATCTTAAGAAAAATACTAAAGTTTCTTTGAAATAAATTTTTCAAAACGTACACACATATATAATAAAACAATTCTTTGGAAAATTACCATATCATCTTGTAATGGATGTTTCAAAATGTTATGGCGATATAATGGAGTAAAAATCCGCTAACATTATATTAGTAAAAAAATTATTTTCTAATTATTTTGAAATTTTCACAATGTACCATGTTTTGAAAATTATAGAAATATTCATTTTAAAACAATTATTAAAATTAAAACATATATATAAATGTCTATAAACAATTATATATAAATAGAAAAAATATTTTCAAATAATTTGTTTATGAAATATGGTAATGGATGATAAATATGTACTATTATATAATTATTTATAACAAATGTCATATAGTAATTAAATAGAAAAATTATCCCATACATGTACTTTCCTTTTGTTGATGGTGCATTAACCTCTTCTGTTTCAGGTATATTCTTATGATTTGAACAAAATGAATCATTAGGATTGATTTTTTTTCCCAAAGTATGGTCTCTAGTATATTTTAAGGGGTGTATGGAGAGTACATGAGAATGGTTTATCCATGCCAAAGGGCTTTTGATGTTTTAATTAATGGGAAATTGATTTTTCATTTTATAAGAGAGGGGAGGGGTACTTTTGGAGACACAAAACTATTAATATACAATAAATTCATTTCTGATTTCAAATAGATCCAAAATGATTTCATTTTAATATAATATGACCATGGGACTAAATAATTCCAGCCTATGAATTTTTGACTTTATTATGAAACTATATTAACTTATCCATTGACATTAAACCATAGTTAAATAATTTAACTCTTAGCATGACAACTTGTCTTTTTATAATATAGGGTTAATATAGTTACTATAATATTAAAAAAGAACCCTAATTGGATCATTTTTGACATATTTAACACTATTAATTTTATTTGGATAATCCCAATATTTTTATGAAATTTATAACGTTTAATAAAATATTATTTATTTGCAAGTATGACTTATGTCAATTTTGATACTACATAGTATTTTAAAATTTTAAAATATCAATCCAATATGATAACATTAAAAAAAATACATCCAATATATTACAAACATGTCTTTATCATCATTAAAATTCGTTTAAGTCATTAAGTATGTAATTTATTGGATTTTTATATTAATAAAAATAATTTCATCACTATTGTGTCTTCATTAATGGTAATTATTTCATTTAACAAAATAACAAATAAAATTCCTAGATGTTCGTAATTCTTTTACATTCCTAGAAATTGTTTCTAATGGATCTTATCTCTAGGTGAACTCTATATAAAAATTATTATACTTTTAAGAAGTGAGAGTGTGACATTCTGTCAACAACATTAATTTTAATAAATATTTTGTCATATTCATGGAAAATGGTCCATTAAATGATTACATTTTAAACCATAGATGAAAATGTTTGTATTTATATATTAAATATGAATATGAAATGTGTTAGGGTAATCTTAATATAGTATGTTTTCCTTTAATTACACATTTTACCCTCATTCATGGTAATTAAATATTACTAAAGTTACTATTCAAAATGTCCAAAAAATAAAAGTACCATTATAATGTATTTTTGGAAAAATAATTCAAAATATTCAATATATTTTTATAAATTAATAACTTGAAGTTTCATTAATTAAATTAAAATAAATACCATTGTTGGAATGAAAAATGGGGTTTTAAAAGATTAAACATTGCAAAATATTGACGTGTTTTTACATCTGACATCTATGTCATATTAATTAAAATGTAAAAAATTATATTAAATGATAAAAAATATTATTTATATATATTAAAACCACGTAATAAAACAATTTTAACAGTTGATGTTTTTTGATGATTTTTATTCAAATAAAAATTATTATATTTTTACTATTAAATGAACTATCAAAATTATCAGAAAAATAACAAAAATTCATCCAAACTAAATTTTGATATTATGATTTCAAGGAAAAAGATTAATTTTTTAAATTGAATATATTAATGTTTCAAATATTTTATTTTAAATGGGTTCCCAGTTAAATGGAGTAAATGTGCATTTTTTAAAAAATTACTTATTTATCAAAAAAAATTAATTTTTTCTTATATCATGTCTAGAAAATAAATAAGATGAATGTATATATATTATATAATTATAAAAGAAAATTTAAAACTATTAATTACCAGTTATTTATCATGTAGGGAATATATTATATTAAAAAATAATATGTTAATAATATAACGTTGTTGGTAAAATTGGGCCTTAAGTGTAATGCAAGCCCATCATTGTTTTTTGTAGCATACTCTAAATAGGATGTTACTGAAAATAATGAATGAAAAAAAATTGTATTTATTTATAAATGAAATTATTATAAAGACTCAGGTTTTTATATTCTCCCATAATTCGATAAATTTTTTGATCACAATTCAGACCCGGGATAAAAAACTCGGGGTATGATATTTCAAAATATCATTATTGAAACACATCATTAGAAAAGGAATAACGAGACCACATATTACTAATAAATATAATGATGTATGAAGGTCACCGAAGATAACCCATACAGGGGTTTCATGCATGAAAACATGGTCATGAAATGAATATCTTTACATAATATTCTGAGTAAGAGTAATAGAGAACATGATTATGAGACTTTTATGAATCACAATGCTCTAAATATGAGATTATCTAAGGGACCATTTGATTCATCGGAGAAATTACTAGATATAATTATTTTCATGATTATTTATATAGTTTATAATATTAATTTACTTCATTTACTAAGAATATAAGGAATCATACTTACATAGCACATAGAGTTTAATCTGTTAATTGATTTCTACTACAAAATCATACCTCACTATAAAATACAATAAATAACAAAAATATTCAATTTATCTTAATCAATTAATGTTCCAAAAATGACTTTATACAATTTAAATAATGAAAAATAGGTTATCCAATCTAGGGAATTACCATAGGTTTGTGGTAGACGATAAATACTTTCAACCTATTAGTTGTGTCTTCGATTATTACAGCCTTGTCAGACACGACGAGTTGTCACCCAAACAGTGTGTTTTCATTTTTCTAAAACAATTTTATTACATAATTCTAGAAATAAGTGTTTTATGATCAATATTAAATAAATTTTTTATCTTAAAACAATAAAATCCAATTTATATCTTACTCCATTCCAAGCATAAGGATCGGCCAAAATAGTTCAATTCAAATTCAATATTGAAAAAGTATCTAAATTTCAAAAATCAACCATAACATCTAATTCTGAAAACAAAATAATGTATCTCTTATTGTCACATACTATATATTTTATCACCTTTAAAACCATAATGAAATTAATTATGCTTCCAATTTCTTAAAGAAGAAGTAGTGCAATACAATCCTTTTGTATCTTATGAATATTCTAACCATATAACCATTTATGTAATAATTATTAAATACAATTAAAAAATAACATTAATCTTTTCAATTCATTATTAAACAATTAAATATTCTTCAACATATTATATCTTAATAACCATATCTCATTTTTTCCTTTGTGCCTCTTCATTATCAATAGTATAACCATTGCATGTATAACCTTGCAGATTTTAGTTACTTACCAGAACTCAAAGAATAATGTGACAAACACTACTAGAAGTTATGTAGTCATAAATAATCTTTTATTGGACATATAAATTTAATAATATTATTATATATAAATTGTATCATTGTATTAACCTAGGTTCTCCATTTCCAAATGTAAATGATGACATTATATATGTATAATTATCATAGAGGATTGTTTTAGGATTTTGTTATGCAATCTATGTTTTATAAATCTAATTTACAATGTTGTTTCTAAATCTCAATTGATACAAACTGTAATTCCCTAACCCCAAAAGCCATGTGCTGGTACATTTTTTTGATACATAAGAATCATTTCAAAAAATCAAATCCCAAAGGACAGGTTGGTTTAATAGTCTTTAAAAATATATTAAAGTCTTGAAACATAAATTAAAATTCAAAAAATAAAATACAACACAGATAATTCATTATGAAATACACTATTTTTGTACCTTAATCCAACATAAAAATCATAAAACACTACTTGGAATAATAGAATTATTAGAGATATGAGAAAGGTGATCTCACTTCATTAGTATATGAAAAAAGTATAAACAAATATTTTATAAAAACCCATAATCATTAAGGAAAGTATAAAACTAAATCATGAGCCTTTTATTCATTAACATGAATATAATATGGAATGATTAACTAAAATAATTCAAATTAAACATTCACATTGATATTCATCTAGATGAATAATTTAATGTAATATTAATAACTAATCTCCTAATCTGGGAATACATAATTATTGAAAATTGAAACATACAATCAATTAATCATTCCAAGAATCTAATATTGTCAATGTTTCATGAAAAGAATATAATACATTCGTGTATTGAAACCAAAAATCTAAAATATGGGTAATCCCTAAGAAAAAAGTATATCTATTTTCTTTTATGAAATATATCGATGCATCAAGGGGCTATAGTGGGCCTCACTCTTCACTTAATATGTCATATTAAGTCCCCATATGAAATGGGTGAAACATAACCTAAACATTAATATTATAAATTCAATAAAAAATGTTAATATTTTAACCATAAATCATGAATATTATAAAAATATAACATCCACATTCAAACATATCATAAAACCTTAAATACAATATGGATGATTGTATTGAAATAAGTCACCCTTAATTATGCATGAAATCCAAAAGAAGAATTTGGGAAAGATGAAAATAATGTAATAAAATCAATAAAATATATAGACACAAATACACGTTTTTGTGTAAAATCAATTATTTAGAAGTTGTGCATGTATAAAAAATATTTATTTTGAAAGTTACCTATTAATCATGTAAATGAAGCATGAAAATTATAATGTGGTAGAAACGATGACACTTCCATTATCTCCACATAAGATAATAATTTATATATATAATTTATTTAATAATAATGTCACAATGTATCTTGTTTGGAAAAATACAAAATGATTCCATTCAAAACATTTTATAAAATTTTAGTTATTGGTATAAATGACTTAAAATTTTATTAGAAAAATATTAATAATATTTTGAAATATATTTTTATAAAATATATACATGGATTATTAATATGGATTAGTAAATACTCAGTGATAAGTAATATCCGATAATAATGAGATTGTGAAATTAAATATTGAATATTCCTGCAGTTGGGGGTGAAATAACCTCCTCTTTCCAGCTATTCTTTTTGATTTTTAAAATAGGAATCCTTTGGATGGATTTCTGCCCATAGAATAGCCACATGGAATTAGTGAGAGATTTCAAGAGAGGAAATGGTTAGGGATTTTCCAGGGTATTGAGATTTAGATGTGTGAGTTAAAGAGAAATAGAAGATCCAAATTATAAGATATGATGGAGGAACTTTTGGAAACTCTACAACTATTAATTTATTATTAAGTAATTATAGATTATAAACTTCTCCAAAGAGATTTATTTAAAGGTTAAAATTTATATTGGTCAAAATCCTATCATCCAATGAATTTTGGACATGGTTTAGTCATAATAATAACCTTATCTTATGTATTTAACCGTTATTTATACATTTTAACTCTTACCATAAATAATTGTAGTTTTTAGAATATATTGTTAATATATTAACTATAAAATCACAAACTAATCCTATTTGGATAATTTATTCCATAGTTAACACTATTAATGTTAGTTGGATGAACTGTCGATTTTATGGTTTTTTGAAAGATTTAATAAAAGTTTATTTATTTTAATGTATCATTTTTGTTAATTGTTATACTATTTATTATTTTATTTTTATAAATATAAACACAAAATGATAACTTTAAAAAAATACTTCAAATATTTCACTGAAAAATATTTGTAATGTATAAAATTATTGTATGTCATTTTTTGTGAAATTATATATATTCTAATATTTTAATATAAATTATTTAATATATCTATTAAAAACTAATTTTTTTCATCACTATTGTATGAAAATTAATTGTAATTATTTATTTTATAAATATTAGAAATATATTACTATGATGTATTTAATAACATTATTTTCAAAAAAAATTATAACTAATGTTTTCTCTTGGTGATCTCTATATTGAAACTACTGTACTTTTATGAAATGAGAGTGTGACATTTGTCACATTTATTAATTTTAATAATGTTCATGTCATATTCATGGAAAATGGTCTATTAAATGATTGTATTTATAATATTATATGATAAGGGTTGTATTTATTCATCCAACGTGATTTTTATTGGTGTTATGGTAATTTTAAAATATTATTTTTACAATTAATTATCAATTTTACCCTTAACTACAGAAATATTTTTTTACTCATGATAATATTCATAATATCCAAAAAATAAAAAACAAACTACTAGATTAATTTGGACACAATGATTCCAAATATTTAATATATTTTTCAATTTAAAAAACCCATGGGTTTGAGTAATTATTTTAAAATTAATATTCTTATCAGAATGAAAATGGGTTTTTAAAATATAGTACATGACAGAAGATTAAGTTATTTTTACATCTGATTTCAAGGTAAAACTGATGAATGTGACCTTAGTTATATTATATTTTAAAAAACTATTCTCTATAAACCTTAAAACCATTGAAAAATATAATTTAACCACAATAATTATTTTTATAAATTTTATTTTCATTAAAAATTTATTGTATTTTTACTATTCATCAAAATGAAAAATTTATCATTAATATATAGAAAATTCATCCAATGTAAATTTTTATATTACTCATTCAATGAAGAAGTTTATTTTTTTAAATTGAATGTATTAAAGATTCAAATATTTTATTTAAAATTGGATTTCCATTAAATGTCAACAAAACTAATTATTTTTTAAAATATGACTTTTAAATAAAAAATTGATTTTTTCATATAACATATCAAGAAAATACCTATGATGAATGTTTATATGTGAAATATAAAATAAATTTTTTTATAAATATTACTTATAACCAATAATTTATTATTTAGGTAATATATTATATTAAATAATTATATTCTATTAATATATTGTAGATTGGAAAAACTCATCCTTTCATGTAAAGTATGACAACTCATTATAGTGTGTATTGAAAGCTTAATATGTTGTTCCATAAATAAATAATGGAAAAATTATTTTTAAATGATAATATTATGATGACTCGAGGTGTTACATTAACTCATCCTTTTATAAATTGCATCCTCATGATTTAAACATCAAATTGATAACTAGGGGTCTGAAATATCAAAATATATTTGTTGGAATCCCACATCGGAAAAGGATTATTGATACACTAACATTATAATAAATAAATGGAAGTATGAAGGTGCCTGTAGATAACACATAGTAGTTTTCTTTAAGGGAAAACATGGAGATGATTGAAAAATATAACTATCATGTTCTGATTAGGAGTTATATCAAACATGATTAAGAGAAATATTACAATAACAATAATATAAATATGTGATGATTTAAGAGACCATTTGATTAATTAGATAATGTACTAAGATATAAATTTTGGTTTCATGATTATTTTCCTAATGTTGAAAAGTTAAGTTATATCGTACAAAAAGAACAAAAGGATTCATATTTCATTACATGTATAGTTTCATCCTTTAATTGATTCCTACCATAGACTCATCATTATCATCAAAAGATAAGAAAAATTAAAAAAAATTCCATATATCCTAATCATATAGAGTTTAAAAAAGGAACTTATATCATCTAAATAAAGAAAACTATGTTATTATAACAAGGGTATACCCCTAGGCAAGTGGTATGTGATAAATCCTTTTGGTGCTTCAGTTTTGGGTTTGATTCCTATATCTTTTTCTGATGCGATGGGTTGTCACCTGACGTGTGGGTTTTCTTTTTTATAAAACATTTTTATTCTAACATTCCAGAATTAAGTATTGTATGTTCAATAATAAATAAATGTTTTATTATCAAAAAATTGTATCCAATGTTCAACATGATAATTCTAACTATAAGACTCAGCCAAAATACTTCCATTCCAATTCAATATCCAAAATGGTCTCTAAGTTTCCAAAATCAATCTTATCTTCTAATTATCAAAAAATACCTTATTACTCTTATTGTTACATACCAATTATTTTATCACCATTAAAACCATAATGAAAACATGTATTCTTCCAAAGACTTAAATAATCAGTTTTGTAGTATAATCCATATATATATTTTGAATCTTATGATCATGGAACAATTGATGTAATAATTATTCAATCCAAATAAAACACAACCCTAATATGTTCACATCAGTCTTTAACCAAAAAAAATTCTTCATCATCTTATTCCATAGTACCTCCTTCATCTCATTTTCATTTTATATCCTCTTCATTCTTAGTAGCATAACCATTTCATGTTTAATGTTGCTAATTCTAATCATTGACCAAAACTCAATGAATAATGTGATAATAACTAATAATAGCGATTTTCTTCTGAATAATCCTTTATAGAATGTACAAATTCTAGAATAATCTTATCAATTCCCTTTTCCATGGGATTAACATAGGTTATCTATTACCAAATCTAATGGATGTTGTTATATACGTAGAATTATCCTCAAAGTTTATCATAGGGCTATGTTACGTAATATATTTTTCAAAATATAATTTCCATGTTTTTTTTCTAAAACTCATATGATACCAACTGTGACACCCTGACCCTATTAGTCAGGACCATGTCATATATTTTATAATATTATCCTGATTACAAGGAATCAAATATCAAAGCACCACTCAATTTAGTTGTCTTGGAAAATAGTTTACATTTGTGAAATTTACATTAAAATCAATAATATAAAATACAACATTGATAATTTATTTAGAACTCCATTATTTTCCTAGATTAACCCTATATAACAATCATAAAAAACTTTTTAGCATCTAGGAAAAATAAAACATAAGAAATGGGTGAGATTAGATGCTTATTAAGGGTAAACAATAAAATAGATGATTTCATAAATATCTATATTATTTAAGGAAATTATAAATCTTTATCAAAACCAATTTAATGGTAAAATATAATATATCATGGAAATAATAAATCAAAGAATTCAATTTAAACATTCAAATAGATATTCTACTAGTCAAATAGTCACATATAATATCAAAAACTAATATCTAACTAAGGGAATTCATAATGCTTGAAAAATAAAACCTATCTTAAAGTCATCATTTCTAGAATATAAAATACTTAAGTATACATGGTTATAGTATAATAACTTCACGTCATCATTCCATGAATCTAGTAAATGGTTAAGTCCTTAGCCAAAACCATATCAATTTTGATTCATGAAACCTATCGATGCATCGATGTGATATAGAGGGTCCCAGAAATCATGTACTAAGTATAATTTATTCCTCATATTAAATTGTTGAAATAAAACATAAACATTCATATTAAACTTTTCATACTAAATTTTAATAATTTAACCATAAAACATGAATGGTATAAAAATAGAACTTCCATATTTAAACAAATCATAAAACCTTTAATAAAAAATTTGGTGATTGTATCAAAATAAATCAATATCTATTATGCATAAAATTAAACAAATAATGATGGAATAGATAAAAATAATATGATAAAATCATTAAAATATCATGAGACAAATACACCTTTTCCTTTGAAATCATTTATTCAAAAGTCTCACACATATAAAATAAAATATTCCTTTTGAAAATAACTATGAAAGCTTGTAAAAGATGATTCAAAATGTCAAGGAGAACTAACATAAAAAAATAGACTCATGTTATATAAGATAAAAAAAATTATTTACTTACTTTTTTTGAAAATTCCATAATTTACATTATTTAGAGAAAGATAGAATGATTCATTTACAAATAATGTATGTATCGAATAAACTACCACCGAAGATAATTTGGTGGCTAGTGGAAGGACTCGTCAATTGTGCTAGTGACAATCGCATGCGAGATGCAGCACACACCAGAGGTATGCAGTATTAGTTGACGTCCCCATGACATTGACCTTCAGCAATAGCCGATGTAGTGGTATTTTGTGGGCATGGAATCAAGAAACATCCTGATTTTAGTGAGTCGAGGTCTAGCGGGACCGTGGTTGGAGGGCCCTTTGGTGACCGACGTGGTGGTCACATAGAAAACCTGCCTCACAGACTGGGATTGGATGCGACAGCCGTTTCTACCTCTAGGCGAGGAAAGTCAGACCGCACACAGCATACTGTGTGGGAGATGGCGAGTTGTGTTGGGTCCAGTAGGCTATGTATAATCTATGTTAGTTCAGGACTAGGTTAGTTTAGTGGGCCAAGACAAACATGTAAGGTGGGGTTGGTCCAACTAGGTCAGACAAGACACAGACCCTACTAGACCCTTTTTACTAAAACGCCCATTACATCCAAAATGTTCATCTCATTGAAGTGTTTTTTGTAGTGTTAAGACTCTCGTGACAAGAAGGCCCTATTGACTAACTCCAAGTGTGATTTTGTGGAAGTATGGATATGACCGATAGATTGGGGAGTAGGTTATACTGAAATCAAGTGTGTTGCGAGTAGTGATCCCGTGGGTAGTTGTAAGGTGATGAAAGTGAATAGAGGAACATAGTGGCATAATAGTTGAGAGGTATCCGAGCAGATATATGTGGTCCAGAAGATGATCAGCAGCTGAAAAAACCATAATGGGCCGACGAAAGAGTGGTAGATGTGTATACCTCAGTGGCCTGACAGATGAGTTGTAGCCGAGGATATCTCAGTTGCCAGATAGATGAGAAAAATCTGGGAAGACCCATGTGGACCGAAAAATGAGCGGTAGAAAGGCGGAACTTATGGGCCTAGTAGCCGAGTGGACATCAATGGCCCATCAGATGAATAGACCCCAGTGACACATCATGGATTGTCCCTCAACAGTACAAAATGTTCATCTTTACAACTGATAATCTTACATTCTATATATTATGTTATACATGAGTGATCTATAAATTACATCAGGTGTTCTTTATAATGAGGTAATTAATTTTTAGTTTGGGTTCCCTACTGAGTGTTTTTTTACTCACCCATGCATGGGTTCTGCCCTTAGATTCCATGTCTTGTACAGATGACCAAGAAATTGATGAAGATCCAGGTGGATTAGAACCAGGCGGTGCCCAGTGAGGTTAAATTGGAAAAGAATAATCCTACATCTCTAGACAGCTACACTCCACCTACCCTTCAGTTAGGTTCTTTTGTGGATGGATTATCATTTTCCTTGTACATCATTATTTACACCATGATTCTTTTTTTTCATTTTTGATTGGGAATATTTTAACTTATAACTAGTACTTTCACTCTCATTGGTTGTCTTAGTGGCCTGTATGTTAAAGTTTCAACATTATGGTATTGGATGTGTGTGTGTGTTCATGTGTACATGTAATCATGAAAATGACTCTCACATATGGGATAATTCCATCGATCTTGTTGCTGGCCCCTTGCCATCGGGCGGTGGTCATGGGATAAAAATGACAGAATCCCTGAGGGACTATTCGTAATAGTTTGTTACAATTTAGACCTCTGATTTGATGGAAAAATTAGAACAAACATGTTTAATTTATCATATTAAAAGCATATCAAGGTATTTTAAAAATGGATGTTTCATCTAACCCATGCTATTGAAAAAATAATAATTTATAAAAGAAAATATTTCATAAATACTCATGGGGTATCATGTGAGATCCCCGATGTAAAATGATGATGGGAACCTCATTAAATCATTCTATTGTCTTCTTGGAGGCTTATCCAGATAGTGGGGAAAACCCCCGTGGCCCCTACAATCCATTTCATACTGAACAGTGGATGACCTTATAAGAAATTTTCATTTCCTAGTTTAACTCCACATGAATGAAATGGTATTAAAACCTATTTTATTAACATATTCCAAATTAAAAGCCATATATACATAACAACCTTGTAATGACCCATAAATTATATCTATAATTTTCCCTTATGAATATATATTTTTGTAACATAATGTAATATAGATGATATAATATTGTGTCACCATACATTTAATTCAGAATAAAATACATTGGTTGATATTTTTCCTACATTTCCAAAAAAATTATTGATTTATATGTACATATATCAATTTTTTATAAATTATTAATATTATAATATTACATTTATTTTTTGGATTTATTATTTTATATTCAGATTTAGAATAATTATTTGGATATTTAAAATCTAATATATTTTTAAATGAATAGTGATAAATATAGTGTTCTCCAAAAAAATGAATATTATTACATTATATAACATAGATTCATAATTTTATAAAAAAAATTATTGATAAAAATTTATTTATTGAATAATTTTATTTATTTATAATAAGTTTCTTTAGATTTATAATACCTATCTTCAACCTTCTGATTAAAAAGTAATTTTTTATTATAATAAAAAACTATTTTTTGCACATTTCGTTTCCTTAAAATTGAATATGATAAAATTCGTTTTTTTATTTCAATTTGAAATAAAATTTATTTTTATAATAAGCCGATTTATCTATTTTAAATAAAATAAATTACCAAATTATCATAAATATATATTATAATAATTAAATGATGCTTTTCTAAGGAATAATTTCTATAGGTTATGTAATCTATTACTAAAATTAATATTATCGTGTCAAATAAAATTTTTCTAATAAAATTATATTAATATTATAGATAATAAATTAATAATTATTAAATAATTTTTTTTTAATATTTACCATACTATTAGTTTCTAAGAGTGAAAGTGGAGTTAACAAGGTATGAGTAAATTTTGGAAAAAGAGGATTATCATTGCGTAAAATGTTAAAACAAGTAAAAACTTATTATGATATTAGATGATGGAGGGAGGAATAAACTTATATATTTCCAAAAACCATTATTGTTTATTTTTGGACCTTTTTTCCTTGAATATTGGAGTGAAAATATAGAAAAGTACAGAGATTTCACAAACAATCTACTCTCTTTACATAAAAAAGACACTCACCATATCCCCATTTTATCTATCCCTTAAAAATAATTTGTTCAAAAACTACACTTTCATAGAATAAAATAAACAACGTACCCTTTTCCTAGATTCCATAGTCTTACTAAAATACTATGCTCAGGATCCATTAGTGAAAAAAATATAAAGAGCATCCAAGGGAGTGGAAATATTATCACACAAACTTTTTAAGTAATTTTTTTCTCCTAATCCAAAAAATCCCATTATATATATGAAGGTATTAAAAGAACTATAGTTTATTATGAATTAGTGTTATTATTGTTTGGTAATATACATTTGTTACCTTCTGTGAAAATAATTGAGAAATATGAAATCATCATCACGCAATAGTACAGACTACAACATCTATTAATGACATGTTGAATTTCTCATAACAACCATTAATATAAGGATAAAAAATTTAATTTAATAAAAAAAATTATATTTACAAAATATTAAAACAATAAAATGTCAATTATCTCTTTCTATATATTTTCCCATTTCATGGAAAATGTTAGATTCATTCTTGGAGACCCGCGAACTACCCCTCCTCAAAATGACATGTTTTTTTCATCATCGTCGAATATTTAGAAAATTAAATGGAATTTAATATGTAAAATTATTTTAATAAAACAATTAATATGTTCTAATAATAATATAATGCAGTTTGATTATGTTATCAACACTAAATGTTTATAGTTACTTTAACCACCTAAAATGGACAAATCGAGGTACCATTCAAAATTCTGGTTTATTTTGTGATAACAATTGAAATTGTATAAAAAATTATCTAATTGTATAATAATAGAGTAAAACACTATAATAATGTATATCATGAAGATATTTTAGAAAACCTTTGACCAAATATTAAAAGTATAAAATATTACAAAGTCATTATCATAACAACCTCGAGTAACTGTCTTAAGAAGAAAATATTTTAAAATATATATATATAATATATGCACCATATATAATTAAATATATGTGAATACATGTCTTTTTTAATTATTTAAATAAAATAATAATATTATTTTTGATTTAATGTGAATGTGAAAAGTTGTTTCAAAAGTGAGGTAAGGGATCTTCCAAACAACCCTTCATACTTATTTGTTACATGTTATCTATATTTTTGTATCCTTTATAAATCTCTATTATTACTAAAATTATTCTATTTATATATATATTTTTTCCACATATTTATTTCAAGTTATATATTATTTTTAATTTTTGGTTTTTACAAGTTTGTAGTCCCCCTCAATATTTCTACTTTAAAATAATATTGATTTTATGGAACATTCTTATTTATTGTATCATTATGATTGTAAACTACATAAAATAGTTATAAATCCTTTGTAGAATCTAAAAATGTTAATTATGATATTTTAAATCATCATTTTTAAATAATTATTTTGTGTAATATTAAAATATTATTTACATATTTAAATTAACATATATTTATCTAATCAATTTCAACCGAAGCAGTATGATTTTATTCATTGTTCTATAAATAATTATCAGAAAACATATATAATGAATCTTTATAGTCCATAAACAATCTCCTTTTAAAATAATGATATTATAAAACAATTAAATTCTTTAAACACTATAGAATCATTATGATTTATCCCTGATTTCTGGAATTTTAATTGTGAAACCCACTTATTTCTAATGGGTGTTATGGGGATGATGATTTATGTAAGGATTCATTTATAGTTGTATCATAGATATTCATGTACCTATAATGATTATGTCATCTTTGTACCAAAAATTATATATCCCCACAATGCATTTGGTTAGTAATTATACCTCATAACATGTTCCATAATGGATTTCTTAGTAAACCAAATCCACCCTTATATATTTTCCACATTATGACGGTATTGGGAGAGACCCTTGATTTTTGTTTATAATTTTTCATTTTATATTGATTCAAAATATTAAATTCTTGAATTATCTTATAATTTCAATTAATTATTACATGTTTAATGGAACTAACCATAGTATCTAGGATCAAGTGTCTTAGATTATTACATTGTCCTAGAATATAAGGAATCACATACTGATGGAGAAAATAGTTTTGTATTACTGGAAAATAATATATATATATATGAATGATTCCAATATTACATATGAATACAAAAATGGCAATATTTTCTCATGCATATAATTGTAACCTCAAACATACCCTTAAAAATCAATCTTAGTACACAAACATGATTTTCGGGAAAGGAAACAAATTAAAGTTGTGATAAAAAGTATAGTAAGGTTTAAACATGTCAGAAGTTGTCATTAATCATTATGAATAAACCATATGATAAGGTAAAAAATTGATCATGAATTCCATTTAAATAACATGTATATAAAGATATGATTTGGAATAACAACATGTCAATGTAAATATCTGACAATATATTCCATTTAATTAATAAATTGAGAATGAATCACGTCTATACCAAAAATAAATATAGAAATCATAGGGAAAAAATTAGTATAAAATTAATGAAAAAAATCCATAATCATTGGACATCGTGATCACTGAACATGATACCTCTACTATCAAGACCATTGACAAGAGATATTAAAACTACATGTAGAAACCCATTTAATAATTTCACACTAATTCAAATATTGTGACTAAAACTAAATTGTGGGGATATATATAACTGACTCCCCCCATATCTACATGTCCAAATAATCACTAATATATTTATTGTTTGATTAAATTCATGGAAAATATTTCATATAATTAAATACCAATATTTATAAAAGAATAAAAATTACCAATATTACATTTTCAATAAAATTACATTAAATGTAATTCACCTTATGTATATATGTGGTATATTTTTATCAATATGTATATCCATGATATGTTTTCTAGATATTGAAGGGAAATTTAATGTTCAATGATCATATTAATGTGAATATTTCAAGGGAATGTAAATAACTACAATAATAAATCAAGAACGCTAATTTTAATACTTCCATTGGTAAAAATGTTCATAAACCATTCATAGGAATTATAATGATTGAATAAATTTGTACTATCCCCATTTTATTTTATTTAAAATAAAGTGTAGTTTTCATTGATTGATTAAAAAACAATTAAAATATCTCTAAAAACATTCAAGAGGATAATATCATTTAAATCATAGATATTAACTTTTAAAAATATATGATTTAAAAACATTTTGAAAAATATATTTTTTGAAAACAACTATTGATACTTATAAAATATGTTTTAAACCATGGACTATTCATGATGTTAGTATATTCTGTAATGTTGAGTACATTAAAAAATGATTCCTTATACATTTTTAGTAAAATTCGTATTGTTGTTTTTTGAAAAAGACATGAATATTCAATTTAAAAAATTTATTAAAAAGTAAAAATTGAAGAAAATTTATTTAATAAATCAATATGATAATATTGAAAACCTTTTCTGAAAACATTTTTATAAAACTGGGTTTCTGATGTAATCTGGTTTTAAACCTAAGATTAAAAGAATCTCATATATTCATAAAAAATATTTAACATTTATATTAAATACCACATAGTGTAAAAATGATATTATTGCAATAAAAAAATTCGGAATAATATAGGTTAAAATGAAATGGGTATATCATAAATTTATTAAAAAAGTTACTTAAATTGAAATTCAAAAATAAAAAATCTTAATAATAATGAGTTTTTAAAATATACCCTTTATAATGATCACAAATCTGAAGTGAGAATAAATAAATGCATTTATTATGTGTATAAAATATAAATATGCATAAAAATTGTTTAAATACAACATTATATAATAAAAATTTACTACACACATATTCTTAGTGTATTAATGACAACATAGAAGTAATATAACCCAATGGAAAAAATTTATTTATGAAATAATTCACTAAATGGTTAATTATAAATCAAATTCACATGGTTAAAATAATTCAAATTTAATCTTAATGTGCCATGAATTTTTATTGAATCCGGTTATTACATTTTAAATGGATTGTATGTACACAATATATAATAAAAAAAGTTTATAATTATATAATGATCCCGATTGAATGGTAATTAATATTAACTCAAATACCCTGAAAATAATAATAAATAATAATATAATTATCTATATATAATATAATAAATAATTAGTTTTATTATTCCTTTCATTTCAATTAATATGATGTTATATTTGATCTGTTAATTAATTAATCTTTTTTCAGTTGGTTCAATGATATTTGGATTTTATGCCCAATTTGACTTTGGTTGGTTTCCTATGGTTAATGACATGACTGTTTAATCATATCCAAAATATAACCATTTAATAATTTTCATATTTATTCATAAATTAATATTTTAAAACCAATCATGAATTATGGTTATAAAATATGAACTATGATATAATCATGGAGATGGTAGGTCATATACGCAAGAGTAACATTTCTATTTTCAATGATAACTATGGAATGATATTAATAATATTTTATATATCCATTATGATAATAATATATTTTATTTAAATATATATCTATATATATCATCCATGTGGTGTGGTGATGAAAATCATGTCACACCACTTCATGAATGTGGTAGTCCACACATACATGAATAGCGTTATGATTTTTCAGTGTACGAAAGAAAAAAATATATTATTTATGAAATTTATATCATAATTATTTCATATATATATGATATACTTTTCAAAATCGTACATATTACCTTTCATGTAAAGGGTTGTTGAAGAATTAATCAAATCTCTTCTTGAGGCGGTAGTCCGCCGTACAATGGGAGATGTTATCAAACACAATATGGAATGGAAAGTAAGAATTTTTTATATGAAATAAATACACCAGATATTTAAATATCTTAATTATATAAAAAATATAATCTATCTCAATATAATTAAAATGATTGAGAGTTTATTATTATAAATGTGTCACAATTGTTGATGTGCATGTAGTTCATCGTACACATGAACGAAATTATTGTATCCTATTTGAGGGAGGAGGATATAATTTTTTAATTACCATACAATAATAATATCTCAGTTTATTGGATATAATATTTTATTTAAATAATCTTAAATAAATAGTATTTTGAATAGGTGTATGAAGAAACAAAACAAAAACATAAATTTTGAAATTTTACCTCTTTTCTAAGAACCAATTTAAAAACATACCTAGTGTATTAATATACTGTATTTTCGATGTGAAATTATTATATGATTCAGGTTTGTATTTTATATGTTATTTTGGCTTGGTTTGGAGAATTAAATGCTTGATGATGTCAATAAGGGGGATAGTGGGTGTCTTTTTATAGGGGTGTTGAGAAGCACAATTGTAATTATTGAAAAGAAAAATGTATACCCATGTTATTCACATAGTACGAAGGTTAAAAATGGAATATTTTCAATAATTAGATATTATAAGTTATAAATATTTTATGATAATTGGCATTGGATATGGTTTTTTCTTTATTTTAACACTTTTCTTAACGCTTTATCTATATTAAAGATAAGTTTTTACCATAACCATAGTAATTAACTTTTACTGCTTTTACAATTAATAATGTAAAATATTATTTTGAACTTGTTAGGTAATATAAATTATTTTAATTATAAAAATAGAATATATTTTATCAAATTAAATTCATAGAAGTGGAATTATTCAATTTAAATTTATATCTGTGGACATAATGAACAAGCAGGATTTCAAACAAGAAAATTCTCATTAGTAAAAAATGTTTTAATTTAAATAATTAATATGACATTGATTCATAAGGATATATAGTACTATATTTATATAAATTAACTAATATTACTTAATATAAAATTTATATGGTTATTAAACCTTGTGAATTAATAAATAAATCCATTTTCAATAAAAATAATTATTTTCCACTATTTATCAAAAAAGAAATCATTTCAGATAAAACCAAACCATTCACCCTCACTTAATTTAAGATGAAAATTATAAGATAATAATTTCTTTTTATCGAACAAATTTTTTAAAAAATATCAAAATTTATATGAAATTATTTGTGCAAAGAAGGACCGATTTTTTTTTTGAAAAATTCTTTTTTCCAGAAAATAAATAATTTTTCATTGATTCTAATTTTATATATATTCAATAGTTAAACATAATTATAAAAATTTAGTTTGAAATATTCATACCCAGAAATTTTATATCTTGTATATAATGGTTATTTATATTACAGTTCATTTAGACAAGGAATTGTATGTTCTTGAATATATCAAGGAGATTAAATTTAAAGAGTTATATTTCATTATTTGTTTAAGATCAGTGATTGATGTACCCTATTTTATAGAATATAATTCTATTTTTATATAATTACGGTGTTATATTATCCTCACATTAAATAATGTTCATCCTCACAATGTGATCTTGTTCTATGATATCAATGGATTGATATTTAAAAATCCTTTTTTTGAGATCACACATCATAGAAAGGGTTAATAATGAATACATTAAATAATAAATTTATGTACTAAGTTCATATGGAATGTAAAATAAATTTGGATGTAAATAAGGCAAGATGGATATGTTTTTATGATATAAACATTGTGGAAAAGCATAAAAAATTATAGGCAATGATAGTAGACACTAATCATAAAAAATATTAATCAATATAATGTTAAGGACCTAAAAACCATAATTTTTTAATGAATAAATGTACCATTTTATTCATTTGATATGAGGATAATATGACAAATATTTTTTATAATATACTTTTCCAAATTTTAGTGATTTATTTTAATTTATATGAATATAAGTGAATATACTTACACGGTATGTTTTTATTTTATAACCAAAATTGAATCCTTTGGATGTACATTGAAAAATTTAAAATTCATACCATATTACCATAAATTAATATCCAAATATGATTTTTTTCCCGAACCACTAAATGTCACATTTATCATATCATAATATTAAAAAAAGAGTGTAATGTCTTTTCTTAGGTCTCTAACTATTTTTCTAAAGCGATATTGATGGAAAACATTCTCAAATATAATACATTTATCCCAAAATGTCAAAAGTATCATCCCTAGTTCATCATTGATATTTATTCAAATAATATTTTCTGTAACAAAATTGACATATTAATCAGGATATAACACATATCATTGGTTGGTATTAAACCCTTATCACCCATTAGTTTTGGGTTTATGCCATGTAGCCTTTCTGGGTGAAATATATTTTTCTTTCATAAAAAATATATTTATATAATTCCTAAAACATTGATAATAATTAATAACCCCAAATTAAATCAACATAATAGGTATGATGAACCCCAAATTTCACAAATAACATCTTGCTTATTCTAACAAAATGTAATATAATTATTTCATAAATAATATTTTCACTAAAACATATATAACAATAATGTGTTTTAATACCATACATTTTTTCGAACAATATCATTAATCATGTATCATTCATACCTCAAAAAAATTCAAAAGAACTATTTATTAATTTGATCATAAGATAAAACCTAAACTCATAATCCCATGATTTTATTCCATTGAAATAATATTAATTAAGATATATATTCTTCTATATATTTCAATAATACATTGATGACCAAAATACCATTAGTAAAATATACATTATTTTAAAAATTAATGATGATAAATAAATGTTTCTCCCCATGTATTTTTTTACAGTTCCTTCCTTGGTACATGTGTTAACCATTATAAGGGATAAATGACTCAGATAATTCATGGATACTAGAATTTAACTCAACAACCTATAAATGGATCCTTAGGATGATATTTATTTTATGAAATAATACACTTTATTTCCCCATGGTAATTATTTTCATGAATCAATTATTATACACAAATATATCATTATATCAATCGATTCATAAATTTTCTTTGATGTACCTATCAAAATTTTTTACACGATGGAAATTGAACCATATTTTCTCCATTGTTTCGAACAATCTAGCTCATAGTGAACTATATCAATGTATTTTTTTGGTGAGTTCTATAATTTGTTATATTATAGTTTATTAATCATATTTTGTGATTACTAGTTATAAAGAATCATGAAATAAATTACTCATGTCATCATCCTATTTGGATTGTCATAGTCAGCACATTTTATTTTTTATTCAATGTTTACAAGATTTTTTCATGTTCAATGCATTGATTAAATACAAAATGTATAGTTTGAGAAACAAAAATCGTAGTTGGAAAACCATTTAATAAAATATATTATTTATAAATTATGGAAAATTATTTTTTCTATAATACACCTTACGATTAACCTAGGAAATTTATTTTAATTATCTATTTTAATAATTTTTAAGGTTTTATAAAAAAATGCTAATTATTTAATGAATATCCCATAGGATTATCAGACTAGGTTTGTAGTAAGTCCCATTTTTGTGCTTCAGTAGGAAATTGGGTCAGTCCCAATCTCGCCTATTCAGAGTTTTTATGCCATATTATCTATGTTTAGGGACCATGGACACGTGCAATATCTATACATTGAAATATTTCAAGGAAAAACCATATAAACATTACATTATAAATGAGTTATTATATTCTTATACACTTATCTCCAAGTTATATCATATGATTATATTGCTTAATATAAATTTTCTTAAATCCAGCTCCGAAGGATTCTATGGAAATTCCTATGATACCAACTATAATGACCCTAACCACAGTATTTCATATGTGATGTCTTATTTTATTTAATTGGTATAACATACATGGAATCACAAAATTATGGATAAAAAGTTATTTAGACTTGTAATAAAAGATACATACATGATTCATGTATTATATTTGAATAAAAATTGATAATAATTTTATAGAATGTCATTATTTCCTCACTCATTTCCTTGAAGGACATTCATTAATAAAATACTCAATTATTGTTAAAGGAAAAAAATAAGGGTGAAATCAAATCCCTTATATGGTTAAGTATAAGGAAAGATATCATGAATCAATGATAATAATCAACATTTAAAATTTTATCACTGAATAAACATTCTATTTAGAGTACATGACTATCATAGTAAGATAAAACATAATCAATATGGAAAACAAAAATAACATAAAACAAATATCACTTAATAAATAAATTGAGATGGATATGCATCTAATGATAATACCATTATGAAAATCTCATTTATAAAAATAAATGATTTCTAAATAATTAAATTCTTAAACATTGGATGCCATGTTCTAAAGAACACGATGTATCTACTGTCAATATATTTCACAATAAATATTTATACTAAATATAAAAACCCATTTATTTATAGCTTTCTGATTCACCACATGAGAAAACTGATGCATTGAGAGGATATATTTATCGAGGCCCCACTTGTATCACCAGGTCAAAATAACATTTTTGTATTAAGAATAATCGATTGTATTTATGAAAAGTATTCATCGACATTAAATAAATATATTTAATAAATAATAAGTATTATCACTATCACTTAATTATTTTTTTAACATTAAAAGTAAAATACATTATATATAAATGATAGGGATTTTAAGAAATAATATGATCCATGATAAATAATATGGATTATTAGTGAATATTTAATTTTTAATGATTACATGAACAATAAAATTTAAAGGGAATGTTTATGACTACTAACACAAGTCAATAAAGTGAATGTCAATATTTTCCATGGTCAAAATGATCATAATTCATCTGGAAGAATAATAAAGATGGTATAAATAAAACATATTCCTAATAGATTATTTTTAAAATAAAGGGTGTTTATATTTGTAAAACATAAATAAAAATAAAATATTTATTAAACATTATTTGGGAAAATATAATTTTAAATTTGAAAATATCATTTAAAAACTAATAGTACAAGAATAATATAAAAAAAATATTATAGGGATATACCCTTTAAATCATTTAAAGAAATATTGAAAACAATATATGCTCATGATGATAATAGATTCTATAAATGCTGAGTATTTTTTAATAATGATTCCTTTCACCTTTTTGATAAATTTCAAACAAGATTTATTTTGAAAAATGAATGAATTAAAATTACATTTTTAAATGTTAGTATAGGTAATAATTGATTTATTAAATTGGATTTGGAAGAATGCATATTTTTTAATAATGGAAAAAATAAAAATATATTTTTACAATAACACTTTTCAATATTATATTTAGAATAATTGATTTTTAATTTTTTTCTATTACATGAAAAAACTCATGAATAAATAGTGGATAATAAAATTTTATTGGGTTATTTGAAATGATCAAATAGTTTCCTTCATCTAAAATTTAAGAATAAACAATCTTTATTAGAATGATATTGTGAAATAAACCCTTAAAGTGAACATAAAATCGAACTGATAATTAATAAATGGAAAAATTATGTGTATAAAATTTAATAAAAATTTAAAAAAAATAAAAATACAATAGAATATATTCATATTTATTTACCAAATTATTGTAGAATATCAAATACAATTAAGATGCAATATAACCGAGTAAAATGAAACTATGTATTGAAATTCATTACCACTTGGTATCTTTTAATTCAAATCCCTATAGAAGAAATAATAAAAATAAATAAATAAATACTATGATTTATTATGGAATCATTATTATATATGTAAAATGGGTTGTATATACACCATACATAATAAATTATGTTCATAATAATAAAATATTCATTAATAAAGTGAAATTGAGATGAATTTTCTTATATTGAGTCCGACTCATGATGTACATTATTTTTCATCATGAATAATAATGATTTTTCAATTATTTAATTTATTTAGAATAAATTTATTTTTTATTATTTATATTATTTATGTTATTACCTTTTTATATATTATTAATAGATAAACTAATTCTACATTTGATTTTCATGCTGATATTTGGTTTATATATTAAAAATATCTTTGGTAGGTTGAATGTGGATAAATATTTCATTATCTAATAATAATAATCATCATCATTAAATAATTTTCATATTTATATATCAATATTACTTGTAAAAAAATACATTAATGATTATTATGAAAAATGAACTATTACACAATCATGGTGATGGTCGGTTGTATATTCTCACGAGTGATGTTTCTATTTTTCAATGATCATAATGGAAAAAATGTAATTAGTATTATATATTTTTATAATTATAAAAAAATCAAATATTCTATACCATTTCTTTATATTTAAATATTTATCTCATCTATTTGGTGCAGTAATTAATAGGAAGCTCCATTTCTTTGTAAAAGTTGTAGTTTACATGTATAGAAATAACCTTATCACTTTTTACTGTAAGAAATAAATTGATATATTGTTTATTTAGAATAATAATAATACCCTGAATATAGTAATTATTCCATGTATATATCATATATTAATTATACTTATATATATTACTTTCCATGTAATGCGTTATTGAAAATTTAATCACGTCACTTTGTGAGGGGATGTTATTCCATACTCACGATCAAAGTTATTATATCACATAAAAAATGTGAAGTAAAAAAATATATGTATGATATAATGAATATATATATTTAGTTATGTTAAAAATATCATATAAAAACTATATATTCATCATCATACCCAATTGTGAGTTCTGTTTTCGAAAATCATATCACATTGTTTCAGATAGAGGTAGTCTTCCGTAGACACGATCAACATTATTTTATCCGATATGACGTAATATTATTTGGATATATGTCCTGAAATCAACATATTATAATATAATTATATGTTATATAATATTTTTTTTAGGTAGTTATATGTGATGAATATTAGAAGGAGGTGGATGAATAAAAAATGCATAGTTAGGATTTTTACCTCGTCTAGAATCACCTCTATTAGAGTAAACCAATCATCCTTCATGAATGGATTTGTAACCAGAAAAATTATTCTTGTATAAGAGTATAAATGTTGAAAATTTATTTGGGATGTTACTTTAGAAACCAAAAATGTTATACGGTGTGAAACAGAGAGGATATGGAGTGATATTATATAATCGAAGTGAGTGACACACTTGTAATTTTGAAATGATAAAGTTTTACCCAGGTTTTTCACAATCCACAATAGTCAAATATGTTGTATTTTTAACACATACCTATTATAAACCTCATATTATTTCATTAAACCCCAATGAATAAATTGTTACTGTAATCATTATAATTAATATTTACTGATTTTAATATTTATAATTGTAAGAAAATAAGTTTAACTTATTAGATAATATAAATTATGTTTATTAAAAATATGGGTTAAATGAATAAAAATTAAATTCATATAAGTGAAAGAAATAAATTTAAAATTATACCAATATATTAAAAAATAAATTTGTTTTCAAAGATAAAATTCTCATAAGTATTGATGATTTTAATGTAATAATTCGACCTTAAATTGAACCCAATGAAATAAACTGGATAATATTAAAGATAATTAAAATAATTGTCAATTAAAAAAAATTTAAAAAATAAATTAACCATTTGAACTATTTAAATGAAATTGAAAATTTTGTTGAAAAGAAGTATTTCTCGCTATTCATTGTGAAATGGAACAGTTTAAAAAAAGCACCAAAATTCCACCTAAGATAAATTTGACATTTTTATTTAAAAATTGAAGTTAATTTGGTCCAATTAATTATAAAAAAGGTAATAATTAATTTTAAATTATTTTTCTAATTCATGAATAAAATGTAATTTAGAAAAATACACTATTTTTAAATCATTTATTTAAAAGTGAAATTATTATTACTTTATTTATAATCATTATATAACGATCTTTTCTTTTATCAATTTATAAATAATTATAACATAAAATTTGATGAAATGAGTATAATGATTTACTATAATATAGTTCACTTAGACTCAGTGTTGTGTAGTCCAAAAGATATAGTATATATAAAATTTAACAAAAATATAAGTCGTGGGATATTTAATATCAGTGTTTCATGTCACCTATGCTATTGAAAAAAAATTCTTCTATTATAATTTTTGGGTTTTAATCCATGTTTTAATTATTATGACAATAATATTTCTTATATCATTTTATGAAACATGACCCTCAAGTTATGGTTTATTATAATTTTTATTCCCTTATAAGGCCATTTGGCTCACCCACATCCTTCTGTTTTTTGCTCTAGGTATCCAATGTAGTTTTTGAAAACCTACGAGTGATATTAGAACTCTACTAAGGTTTATTTAAATATTTTTATTATATTTTTATAATTATGTATTTATGTATATAATTTTTCAAATAAATCAAACAAGTACATTATTGGTTTGTGATTATTGGGAATTTATGTGAATTTTTTTAAAATAAAATCTGTTTAAGTATTAATTCAGTATAATTGGTATCAAAACATATTTTATTTATTTTTAAACAATATATTGGTATAAAAATATATAAAACCATAGATATAATCCAATATAAAGGTTATTATCCTATTATTTTGACAATGTATAGTGTTTTTGGACATTCTGGAAATTAAATTCTATGATGGACACAAGTTGTAATGAACCATGATTTTGGATTTGTCAATAAAATAATATTACATTGATATAATTTTTATCAAATCAAACACTAAACTAAAAATAACCAATTCATATAAGAATAAATATTTTAATAATGATAAAATTATTATAGATACCACAGTTTAATAAATTTATTAATCATCCAATAATTGATAAATTTTTTGTATGAAGAATAAATGAGGCTTAATATTCAAATCAATTATTCATTCTGATATAGAATTATCAAAACAATTAAATAATAAAATATTAAATTTTAAAATATATTACTTCATTATATAAACTAATATACTAACATTCATAAAATTGGAAACTAATATGAAACAATATTGAGAACGATTAACTGTTTAAATTTAATTTTTCAATAAAACAAATTTAAATTTTTATAATATAATTTAATTTTATAAATGAATTTTAAAAAATTATTATCCAAACAAGATAAAACTAAATTCATTTACTAAGAAAAATATAAAAATTATGTTAGTATTAATTTTTAGTTTTATCCAAATTATTTTCAATTGAATTGTAGAATTTAACCTTTTTACTAATACTAAAAATTTTATGTCATTAGTTGTACATATATTACATAGAAATTTATGTAAAAATTTTATTTATAATATATATATTTTAAAATTTATGTTATACATTTTAAAATAATTATTATTTGTTAAAAACCTATATTAGATATTTTAGAACTCATGTGACACGATTCCCATAAAAATTAAAAATTTTTTAAATTAAAATAAACTTTTCATGCATTTAGAAATGAATCCAAATAAATGGATTTCAAATTTAAAATAATTAGGTATAAATTAACTAACAAGACCCACATTTTTAGGTATAATTATTTGGTTACCATATGAAAAACCCAATTGATGCGGTAAAATATGAATTGGAAAATGTAATAATTCAAGAAGAAAAGGAATTAAATAATTTTATAAAAATCTTTATAATTATGTTTTATAGATTGGATCAATCAATTCAAACCCTACAATCAAATATTGTTAATTTTTTTAGTCACATGACATGATTTACAAGTTATCAATTTCTATTTAGTTGAAATATATTCAAATATTCTATTATCAGCACTTATAATACGGGCCTCTCAACACCCATCAATGCCACTCTAAAAAATAGTCTCATATAAAGTAAAATACACTTTGTATCCTAGATATGTTTATTACATTAATAAATTATCCTAAGATACAAGTGATAAATTCCTTTTTTTACCAAACAGATTATTAGTATTTTATTAATGATACATACTTGGAATGTAGAGAAATTAAAAATATTACAATATATTATCTTGTTCAAGGTTAACATTATTACCTCTCACACAAACCTTCAATCAAACAATATTTCTTTTAGAATCTAGTGGAAAAACCTCATAAAGTGGTTACCACTACTACTCAGTAAGGGTATGTACACAATGGAATAGATCATATAGAATAATTAATATTGAAATGTATATAATTGAAACAAATTACCTTAAATAAATAACATTAGAATAATATGGTTGGAATAAGTATCATTAAATGAATTCCATATAAATAATCACATGATTTGAAACATATCCATTGACAGTCTAACTAATTGGTTAATAAAAAGGAGAATAAATAACATAATTGAAAATGATGGAATACATAATGTTGTATATATGATAAAAATTGGAAAATGCTTGTCCAAGAAATTTTTAAATCTTATATCCTCCTTATGACAAGACATCAAAATAAATTGGTCACCACTCATCCATAACACAAGCTAGTATATTTCGTGTAACATACTAATGCATTGAGGGTTTACTGCACACCCCACCCCTCATGTCCATTAATTTAATCATATTATATGGGAATGTCATAATCTGTAAAAACAATCATGTTGAAACTATAATATGAAATTTAACAATTTCTCTAATCATTAAACATAATCATAAACCATCCACAATAATATGTAGAATTTTATTAAAATACTACATACAAAGTCATATAGATCATAAACCATCTAGAGAAATATGTTGGATGTTATTATTTGAGTATATTATTAGCATATGATTCAACAATAGATGTTGTCATAAATGAAAATAATTTAAAGATATTACTAGAATATTTCTTGAGGAAAATAAAATTTCTCTTTTAATATAATTTTTAATATCAAGAAAAAATAAAATATAATAATAAATTATTCTATTTCATTAAAATCCTTATAAAATTGTATTGTGATATAAAATTATAGAGGATAAATAATTTTATTTATTTCTATAAATATTTTATATGTTAAAAAACATTCTTTTCATACTTTTATTTAAAAATCCGAAAAGATCATTGTTCAAAAAATGATAGAAATATTCCATTTAAAACATTTTTTAAAATGACGAATAAGATTAAAAATGAATTAAAAAAATATTTAGAAAATAATAGATACATTATACATTAAATTTATACAGAAGATATAAATTTAAGAGAAATATCCTCAACTGAGACATAAATATATAAAAATCATGAACATTGATGAGATTTTGAAAAAAAACCCTTACCAGTAGTGTATATTTTGAATCATAATCCCTAGAAAATAACAACATAAAATGAAGCAGTATATACAAAGAATAAAAATATATACATTATAACATATATTAATGTGTTAATATATACACCACAAAAAATAAATAGCAGGGGATTTGGCATATTTATCATAGAAGTAATGGAGTAATGAGAGGCCCTTACCTTGGGTGTTAATTCCTTAAATTATGTTATAACATTCAGTTTAAAGGATTTTAAATTGTTATAAATTTATACTAGAATCATATTTATATTTTTAATATAATATATATTCCTTTAATACAATAATATAACCATTTTTCTAACAATATTTTAATATTGTCGATTTTTTCGGTGTTTACTACAATATTTTCCCATGGATTGTTTCATTAAAGATCAGGTGATGATAAATAAGATAGAGTTACATCATTTAAATTAATATATTATGTTCATAAAAATCATATTTAATATTTACATTTATATATATATATTTATTTAATAATTATTGAATAGTGGATCTATAAAATTAATCGCATCGCTTCATTGAGATGGTAAGTCGAACATACACAAGTGCGATGATAAAACCTCTTGAACAGATGAATGGGTAAGGATGTGGATGAGATATTAATTTTATTGAATGAAAATCATTTCATAATTATCTTATATATCAATTATTTCGATCACTATTACCATCCACAAAAATTGGTGATGAAAAAAATTATACCATTGTTTGGAGATGGTAAGTCATATGTATTCACACCTAATGATATCATTTTTCATAAGATTGATATGAGATTGATTATTATTTTATCATAAATAGAATAAAATATAAAACATATATGATACTTTATTTATTAATTTTTTATATAGGAATCACATTAATAAAAATTAGATGAAAAAATAAACATGAAAGAGTGGGTGAAGACGATTAACTCTTCCTTGGTAGACTGTCTTTAGACCTCCTCTTAAAGAATCTAGGGTTGGTAATTTGAGGTCCTATAACTTCTTTAATGTGTCTATGAAATTTTAGTATATATTTTTTCAGGTTATGATCCTGATAGAAATCTAAAAAAAGGTGAATGATGTTAGGGAGAAGGTGCAATTTTAGTAATGATGTGAGAGACTCTTTGGGAATTGTTTTCAAATGATTAAAATATAATAAGACATTTCTTGGTCAAAAATATTCTAAATGACCCATAAATACACACGGTATGAAATTTTAAACAATATAAGACTATATTTATCATTATTTAATATTTTTATGATGATAAATTATCCATATATTATATTATATTCACAAAATAACATTATTTTCAATTCTGATACCATTCATTACATTGACATTATTAAAAATAATAGAAAATTAAAAATTAAAACATAAATTTTAAATTAAGACATAATATTCGATAATATTATATAAATTTTTTGTATGAATTTATAAATTAAAATTATATTTATTTAAATATTTTCAATATAATTAATTTTATTATTCAATTAAATGAATAATTACTACATTAGCATTGTGTAAAAAATAAATTTAATTATTTTGTCACTAAAATTTATAAATAAATTACCCTTAAAAATAAATAAATATTATATTAAAAAGAAATATTTATTGTAAAAAAATATTTTTTGGAAAACCCCATATTAAAAACATTATTGTCATAAAAAATAAGGGTATGACATGTTTCATATTTGTTGAATTAAAATATTATAAAGGTTATAGTGTCATCCAAATGGCCATAAAATTAAATGTTATCGATTAAAAAAATAATAGATGAAATTGAATAATATAATAAGATTAAATCTAGTTTTAGGATCATCTTCTAGTCCTTATCATTTTATTTTTATCCAGAATTGCCAAATTTATCCTTACCGAGGTAATAAGTTAACTATAGTTACTATACATTTACACTAAAAAATGGAACTATTTAATAAATTTGGGACCATTTATTAAATATATGGAACCCATTTATTGAAATTCAACTAATAGTAGTGTAATAATTTAATTTAAAATTTATCACACAAAACACAATGAAAAACAATAATCTTGAAAAATGAGATTCTTCGCCAAAAAATGTACACAAACTAAAACATTATATAAAGATGATCAATATTTAATTCAGTTGATTATATATAAAAAGATATTAGATAATTTAATTTTATATAATATTAAAATCAATAACATAAATTATAATAAAAATAAAATGATAGTTTTTTTAAAGATTAGTGTTTTCACTATTCATTAGAAAATAAATCATTTCAGAAATTCCCAAAAAATCACCCAAAGATAAATATTATATTTTTATTTCAAAATAATATTATTTTTATGAAATTAAATATATAATTTTTAAAAAAATTAAAATAATATTATCTCAAAAAATATATAAAACCTATTTTGAAGAAAACATGTATTTGAAGATAGAGATGAATTATGAGGATAAAGATATTATTCAAAATTCAGAAATTATACATTAAAAATGATTATTAAAAACATATATTTATTAACTTTTTCAAAATTAATCATTCCCAATAATTTAACAACCAGTTATAATGATCTTATTATAAAATAATATTTCATTATTGGTTTATGTTTGGAATTTGGTATCATGTAGGAGGTCGAATATAACGTTATTTTTAAATATTAAGGTGTTACATTCCTCCTAATTTATTAAATTAATTACTCAAAATTTGAAATTTAATTATTTAATCATGTTTTTGAAATTTGAAAAATTAATTTTTTGAAATCAAACATCTTAACATGTTTTACAATACTTCCTCTCTAAAATACGTAAATGGAAATGTGAAGGACACAAAAAAACTTTTAGAAAAGGATAAATTTAGTATTATGTCAAAATATGGACAAGGAAGATAAAAAATCCCAAGTAATAAATGATAGTGATATATAACATGGTCAAGAGAAATTCAACCAAAAAAATAAATCTATTATGGGTTAAAGGACCAATGAATTCATTGTATGAAATGTTAACTAAATTTTTTTTTCATGGTCGTCTTCTAAACTATAGGGTATTCTTTTGATATCCATATAAATAAAAATTGAAAATAAAGTTAGCTGATTTAATTCCATTTAATAATACTAATATCATCATTTTGGTATGCTTCAATATATCCCCACTTCATCTTATACACAAGGTGATTGATATTCATGATGATTTGTTTGGCCTAAAGAACTTTTAATGAATCATAAGATCTATAAGTCATTATTTAGGCCGATTAATATTTACCAAATCTAAAATGGTAATCAAATGTTGTCCAATATGATAAATCATACATTCAACACATATAATAATATCCCATGTTACACATAATCAAATAGAAATTTTTTTATCTTATGGTTCATCTAAAATATGTATGACACAATTAAATAAAAAGTAATCATAATTAGGAATATTTTCCATATTTTTACAATATCAAATATTCATTAATACACCATAATGTGTCTCTTATTATCACAAATAAAAATTATTATCATATATTCAACTATAACATGGTAATCAACTTAAGGAATTAATGAAAACCTGAATTCTTAAAAAAATCTTTTATATTGAACATATTATATAAATATGAAAAAATGAAGTAAAATCCATCATAAATAAAATCACTAAACATTTTCAAGGTCCCCAAAAATATTTCTTTTAATTAATCCTCAACATGATAAATATATTATGGTTATCTTTCAGTTCCTCATGTATTCTATAATCATACTACCATAAAACTAACAAATCTTATTTGAGACTACTTCCATTCATCTTATTCTTTCAAATCTATAAAGAAAAATATATTGTTGTACAATCATAATACATTTCAAAATTATTATCACCAGAATATCATTGATAAAATACATTTATATCAGAATTATTTAATTTAAATAAACAACTACATTAATCACTTCACTTCGACTATGGTAAGAACTTAATATTTTTCTTCATGACTTTTCTACTTCTAATATATATTCCCTTGACAAATTGGGCATTTTTCGGTGTAGTTCCCCATCTACTTACCTTCAAAATAATAAAAATTTACAAATTATTTCATTATAATGCAATCAAATTATCAACTTCTTTTCTCTCTTCACCTATAAAAAAATCATATTCCATTTAAAATATATGGGGTTGTTTCATTCCAAAATTATCACATGTGTAAAAATACTTCTTTTCTTTTCTTTTACTTATACATTATTTCTTATATATTCTAATCTTCTATTGATTTCATTAATAACCAAAATAATTGGATCATTATTTCTCTATATTATTTTGATAAGATAATATATCCTCATATGATGATAATGTCTAGGATTCTAATTTTTTTCGAAGCATTGGGCTAGGAACATCAACTAAATGATCAATATTTATCTTTGGATTACACACATAATTCCCAACATGCCTAGATAAGAATTTAATTTAGTTTCATATAGCATAATTTTCATATTAATTTCGTCTCTGAATCATGATTTCTCACTCTATATATTCTCAGTAACCTTGGGAGAATTTTTTTCTATGAAATATTTCATAAAATCCTTACCATCTATGATTAATATTTATTACGAATCATTAGTGCTTTGAATTGATAACAACAAGTGATATACATCCCTTGAGAGATGATTAACTACCATAACATTCATATATATTTTAATACATCCCAAATTTATAAATATATTCATTAAGGGACTAATATAATTATCATTTACAAATGGATTTCGAGCTCAAATAAATAATTGAGGTTAATAATAGTTGTAGCAGTTTAACAATGTTATACAACTTTATGAATCAAAAAAATTCTATATATGGGAATTGTAATTACTCATATCCAAAATCAAATATCCGAATATATTTGTTATTATTTTACCCCACCTTTATCTTAATATACAACTTTATTATCTTTCCAATGAGGGAAATCCTTACATGGACTATGTGCATTGATATGGTTTTAATTCCTTCATTTAAGTGGCATTAAAAAAAATCATTCCCGATATTAGATCATTTAATTATAAAACATAATTTTTAATCTCAATATATGGTATACACTTAACATAAATTGAAAATTTATTTATAAAAATATCTAAAATATATTCTTGGTTTTATTGGGAATATTTTCAAATTATTTCATCTGGTTTCATACTATGATCTATGTTTTTATAAAACTTGTTCATATAGTTTCCAATAAAAATATACTTATACCTAGAGTAATGACCTCAAACCTGGTATCCTAGAGCCATGGTTTAGTTTATTACATTGTAATAAGGTAATTAAATCAAAACACAATGTAATAAATAGTTTCATAGTCCAGGTAAAATAGATAAATAATTCAATTTCAAAAAAATAAAAACAAAAAATACAACATAATATCTTATTTGGGATCATCATTATTTATTCTACAATAATTCCTCTTATCATTCATAAATAATTTCCTGAAATCTTGGGGAAAATAAACATAAAATGGGTCACCTATAATTCTTATTAAGGGTATATATAAAATAGATTAAATAAGAATAAATAATTAATTTGTAAATATAGATAATTAATACACATTACATTATTTATTAATTTCTTGTATAACATGGTTGGACAAATAGTGATAAAATAATTTCATATAAATAATCACATGAACATTAAACTCATCTCTATATTTTCTAACTAATAAAATAATTACATGGACATTAAAATCTGATTTTGAATTAATGGAATTCATAATACCGATCATCTGAAATATATCATCATGGGCACTCTTGTCACATATAATGATCAATGAATAACACCTATGAATGAAGTGAAAGATTATAAATATAAAAATTTGTACCAAAACTAGTTTCCTAAAGGTTTATAATTTTCTCCATTAATATACATAATCATAAACTGTGCAGTGTAATATGGGGAACGTATCTAAAAAATATATCCCTAGTAAAAGTTATAACACCCCAAAATTTCATATTACGCTTTTTATTCAATGCAATTTAACAACTTGCACTACATGCAATACTAAATTCAAGCGCACAAAGATTTACCAAACAAGCCGTTTAAAAGTGTTTATGGTTATAATTAAATGAGTTTTGAACATTATATAATCCTTATAATTTTATAATCCATATTATGAGTTTCTTAGTCATAATTCAATAACAAATTCGTTTTTTTCATATAAAAGAAGTAATTTTCATAACATGAAATTTTACAACCTTTTAATAGAGAAATTTTTTTAAATCCAATATTTGAAACATTTATAAATTCAATTTGAAAAAAATAAACTTTTTCTTTAGAATCAAGATATAAGAATTTTGTTTCAATAAAGTTTTGGTTTTTTTGATTACTTTCATATATGAGTGAATACTGAAAAATAATATATTTTAACCAAAAACAACTTTTTTAATAGAAATAATTTATATTCTTTAATAATAAATTTTAATTGTTTGGAATTATAATTAAATTATATTTTTACCATTTAATCAAATTTTTGTCATTGGATGTAATTTCATTTTAAATTGGACATAAACAAGTGTCAATCTTTTGGTAGTTATTATTTCTTAAAAATACGCCTTTTGTTTTTGAAAATGGGAGTTAATTTTAAATTAATAATTGAAATTTATATTTTTTTAATTTGGTAAAATAGACTTTATTTATGAATTAGGAATATCCAAATTAGCTTAGGATGAATTTTGGTATTTTTCTAAAAACATTCAATTTTTGCTGAATAGTGAAAAGAACTGAGTTATTTGTTAAAACCAACTTCTTATTTAAATAATTGTTCAATTTATTTAAATTTATATCAGGTAAAATTAGATACATAATACCTATATATTTACATTATAATTAATTGGAGTCATTTTAAAATAAGTTTAGATATAAAAAATGTATGAACTTTTCACCGTCTTTTACACACCTTCTAAGAGAATTTACAAATTCTGATAAAACGTTATATTACTACTTCTGTGAGTAGAATTTCAAAATTCCAAGAGACAATGTTAACATAAATAAGTAAAATGTGGTTCAATTATAAGATGATAATATTTTTTGGTGAATAGTAACTTTTGACTTTTATTTACCACGGTTAAAGGTAAATAGGTTAATTCAAGGTAAACAAATTATTATAATAACACTAAATTACCTTATCACTTGTCGTACCCCTATTGGATGAGTCATGGCCGACCATGGTCAAGCATGGGTATATTTTTAGTCCCCATGGAGCCACTTGGAAGTGATAATTACATTATATATTAAATAATTTATAGTAGAGACAAAAATAACACCAGAAAATATCTTTTAGAAAAACAATTATTATATGAGGTTATATAATTGATCCATTAAACTATAAATATTCACTAGAAACATCAAAATACATCCTACATAATGGTATTTTATTTATTATTTTTAGAAATTAAATAAATAAATTTATTTATGACACAAAGATTATGCTGTATTTTCATTATTATTGAAATAATCAAATAAATGATATTATAATTACTAAAATAAATATAATTTAAATGTTTTGATTCTATACTAAAATTTTATTGGTGACTATGGAATTTTAGGGTTGATTAAATGTATTTAGTTTTATGTAATAATTTTTTTATGACATTAAAAAAAATTATTAAATAATCGCAAAATTTACATAAATGAGTTTTTACAACAAATAAAATATTATTTGTTGATATAATATTTCTAAAAGTATAAGGTTAGGTCAAAGGGCCTAAATAATATTATATGTGTAATTAATGAACTTATTTTAGTTCTCTTGGATGTTTAGGGTATGTTTATTAACCATATAAAATTAAAATACAAAGAGACATTGTAAAAGTCAAACTATTTAACTAAGAGTTAAATCTAAAAGATAATGTTAATATAGGGACCTAAACTTGTGTAAAACGTATTGGTTGAGTTTGTTTTTGACCGATACCAACCGTATCCTTTAAATAATTCATTTTTCACCATTATAAATCCAAAATTATTTTATTATAAAATAATATTTCTATCTTTTCCTAAGGTGCCCCTAACCACTCTTATAAAGGCGTACTCACCCTTATCTCTAATTCACACCTTCAAATCCTTTTGGATCATCCAACCCATACCGAAATGCCCTCTCAACTGTACTCAATTCATCCTAGAGGCCTTCCTTTTGTCAGTAATCCAATATATGGTACCTCTTTGATCAAATCAAAAGGAAGAACCCAAAGAAGAGGTGAATATTTCATCATTTCTCTCAAGTTCTTTTCTTCTTCCACTTCCTCTTTCTTTTTTGTTTCCATTCTACAAAAATAAATCTAGTATATTCTATATACTGTGATGTTATTATAAATATGGTACAAACATATCAATTATTCTATCTATCATTTGAATGACATGTCGCCATACATGTGTACGCAAGGCTTACTTTCTCCAAATCATGGTGTAATAGTTATTAAATACATTATTATTTGGATCGGTATAATAATGATTTATAATAGAGTTAAATAATGAATATAACATGATAATGATTCTGTATATATGATATAGCATCCAATTATATAATATTTTAACTTCAAGAGTGATATTGTCGCTGGTGCATACGTACGGATTACCGTGTTCGTGAACATGATGAGATTCATTCCCCATCGTATCCATTGAAGACTAATTTTAATTAAATGATTAAAAATAATGTTTAAAGACTTAATATCATTCGGAATATGAATATGATACATACCATCCATGAAAAAAATTACTTATATAACAATTCATATAATAGAAAACGAATCAGTTAACAACAGAAACAACGATAATACTAAAATATTATTAACAAAGAAAAATTGAAAGACCATATATGATGTCATATTAATGTATAAGATTCTTGTATAATTTTATATCAATTATTTCACTATTATACAGAAGGTTAACCTACAATTGACCAAGGAAATGTACAAGGTAAGGGGATATCATATCACTTTTATTCCCATGAGACTCGTGCTATATTTGCCACTGCTACCTTTTGTGTGGTGTGTGTACTACCCATGATTGTATTTTATGTGGAATATACATTAATTTATGGGTATAATGATCACCATTGTATGATACTTCTTTCATGGGATGTATGTTTTTTATGTTACCAAATTGATAAGGGAATTTCAATTTTCAATTTCCACTCATTGGGCTTTATGCATACTTCATTGATTCTTTTACTCTAGGATTATGTGTGGAATAATTAGTTGTTATTTGTCTAGTAAATTCCACTCCCCTTTCTATGGATATAATTATGATACACATAATCAATCCATCGATAAATTCTCATGTCTTCTATATGAACTTGATAAGATTAATTTTAACTCAATCACCATTTATTGAGTTAAACATCCAATTCACTAGTGTTGTTTTTAAAAGAATACATGTGAATGTCCTCTGATTGATTTACATTGAATATCCCATCATATTAACTATATTTATAGTTTTCACACATAATTATTTCATTGATTTATCATTATCCTAAGGAAACAGTTTTTATAAGAGATTTCATCTCAATTTACATTCCACTAAGACTTCTTTGTTGTTATACACCATTTCACTTTTATAAGTTGTATATAATGTACATTGACATAGTATATCCTGAATCCATTTATTGTCTTGATATTATAATGTTTTGATTAACTCAATTATTTTTATTCAAGTATCTCATTTTTTGTTAGGAACTCTAACTAAAATATAATTTTAAATGATTTAATGATTTTTTATTCTTACTCATTCTTATTAATGTCCATGTTTTAAAATGGGTTTAAGGATTTATTTATATAGGCATTAATGTATTAATATTAAAATTACTTTTAAAGGATTCAAAGTGGAATGAGACTCATTGATTCAAAAAACTATTTTATACAGGTTCTTGAAAAATAGTGTGACCTTTAAATGGTTTCAAGGAAAAGGGGGATACTTCTCTCAAATAATTTTGATGATTATTTTCATCTATGTCAATAAAAATAATTAATCTCAATTGAGGTAAATTAATTACAAAAAAATATTCCTCAATGTATTGAATTAGTTATGTTTTATTGTGGATGTGATATTTTTATACCATTCATGGTTTGTGGATAAATTATTGAAATTTCGTATGCTAGTTTTAATATGAATGTTTAGGTTATGTTTCAATCTTTTTATATAAGGAATGCAATGGTCATAGTAAGTGACGAGTGGATCCCTCTATAGCTCCTAGATGCATTAGTGGGTGTCATGTGAAAAACTAGTGTCATTGCACAAGGCATTGAAAAAAAAATTATTTTTAGTCTTGGAACATGGCCTCGTCTCTGGGGTTATTAATGTTTTTCATAATGAATTCCATCATTATGAAAGTGTCTAATGATATTGCATGTGATTATTTGACTAGTAGAATATCCATTTGAGTATGTAAATGGTATTATTTTGATTTTTTCTTTCCTATATTATGATAAAGTTAAATCTTAAATGGCTTATGTTTTAGTTTTATACATTTCCTTAAATGTTTATACTTATTTATTAAATTTTACGCTATACAGTTATCCTTACTGAGCATCTGAGCTCACCCCTTTCTATGTGTTATTTTTTCCAAGATGTGATGAAGTATATTATGAATGTCCTGCATGGATAGTCTAATGGATATCATTGTTCCTTATGGGAACAATGTTGTTGTATTTTTCCATTTATGATGTAATGTAAACCTTATTAATGTATCTAGTATTTTCAGGGCTACTAATCTAATCGGTCTTTCGAGACATTAACCTTTCATATCATGAAAATGTTATGAAATATTGCACTGACTCTTGGTAACTGGGTTCAGGTCATTAAAGTTGGTATCTGAGAATGTGTAGTACAAACCATTGAAACTAGATTTAGATCATCTCTGATTTGAGGACATATCTCAAAGATAGACTTTGAGGATTAGTATAGAAGTACTTCCTAAAATTTTGGTATTATATAGATTTTGTGTGTTTTCCAAGAAATACCTCCCTATATGTATATGAGAAGGTAGAGGTGGATTTGGCATAGATGTACCTAGGGGTAAAACTCGAAAACACCATATTGAGCTAGACTCGAACAAGAACTTGTGCACGACAACGGGCCTTGCAACACTGTTGGTTACAAAACTTCTAGGGGATATGCTTAGGATAATTCACATTTTCATTAAAAGCCATTATAAAGGATTTATGAGTAAATACTACCTCAATGAAAACATTTTTATGATTATGGATTATATCCATAAATTGTTTAATTTAGGTTAGGTATTTTACAAGTATAAAATTATTCATTGAAATTCATAAATTGACTTAGTGTATTCCAATGCTTAGAAATAGACCTGCATAGAAGGAATGAGAACTCCAGCAATACGAATGATCCAAAGAGTATGAAAGATCAAATCATTCATGATATTAAGAAATCATTGAGAATGTAAATAGTATCCCATGTATTCTAAAAATATAGTGAAATTGTATCAGGTGTTAATAAGATAAGTAGAGAATTCTATAAGTCTTATGGCTTTGAAGAGAAGAAATAAATGAAAAGGTTGGTAGAGAGAAAGATGGCTAAATAGAATAAGGAAATAAGGATTTTCCCATAAGTGATAACTGTGGAAAGAATAACCTTGGTAAATTTTTAAATGGAATGGTAGTTTGTTTATATGTGCGGGAAAAAATGACACTAAGTACGTGATTTCAAGGGTAAAAAAAAGTTTCAAATGTACAATTATTCATCTACAAGGAGTTGGGACACTATGCGAATCAATGTCCAAATCATTAGAGAATACACCAAATGATTCTATTGGATAATAAAAAAGTTATGATACTACTGAAGATGAAGACGAATGATTAGATTTCTTATGTTGTTTTTAAATTATTGTGACATTTGAGTATTGTATTTATGATGTATATGTTATAAGAATTATAGTTTATATAAAGATTATACTAAAATAATATTTCATTAAAGACTTGAGATTATGTGGAACGATGAAAATAAATTCAATTTCAGGTTAAATGTTTTGAAAATATATGGTCAAGATAAGATAAACCATAATATGGTTCCGATACCATGTTAGTGATTTTGGAATAATAAATTATTGATTTCGATAAATTATATTGGATATTCTTGAATACCTTGAAACTGATTAATTATTTGTATATTCCATAATTAATGGAGTTTAGAAAATTTTTGGATAGAAGGAGTATATCCAGTATTCTATAAGGAATAAGAGAGCATGATGTTGCAGTGTTTTAAAAGAATAATGATGAAGGTGTTCACAGTTTAGTATATGGAAAAAAGGATCTTTATTATGTTTACCATCCATAAAAATTTTGGACTGTGAGTATGGACATAAGTATTTTGGATATTTCTAGTTTATTTTTGGATTTATATATAAAGGAAAACCTGGAGGTTGGGAAGCACCCCGTCGCGTCCAGCAAGGCCACAAGGCTTTAACCCGGAACTGAAGGGTGATAACGGTGTATCACCAACCACTGGCCCACGTGATGTCCAAGATTGAATAATGTTGTTTTTTGATGTTCTGGTATGTGAATTAGTATTTTTTTTGAACCCTATACGAATAGGATAAATAAAATATTTTTTTATGTTATATTATCTTTTAGAGTCAAAGGCGATTTTGTGTTAGAAATTAGTTAAAGGATAGAACTCTAATTGTCAAGTATATATATTTTTTATTCTCTATTCTATGAAGAAATTAATTCTTAAACTTTAGGTAATGGAACTTAAAACTAAATATGTGTTATCCCAATAAATTATGATTTGTTGAACTGATGATATTTTAAATCATCATTGATTAATGGATTTGAGGCCCTCAATTCTTCAATTGTTTGAAACTAACGACCTCAATCACTACCTATTAATATTTACGTTTTTCTTCAAATTATGTGTGTCTAATTACCACTATTGTTATGCTAATTAGGATCATAATTTGGTGGAGACTTTTTCATTCCCCTTTTCCTCTACTTAAGACTAAATTTTATTAACCAAATTTCTGATGTGGATTTTCCCACAATGGTATTTTCTATTTTTAACCTATTAATTTCAAAGAACAATTACATATTGCAAATATGCAATTTATTGATTGTGGGAAGAATATAACACCCCAATATTACATAGTACATTATTTCTTAAAAGCAATTCAATAACTTTCACTACACGAAACACTGAGTTCAAGCGCACCAAGACTTACCAAACCAGGCGTTTAAAAGAGGTTATGAATAGTATTAACTTAATTTTAAACATTATATAATCCTTATAATTTTAGAATCCATATGATGTGTTTCATAGACATAATTTAAGTACTAATACATTTTTTCAGATAAAAGAATTATTTTTCAAAAAATGCAATTTTACCACCTTTTAATGGAGAACAATTTTTAAATTCAATATTTGAAAACGCATGAATAGTAATTAAATTTTTAAATGTCCGTATAGGTAATAATTGATTTATTAAATTGGATTTGGTAGAATATATATTTTTTAATAATGGAACAAATAATATTATATTATTATAAGAACACTTTTCATTATTATATTTAGAAGAAATGATTTTAAATTTGTTTCTATTACATGAAAAAACCCATGAATAAATTGTGGATAATAAAAAGATATTGTGTTATGTGAAATGACCAAATAGATTACTTCAGAAAAAATTTAAGAATAATCAATCTTTATTAGAATGAGATTGCGAAATAAACCCTTAAAGTGAACAAAATATCAAACTGGTAATTAATAAATGGAAAAATTATGTGTATAAAATTTAATAAAAAATTAAAAAATTGTAAATACAATATAATATAATCAAAGTTAATTACCCAAATTATTTTAGAATATAATATACAATGAAGATTCAATATAACCTAGTAAAATGAATATATGTATTTAAATTCATTACCACTTGGTAACTTTTAATTAAAATCCCTATAGACAAAATAATTAAAATTAAATAAATAAATTGTATGATTTATTGTTGAATCATTATAATACATGTAAAATGGGTAGTATATACACCATACATAATAAATTATGTTTATAATAATAAAATATTCCTTAATAAAGTGAAATTGAGATGAATTATCTTAAATTGAGTCTGACCCATCACGTAGGTTATTTTTCATCATGAATAATAATTTTTTTCAATTATTTAACTTATTTTGAATACATTAAATGTTTATTATTTCTATTATTTCATTTATTACCTTTTTATATATTATTAACAGATAAACTAATTCTATATTTGATTTTCATGCTGATATTTAGTTTATATATTAAAAATATCTTTGGAAGGTTGAATGTGGATAAATATGCCATTATCTAATAATATTAATAATAATCATTAAATAATTTTCATATTTATAAATAAATATTACTTGTAAAATAATACATTAATTATTGTTATGAAAAAAGAACTATTTCACAATCGTGGTGATGGTCGGTTGTATATACTCATGAGTGATGTTTCCAATTTCCAATGACTGTAATGGGGAAAATGTAATTATTATTATATATTGTCATAATTATAATAAAATAAAATATTCTATAGTAGTTCTTTATATTTAATTATTTATCTCTTTTATTTGGTGTGGTAATTAAAATGCAGCTGCATTTCTTTGTAAAAGTGGTAGTTTAAATATATAAAAATAACCTTATCACATTTTACAGTAAGAAAGAAATTGATATATTGTATATTTAGAACAATAATAATACCCTGAATATAGTAATTATTCGATGTATATATCATATATTAATTATATTTATAATATTACTTTCAATGTAATGCGTTATTGAAAATTGAATCACGTCACATCGTGAGGGAATGTTATGCCATAAACACAATCAAAGTTATTATATCACATAATAAATATGAAGTAAAAAAGAAATGTATGATATAATGAATATATATATTTATTTATGTTAAAAATATAATATAAAAACTTTATATTCATCATCATACCCAATTTTGAGTTCAGTTTTTTAAAATCATATCACATTGGTTCAGATAGAGGTAGTCTTCCGTAGACACGATCAACATTATTTTATCACATATGATGTAATATTAACTAGATATATGTCCTGAAATCATCATATTAAAATATGATTATATGTTACATAATAATTTTCTATATAGTTATAAGTGATGAATATTAGAAGGAGGTGGATGAATAAAAAAATCATAGTTAAGATTTTTACCTCATCTAGAATAACCTCTTTAGGATTAAACCAATCATCATTCATGAATGGATTTGTAACCAGAAAAATTATTCATGTATAAGAGTATAAATGTTGGGAATTTATTTTGGATGTTACTTTAGAAACCAAAAATGTTATAAAGTGTAAAAAAGACTGGAGATGGTGTGATATTATATAATGGAAGTGAGTGACACACTTGTAATTTTGAAATAATAAACTTTTACCCAGGTTTTTCACAATACACAATGGTGGAATATGTTGTATTATTAACACATACCCATTATAAAACTCATCTTATTACATTAAACCCTAGTGAATCAATAGTTACTATAATCACGATAATTAATATTTACTGATTTTAATATTCATAATTGTAAGAAAATAAGTTTAACTTATTAGATAATATAAATTATGTTTATTAAAAATATGGGTTAAATGAATAAAAATTAAATTCATATAAGTGAAAGAATAAAATTTAAATTCATACCCATATATTAAAAAAAATTGATTTCAAAGATATATTTCTCATAAGAATTTATGATTTTAATGTAATAATTTGATATTAAATTGAACCCAATGAAATAAACTTGATAAATTTAATGATAATTAAAATAATTTTCCATTAAAACAAATTTAAAAATTAAATTAACCATTTGATGTATTTAAATGAAAATGATAATTTTGTTGAAATGAAGTATTTCTCACTATTCATTGGGAAATGGAACAGTTTAAAAAAGCACCAAAATTCCACCTAAGATAAATTTGACGGTTTTATTTAAAAATTGAAATAATTTGATCCAATTAATTCTAAAATGGTAATAATTAATTTTAAATTATTTTCCTAATTCATGAATAAAATGTATTTCATAAAAATACACTTTTTTTATAACATTTATTTATAAGTTAATTTCTTATTACTTGATTTATTAACATTATATAGCGATATTTTCTTTCATCAATTTATAAATATTTATGACATAAAATTTGATGAAATGAGTATAATGATTTACAAAATTATATTTCATTTAGACTCAATGTTGTGTGGTCCACATTATATTGAATATATTAAATTTAATAAAATATAAGTCGTGGGATATTTAATATCAGGGTTTCATGTCACCTATGCTATTGAAAAAATGTTCTTCTATTATAATTTTTGGGTTTTAATCCATGTTAGAATTATTATGAAAATAATATTTCTTATATCATTTTATGAAACTTGACCCTCAGGTTATGCTTTATTGTAATTTTTATTCCTTTACAAGGCCATATGGCTGGCTCACCCACATCCTTATGATTTTTGCTCTTGGTATCCAATGTAGTTTTAGAAAACCTATGGGTGATATTATAACTCTACAAAGGTTTATTTAAATATTTTTATTATATTTTTATAAGGATGTATTTATGTATCTAATTTTACAAATAAATCTAATATGTATATTATTGGTTTGGGATTATTGTAAATTTATGTGATTTTTTTAAATAAAATGTGTTTATGTTTTAAATAAGTATAATTGTTATCAGAACATGTTTTGGTCATTTTTAAAGCATATATTTTTATAAAAATTTATAAAACCCTAGATATAATACAATATAAAGGTTATTATCCTTTTATTTTGACGATGTATAGGGTTTTTGGACATTCTGGAAATTAAATTCTATGATGGACATAGGTTGTAATGAACCATGATTTTGGATTTGTCATTAAAATAATTTTACATTGATATACTTTTTATCAAATCAAACACTGAACTAAAAATAACCAAGTCATATAACAATAAATATTTTAAGAATTCTAATATTATTATAGATACCTCAGTTTAATAAATTTATGAATCATCCAATAATTGTTACATTTAGGATATGAAGAATAAATTAGGCTTAATATTAAAATCAATTATTCATTTTGATATAACATTATCTAAACAATAAAATAATAAAATATTAAATTATAAAATATATTAAGTTAATATATAAACTAATATTCCAACATTCATCAAATTGGAAATTGATATGAAAGAATATTGAGAATTCTTAATTGTTTAAATTTAATTTTTCAATAAAACAAATTTAATTTTTTATAATATAATTTAATTTTATAAATAAATTTTAAACATTTATTATCCAAACAAGATAAAACTAAATTCATTTACTATTTAAAATATTAAAATTATGTTAGTATTAATTTTTGATATTAACCAAATGATATTCAATTGAATGGAAAAATTTAACCTTTTTACAAATACTGAAAATTTTATGTCATTAGTTGTATATATATATTACATAAAAATTAATATAAAAATTTTATTTATAATATATATATTCTAATATTTACTTTATACATTTTAAAATAAATATTATTGGTTACAAACATATATTAGATATTTTAGAACTCATGTGACCTGATTCCCATAAAAATTAAATATTTTGTATATTAAAATAAACGTTTCTTGCATTTAGAAATGAATCCAAATAAATGGATTTCAAATTTAAAATAATTAGGTATATATTAAATACCAAAACCCACATTTTAAGGTATAATTATTTGGTTACCATATGAAAAAACCAATTTACGTGGTAAAAGATGAATTAGAAAATGTAATAATTCAAGATGAAAATGAATTAAATAATTTTATAAAAATGTTTTTAATTGAGTTTTTTAGATGTGATCAATCAATTCAAACCCTACAATCTATTATTGTTTATTTTTTTAATCACATAACATGATTTAAAAGTTATCCATTTCTGTTTTGTTGAAATATATTCAAATATTCCATTATCAGCACTTATAAAAAGGGCCTCTCATCACCCATCAATGCCACTCTAAAAAATAGGCTCATATGAAGTCCCATACACTTTGTATCCTAGAGATGTTCATTAAATAAATAAATTAACCAAAGGTACAAGTGATAAAATCCTTTTTTACCAAACATATTAGTAGTATTTTATTAATGATACATACTTGTATTGTAGAAAAATTAAAAAAATACAATATACTATCTTGTTCAAGGTCAATATTATTACCACTGACACAAACCATCAAACAAACATAAATTATTTTAGAATCCAGGGGAAAAACTAAATAAAGTGGTGACCTCTAATTCTCAGTAAGGGTATGTACACAATGGAATAAATCATATAGAATAATTAATATTGAAATGTAGATAATTGAAACAAATTACATTAAATAAATAACATTAGATTAATATGGTTAGAATAAGTAACATTCAATGAGTTCCATATAAATAATCACATGATTGGAAACATATCCATTGACAGTCTAACTAATTGATTAATAAAAAGGATCATAATTCACTTAATTGAAAATGATGGAATACATAATGTGGTATATATAATAAAAATTGTCATGTCCTTGTCCAATAAATTTTAAATTAGTATATCCTCCTTATGACATGACATAAAAATAAATTTTTTAGTACTCATCTATAACACAAGCTATTATATTTCACGGAACCTACTATTGCATTGAGGGTTTACTGTAGACCCCACCCCTCATGTCTATTACTTTAATCATATAAAATGGGAATTTCATAATCATCAAAAACATTCATGTTGAAACTATAATATAAAATTTCATAATTTCTCTAATCATTAAACATAATCATTAACCATCCACAATAATATGGAGAATTTTATTAGAATAGTACATAAAAAGTCATACAGATCATAAACCATCTAGAGAAATAATATGGATTTTATTATTTGAGTATATTATTAGCATATGATTCAACAATGGATGTTTTCCTAAATGAAAATAATTTTAGGATATTACTAGAATATTTCTTGAGGAATATATACTTTTTCATTCAAAATGAATTTTAATATCCCGAAAAAATAAAATAGAATAAATAAATTATTTTATTTCCTTAAGATCATTATGAAATTGTAATGTCATATAAAATTATAGAGGATAAATAATTATATATATTTCTATAAATATTTTATATGTTAGAAATCATTATTTTCATACTTTACATTGAAAATCCAAAATTATCATTATTCAAAAAATGATAGAAATATTCCATTTAATTTTTTTTAAATGTCCAAAAAGAATAAAAATGAATTTAAACAATATTTTGAAAATAATATATACATATTCCATTAAATTTATACAAAACATGTAAATGTAAGATAAATATCCTCAACTAAGACATAAACATATAAAAATCTCGAACAGTGATGAGATAATGAAATAAACCCTAACCACAAGTCTATATTTTGAATCATAATCCCTAAGAAAGAACAACATAAAATGAAACAATATATACAAAGAATAAAAATATATACATTATAAAATATATTTATTGGTAAATTATTACACCACACAAAACAAATAGGGGGGATTTGGCATATTTATCATAGAAGTAAAGGGGTAATGAGACCCCCGTACCTTAGGTGTTAATTCCTAAAAATTTGTTATAACATCCAGCGTAAAGGATTTTAAATTGTTTTTAATTTATACTAGAATCATATTTATGATTTCAATATAATATATATTCCTTTAATACCATAATATAACCCATTTTTATCAATATTTTTATATTATCGTTTTTTTCGTTGTTTACAACTAAGTTTTCCCATGGATTTTTTCATTAAAGATTGGGTTATGATAGATAAGATAGAGTTACATCATTTAAATTATTATATTACGTTCATAAATATAATATATAACAATTATATTTATATATATATTTAATAATTATTGAATTGTGGACCTATAAAATTAATCTCATCGCTTCATGGAGATGGTATGTCGAACTTACATAAGTGCGATGATAGCAATTCTGAACAGATGAATGGGTAAGGATGTGGATGAGATATTAATTTTATCGAATAAAAATCTTTTCATAATTATCTTATATATCCATTATTTCGATCACTATTACAATCCACAAAAATTGGTGATGAAAAAAATTATACCCTTGTTTAGAGATGGTAAGTCATATGTATTCACACCTAATTATATCGTTTTTCATAGGATTGATATGAGATTGATTATTCTTTTATCATAAATAGAATAATATATAAAACATATAGGATACTTTGTTTATTAAATTTGTATATAGGAAACACATTAATAAAAAGTAGATGAAAAAATAAACATGAAAGAGTTGGTGAAGACGATTAACTCTTCTTCGGTAGACTGTCTTTAAACCTCCTCTTAAGGAATCTAGGGTTGGTATTATGAGATCCTATAACCTCTTTAATGTGTCTAATAAATTTCAGTATATATTTTTTCATGTTATGATCATGATATATATCTATAAAATGTGAAAGAAGCTATAAAGGTGGTGCAATTTTAATAATGATGTGAGAGACTCTTCAGGAATTTTTTTCAAATGATAAAAATATAATAAGACAATTCTTGGTCAAAAATCATATAAATGACCCATAAATAAACAAGGTATGAAATTTTAAATGATATATGACTCTATTTTTCATTATTTAATATTTTTATGATGATAAAATAGTTTTATATTATAATATATTCACAAAATATCATTATTTTCAATTCTGATACTATTCATTACATTGACATTATTAAAAATAATAAAAATATAAAAATTAAAACATAAACTTTAAATGAAGAGCTAATATTCCCAAATATTATATAAAATATTTTTATGAATTTATAAATTCAAATTAAATTTATTTACATATTTTCAATATAATTAATTTTATTATTCAATTAAATGAATAATTACTACATTAGCATTGTGTAAACAAAAATGTAATTATTTCATCACTAAAAATTATAAATAAATTACCCTTTAAATAAATAAATATTATATTAAAAAGAAATATATATTGAAAAAATTTATTTTTTGGAAAACCCCATATTAAAAATATTATTGTCATAAAAAATAAGGGTATGACATGTTTCATATTTGTTGTATTAAAATATTATAATGGTTATAATCTCATCCAAATGGCCATAAAATTACATGTTATCAAATAAAAAAATAATATATGAAATTGAATAAAATAATAAGACTAATTCTAGTGTTAGGATCATCTTCTAGTCCTTATCATTTTATTTTTATCCAGAATTACCCAATTTACCCTTACCGCAATAATAAGTTAACTATAGTTATTATACATTTAAACTAAAAAATGGAACTATTATATAAATTTGGAACCATTTATTAAATATATAGAACCCATTTTTTGAAAATTTAACTAATAGTAGTGTAATAATTTAATTTAAAATTTATCACACAAAACACAATGAAAAACAATATTCTTGAAAAATGCGCTTCTCCACCAAAAAATGTACATAAACAAAAACATTGTATAAATATGATCAAAATTTAATTTAATAAATTTTATATAAAATTATATTATATAATTTAATTTTATGTAATATTAAAATCAATAACATAATTTATAATAAAAATAAAATGTCAGTTTTTTAAAGATTAGTGTTTTCACTATTCACTAGAAAATACATCATTTCAGAAATACCTAAAAAATAACCTAAAGATAAATATTATATATTTATTTAAAATTAATATTATTTTTATGAAATTAAATATATAATTTTTAAATAAAATTGAAATAATATTATCTCAAAAAAATATAGAAAACCAATTTTGAAGAAAACATGTATTTGAAGATTGAAATGAATTCTTAGGATAAAGATATTATTCAAAAATCAGTAATTAAATATTAAAAATGATTATTAAAAACATATATTTATTAAATTTCTCAAATTTATTCATTCTATATAATTTAACAACTAGTTATAATGATCACATTATAAAATAATATTTTATTATTCGTTTATGTTTAGAATTTGGTATCATGTAGGAGGTCGAATATAACATTATTTTTAAATATTATGGTGTTACATTCCACCCAATTTATTAAATGAAATACTCAAAATTTGAAATTTTATTTTTTAATCATGGTTTAAAAATTTGAAAAATTAATTTTGGGAAATCACACATCTTAACACGTTTTATAAAACATCCTCTCTAAAATACCGAAATGGAAATGTGAAGGACATTAAAAAAATATTTAGAAAAGGATAAATTTATTATTATGTCAAAATATGAACAAGGACGATAAACAAACCCTAGTATTAAATGATAGTGATATATAACATGGTCAAGTGAAATTCAAAAAATATATATTATGGGTTAAAGGACCAATGAATTCATTGTATGAAATGTTAACTATTTTTTTTTCAAGGTCGTCATCCTAAATATGGGTTATTCTTTTGATATCCATATAAATAGAAATTGAAAATAAACTTATTTTATTTAATTCCATGTAATAATAATAATATCATCATTTCGGTATGCTCTATTCTATCCCCACTTCATTTTATACACAAGGTGATTGATATTCATGATGATTTTCTAGGCCTGAAGAACTTTTAATGAATCATATGATCTGTAAGTAATTCTTTTGGCCGATTCATATTTACCAAATCTAAAATGGTAATCACATGTTTTCAAATATGATTAGTCATACATTCAACACATATAATAATATCCCATGTTACACATAATCAATTAGGATGTTTTTTAATCTTATGGTTCATCCAAAATATGTATGACCCAATTAAATAAAAAGTAATCAAAATTAGGAATATTTTGCATATATTTACTATATCAAATATTCATTAATCCAAAATAATGTGTCTCTTATTGTCACACATAAAAATTATTTTCATATATTCAACTATAAGTTAGTTATCAACATAAGGCATTAATGAAAACATTAATTCTTAAAAAAACTCTTTTATATTGAACATATTCTATAAATATGAAAAAACGAAGTAAAATACATCATAAATCAAATCACTAAACATTTTCAAGGTACTGAGAAATATATTTTTTAAATTATTTCTCAACATGATAAATATATTATGGTTATCTTTCAATTCCTCATGTATTCTATAACCATACTACAATAAAACTAACAAATCTTCTTTTAGATGGATTCCATTCATCTTATTCTTTCAAATCTATAAAGAAAAATATATTTTAGTAAAATACTAATACATTTCACAATTATTACATTGTAATAAGGTAATTAAATCAAAACACAAAGTACTAAATAGTTTCATAGTTTTGGTAAAATTGATAAATAATTCATTTTCAAAAAAATAAAAATACAAAATACAACATAATATCTTCTTTGGGATCATCATTATTTATTCTACTATAATTCCTCATATCATTCATAAAACATTTCCAAAAATCATGGGGAAAATAAACATAAGAAAGGTCACCTATAATTCTTATTAAGGGTATATATAAAATAGATTAAATAATAAGAAATAATTAATATGAAAATGTAGATAATTAAAACACATTCCATTATTTATTAATTTTTGTATAACATGGTTGAACAAATAATTATAAAATAATTTTATATAAATAATCACATGTAAATTAAACTCATATCTAGATATTCTAACTAATAAAATATTTATATGGACCTTTAAAAGATGATTTTGAATAGATGGAATTCATAATACCGATCATCTGAAATATATCATCAAGGGAACTCTTGTCACTTACAATGATCAATGAATAACACCTATGAATGATGTGAAACATTATAAATATAAACATTTTTACCAAAAATAGTTTATGAAAGGTTAATAATTTTCTCCATTAATATACATAATCATAAACATTGCAGTGTAATATGGGGAACGTATCTAAAAAATACATCCCTAGTAAAAGTTATTACACCCCAATATTTCATAGTATGCTTTTTATTCAAAGCAATTTAATAACATTCACTACATGAAATACTAAATTCAAGCGCACAAAGATTTAACAAAAAAGATATTTAAAAGTGGTTATGGTTATTATAAAAATAGTTTTGAACATTATATAATCCTTATAATTTTAGAATCCATATTATGAGTTTCTTAGTCTTAATTTAAGAAAAAATTCATTTTTTCTGATAAAAGAAGTAATTTTCATAATATGAAATTTTACAACCTTTTAATATAGAACCATTTTTAAATCCAATATTTGAAACTTTTATATATTAAATTTGAATAACTAAACTTTTTCTTTATAATCGAGACATAAAAATTTAGTTTCAATAATTTTATGGTTTTTTTCTAATAACTTTCATATATGGGTTAATAGAGAAAAATACTATATTTTAAATGAAAACAAATTTTTTAATAGAAGTAATTTATAGTGTTTAATGTTAAATTTTAATGGTTTGGAGTTATAATTATATTATATTTTTACCATTTAATCCAATGTTGGTCATTGGATGTAATTTCATTTGAAATTGGACATAAACATGTGTCAATCTTTTGGTAGTTATTATTTCTTTATAATACGCCTTTTGATTATGGAAATGGGAGTTAATTATAAATTAATAAATGAAATTTATATGTTTTGAATTTGGAAAAATAGACTTCATTTTTGAATTCGGAATATCCAATTTATCATAGGGTGAATTTTGGTATTTTTCCAAAAACATTCAATTTTTGCTGAATAGTGAAAAGCACTGAGTTATTGGTTAAAACCAACTTATTATTTAAATAATTGTTCATTTTATTTAAATTTATTTCATGTATAATTAGATAAATAATACCTATATAATTACATTATAATTAATTGGATTCATTTTAAAATATGTTTAGATATAAAAAATTTATGAACATTTCACCATCTTTTACCCACCTTATAAGAGAATTTAAAAATTCTGATAAAAGTTAATTTTACGGCTACTGTAAGTGGAATTTCAAAATTATGACAGACACGGTTAACATCATTAAGTAAAATGTGGTTCAATAATAAGATGAAAATATTTTTTGGTGAATATTAACTTTTGACTTTTATTTACCGCAGGTAAAGGTAAATAGGGTAATTCAAGGTAAACAAATTATTATAATAACACAAAATTACCTTAACACATATAATAATACTACTTGATGAGTAATGGCCAACCATGGGCATTAATGGGTATATTTTTAGTCTCCATTCATCCACTTTATAGTGATAAGGACATTATATATTAAATAATTTAAAGTAGAGACAAAAATAACAAAAGAAAATATCTTTTAGTAAAACAATATTTATATGAGGTTATATAATTGATCCGTTAATCTATAAATATTCAATATAAATATAAAAATAATTCATAAATAATAGTATTTTATTTATAATTTTTAGACATTAAATAATTAAATTTATTTATGACACAAAGATGATGCAGTATTTTCTTTATTAATGAAATAATCAAATAAATGATATTATAAAAACTAAAATAAATATAATTTAAATGTTTTGATTCCATCCTCAAATTTTATTGGTGATTATGACATGTTAGGGTTGATTAAATTTATTTATTTTGATGTAATAATGTTTTTAAGACTTTAAAAATAATTATTCAATAATCGCAAAATTTACAAAAATGAGTTTTTAAAACAAATACAATATTATTGGTTAATATAATATTTCTAAAAGAATAAGGTTAGGAAAAAGAGCCTAAACAATATTATATGTGTAATTAAGGAACTTATTGGATTTCTCTTGTATTTTTATGGTATGTTTATTAACCATATAATATAAAAATACAAAGAGACATGGTAAAAGTCCAACTATTTAACTAAGAGTTAAATCTAAAAGATAAGGTTAATATAGTGACCCAAACTTGTCTAAAACCTATTGGTTGAGTTTTTTGACCAATACTAACCTAATCCTTTAAATAGTTCATTTTTTTCCATTAGAATTTGAAAATGATTTTATTATAAAATAATATTTCTACCTTTTCCTAAGTTTCCCCATACCACTCTTATAAAAGGGTACTCCCCCTTATCTATAATTAACACCTTCAAAGCCTTTTGGCTCAGCCAACCCATAATGAAATACTCCCTCAGCTATCATCCAATCATCCTAGAGGCCTCCTTTAGTCATAAATCCAACCAACAGAGCCTCTTTGATCAAATCAAAAGGAAGAACCTGAAGAAGAGGTAAATATTTCATCATTTCTCTCAAGTTATTTTATTCTTCCACTTCCTCTTTCTTTGTTGTTTCCATTATACAATAATAAATCCAGTATATTATATATACTATGATGTTATTATAAATATTTTACAACCATATCGATTATTCTATCCATCCTTTTATTGACATATCGCCATACGTGTGTACGTAAGGCTTACTATCTCCAAATCATGGTGTAATAGTTATTAAAAACATTATTATTTGGATCGGAATAATAATTATGTATATTTGAGTTAAATAATAAATATAACAGGATAATTATTCTGTATATATGACATAGCATCCAATTATATATTATTTTAATATCAAAAGAGTGATATTGTCACTTCTTTATACGTATAGATTACTGTGTCCGCGAACAAAATGAGATTCATTCCCCAGCGTATCCATTCAAAATAATTTTTATTATATGATTAAAAATAATTTTTAAATAGTTAATATCATTATGAATATGAATATGATACATCCCATCCATAACAAACATTACTTATTTAACAATGCATATAATGGAAAACGAATCAGTTAACAACAGAAACAATAATAATAATAAAATTTGATTAACATAGCAATATTACAAGATCATATATGATATCATATTATTGTATATGATTCTTGTATATTTTAATATAAATTATATGAATATTATACAGAAGTTTAACTTACCATTGGCCAAGGAAAATTACAAGGTAAGGGGATTTCATCTGTCTTTTATTCCCATGAGATTCATGCTATATTTTCCACTCCTACATTTTGTGTGGTGTTTGTACTACCCATGATTGTTTTTTATTTTGAATATAAATTAATTTATGTGTATATACATCACCATTGTATGATACTTATTTCATGGGTTGTATGTTTTCTATTTTACCAAATTGATAAGGGAATTTCAATTTTCAATTTCCACTCATTGGGATTTATGCATACTTCATTAATTATATTACTCTAGGGTTATGTGTGGAATAAATATTTAGTATTTGTGTAGTAATTTACACTCCCCTTTCTATGGACATAATTATGATACACATAATCACTCCATCGATAAATTCTCAGGTCATCTAGATGAACTTGATAAGAGTAATTTAAACTCAATCACCATTTATTGAGTTAAACATCCAATTCACTGGTGTTGTTTTTACAAGAATATGTGTGAATGTCCCCTGATTGATTTACATTGAATTTCCCATCATATTAACTGTATTTATACTTGTCACACATAATTATGTCATTTATTTATCATAATCCTAACGATTCAGTCTTTATAAGAGATTTCATCTCAATTTACATTCCACTAAGACTTCTTTGTTATTATACACGATTTCACTTTTATAAGGTGTATATAATGTACTTTGACATAGTATATCCTGAATACATTTATTGTCATGATATTAGAATTTTTTCATTACCTCAATTATTTTTATTCAAGTATCATTTTTTGGTTAGGAACTCTAACTAAAATATCATTTTGAATGATTTAATGATTTATTATTCTTACTCTTTCCCATTAATGTCCATGTTTTAAAATAGATTTCTTGATTTATTTATATGGGCATTAATGTTTTAAAATTAAAATTCCTTTTATAGGATTCAAAGTGGAATGAGACACATTGATTAAAAAAACTATTTTAAATAGGTTCTTGACAAATAGTGTGACTTTAAAATGTTTTCATGGAAAAGGGGGATATTTCTCTCAAATAGTTTTGATTATTATTTTCATCTATGTCAATATACTTAATTAATCTCAATTGAGGTTATTTAATTACAATAAAATCATCCATATTGTATTGAATTAGTTATGTTTTACTGTGGATGTGATATTTTTATACCATTCATGGTTTGTGGATAAATTATTGAAATTTCGTATGCTAGTTTTAATATGAATGTTTAAGTTATGTTTCAAACTTTTCATATAAGGAATGAAATGGTCATAGTAAGTGACGAGTGGAGCCCTCTATAGCTCTTGGATGAATCAGTGGATCTCATGAGAAAAACTAGTGTCTTAGCGCATGTAATTGAAAAAAATTATTTGTAGTCTTGGAACATGGCCTCGTCTATGGGGTTATGAAAGTATGGAATAATGAATTCTATCATTATGAAAGTGTCTACAGATATTTCATGTGATTATTAGACTAGTAGAATATCCATGTGAGTAAGTAAATGGCATTATTTGGATTTTTTTCATTCCCATATTATGCTAAAATTCATTCCTAAAAGGCTTATGTTTTAGTTTTATAAAATGCATTAAATGTTTATGCTTATTTATGAAAGTTTACACTATACTGTTATCCTTACTGAGCATATGATCTCAACCATTTCTATGTTTTATTTTTCCTAAGATGCGATGAAGTATATTGTGACTGTACTGAAAGGATAGTCTGTGGGATCTCATTGTTTTCTATTGGAACAATTTTGTTATAGTTTTCTATTTATGATGTAATGTGAACCTTATTAATGTATCTAGTATTTTCAGGGCTAATAAACTAATCAGTCTTTCGAGGCTTGAACTTTTCTGATCATGAAAATGATATGTAATAATGCACAGACTCTGGGTAACTGGGCTCAGGGTGTTACAGTTGGTATCAGAAAAAGTTTAGTTCAATCCATGGAAACTAGATTTAGATCATCTCTGATTAGAGTGCATATCTCTAAGATAGAATTTGAGGATAAGTATACATGAACTTCATAAAAATTTGGTATTATATAGATTTTCTGTGTTTTCCATGAAATACATCTCTATCTAGATACAAGAAGGTAGAGTTGCCTCTGGCATAGATGTACCTAGGGGTAAAACATGACAACACTTTATTGAGATAGACATGAACGAGAACTGGTGCACGCCAATGGGCCTTGCTGCACTCTTGGTTACAACACTTCTAGGGGATATTCTTAGGATAATTAAAATTTTCATTACAAGCCATTATAAAGCATTTACGAGTAAATACTTCCTCAATGAAAACATTTTTATGATTATGGATTATATCCAAAAACGGTTTAATTTAGGTTAGGTATTTTACAAGTATAAAATTATTTATTGAAATTCTTAAATTTACATAGTGTATGCCAATGCTTAGAAATGGAACTGTGTAGAAGGAATGTGAACTCTAGCAATACGTATGATCCAAAGATTATGAATGATCAAATCATTCCTGATATTAAGCAATCATTGAGAAGGTAAATAGTCTCCCATGTATTCTAAAAATATAATGAAATTTTATCATGTGTTAATAAGGTAAGTAGATAATTCTATATGTCTTATGGATTTGATGAGAAGAAAGAGACCAAAAGGATGGTAGAGAGAAAGATGGATATATAGAATATGGGAAATAAGGATTTTCCCATATGTGATAACTATGGAAATAATAACCATGGTAAATATATAAAGGGAATGGGAGTTTGTTATATGTGTGGAAAAAAGAACACTAAGTACGTGATTGCAAGGGTAAGAAAAAAGTTTCAAATGTACAATGATTCATCTACAAGGAGTTGGGACACTATTTGAATCAATGTCCAAATCATCATAGTATACCCCAAATTCTTCTATAGGATAATTATAAATTTATGATACTACCGAAGATAAAGAGGAATGATTAAATTTCTTACATTGTTGTTAAATTATTTTGTCATTTCAGTATTGTATTTATGATGTATATGTTAGAAGAATTGTAGAGTATATAAGGATTGTACTACAGTACTATTTCATTAAAGACATGAGATTGTGTGGAACCATGAAAATAGACTCAATTGCAGTTTAAATGTTTTGAAAATATATGGTAAAGATAAGAAAAACAATAATATGGTTTTGATACCAAGTTAGTGATTTTGGAATAATAAATGATTGATTTGGATAAATTATATTGGATATTTTTGACTACCTTGAAACTGATTAATGATTTGTATATTCCATCATTGATGGAGTTTACAACATTTTTTGATAGAAGGAGAAATTCCAGTATTATATAACGAATAAGAGAGCATGATGTTGCAGTGTTTTAAAAGAATACATAATGAAGGTGTTCACATGTTATTACGTGGGAAAAAGGATCATCATTATGTTTACCTTCCTTATAAAATTTGGACATTGAGTTTGGACATAAGTATTTTGGATAATTCATGTTTATTTTTGGATTTCCATAAAAAGAAAAACCTGAATGTTGGGCAGCAACCCGTCACGTCTGGCAAGGCCACAAGGCTTCAACCCAGAACCAAAGGGTGACAAGGGTATATCACCAACCACTGACCCACGTGATGTCCTGGATTGAATAATGTAGTTTTTTAAAGGTCTGATATATTAATTAGTAATTCATTTTTTTGGAACCCTATATGAATAGGATAAATAAAATATATTTTTAAGTTATATTATCTTTTAGTGTCAATGATGAGTTTGTGGTAGAAATTAGTTAAAGGATAGAACTATACTTGTCAGGTATATACATTTCTTCTTCTATTTTTCTATGAAGAAATTAATTCTTAAACTTTAGTTAAGGGATCTTAAAACTAAAGTTTTGTTATCTTAATACATTATTATTTTTTCAACTGATGATATTTTAAATAATAATAGATTGATGGATTTGAAGCCCTTAATTCTTCAATTGGTTGGGATTGATGACCTCAATCACTACCTATAAATATTTTTGATTTTCCTCAAATTATGTGTCTCTAATTACCACCAATTTTATGCTAATAAAATCATAATTTGGTGGTGACTTTTTCATTCCCCTTTTCCTCTTATTAAGACTAAAATTTATTAACCCAATTTCCGATGTGGATTTTCCCACAATGGCATTTTCTACTTTTAACCTATTATTTTCAAAGAACAATTCCAAATTGTGAGGATGCATTTTATTTAAGGAGGGAAGAATGTAACACCCCAATATTACATAATACATTATTTCTTCAGGGTAATTCAATAACATGCACTACACGCAACACTGAGTTCAAGCGCACCAAGACATACCAAACCAGCTATTTAAAAGAGGTTATGAATATTATTAACATAGTTTTAAAATCCATATTATGTGTTTCTTAGACATCCTTTTAGTACAAATACATTTTTCAGATAAAAGAAGTATTTTTCAAAAAATGCAATTTTACCACCTTTTAATGGAGAACAATTTTTAAATCCTATATTTGAAATATTAATATATTAAATTTGAAAAAATAAACTTCTTATTTAGAATATAAACATAATAAATTAGTATCAATAAATTTGTTTTTTGGTTTTCTGATAACATTCATATTTGGGTGAATAGTGAAAAATACAATATTTTAACTGAAAATTTTTTTTTTAATCAAAATAATTTATATTGATTGATTATAAATTTGAATGGTTTGGAATTACTATCAAATTATATTTTCATCATTTAATCCAATTTTGGTCATTGGATGTAATTTAACATAAAATTTAACGTAAACAAGTGTGAATATTTGGGTAGTTATTATTTCTTAAAAATACGATATATGTTTTTAACAACAGGATTTAATTTTAAATTAATAAAAGTAATATATATGTTTTGAATATGGAATAATAGAACTCATTTTTGAATTCGGAATATCAAAATTATATTAGGGTGATATTTTGTTATTTTCCAGAAAACATACAATTTTTGATAAATAGTGAAATTACTGAGTTATTGGTTAAACCCGATTTTTTATTTAAATAATTATTTATTTTATTTAAATTTATTTTAGATAAAATCAGATACATTAGACCTATATATGTACAACATAATTAATTGGAGTCATTTTATAATAAGTTTAGATATATAAAAATTTTATTGAACTTTTCACCGTCTTTTACACACCTCATAGTAGAATTTACATATCATAATAAAAATTAATTTTACCGCTTATGTGAGTTGAATTTTAAAAATACGAGAGACATGGTTGACCTCAGTAAGTAATATTTTGATCAATAAGATGTAAATCGTTTTTAGAAAATAGTATCTTTTGACTTTTATTTACCGCGGTTAAAGGTAAATTTGGTAATTCAAGGTAAAAATAATATTATAATAAAACAAATTACCTTAAAAATTCACCTAACATTATTTTCTGAGTAATTTCCGACCATGGGAATCCATGGGTTGATATTGGCAACCCATGGAGACACATAGAAGTGATAATTACATTATATATTAACTAATTTAAAGTAGAGACAAAAATAACAGAAGAAAATATCTTTAATTAAAACAATTTTTTATGAGGTTATATAATCCATTAATTAGACTATAAATATCAAATAGAAAGGAAAAATATTTCCTACATAATGGTTATTTATTTATAATTTTTAGACCATTAATAATTAAATTTATTTGTGACACAACGATGATGCATGAATTTTCCTTTTAATAAATGAATCAAATAAATGGTATTCTAAATACACAAATAAATATAATTTGAATGTTTTGATGCCATAAAAAAGTTTTATATCTGACTATGACATGTTAGTGAAAATTAAATATATTTAGATCGATGTAATAATGTTTTTAGAACTTTAAAAAAATCAATTATTAAATAATCTCAAAATTTACAAAATGGGATTTTAAAACAAATACAATATTATTGGTTGATAAAATATTTCTAAAAGTCTATGGATCGGCCAATGGTCTACTATAATATTATATGCGACATTAATGAACCTATTGGATTTCTCGTTGATGTTTATGGTATGTTTATTAACCATATAATATAAAAATACAAAGAGACAAGGTAAAAGTCAAACTATATAACTAAGTGTTAAATCAAAATGATATGGTTAATATATTAACCAAAATATGTCTAAAACCTATTGGATAAGTGGTGTTAGACCCATCCCTAACATATCATTTATATAATTTATTTTTTATCCATTATAAATAGAAAATGATTTTATTATAAAATAATATTTTGAGCTTTTCCTAAGGTGCCCCTCACCCCTCTTATAAAAGGGCACTCCCCCTTCTCTCAAATTCACACATTAAAAGCCTTTTGGCTGGGTGAAAACCTACCCAAATACCCTTTAAACTGTCATACATTCATCTAAGAGGCCTTCCTTTATTCTAAATGCCAACATATTGTGCCCTTTTCACAAATCAAAAGGAAGAACCTGACGATGAGGTAACTATTTCATCATCTCTTTCATGTTTTTTTCTTCTTCCACTTCCTCTTTCTTTGTTGATTCCATTATAAAATGATAACACAAGTATCATATATATATAATGTGATGTTATTATAAATATGGTACAACCATATCCATTATTATCTCAATACATTGAATGACATGTCGCCGTACCTGTGTACGTACGGCTTACCGTCTCCACGTCGTGGTGTAATATTATTCAATACATTATTATTTAGATGGGTATAATAATTATTCATAATTGAGGTAAATAAAAAATTTAACATGATATATATTCTGTATATATGACATGAAATCCAATTATATATTATTTTAATATCAAAAGAGTGATACGGTTTCTCATGTGTACGTACAGATTACCATCTCCGCGAACGCGATGAGAATCATTCCCCATCGTATCCATTCAAGACTAATTATTATTAGATGATTAAAAATAATGTTTAAAGACTTAATATCATTCTGAATGTGAATAATATACATCCTATCAATAATAAACATTACTTATGTAACTATGAAAATAAAGGAAAATGAATTAGTTAACACCATAAATTACGATAATACATAAATATTATTAACAAAGCAATATTGAAAGATCATATATGATATCATATTAAAGTATATGATTACAGTATAATTTAATAGCAATTATTTCACTATTATACAGTTGTTTAACCTTCCATATATCAAGGATGAGTACAAGGTATGGGGTTTTCATCTCACTTTTATTCCCATGAGATTCGTGCTATATTTTCCACTTCTACCTTTTGTGTGGTGTATATACTAACCATGTTTGTATTTTTTGTGTAATATATATTAATTATTGGGTATATAAATCATCATAAGATTATCCTTATTTCTTGGGGTGTATTTTTCCTATGTTACCAAATCGATAAAGGGAATTTTAAAATTCGATTTCCACTCATTGGGGGTTATGCATACATCATTGATTATTTTAATCCATGATTAGGTATGAAATCACTATTTATTATTTGTGTAGTAAATTTCACTCTCCATTATATGTATATAAATTTTGATACATATAATCACTCCATTGATAAATTCTCATGTCATTGATATGAACTTGATAATAGTAATTTTAACTACATCCCCATTTGTTGAGTTAATCATCCAATTCACTCATGTTGTTTTTACAGGAATATGTGTGAATGTCCTCTGATTGATTTACACTAATTATCCAATCATATTGACTATATTTATACATTTAAAACATAATTATTTCATTTATTAATCCATAATATAAGGATACAATCATTATAAGATATTTCATCTCAATTTACATTCCATTGAGACTTCTTTGTTGTTATAAACCAATTCACTTTTATATGGTGTATATAATTTAGTTTGAAATATTATATCATGAATCACTTAATTATCATGATATTATAATGTTTTTATTACCTCAATTATATTTATTCATGTGCATATCTTTTGGTTAGGAACTCTAACTAAAATATCATTTTAAATGTTTTAAATAATTATTAATTTAACAATTTCCCATTAATGTCTATGTTTAAAAAATGCTTTTAAGGATTTATTTATATGGACATTAAAATTTTAAAATTAAAATTCCTTTTAATGGTTTAAAATTGGTACGGGACACTTTGATTCTAAAATCTATTTTAAACAGAATCTTTAAAAATAGTGTTATTTTTAAATGTTTCCTTGAAAAAGGGGGATATTTTTCTCAAATATTATTGGTTATTATTTTCATATATGTCAGTATACTTCATTATTATCAAATGATGTTAATAAATTATAATAAAATCTTCCATATTGTATTTAATTGGTTATGTTTGATTTTGGATGTCATATTTTTATACCATTCATAATTTATGGATAAATTATTGACATTTCTTAATCTAGTCTTAATAAGAATGTTTATGTTATGTTTCAAACGTCTCATATGTGGAATGAATTTGACTTAGTAAGTGACGAGGGGAGCCCACTATAGCTTCTCGATGCATCTGTAGGTCTCATGAGAGAAACTATTGCCTTGGAACAAGGCCTTGAAAATATATTATTTGTAGTCTTGGCACAAGGCCATGACAATGTGCTTATGAAAGTCTGGCAGTATGCATTCCATCATTATGAATGTGTCTATTGAAATTGCATGTGATTATTCGACGAGTAGAATATTTATTAGAGTAAGTAAATGGAAATATTTTGATTTTATATTTTCCATATTATGCTAAAGTTCATGTCCAAAAGGATTTTGTTTTATTATTATACATTTCCTTAAATGTTTATGGTTATTTATGATTTTTTCCGAATTATTGTTATCCTTACTGAGCATCTGTGCTCACCCTTTTCTATGTTTTATATTTCCCAGGATGCAATGAAGTATATTATGATTGACCTAGAGGGATAGTCAATGGGAACTCAGTGTTGTCTATGGGAACAATTCTGTTGTATTTTTCTATTTATGATGTATTGTAAACCTTATAAATGTATCTAATATTTCCAAGGAAACTAAACAAATCTATATTTCTAGACTTTATCTTTTGTGATCATGCCAATGTTATGTAATAATGCACCGACTCTGGGTAACTTGAGTCTAGGAATTAAAAACATGTTAATAAAAATGAATTGAAAGAAGGTTTATGTTATAATTATATTTTATTATTATAATAAGATTCAAGAAATTTGGTATATAAGATGAAAATACTCTAAATATATTATGCTATATTTTTTAGGAAAATATAGTTTTCACTTTAAAAAATGAAGGTATAAAAACTACAAACATAATATAGAAATCATTTTCCATGATAACAAACATGAAAAATTATAAATATAGATTCTAATAATTTATGCCATTGAAGGATTTAAATTTTTTTACATTTAATATATTTTAGGAAAACAATCTTGTTTCATTTTTTAAAAAAATTCCAATAATTACATTGTCGAGAAATTTATATGAAAGTTACTTTTTAAACATATTTCCTAGATCAAAACAATTGTATAAATGACTTTTAAAAATAATTAAATAATAAAAAAACATTTGTGAAAAAATTTCTATAAAACAATGAAATGTAAGTGGAATATATTCAACTGAGACATAAATATAAACAATCCCAAAAAATGCTAATATTTTCAAATAGACCCTTACCACTTTGGTATATTGTTGAATCATAATCACAATGTATGAAAAAAAACATAAAATGAAGCCATGAATATAATTAACACAAATAGATTCATTCTGTAACATATCAATGGGTAATTTCAAACACCATACAAATGAAATAATTTTTAACTATTGGAATATATGTCAAAAACGTATATTTGAGATGAGAAACCACTATAACTAGTTAAAAATCCTTTAAATATGTTATAAAATCCTATAAAATAGAATTAAAATATAAATTAATTTAATATACAACCATATTTAAATATATAACATCTTATAATACCATTTTATACCATAAAATCGTCTATTTGTTAATAATATTTTTTATTAGCCTCATTTTGGTGGTTAACTGCTTCATATTACCATACATGTTTTGTCATGTAGGTTAGGTTTCTTATGAATATGATATTGTAATGTAATATAAATATTTAAATAAATATAATATATATCATATTTACTAACTAGATTAATTTTTCTAATATAGTTTATTGGTGGACATAAAATATAAATCATGTCTCTTATTGGAGAGGGTATGCCGTATGTATGTATTAGCGATGATTTCATTTACAAATTTTTGAAATACAAATTAAGTGGATGAAATAATAAATATTACAATAAATATAATTTAATAATTTTAAAATATATCCATTATTTCCATAATTAGAACCATACAAGTAATATAGTCATTAAAAACAAATGGCGTCGTTGCTTGGAGGCCGTAAGATACACATAGAAATACGCAATGAATTCATTTTTCCTATGATAGGTAAAAGATTGAATATGGTGATATAATAATAAATTTAAAATATATGTATATTATTATAATGGAGTTATTAATTGATTATGTAATTAATGAATTAAGTGGAATTATATGAAGAACCAAAACTGAAAGATTTGGTAAAGACGAATACCTCTTCTTCGTTGAACTACCTTCATATATCCCCTTATGGGATCTATGGATGATATTTTGATAATATAAAAAAGTTATATAATGTTGATAGTAACTTTCATGATTTGATTTTTTCGTTTATGGTTGTTATATGGTGCTCTAGGTGGTGTAAATATTTGAGATAAGAGCTTTTATTTTATAATTAGAGTGAGGGGATCTTTTGAAATATTCCAAAATATTCGAATATAATCAGACTATTCTAGTGAAAAATGATTCTAAATGACCAATAAATATTATATATTTATTTTAATATTATATAATTTTCAATAAAATTATTTTATTACATTGATCAATTTAAACCATATTAATTTTATTAATTTTTTTTAATATTTTAAGAATTACTACATAGGCATTGTGTAATCACTTAAGGAAATTATTTCTCACTAAATATAAAAAATATATTTACATAATGAACAAAAATGTTATTATCTATGAAAGGAATATTTATTGTTAAATATATATTTTGGATGACTCCATATTAATAATAATATGTTAATTAAAAACAATATTGTGGAATGCTTGACTTTTCTGGAAAAATAATAATATAAAGGTCATTATATCACCCAAATGAAAATAAAATTATATATAACCAATTGTTAGATTATTATTTATTAAATTTACTTATAAAGTAATGTAAAATGTATTTTTAAAATTACATTCTAGTCTATATCATTTAATTTTTATCCAAAAATACTCGATTGACCCTTATCATGGTAATAAAATTACAATAATTACTATTAATTTTGAATAAAAATGAAATGGAAATATTTAACAAATTATTAAAATATTATTAAAAATATTCCAAATATGTAAGGCTCAATTCATTTAAATGCATGAATTAAATTTAAAAGTAAACCCAAAAATGAAATGAAGAATAGTTTTTAGGAAAATTGTATTTTTAATATCAAAATGATCTTATTAAAAAATACTTTATAAGGATGATTAAAATTTAATTAACGAGATTATAAATTATCAAACATGGATTAATGTATCTTGACCTCAAATTTATATCATTAATTAATTTTTCATATAAATAAAATGATTGTTTTATAAAAATAAATAGGTTTAAGTGTTCACTGGAAAATTAATATTTTCAAACAAAATTCACAAAATTATACATTTCTTATACAGATTTAAAAAATTGGACTATTTTTACAAAATAAAATTTACCTATTTTTAATAAATTTATTATAATATTAAATCATAAAAATAATGAAAACCATATTTGATTAAAACGTATTTCTGAAGAATAAAATGTCATTACAAAGAATATAATTTTCGTTCAAAAAGTATTAATCAATATAATAAATATAAATATGAAAATTATATATTTAATAATTCTGTTAATAATATTAATTCATAAAAATTTATCAGCTAGGTTGTTATTATCATTTCGAAATAATAATTTTTCAAAATTTGATAAAGTTGGGTGATGTGTATCTTGTACGCTATAAAATATAGAATTCAATTAGAAACATGGCATGTTACAGTTTCCACCTAAAACAATTCCCTCATTCCTCAAGCTATAATGTTATTAATATTTCATATTATTTTGTCCACAATTGATTAACCTAAACCCTTCATATCTAAGGAACCCCCCAAGAGAAAATTAATGTTCCTAATGAAAGATCAACATTTTGGTAGACATTTCTTTTATTTATCAATAATTGTAATATTTAGTTTTCCTCATATTATATGGTGAATCAGTTATTTATAATATTAATAATGTTTATATATATATTGAAATAATTAACCACCTATCATTTTCCTCTTGTGAAAATCAAAATCATTAATCCTTTATATGTGTGGACTACTTACCCCACTATGTAATGTGTATCATTTTAAGTCATTACCTAGTTTTTATCATCCTAATAAAGAATTGAATATATAAGTGTTGAATTTATAGCTTGTTTTGTGTTCTAAAAATAATATACTGTATTAATCATTTCTCATGTTCTCTTGGAAATAAAATCATCATCCTTACAAATGTACCATCTACCAACTCCATAAAATTGTATATATATTATTTCACTACTACTTTTGATGTTCTAATAATCCATTGACAACTATTGGGGTTGAATCAAATTTTCACATTTTATATGTTTCAAAACATTTTGACACATAACCCCTATAACCTATTATTAATTATATCCATATCAAACATTAGTAAATACTCATGAATGAAATGGTTGGAATTATTGATAATAATGCTAGATTTATAAGGATCAGCATCAGTGTGAGAACCTATGTTCTTTTCATTTCCACTTCATTGGTTCTATAGAAATACACTATTATGGAAAAAAGAATGAAACTTCTTCCAACTCTCGTTAGAAACATTTTTTCTCTTAATTAGAAATATTATACTAACTCCCATTACATTAAAGTGGTTTCTAAATAATTGATTAGTGAAACAAAGTAATAAAAGAAGATTTGATACTACTCCACAATTTCTCAGTCTGAATCCTCACTCTGATTTACATTTTTCAAAATTACTGAACTGGATGATGCTCAATAATATTTTTTCATAATAATGAAACTGATTTCCGAAGATTGTTTTTTTAATTTATCAAAATGATTGTTCATAATTTCATTGAATACTGGGTGTTATTTTTCTAGAATACTGGTCTCTATATTCTCAGAATACTGGTTCAAAGTTTCTCAAAATACTCATTCTTATTTTCATAGAATACATGTTCCAATATTCTCAGAAAACTATTTTATATTTTCTTAAAATACTAGTTATAATTTTATAAATATACAATTGGTAATTTTATATGAATATTGGTTCATATTTTTCCTAATAATGGTTTCACTTTTCACCGAATACTGGTTCTGATTTCATCAAGACAATAAAAAATCTTAATTTCACAATAAGTTAGATATATTTTCCTCTGAACTATTTATAAAACTCAATCTATGACCGAATTCACACTACATTTATTATATAATCATATTGTATATTTCACATTTATTTATCTTGTTCTCCACCTTTCATGTCATTGTAGAAATATTCAAATGAAATAAGTGATCTCAGAATGTATTTATATGAAAATTGATAAAATTAGGATAACATTGAAACCATTACCACTTTTTTAAATCTCTAAACTCGAAAAAATATTATATTTAAAACACCAACATTGCTTTCATAAAATATTATTATATTTCTCCTAGATTTATGAAATAATTAATTTCATGTATGGCTTCATAAAAATATGTAATTTTCTTTTTGAGTGACTCTGATTAATGTATATGCTAGATCTGATTCCAGGAATAATTTTTGTGGATCCAAAATTCTTAATATTCTAGATTTAATTTTCATAATATGCAAGATCTGATTTTCTGAATATGATTGATCCAATTTTTTAGAAGATTTTGGATCTCATTTCTAGAAAAATTGTGTACGATTTAATTTTCTAAAGATGTTGGATAAAAATTTTGGAACAATAATACTGGATCCCATTTTCTAAATATGTTGAATCACATTTTCAGAACAATAATGTTGGATATGATTTTCTGACGATGTTTGATCTAATTTAAGAACAATAATGTTGAGTCCAATTTTCTGAAGATGTTGGATTTTATTTTCAAAACAATAACACTAGATTTAATTTCTGGAATCTAATTATTGATTTTGATTTCATCAAACAACTCCACTATTTCATCAATACTCACATCTTCTACCTTTTCATAGAATTTACAAAAAGGACATTTATTTTTTCGAGGAAATTATCCATTTACAGTCAATTAGTGTATATAAATGCACTTGGTTCCAATAAAATTTTTATTTTTTGGACTTAGAACATGTTCCCAAGTTTCATTCATCTCATTATGATCCAACTCATCTTGCATTGCATCCACCATTCTTTTTTTAATAGTCATTGAAACGTATTTTGGTTCAACTTTAGAGATAAGTGAAGCATAATTTTCTCTTCTCAATTCCCTTATTGTCTGAACTAAAGCCTTTTTAATCCCAATAATGTTTTCAGATTCAACATGTTTTCATATGGTTGTAATTTTTTATGTTCATTTCATAGATTAAATTTCTTCATCACATGATTATTTTTCATTTTGGCAATAATTTTTTGATTTACTTTCTACATTGTTGGAAATCCACCATTTATCCTCCTTATCATTCTAAAGAATCATTATCAAGGAGAATTAATTTTCAATTACATTAACTTCATATGAGTACACCGGCTTTTGTATACTTTTGTTCCAACATTTATAACATCCCCCTCATCGTGAACAACCCATTAATGTTACATCATTATCCTTCTCATCAAACCTTAGAAAGTAAATTTTTATTTTATTTTTTGAATTCATGGACTTACATTTTTTTATGTATTTAAATGAAGGTTTTAATTAATACCAAACATCATAAATATTCATGTTGTTTTTTGTTTTTAACTAACATTTATTTAGAACATGTCCACAGTACTAAAAACTTCTCTCCAAAAGAATGGTTAATTTTTGTATTATTATAACATAATTATTACCATTTCAAAAAAGATTTTATTCCTTCTTTCTATTACTCTATTATTTTTTGTATTGTGGGGAGAAATAAAATAATACATCATAAAATTATTTCTCAGATATGTTTTAAAATTATTGTTTGTAAATTTTTTCCATTATCTGTTCTTAGCTAGTGGATGGAAACCCCCAATTCTATCCCTACATAAAACATGAATAATTTAAATATTTCAATAACCTATGACTTCTAATTCATGTTCAAGATTATTTTCATCTGAATGAAATCATTAATAAAATAGAGAAATTATAAATCCCTTTTTTTATTGATGTCTAATCATCCCACATAGATCAGAATGAATAAGCTCTAGTGGCTAATATATTGAACATTACAATGTTTATTAATGTATTTCTTCAAAAGGTTCACAGGTCTTCGATTCCATAATTTTATTCATCTTCAATAGTCATGTAATAGGATTTGTTGATTTCTCATGTTTAGAATAGATTTATAGTGGTTCATTCTCCTTTTTTACTAAATATTATATCATTCAAACTATTAATGATAAAATAATAATTTATGCATATTACATCATTTCAATAATTACAACTTTTAATTACACTATGTTGATTATTATTTATCCCATCAAAAATTAAAAAGTACATATATTTTAAATTTTATTCTTCAATATCTGGCTTTTTAATTTCTCTAATTTTTATGGAAACATAATTTTCAATGGTAACTGCTCCTTCATAGTTACTTTCAAAATGTTATATAATTCCTATATCACCTATCACGTGTGAATAACAACAACTATCAAGTACCCATGTTTTGTTTTATTTAATTTTTTTCAATGTTTTCTCAATAGAAAAAACAATTTACTCAATATTATTAATTTAAAATTCCATTTATTTTCTATCATAGGTAATTAATTCTAGGAGTGTCATATATATATCGGTATGATGACCATGCTGACCACATATTCCACAAACCTACTTGAGTCAATCAAATTTATTATTTATTAGAATGTTTCTAACATATTTAGAATTCACTAATCTAATATTTGTTGAGTTAGTATATTTTATCATTCCACTTTCTCTATTTATTATGGTTTTCTCATTCATTTTTATGGGTATAGATATGTGGTTCCAAAAATTATAAGATCTATTCTCATAGATTCCACAACACCTGCAATTGCAGTAATATATTCATTTTCTATTCAAAAATATCTTTATATATAGAGACATCATTGTGTTTGGTAACTTCTTTTAGCTCTAACATACTCTAGTTTTATAACATCTTCTCTTTTACATGTGTTTTATACTTTTGTAGATTTGATAGGTTTCTCACAAAATTTCTCCACAAGATTTTTCTTAATACTTTTTCAAAAATCTGAAATGTTTTATGATTCATATGAAACATTATTTTTGGTAAGAGAAGATTTCACCTGAATCTCAAATATAGAATTCTCTACAACTTTAGAAGTATAAAAATTTACTTTTGATGTATTTTAAATTTTTATTTCATATTATTCAAGTATAATTCATACACAAGAATTTCTTATTTGAACATGATAACCTATTATTCTATCAATTCCATCTTCTTGTTAAGATCAACAATCATTTTTATATATTTGACATTTCTTTGATTGTGACATAATATCACATGAATATATTCATCCTCCTATATGAGTACATCTTCATGATCTTTCTTCATTACTCTAATTTCATTCATGGGGGTTTTTACAAATACATTTTATAATTTCCATTCTAAGATAAAACTATCTATAATATTTTTCAACATATTATTTACTTATGAAAAAAAAAATTCTAAATATTTGCAATGAAGGTTCTAAATATTACATAACTTTTATGTTTAGAAAAATTATTATCATTTCAGTTTGATTCAATATTCTTCTTTAAAATAATTTTTTATGTAAAATTTTTATTCTATTTCCTAGATGAATTTTATTCTTTATCTTTTTTCCATTTCATATATCATGGTTTTATAATCAGAATTATATCAACATTATCAAACTTTTTTACATAGGAAAATTCATAGAAAATTGTCTGACTCCACCACAATCAAAAAATTTGTGATGAAATTTAACTACATATTTTCATATTCTTCTTTGATAGTTCATGGATATAATGGAATTTTATTTTTCATTCAGCTCATCGTACTCTTTATCTTCGAACTCACAGGGATCAACTTCATGAATATCATAAATTTTCATAATTTACATTGCCTCCAAAGCCATTTCATCTTCCATATTGTTATTAAATATTAGGGAATTCCTCATTTCATATGAAATAATAATTTTATACTCTTCAAAAATTGATAAATCAACCAAATCTTCTATTGAATAAATTTTATAACTAAACATATTGGTCAAGTTTCACATAAGTTTCTTCAAAATTTTAGAATCTTTTAAAACATCAATGAATCCCAATATATTGAAATTTTTTTGATTTACTATGGTGAAGAATTAATTAGTTATTTCTTCATCTCTTATTATGATGTCTTTATACTTACTATTCAAGATTTTTAGCTTTTCTTCTGTAAATTTTCTATTCCTTAAAAAATATTTTCTATCTTCTCCCATAGACATTTTTGTGTTTTAAGACCCATCATATTCTAATAAAAATTTTCTAATTAGGACCTGGTAATATTATTTCTAAAAATTCAATCAATTTCTATATTTCTCTTATAAGTAAATTTAATATTATCATATTTTTCAAAAGGTAAAAACCCAATAGAAGCAGCATAAACAATGTAAATAGAATTGTATATATGATAAAGAACTACCAAATTTTCATATCTATAATAAATTTTTCCATCACATTTTGGAATTCCTCTACTTTTTTTGTAATTAATATTATCCATGATATAGATTCAACAAAGGAAAAAAAACACTATGATAACAATGGACCTTCCAAGGATCAAATAACAAAAAATGGGACATCCTCAGTGTGCTAACAAATGGTCATGCCATTTCCACCCCAATGGGTCTATTGAAATCCTATATAATGAATAAGTAAATACAACTTATTTGATATCAAGTTAGACACCGACTATCTCATAATATGAAATATTATTATTACTCACTTCAGTTTAATTTTTTAAAAAAAAATTCCAAAAAAATAATAATTTTTTTTAAACTGCTCCCTAATTTCTCAGTCTGAATCCTCACTCTGATTTAGTTGAATCTAATTTTCTCCACCCAATGATGGTCAGTCATATTTTTGTATAATTCTATTGCTAATTTTTCTCAAATTATGGTTCCAATTTTCACATTATAATAGATCTATTTTTCTTAGAATACTATTACATATTTTCAAAGATTATTGGTTACAACATATTATAAATACTGGTTTTACATTTTGAATAATACTAATTCTGATTTGCTCAAAATATTGGTTCTTATTTTATCAGGATAATGGTTTCTATTTTCTTAGAATACATGATATCATTTTCTTTGAATAATGGTGTTCATATTCTCAAAATTGTTATTATAATTTTCTAAACATACTAGAGATAGTTTTCACAAGACAATTTTGGATCTAATTTTAAATATATGTTGTATGCATTTTACTAACAACTATATATCAAACTCAAATATTGATATAATTTTCAATTTTATTCATCTTAAATCAAATGACAAATATTTATTTTTATTTCTCTAGAACTCCTCCTTTATAACATATGTAGAAATTTTGAAATGAATAAATGATCTGGGAATGTATTTATATGAAACATAGAAAAAAATTTTGTGAATATTTGAAAACATTCATGCTTTCTTAGATATAAAAAATTTGAAAATTTATCTCATTTTAAAAAAAAACATTCAGTTCATAAAATCACATTAGATTTATTAAATATTTATGATAAATAAATTTAATGTTTCTCTTAACAAACTTATGGAATTTTCCATTATAATGAATCTGATTCCTATATTTAATGGTTCTAATTTTATAAACATTAATGCTGGATTCAATTTTATGAATATGTTGGATATGATTGTAAGAGTATTTCAGATTTGATATTATGAAGATGATAGATCCGATTAAATGAAGATTAATGACGTAATTTTATAATTTAATGTTGGATATTATTTTCTATTGATGTTGGATCTGATATAGAGAACAATAATGTTGGATCTGAATTTTTGATGATGTTGGATCTGATATTTAAATTTATAATGGTTTGTTTGATTTTCAGTTCATTTTAGATCCTATTATTTGAAAAATAATGTTGTGTATGATTTTATGACGATTTTTGATCTGATTTTCAGAATAATAATGCTTGTTATAATATTCTAACGATGTCAGATCCGAATTTTAGAACAATAAGGATGGTACTGATTTTATGAATCTTTTTAGTTATTCTAATATCATAATACATCTCCACAATTTCTTAAAAATATTTCATCCTGAAAATTTTCATGGTTTTTAGAACATCATGATCAGAAAATCATTGTCTGGGTTATTTTAGAATGTATGAAATCATTCTATATCCTAATATCATATTCATTAACAAACCACTTTAGAATAAGAATGAATTCTTCAACCTGAATCTTCTATCTCAACAACGGGTTTCTTTATAATTCAACAACATCATTCTTTCTCATATTTCAGAAAATGATAAATCCCAAAAAAATAATTTATACGTTGGATTCCTGTGAATCTAATGCTCTAAATATAATGAATATTTATTTAATTCCTATAAAAACATTCTTCAACAAAAGAATTAGTTATCAAAAAATAAAAATACCTTGATAAAATAATTAATCACTAAGGTACTTCAACACCCAGCATTGGATTTTTTGTTAAACCTCATTAACTACTTTTATAAATCTTATATTTTTTCACAACTCATCTAATGTAATGCACTCATGTTTTTTACTTTATCGAATCATATCATTTATCAAAATAATGTTTCCTAACACCACAAAACTGGATAAAGTAATGATTGGGAAGGAATTCCAACCCGTAATGGAATGAATGTTTTGAGTCCTTTTAATGATATTTATCCTTAATTTTTTTCACAAGTTATTTTTCACTACCATATTATTTCTTTTCTCCAATAATTTTTATTATATAACATTTCTCTTACACTCTCATTTATCTTTTTTACCTACCCTATTATATAATAAATAAAAAATCATATTCCAAATAGAAAGGTATGTAATAACTTATTACAAAGTAAAATGTTGTTACTTACTATCCCCCCTTTTCAAAATAATCAAAAGAATGATGCGGAAACATCCTTACGTTTTTAAGAAGAAAATGAAATAGGTTGAACATGATGTCGTAATATCAATATAACAAGTCATTCCTTAGATATTTATTTTATAAAGATATCACTAATATGATACTTTTTTCAAATGTATTCAAGAATAACATATCCATTAAAAACATTTTCTTTTATAAATTTAATCTTTATATCAATGTGTTTTGATCATGAATGTTGGACTTGAATCATAGAAAGATCAATTTCTATCTTATTATCACAATGTATCTTTAATTGTTTAGTAACTTCTTCTTTCAATTCTTCCATCTAAACATTCATCAAGAATATTTGAGTACAAGACCGAGTTGCAACAATATATTCATATTCATTATAGTTCAACGATATAGAACATTGTTTATTAATATTCCAACTCACAATATGTTCACTATGAAATAATGGTCAATATGAGGTTTAATTTTTATCATTACAATCTGCATCCCATTCATCATCAGTATAACCACAAATCATCATCTCAAAATTTATTTTTTATTACAAACCATCTTAATTTTTTCATTTTACATATCTTTAAACCACTTATCTACCAAAATATGTGATTCTTTTGAATTATATTGATACACGACACATAAAGTCAAAGCATAAAAATTTTAGGACATGAAATTCGAAGATATAGAAGACTTTCTGTAAGCATCATAGAGTCTTTCTAATTCATAAAAATTATGAATTAATCATTACCCAACATTATGTTCACTAAAAATGTATTTTAGAAATATTTGGAATTAGCCATCCCAAAAAACATAAACAATTTTCTGTCATACATCTCTTGAGATAAGAAAAAATATTATTTCATTTTTTGATTATTTAATCCATGAAGGAAAATTAATTTTCCCAATATTGACATTTCCAAATTCAACTTCATATGTTCTTAAAACACTTAATTTTTTTTTTCATCACTATAAAAAAATATAATCAACATAAACTAATAAAATTAACATTATAGAGTAAATTTATTTCAAATACAATTTTCTACCAACATATCCTTTAGTAATTTTTATAAATATAAAATAATTTAAAAGCTTCGAATACCAAGAACAAGGAACAAGTTTCATCACATAAAATTATTTATTCAATCTAAAAACAATTTTTTATCCTAATAAATTATAAACCCACAACATGTTCAATGTAAATATTAATCTCAATCTAACTATTTAATAAATATGAATTTATATCTATCAAATAAACAATTTATTTCACATGATAATCCATTGTATGAAAAAATTTAATAATTGAATTATGTGAAATGGGAGAATGAGGATCATCAATATACAAAATCCCACATATGTATATCCTTTAAAAATAAGTCTTGTTACGTTTCCCATAACATCTCCATGATCATTCAATTTATTTTTATAAAAAAATTGGTTAAATTAAAATTTTATTAAATGTCCTCAAAACATGTTCCTTTGTTTCATTCATCTCAATTTGATCCTACTCTTTTTTATTTCATCCGCCATTCTTTATGTTTAATAGCCTTTGAAACTGAATATGGTTCAACTTTATTGATATAATTGAAATATGATTTTCTATTATCAACATCCTTTCGGTCTAAACTAGATAATTCTAATTCAGAATATTGTTTTTAGATTCAACATGTATTCGTCTTGTATGAAATTTCAATGTTTCCTTCCTAGCTAGGATTTCATTATCACAAGATTCTTTTGAATCATGAGAATACTGTTTTGATTTATGTTTATTATTGTTTGAAATCTCGAATATCTCCTCATCATCATCCTCAATAGTCTTTATTAAGGATTTGTTATTTTCATTTAAAATAATATCAAATGAGTAAAAAAATTTCTGTAAATTTTTGTTCCAACATTTCTATCATCACTTATTTTGTTAACAACCAATAAAAGTTATTTCCTCATCTTTCTCACCAATCATTCCTAAATAATGATTTTTTATTTGAGAAAACAAGGGATTACAGAAACTTTTAGGTATTTCTATGAATGTTTTTTGATATACAATATTTCAGAAAGATTTATGTTATTTTATAGTCTCATGAAAAATCTATTTTTAATATATATGTAGTAATAACAGGTTCTCTCCAAAGGAACATTGAATGTTTGTTTTCTAGTAAAATTAATAATCACATTTAAACCATGATTATATTATTTAATTCTAGTATAATAATTTTTTTGTTGTATAGGAAGAACTATTCTGATGCATGATACCATTCTATCTGAACTAATTTTTCAAATTATTGTTTGTAAATTTGTAACCATTATCAATTCTTAGCATCTCGATGGAAACCCCTATTTTTCCCAAAATCGTTCCTAATTATTTTGAATAGTACAATAGCCTAAATTTTTTGTAAAAATAAAATGGTTTTATTCATATGAGTGGATTCTTCAATAAAAGTGATAAAGTATAAATCCATTTTTTATTCATGTCTCATCTGCCCATAAATATAAGAATGAATAAGCTCTAATGGTTTGTTAGATTGAATATTACTTCTCTTATGCCTTTTTAAAGTCATCATTATTTTATTGAATATAATACAAATATATTCATCTCTTCTTTTAAATTATAAAAAAATCTAGACTAAATCAACATTATAACATTTATTCATGATTTTATTTCAATGGTGCCCAAGGCATAGGTGAGATATTATTTTTTAATCTTTAGTAGTCATGTAATAATAGTTTTGGAATTATACTATTTAGAAAAGATTAACACTAGTTCCTTATCCTTTTGTAAAAAAATTTCCATATTAGACACTTTTTATGATACAATAATTCATTATTAAGATTACTTCTTTTCTATCATCACAAAGTTAAATTATACTATTTATGTTATGTTTTATCCCCTCAACAACTAGAAGATCTATAGGTTTTAATTTCTCTTTATCAATCTATATCATTCTTATTCCTTTGAATATCAAGAAACCATCATTATCAAAGGTAATATATCCCTCATCATCACATTCACCATGTTCCATAATTTTTATATTAGCTTTGAAAAGTGATGAGTAACCACTTTGAAGTATACATGGTTTGTTCCTTCTACTTTATTATAATGTTTTCACAACAAAAAGATCTCTCTCCTTAGCATTATTCTTTTCACCTTCCTCTTATTTCTAATCATAGGAAATTTATTCCATATAGAGTGTCCTAAATCTCTTATTATGATGACCATTCTAATCACATATTCCATAAATCTTCAACCAATCATTCAAAATGATAATATTTTTGATAGTTTCTGTCATATTTGTAATTCACCATTCTATATTTATATGATTTATCAGTGGTTCTCATTCATAATTCACTATTTCTTCCAAATTTATCAAACATTATTTTATATAGAGATAAGTACTTCCATAAATTATAAACATTATCCCCATATATTCCACAAAATGAGAAATATCATTCAAATCAATATTTACTATTCCAGAATGATATTTCTCTACAGAAACTATATTGATGTTGGTAAATTCTTCATCTCCAACATACTCTATATGTAGACAAACATATAATTTGATTGAGTTTCATAGTATTGTTGATTTTATTTTTTTTCACATATATTCCACATCTAAACATTCCCATTTATTTTTTTAAAAATAAAATGTTAAATTAATCAGATAAAACATTATTTTTGGTAAGATATAATTTCACGTATTTCTCGAATGGGGCCTTCTCATAAACATTTTACATGTCTGATTTTACATCTAATGATTTTTTGATGTTTTATTCATCATACTCAGTGTGATTTAAGACTCAATAATGGTTGATGGCAATTTGTGAAACTATTATTTCATAACATCCATCTCCTTTAAAATATTTTCAATAAACTTTCCATGTTTAGAAATTATAAGTTTGTGAATTAAAATATCTTTAATATATTCATCCTCTGGCTTGAATACATATTTTCTCCCATAAAAAACATTTTCATGATGGTTTTTCGTTAATCAAATTTCATTCTTGAGGGGTTTGTTTGACTTAAGAGATAAAAAAATCAGTTATGAGTATAACCTCTCTATAAGATTCTTCACCAACATCTTATATACCTATAGATTCAAAGGTTTTCTCAAATATTATAATGATAGTCCTAATTTTTTGAACATTTATCTTCATAATAATTTTTTAAATTTATAGTATTTCAACTTTCATTCTAAATATACATTTTTTCAGTATTATTTTTCTTATATTATCTTGATGACTATTATTATTTATCATTATTGTTCCTCTAATTCCATTGGGGGGTTTCATCGAAATGATAATGATATTATTCAGCATTTTCTCAGATAAATTCATAGAAATGTTACTGATTCCACCACCCATAAAACATTTTAGAGGATGTATAACTACATACATTCCTCTTCCAATTTGATACTTATTGGATATAAGAGAAATGTTTTATTTCATTCATCTGATAATCCACTTTATATTTAGACTCATAATGATCCACTTCACCATGTTCATGGATTTTTACATTTCTCATAGCTTTAATATACATTTCATAGTCTATATTCTTTTTAAACATAGGTGATTTCCTCATTTCATTAGTATTTTCAATTTTATGGAATTCATCAAGAGATGAATTGTAATGTCCCCAATTATTTTCCATGTATTATCATAAAATTATATGGGAATTAATTCGAGACCAGTCTCTATGGCGGCGTGCAGTTCCGAGGCCTGGTGTGCCCGGAACAAATGTTTGAATATAATTTAATAATTAAACAACCCGTGCATGTAGTTTTCATGAAAAGGTGGAATAAATCATGAACGGGTGCTCGGATTAGAAATATGAGGGCACCGTTGCATTCGGAACAGAGTTTTTACCATAGGTGAGGCCTAACATCAGTCAGAGCAGGTAGGTGGTGAAATCTAGTTTTTGGACATAAGAGTAATAAAATATTTAATAAAAATATTTTATTTCTACAGCGGATATCTTCCTTTTAAGTAAAGGCTTGCGCAGGGTCTAGGGTTACAAACATCATAACCCTAAAACCCTTGGTTGCTCTGGAGGCACTGGTGAAAACCTCCCGACGCGGCGACGACGACGCGGCGACCGGATCATCACCAATGAATGCTACAGATCTAGGTAGGATGTTGTTTGTGATTTTTCTTCCCCGTTTTTGTTTTCCATGACGAATGCAGACAAATCCATGAATAGATTATCCCACGGATCGATCGTTCTTGTGGGATGGGATATTTGCGGGAATCGTCAAATTTTGATTCTTGAGTTGTCTTGGTTTTTGTACAACCTTTCTAACGGTGACGAACAAAGATCGAAACGAACATTGATCGAGGTTCGTCCCACTTGATTGTTTTGTTTTTCTCTCCAGATTCCAATTCATTCTTCATGCGTGTTCTTCACGTTCTTGGGAAAAATCTATCTTTCTGCATTCGTTTGTTGGCACAATGATCCAAAATCGAAGATCCAACATCGAGATGACCTAACGAAGGTGCGACAACGATGGTGGTAGACAAATCAACGTGGTTCAGATGTTCATGTTCATCGAACATTTTCATGTGGATTGATCGGGATGCATTTTCTGGGATTATCAGAAGACTGAAACCGATGGAATCGGTATCATAGGGGTAGGATGGCCCCAAATCAAGAGTTTCGTAATGATCGAGCGGTTTGATTAAGATCTCGAGGATTAGCCGAGGTGTGCGGAGGAAGACAATGCTTCTGGAAACTTTCTGACTACACACCATGTAGTTTGGGCTACACGGCGTGTGTTCATCAGCGGGAGTACATAACATGTACTCTAGAAGTAAAAAGACACAATCAGGATACATGGCCAAGGACATGTCGTGTATACCCCTCCCCGGCCAGACCCGACCAAATACCAATGATACCCCGTGTACTGGTACATGGGCAGGCGAGATGGAAACATGCAGAGACCTTGTACGGGCACGTGTCCAGTGTACACGGAGTGATCCCAAGTGCTTCGACACGGCGTGTACCTCTTTTACAGGTCATGTAGTTTATTTCTACAAAACAAGCCAAATGACACGGCCCATTTACACGGGCAGTACCTGGGGTCAAGGAACACGGTGTGTACCTTTTCTACACGCTGTGTAGTTTTGTTTTATACGGCTTGAATGAATGACACAGACCATTTACACGGGCAGTACATGGGGTCAAGGAACACGATTTGTAACCATACTACACGCCGTGTAAACTTTTCATCGTGGCTTGAGCCACTTGTCTTCTGTAACTTTGACTATCTTCATAGGTTTCATACCCATGGTTTTTCCCCTGATGGTTTTGGTATCGTATCCTATATACGGGAGTATGATCCCTTCATCAGGTCTTCCTATATAGAGTTTTCGGAATCCCCTCTATGAGACTTAGAGCAGGATCCTCTATTCATTCTTGGATCCCTAAGTAGAGTTTTTTGTATCGACGTGACCAACTTTACTCAGGTGCCGATCCTCTTCTTAGCAGATTAATTCAGACTAAGTTGTCAGCATCACCCAATGGATTTTGGTTGTGATCCTCATCTGAGCGTCATGTTCCCAAGTACTTTTGGAGTGTGTTCTCCCGGAACGAGTACTTCGTATCTCTCTCTTCAGACCTAGGAGTGTGTTCTCCTGTTTTCATACTTAGTGGAGCCTTCGATTTGGATCCTAGTGGCGGTATCACGATGGCCGTTTATGTATGAGTATATCTGGATATTCTTGTTATACGTTATGTAGACATATACTGTGTGGAGATGACTGTATCTCTTCTTAGTGGTATTTCCCTGGTTGTATTTTCCTTTGTGGTTTTGGGGTGTCCTACTGGGTATTTTTAAACTCACCCTACATGGGCTTTGCCCGCACATGTCGTGTCTTGTCCAGACCAACGAGCCTTGGACAGGATTCTAGGTGGACCAGGACAGAACAATACTCAATGAGATCAGACGTGCCGAGGTGTGTTTCTACGGCTAAAGACTGCAGTCCCAACACCTTTCTTTACAGGTTGGACTTTGTTACAGACTTTGTTTTTGGTGGTCTTGTACTTTTAGCCTAAGGTTTTACTTTTTTCACTTTACTTTCTTGTCGTACTCTGTGGTTGGGTTTTAGTGTATGCCTGCATCTTTTCATGTTAGTAGTTTTTGCTTTTCAACTTTGTGGGATTGGAGATATGTGTGTGTGTGTGTACAGGTTTATAATAAATGCCTCCCATGTTAGTAGCATGTCTACTCTGTGCTAGTCACCAGCCCCCAACCTATTGGAGGTGGGCATGGAGAGTAGCGGATCGGGCCCCATTGGGATGGGTCGTGATAGAGTGGTATCATAGGAGATAAAAACACAACAATAGAGAGGGACAAACCTCGATCGATGTTCGTGTCGATCATGGTTCATCACCATTAGAAAGGGTGAACGGAAACCAAAACAACTCATGAATAAAAATACGACGATTCCATCAAATATCCCATCCCACAAGAATGATCGATCCATGGGCTAATCTGTTCGTGGATTAGTCCGCGTTCATCATGGAAATCAACAACGGGGAAGAAAAATTACAAACAATATCCTACATAGATCCGCGACATTTGTTGGCGATGATATGGTCGACGTGTCGTCATTGCCACATCAGAAGGTTTTCCCCAGAGCCTCTAGAGCCGCCACGGGTTTCAGGGTTATGAGGGTTGTAACCATGGACCCTACGGAAGACTTTTTTTAAAAGGAAGATATCCACTATAGAAATAAAATATTTTTATTAAATTTTTTATTACTCTTATGTCCAAAACCTAGATTTCACGACCGACCTAGGTTGTCTGATGTTAGGCCTCGCCTAAGGTAAAAACGTTGTTCCAAACACAACGGTGCCCTCAGATTTCTGATCTGAGCACCCATTCAGGATTTATACCAATTTTTCTGTAAAACCACATGCACACGTTATTTAATTATTAAATTAAATTCAAACATTTGTTCCGGGATCACCAGGCCTCGGAACTGCATGCCGCCATAGAGCCTGGTCTTGAATTAATTACCATATAATTTTAAGATAATATATGGAAAAAAAATCTGAGGCATTACATCACACCCACCTTAGTGCTTTTACGTCCCCAAAAATAAAAAACAAAGTCTACTCAAAAAGATGTTTGTACTACATGCGAAACTGAGCCTCCCACTCCCATATGATCTCATGATGATCCTCATACTTCCACCAGACATGCACCAAGGGAATATCTCACCCACGAAGGATCTTCTCTTATCGATCCTCAATCTCCACTGGGTACTCAGCAAAGGTCGCTCTATCATCGATGTCAAGCACGCCCCAGTCGATGACGTGCATTTGATCATGCACATACCACCACAACTATGACCCATGTAAGACGTTGTGTACTCGGTCCATTGGAGGAGGTAGAGCCAAGCAATACGCCACCTTGAAAAATCTACTCAGAATCTGAAAAGGTCTAATGAACCTCAGAGATAGCTTGTCGCCTCGGCAAAATATCCCTAATCCCCATCGTGGTGAGACCTGAAGTAACACATGGTCTCCCTCCTCGTGACATGAATCATATTTATCTTTTAATGATGAGATTTTATAATCAAACCAGTCATGATAGTTTTTCATAATATTCTCAGCAATTAAATAGTATTTCAAATCATATATGAATTTTATGATATTGAAAACAATATCACTTAAAATGGTTATGTATTCATCAATTGTTTCTTCATTTATAATTCTAATTTCTTCATATATATTACACCTTAACTATATAATTTCTTCATTATCTTTCATATTCCTATAATATACACTTTCTAACTTGGCCCAGACTATTTTTGACGTTTTGATACCCATCCCCTTCTAATAATTTTATTTATATAAGGACATTATAATAGAATTTCTATACATTCCATTAACATATATATTATTATAATAAATAATTTTCATCTGAGCATATTTTTCAATATGTGAAAAGATAACATTAGCAGCATCAACAACATCTAGGCCAAGATATAAAAGACAAGTAATCATACTATTTTTTCAACCCAAATACTTTTTCCATCAAAAGTAGGAATTCATCTACTATTTAGAATAGATGTTATTCATGATAAGGATTCAACAAGTTAACCTAAATTCTGTGATACTAGTTGTTGGTTTTAGGAATGAATAACAATTGTGAGGGGGGGTGAATCAGTTGACCTCTTTTTATATGTTTAAAATCTGTTAGAAACAAAACCCCTCCAACCTGTTAATAAATATATTCTTAAAAAAAATTATAAAACAATTATAAATTAAAAGGTAGGAAGGAAAAAATACCACAATATTTAAAAGGTTCATCTTTATAGTAATAACATACATTCTATCCATAAACACTCTTATATGTCTATTGAAATCCAAAATTTTGAAAAAAGTGAACAAAAAATTTGAAAACTATTATTTGAAACCTTTTATCTCTTGATAGGAAATATAATACTAAATATTATCATTTAACAATGTTTAATTATACCAAAATTGATCAAAAAACAAATTTTTATACTGGTCCACAATTGCTCGGTATGAATACTCACTCAAATTTTGTTGAATCTAATTTTATCAACCCAATGATGCTTGATAAATTTTTTTTTCAATGCTATATATAATTTTTTTCTGAATGTGGTATCCAAATTTCTCATAATATTGGTAATTGTATTCTCAAAATACTGAATCCTAGTTTCTTAGAATACTTGTTCCAATTTTCAATGGAAAGTGGTTCAGATTTTATTAAAATACTCATTCTGATTTTCTCATAATACATTTTCAAATTTTCTCAGATTACTAGATCTGATTATTTTAGAATAGTAGTTCTGATTTTTCGAGAAAAAGGTTTTGATATTCTCAGAACTATAGTCCCACTTTTCATAGAATAATACATCATATTTTCTGTAGAAAATACCGGATATGATATTCAGAATATGTTGGTTACATCTTTCACCGAGGTATTTAAAAAATAAAATTATAATAGAATTCTTAATACAATACTTCATCAATAAGATGGGAAATTTTACTTTCAATTATCCAGATCTCTACCTTTTTCATCTATGTAGACTATGTCAAATGGAAAAATTATTTGAGAAAGTATATATAAGAAACTCGAAAAAAAATTCTGAAAACATTGATAACATTTCCAATTCCTAAAATCTCAAACACTCTATAAATCATTCACATTCAAAACATCAAATTTTACTTCATCAAATAACCATATATTTCTTCATGATTTATGAACTATTGAATTTTAGTTTTTACCTCATGATCTTTAGGAATTTTTCATTTTATTGAATCTGATTTCTATACATGCTAGATCTAATTTTTAGAAATATGATGTTGTATCTGATTTTATGAACATGATAGATCTGATTTTCCTAATATATTGGATACTATTTTCTATATATGCATGATTCAATTTTTTAATATGGTAGATCTAATTTTTATAACAACAATACTGGATCTGTTTTTTTTTGAAGATGTTGTTTTTGATTTTTAGAACAATAATTCGAGATCAGATTTTATAAATTGGTTGGTTCCGATTTTATGAAATTTTTTTGGATCCGATTTTCTATAAATATTGGATCCAATTTTCTGAATATTAAATCAGGATTTTATTTTCGAATGATGATTGATATTATTTTAGTTCATTAATTCTAGAACTAATTTTATGAAGATGTTGGATTTGATTTTCTGAACAATAATTCTGAATCCAATTTTCTAAATCTTTTTTGTGATTCATATTTTTACATACCTCTAGACCATTTATTCAAAATCAGGTATGATGATTGTTTCAATTTTTTTAGAACTGCCTGATCTTGAATGCATCATCATATTATGTTGAGAAAGTATAAAAACATTCATACTCCTAACTTTACTTTCATAAACACACAACTTCAGCAAAAAAAATCATCAACCAATTATATATATCCCAACAACATCATTCTTTCTTACTAAACATCTTTAATTTATTCTCAAATTTGAGAAAATAAAAAAACACAGGTTCCAATAAATTCAAATTATGATTCCTTCAATTCCTATTATGTGAATCTAAGGTAGAATGATCTTATTCATAGATAAAAAAACGTTCTTTAACAAAATATTAGTTTTCAATAAATATAAAAACATTTTTAATGAAATTTATTTCAATGGTATTTCAATCTCCCCAATTGGATTTGTAAATACCCCTCATTGAATACTTTTCCAACTCTCAAATTTTTTCACAACTCACATTTTGTAATCAACTCAAGGATTGGACATTTATCAAAACATTTCCTTTCTTAAAATATTGAGTCCTGAAACGAAAATAATATATAATGTAATGTTTTTAAATGATTTGCATCCCTCTATGGAAATAAAATTTTACATCCATGTGAAGATAACTCTCCTCACATTCCATTTCACACATTCTTTTTCTCCCCCCTATTCATTATTTTCTCACATTATATTTATTATATCAAGATTCTTTTCTATTCGTAGTTTTATTTTTCTCTACCACAATATATTATATCTACAATATAAGATTCATAAAATAAAACTATGTAACAAATTATAAGAAAATAAAAAAATTTGATAATACTCTCCAACATTGATGAAATAATAATAATCAGGGTGGGTAAACATACTTATGAGGCTTAGGAACACATAGGAGGAGTCTAAACATTATATTGTAGCCTTGGATCAAGAATCCATCCCTTCGACATTGATTTTGTAATGATGTCATCAATATGATACTTTGTCGAAATTCATTCTATAAAAACATATATAGCATTGACAATAATATTTATAATGTGAAACTTTATATGAATGTGTTTTGATCATTAATTTTTTACATGAATCTTTGAATGATCAATTTCATACTGAATATAAAAAAGTATATTAAATAGTTTAGAAACATATTCATTAAAATCATCTAGCTGAGATTTTATCGACAACATTTGACTGCAAGCCTCAGTGGATACAACATATTCAGATTCAGCTGTGCTCAATATTTATAAACATTTATTATTGTTATGCCAACTCACACTACATTCACAGATAATAATTGTTCCATTATAGGTTGAATTTATATCGTTACAATCTATTGCCCAATCGATATTAGTATATCCAAAAAATATCATCTCAAATTTTCACTATATTAAATCCCATCAGATGTTTTTCTTTTGACATATCATAGAATCCTTTTTACAACCAAAATATGTGATTATTTGAGATTACGTTGACATCTCGCACCTAAAGTCGCACTATAAACAATATTAGGCCTTGAAGTTGTGAAACAAATATTACATACTATCATAATATGAATGTATTTCTAATTCATAGTTATTTCATATTCATCCATACTCAACTTTGTGATCACCGAGATAGGAGTAGAGAATTATGTGGATTCACTCATTCCAAATTTCATAAACATTTCTCTTGCTGACTTTTCATTGGATAAGAAACTATATTTTACCTTTTTTTTGAATTTTTATTCCATTGATAAATGTTAATTCTCCCAACATTCAGATTTCAATATTCTTCTTAATTTATTCAGTAAACTCTTCATAAACATTTTCTTCATCCCTAAAAAAAACTATATCATCCACATTAATAATTACAAATAATGATCTATAGTAAATAACATTCAAATACAATATGCTATCACCATTTTCATTAGAAAAGATAATCATTCCAATACAATTTTTAAGCATCAAATACATGTACATGGACTATGTTAAAACTCATTCATTGATTTTGTATGTTTAGAAACATTGTTTTCATCCTCATCATATAGAAATCAAAATCATTCGGAATGTAAACATAGTTCTCAATATCACCATTTAAGAAAGACGAAATTACATCCATAAGATAACCTATGTAATTTAAATGATCTTTCACTAAAAGAAACATTCGAATAGTTTTATGAAATTAAGTAGGGTCATCAATGTCATCAAAATCCATATCATCCACATAAAAATATCCATTACAATCATTTCTTTCTTTATTTAATGAAACAACTCCACAATGATTAAATTTGTTTCAATAAACCCAGTATATTCTGATAACATTTTTATTTGCTGAACATTGAACCAGTATCCATGTTTCATTCTTCACAACCTGATCAAAATCTTCTTTCATAGAATCCACCATTATTTATAATGAATAACCTTATAAACTGATTCTACTTCAATTTTTGAGATATGTTGAGTTTAATATTATAATCTAATCTTCCTCTAGGTCTGTACTGGAGGGTTCTTGATTCAAATAATGTTGTCATATTCAATATATTTTTCGTAACGTAGGAAATTTAAAAGTTTCATTCTAATATATTAATTTTTTTATCACATGATTCTTCTAAATCGTAACATGAATTTTTGAAAATAATTTCAATATTTTGGGAAGTATCTATTATATCATCCTTATTATTTTCAACCATTTTGGTAAAATATCTTTATTTTGAATTACTATCACATCATATGAGTACACTAAATGTTTTTAAACATTTTTTTCCAACATTTTTAACTTATCCCATTTTGTGGAAACCCCATGGAACATTATTCCCCAACATTCTCCTCAAACATTCCATAAATTGTATTTTTTGAAATTTTGAAAACATGGACTTACATATAAATTTATTTATATAAATGATTTATTCTAGTTATACCAAATTTTTTATGGAGTCAATTTATTTTCTAGTTATAACAAACAACTATTTTGAACATGTACGAAGTATTAACAACTTCTCTCCAATAGAACATTGAGTGATTGTATTCTCATAAAATACTACTTCCCATTTCATCAAATTTTCTATTAATTAATTCTAATGCTAATTTATTTGTAGGGTAGACTATATAGGGCACTGTAAAAATTCATTATTTTATTATGTCTCATATATGCTTTTTAACTTACTATTTATAAAATTAGTACCCTTATATGATCATGAATTCTTGATGAAAACCCCCAATTATTTATCAATATAAATCCTGAAGTATTTGAACATTTCAATATCCTCTAATTTAGTATTCAAGAGCATGATTTTTTCATCTGATGACATAATCAATAAAATAAAAAAGTATAAATAAATTTTTTACAAATATATCACTAGTACACAGAGATCCGAACAAATAATCTCTAGTGGTATATTTGAATGATTTTGAATTCCCTTATGACTTTTGTTTGTTATATTTCCTTTCTGGAATGTAATACAAACAAGCTCCTCTCATATTTTGAATTATAGAAAATTACAGACAACATCAACATTAGAATTTTAATATTGTTTTTCCCCAAGCATCCCACGTCTTTTGTGGAATAGTTTTCTCAATCATTAGAACTCACGTAATGAAAGTTGTTGAATTATATTTTCTAAAAGATATTTTCAATGATTAAATCTCACATTGTATTAAATTTTCCATATTTCACACATTTGATATTATGTGAATCCATTCCAAAGATTACTTTTTTCTCATCATCAAAATGTTGACCTATACTAATATATTTTTTATCCTATTAAATTATAAAATTTCCTTATATTTTAATATCAATTCTTCAATCATTTGCAATAAGATTCCATTAATTTTTAAGGATCCATCATTATCAATGTTAAATTCTCACTAATCATTACATTAAACATGTTTTAAGACATTTATATCACCTTTTCACATTTTATGAACAACCACTATCAAGTATCCATGGTTTGTTCCTTTTAAATGCCATTAATGTTTTCTCAATAGAAATATCTCTATCTTCATCATTCTTCTTTTCACAATCATTTTTTTCTATCATATGGAATTTATTTCTAAAGGTGTGTCATATATATTACAAAATGATGACCATATTGGTCACATCTTCCAAAAACTTTTTCCAATCATTCAAATTGATTATTTATTGGAATGTTCCTATCATCATTATAATTTAATGTTCCAACTATTTCTGTGTTAGTAGAGTTTTTCACTATTCTTTCACAATTTCTTCCACATTTCTAAATCCTTATTTAAGATAGAGAATAATCGTTTAAAAAATTATAAGCTATATTTCCATAGATTCTAAAACACCATCAATAGACTTCAAATCATTAATTTCTATTCATGATATATCTTTATCTTTAGAATCATTTTTATGGTTAGTAAATTATTTTAGATCTATCAAACTCTAAATGTAGAAAGTATTTTCTTTCAAGTTTGTTTTATTCTTTTGTATATTTGATATGTTACTCAAATCATTTCACCACAAATGATTTCCCAATACGTTTTTTCTAGAACATGAGATGTTAAAATATCAGTTGAAACATTATTTTAGGTAATAGAGGATTTATCACAATTATTGAATGCATCCTTCTCAAAAAAATTATAGGTCTCATCATCTAATTCTGATCTGTGTTGAATTTTTCATTCATCTCCCTCAATGAATATTCAGGCTCAAGAAAGATTGATTGGGACTTTTTAACCTCTTATTCTAGAGCTTCTATTTTTTTTTAGGAACACCAATCATTTTTACATGTTTATCAATTATAATTTGATTAATTAAAAAATACTAAATGTATTCATCCTCCCTCTTGATGATATATTTTCTTCAATCTATAACTTCTTTACAATAATTTTCCATTACTCTAACATTATTATTTATAGTTTTGTTTTTTCTAATGTCATCAAACAAGATTATTTCTGAGATGAACCTCTCTATAATATTATTCACCACCATCTTCACTATATGAAGAATATTTTGTTTTATAAACATCTTTAATAATTTTTATGAATTTATATGAATGTATATATTTAGAATAATCTTTTAGTTGATTATGATTCAAATTTATATATTGTCATACTTCTTTTCTATCAATTATTAATTTTCCTGAAATGGTTGGTGGTCTGACTCGGAGGGTCCTGGAAAGGGTCGTTCGGGTTGTGGAGGGATCTCACAAGTCTAAATCCTTTATGAAGGTGGTTTGTGGGATGATGTGGAGGAGAAGGATGGTTTTTTCTATATCCCCCCGATTCAGATGGAGCTGCGTAAGGTGAAATGTCTAAATGGAGACCTGGTGTTGGTGGTTTCTGAACAATAATTGTATCGCTCGACAGATTTTCACAGGATAACTTTGGTTGCTAGGTTTGGACCTACCAAACCATCTCTGGAGATGTTCAGGGAGTTTGTGGATTCTTGGGGCCTTTGGCACAGAGCGAAAATCTCGGATCTATCAAGGATTGTGTTATATAATCATTTCACTTCTAGAGATGATTTTGTGTGGGCATGGATGATAGAGAGAAGGCGTTGTGGTTATCATCGATTTTCTCGATCTCGCTGGGCTTGGGAATGTCACAATGAGAAATAATCCTCTATGCGGGCAGTCTAGATGAAGCTCCATGGGCTACCTTTGCTGCTCCATAATCCATCGATTCTCACGGCGATGGGAACACATTGGGAAATTTCTGGTGGATGGATGAGAAGACGGAGCATCTCCTGGAATCGAGTAACCTATGGTTGTGTGTTGAGATGAACCTCACACGGAAATTCCCTGCATATATTTTAATTTAGTCTCTGGAGGGGTTTGTGTGGTGGAAACACTTAGTGTTTCTGTCTATCTCAAGATTCATCTGGACATTTGGGTTCAAATGTCATGGTCTGGAGTTCTGTAGGAATAGGGAATTGAAATCTTGGCCTAGAGGGCCTCTAATTCCCAACTACGACCTTCGGATTCAGGTGAGGTCCTTGGAGATCGAGTGGGTGGCTGGAGGGGGTGGCAGGTCTTGCAGGAGGTCCCAAGGGTGGTTTCGGTTAATCCTCCATCGTCGGCAGTAGAGGAATTTGGGAACATTGAGGCGGTGTTTTCGATTGGAGTGGCAACGGTCGAAGGATCTGGATTGGCTAGTTTGTTTTTTGGATTGGGTTAGAACGTTAGTGAGTTACTAGCGGTTGTTGCGATGCTTGGTTGGGGGTATTTGGGAGTGGATGAGGGGTCTTCGTCAGGGCTAATTGTGGGGGCGCTAGGAATGTCTTCCCTAGAGGTGTCTCCCCTCTCTATCAACATTTTAGCCAAGTTGCTTGAAGAACCTCTTCCCTATATTCCAATATGGTTATCCACTCCTCTACCAGAGGTCCTATTTTCATCGATGCTATCCGCAAATTCACTAAAGTTAACTCTGTTGGCATCGGTTGGTAGTGGCCATGGCCATCAAGGCTTTCCCTCGTTGAAGGACCTTCCAAAGAGGGGAAAGAAAGAAATTGTGGAGTTCTGTGTTTCTCCTCAGAGAGTGTTACTGGTCTCTTTGGCTCGAGAAAAGGTTCCTCCTCTATCTCCCTCGGTAATGGTGGAGAACCGATTCTCGATACTGGAGGAAGAGGATAGTCCGATGAAGAAGAAGGTCCTCGTGCCAAAGAGGGGCTATTCCTCAGCGGGGCCTTATCACCCCATAACATAGTTGATGTATAAGGTGTGTTGTAGTATGGAATTTTTTGTTTTGAGATCAGTTCTTAATACCCCCTGCGTGGGTAATTTTATCCTGTAATATCTTCGGTGAAAATTTGGAATGCACAGGGATTGGGGGTCGTGTGAAATGCGCATTTCTGGTGGAAGAAGGAAGGAAATGCAATGCTTCGCTAGTTGTGGTCCTAGAACCCAAACATGATTCGACCGAGATCAATCTATTTTCTAAGAGATCGGGGTTTCAGTGTTTCTTTATTGGTCATCCGGTGAACAATAAAATTTAAATTTTTTGGATGAGATTTCTACAAGTGGACCTTGTGAAGGTGGTGGAGCAATCTATTTCAGTGAAAATTAGGTTTAGAGATCTAGAAAATCTGTTTTCCATTGTTTATGCTAGTTCTCATTGTTTGTAAAGGCATAGTCTATGGGGTTCTCTATATTCCTTCGATACGACTGGTCTAATGTGGTTTATAGGCGCTTATTTCAATTCAATCATGTACATATCAGAATAGAAGGGAGGTACAACAATATATAATCGTTGTATGCAGGACTTCAACAACTTCATTGTCAATAATGGGATTTTGTATTTTGGATTCCAGGGATCCAAATTTACATAGTGTAATAACCGACAAGGTGGTAGTCGTATATGGTGCATATTGGATAGGTGTTTGACAAACCATCAAGGCCTTGAATCATTCTCAAATATAGTGGTCACATATCTATCTCGGGGTATTTCGGATTAGTCGCCTTTGCACATGGATCTGAAGGTTGGAAGTGGTGATTGTATGGATTTTTGTATTCTATAAATTTTCATAGTATGAAGGGGTTCTTCCAAATGTAGTAAGACTCCTGGAAGAAGGAAATTGAGGGTAGAGCCTTGGTGGATTTGTCTAGACATTTGAAGAGATTCAAAATTGGTATTATCAAATTGTCCAGATCTTCTTCTGCTACGGATAGTTCAGTGGAGTCTCTAGAGGAGGAGATCAATTTTTTAGAAGGGTTGCTACTTCAAAACTGGGATGATACAATATTTCTCAGACTTTGTGATAAGAGATAATTTATATTTCAAAGACTCATGGAGGTGGAGGGAAGCCTTCGGAAGAGTGCTTGGGTAAAATGGATCATAAAAGGAGATAGGATGAGCCGCTTCTTCCACGCTTGTTTGAAAGAACATATTCAATAAATGATAAATATAATATTGGATGATGGATGCTTCTCCTCTGATTTGGGTGTTGATGGGAATACGTCTCTTGAGCACTTCTATTCTCTTTTATCAAGTGGTTGGGAATTGCTTTCCGAAGAGGGAGATTCAAATGTTGAGTAGGAGGAGTTCTTTCAAAATATTACCAAGAGGGTTCTCAGAGGGAATAATGAGTTTTTGAGGGCAATCCCGTCTATGTATGAGGTTTGAGAAGTGGTTTGTAGCTTGTCCCCGGATAGTGCTCCTGGTCTGGATGGGTTTCCTGGTGGTTTCTATGTTGTAGCTTGGGGCTTAATGGGGAAGGATGTTACTTAGGCGATTTAGGATTTTTTAGGGGGGTTCCCTCAACAGGGGTACGTGTGCTTCTAGAATGGTGCTAGTTCCTAAAGTAAAAGACCCTTCTTCTATTTCCCAGTATAGACCTATTTTTTTATGCAACGTCTCATTTAATATTTTGGTGAGTCTATGGGTGAGGAGGCTTAATAAAATAATTCCCAATATCATTTCCATGGAATAATATGGGTTTGTTCAAGGTAGAGGTATCTAGGGAGCGGTGGGTGTGGCCCAAGAGATTCTAGAGGACATGAATAAGAAAGTGGTGGGTTCTACTGTTATATTGCAGGTTGATATGGAGAAAGCTTAGGAAAATGTTGAATGGAGTTTTATAATTTGAGTCATGAGGGAGCTCGGGTTCCATGAATGGGTCTCAGATATATGCTTTCATTGCTATTCCTCTCCATGGATTTCCATTACTCTCCTAGAGAGAGGATTTGATTTTTTCAAGAATGTGAGAGGTGTGAGGAAAGGGGACCCCTTCTCTCCTCCCATGTTCCTTATTACCCAGTAATCTATTTTCCAAAACCTTTATAGAGGGCTTCTGGAACGGAGGATCCTTCCTTATATCTTACAGGCCTCGCACAAATCTCTTTCACATCCGATGTTTGCTGATGATATTATAATTTTTCTTAATATTAAGAGCTCATCTTTGACTAATCTTATGATGATCATGGTAGCCTACGGTACTCTGATTGGCCAAAATATTAACGGTAGGAAAATAAACGTTTTTATCACTAATAAATTTCTAAGGAGGAGGGTCTAGAGTATACATGAAATTCTAGGGGTGCAACATAAGCAACTGCCAATATTGTATCTCGGGGCTCATATATATACTAGTAGGGTGAAAAAGGACCTCTTTGAGGATCTAATCAATAGGATTATTGGAAGGATATTAAACTAGAAAAACAGGTTTCTCTCATTTGGTGGCTGGGTGACATTGATTAGTAGTGTGATCTCTTCAACTCAAATGCATGTGTTATCAATCATTACCCTCATAAGGTGATCATTTAAACCATGGAAAAGATTATGAACAGATTTTTGTGGGACACCAATGACCCTGGTAAGTCTCATTGGTCCTTGTGGATTCAGTTGTTGAAACTAGTTGAGGACGGAGGCATAGGGCTGAGAGAGTGAAATATTTCGATGAAGTCGATGCAGGCATGGTTAGCCTGGGATATTCTGTTGGGGAAGTCATTGTGGGCCAAAACCCTTATAATTGAATATGGAATGCATTGGGATGAGTGGAACATGAAGGAAGTGTCCAGGTTGGGGAGAACAGTTTTGTTTCATTTTGATATATTTCAAAACTCGTCCTGTTGGGTGATTGGACATGGAGAGGTGAACCTTTGGTGTGACAACTGGCTTGGCGAGAAGCTGTTTTTCATGGGTTTTCCTAGTCTGGATTTGTCTGTGAGAGAGACGTTGTAGCATCCCAGATTATTGGAGTCCATTACCAGCCTTGATCAGAAGATTCTTGTTAAATATATCATTCTTTCAGTGGATGAAGAATGGTTATGCTTTCGGAGGCGAGTTCTGGGTTATTTAATAGCTATATATTTAGACGACTGATTCGACAATAGGGAAGCCAGGATGAGTGGGGTGAGCGGCTAAGGTGTAAAGAGATTCCTTTGAAGATGAAATTTCTGGTTTGGCAAGCTCAGAATTAGTCCTTGCACATGGATGATAACATCCAGACAAATGGTATCTCATTGGCATCCAGGTGTGTATGCTGCAGTTTCCCCAAGACGAAATCAGGTTTACATATTTTTTTCATAAGTGAATGGGCATGTTTTCTCTAGAACGGTTCTGATTGAAAGCTTTACTACAAGACTTACTAAAATTCTGTATATGATATTCTGGAAGCATGGTTCTTGGAAGATGAGAAGAATGGAATGAAGTCCAAGATCCGCTACATCATTTTAATCTACATTTTATGGACAATTGAGGAGGTGTGGAATTAATCTATATGATTGGTTAGACCTTTGACTTATCATAATCTAATGCGTATGAAGTAGCTATTGTTTGAGTTAGTGACTCTAATGAAGAAGGGCCCGAACAATTCTATGGTTTCTAATTATATGTATGGTCTGTTGTGTCATTCGAAGCATCATGGAGGTTGGGTAAGACGGCATCCTTCATCCAAAGTCCTTAAACATAATGTGGACGGGTTGTTCATGAAGGGGTATATACAAGGTGGAGTTCTTGTTCAGGATAGCAGTGGATCTGTTCTAATGGCCTTTAACAGCTTTCATGGTTTGGGGAACTCGATGGGGGCGGAGGTACGGGCGTTACACACTGGTGTTAGGCTCTGAAAAAGGTTATCGTTGATGATCATAGAAGTGTAGTAAGACTCTGAGGAGCTGATTCAGGTGCTCCTTGGGAAAGGTGATGTCCCTTGGTGTTGGAATTACTTGGTTCAAGCATTTGGAGTAGAGCTTTCTAATATTTGTTATGTCCAACATATCCCTATAGAGGCCAAATTCATGGCATAAGCTCTTTCCAATGGAAGTGGTCTAGATGCCCCTTTGTTGTTCTTCTCTAAAGTGGACTCTCTTCCACATGATTTTATAAGTATTGTGTTATCGGATGCTTTGGGGATTTATCATTTCAGACCTCCATGATACTTGTAATGTAATGTTCCACTATTGGAAATAAAAAATAAAAGAACATTCATCTTGATATTATATAGATTTATTCTTGTAGAAATTTAATGAAATATTTTTGATTCCACAAAACTCTATGAATTTTGGAAGAATTTTATCAACATACTTCTTTATCCCTCATAGATAATTCTTTTATATGAGATGTATGATTTTTTCATTCATCTCATTATTCAATTAATCTTCAGGCTCACAAGGAATTATTTCTTCAACCATTTGGATTTTCATATTTCTCATACCATCAAAATTCATTTCCTCATCCATATTATTTTTAAATATTAGTGCTTCCCTCATTTTAAAAGAAATAGAAATTTGCAAAAAATAATCAAGAGGTAAATCATCATTATCACATAAAAAATAATTTTTAAAATCATACCTATCGTGAATGTTTCTCATAAGTTTATTCACAATTGTAGATTCTTCCAAAACATCTCTGAATCCTCTGATATTGAATAAAATTTCATTTATGATGGTGAAATATTCATCAATTATATCATCATATCCCATTCTGATGTCTTCATACATACAAGACCACAATTGTTGCTTTCATTCCTTTTCATTTTTTTCACCTAAAAAACATTTCATCTTTTCGAAAGTATTTTTTAATATTTTGACACATATAACATTCTGATAATTATTTTATAATAAAGGAATGATTATAGAATTTCTACCCTTTCAATAATGAAAAATATTTCTCACAAGAAAATTTTCATAGGGACAAATTTTTTAATAGGTGAAAAAACAATATTTTTAGCATCAAAAACTTATAGGACAATAGATACGAGTTATGTAATCATCCTATCTTCTAACTATAATAACATTATCCATCAAAAATAAGAATTTATATACTATTGAAAATATTGATATTATCAATGATAAGGATTCAACAAGGGAACCTGAACACAATGATAGCACATTATGATCCAAGGATCGAATAACATCTAAGAAGGGGGTGTGGGTTTAATTAGTTGTTCATTGATTAAATGTTTCAAAACAATTAAAAAAATTACCACTAAATTTTTTTTAAGATAATTATTCATATCAATATTTATTAAATAATTATTCATTCAATGTTAGGATGGAAAAAGATACATTATTTACATGGTTCATCCTTAGTGTGAGAATATATATCCTTTCAATATTCACTCTTGTCAGTCTACAAAAATCCCCTAATATGAATAAGTGAATACAACATGGTCCAACTCCTGTTAGACACCTTAAATATCTAGATAAGAAATTTTATACTAACTACCATCATTTTCAAAAAATTTCAAAAAAATTAATGGAGTCAAAAAAGAATAAAACATTTATTAAATTGGTCCAAAATTGATTAGTCAGAATCATATCTCTAATTTAGCTAAATATTATTTTTTCAACCCAATGATGCTCAGTCTTATTTTCATGGAATTATGGAGATGATTTTCTTAGAATACCAGTTCCTGTTTTCTCTAAAATACTATTTATGATTTTCTTATAATTCTGGTTCAGATTTTATTATAATACTTCTTCTGCTTTTCTCTGAATATTGGTTCCAATTTTCTCTAAATTAATATTTAGATTTTCTCAAAATAATAGTTCTAATTTTCATAAAATACTGCTTTTTATTTTCTTAGAATAGTATTTCTGATATTCTATTAATAATGGTTTTTCATTGCTCATAATATTAGCTTTGAACTTCATAATATGATGTTTTGTCTGATTTCATTAACATGTTGGAGCTGTTTTTCAATGAACTGTCATAAAAATCAATCTTTGATAAAATTATTAATAAAATTCTTCTTCAATCATATTATAAATTTCACTTTGTTTTCTCTTTTACTCCATATTTTTCATGTATAAATTTTGTTTTGAAAATGAACTAATGATATGAGAAATTATTTATAGGAAACTCTGAAAAAAGATATACCAATTGTTGAAAACATTCTAACTTTCATAAATCTGAAACCTATGAAAAAATATCACAGGTAAAACATCCACAATGACTTCATCAAACCTATATAGATTTAAATGAAATATACACAATATTTTATTTCAATATTGACCTCCCAAACATCAATAATTTTTTTTAGTGAATATAATTTATTTATATGCTAGATCAGATTTTAGGAACATTGAAGTTGGATCTGATTTTATAAATATTCTGGATCTGATTTTTAGAACTTGTAGAATCCGAATTTTTTAAAATACTAGAACCCATTTTTAGAAGACACGAGATCTGATTTTCTAAACAATAATAAACATCCTATTTTTTTGAAGATGTTGGATCATATATTCAGGAAAATTATATTGGATCTGGTTTTATGAAGATTTTGGATCCCATTTTCAGAAAAATAATTCTAGATCTGATTTTTTTTAAGATTTTGGGTCCAGTTTTCCGGACAACAATACTGGATTTGATTTTTTGATGGTGATGGATTTGAGTTTTAGAATAATGGGGCTATATCCCATTTTCGAAATCTTTATTATTCTGATTTCTTCTAACCTCACTACAATTTATTCAAAATCATGTATAGATAATGTTTTCATGATTTTTAATAACTTAGTAATCACTAAAGAATCATCTAATTTAGTTTAGATAGTATGAAAACTCTCAAACTATTGACTTCACTTTCGTCAACATACCTCTTCAGCAACAAAATGACTCTGTCAACAAACAATTTTTGTATCATCAAATTCCTTATTTATAACTCAAAAACATCATTCATACTTAGATTTTAACATATAAAAACTCCCATAAACAAATAAATTCTACCTCTTATTCATTATAATCGAATGATATCAATCTAATACAAATAGATATGATTCCTGAATAAAAAAATCATTCTTCAAAAAAATTAGTTGTCAACAAAAAAATAATCTTTGTTAAACAAATTTATCAAGAATTTAATTCAAAATACCCATTTATATTTGTTGACTACCCTCAGTAACATCTTTCCATAATCTCATAATTTTTCAATACTCATATTTTGTAATCAACTCTTGTTTTGAACATTTATCAAAACATTTCATTTCTCAAAAGAACATGTCATAACACCACAATACTTAATAAATTAATGTTTTTGAAGGAATTCAATTCCTCAGTGGCAAGAAAATATTACATTGATGTCAAAATAAATCTCATCAATTTTTCTTTTTAACACATTCTTTTTATATCGCGTATTCTTTATTTTCTCACATTATTATTCCTCTCTCACTTTTCTCTTCCAAAATCATTTTTCATATTCTATATTTCATTTTATGATAACTAGAGATTCATATATATAATATAGTGATAAGTTAAATTTTTTTACAAAGTACAATGTTTTTACTTTCTATCCCATTTTTCATCAAAATCCAATGTATGGTGGGGAAACATCCTTATGAGGTTTAGGAAGACATAGGTTGAAGTTGAACGTGAAGTTTTAGCCACAATTAAACAATCCTTATATTTGACATTTCATTAGTAATGATATCAACAACATGATAATTGGTGGAAATGTATTCCAGATAATCATCTCAAGCAGTAAATAGCTATTTTTTATATTGAATCTTTATATCAATGTGTTTTGATCTTGAATGTTGTAAATTATTCATAGAATGTAAAATTGAACATTGATTATCAAAAAATGTCTTAAATTAGTTAAAAACATTTACATTCAAGTATTCCAGCTAAACATTCAACAACCACATTGGAGTATAATCCAATGTTTCTACAACATATTCAAATTTAGTTTTAATCATTGTTACATAACATTATTTCATTCTATTCCAACTCCCACTACATTCAACTATAAAAAAGGTTTCTTCTAAGGAATAATGTATATCATTACCTTATCCATACAAATCGTTATCAGTTTAACCAAGAAACATCATACTATAATTTATTATGTATAAAACCCCATGTGATAATGTTTTTTTAGATATCTTAGAATCCACTTTTCAACCAAAATTTGAAATTCTGTTCGATAACATTGATAGTAGGAACATAATGTCACTAAAAAAATTATATCAGGTCATGAAGCTGATACGTAAAGATAACATCTTATCATCATACAAAATTATATCTGATTCACAATTATTATATATTTATCGTAAATCATATTTTTTGCTCACAGAAATAGGATTTGATACTTCTTTAGACTCATCCATCCATTGTATACGTCTCTTGTGATATGAAAATATATTTTTCTATTTATTGAAAGTGAAATTAATGGATGAAAGATAATTCTACCAACATTGATATTTAAATATTCTTCTATAATTTATCAGAAAACTCTTCACAAACACTTTCTTTAACCATATTATAAAATATATTATTAGCATAAATAAATAAAATTAATGTTAAATTGTAAAAATATTTCACATACACGTTTCTATAAACATTTCATTTTGAAATGTTCATCATTATTAAACAATTTTAATGCTTCTTATATCATGATATTGGATCTTGTTTCATTGTATAAAAATATTTTATCAATTTTCAATCATTGTTTTCATCCTCATCACGTTGAAACCCATAACAAGCTCATTGTAAACAACCACCTTAATCTCTCCATTTATTAATGATGATGTTATATCTATCTGATATACATTAAAATTATGATGAGAAACTTGTGCAAGAAACATTCAAATAATTTCTAGCCATGCAATGAGAGAAAAGGATTCATCAAAATTTACACCATCCACCTATACATATCCTTTAAGAATATGTCTTACTTTGTTTTTTTGGAAATTTCTCCATTCTCATTCAATTCATTTTGGTAAAACCAATTGGTTACAATAACATTATTATTTAATTCCATGAACAAAATACAATGTTTCATTCATCTCAATCAGATCCAAATATTATTTCATAGAATCCACCATTAGTTATGTTGATTATCCTTTGAAACAGATTCTTGTTCAAATTTATAGATATGTGAAGTCTAATTTTCTAATATCAACATCCTTCTGGTATGTACTTGTGTATTTTTATTCACAATAATGTTTTTGGATTCCATATTTTTTTGTCAGGAAAGAAATTTAAATGTTTATTTCCAAGATGGAAGTTACTCATTACATGATTCTTCTGAATCATTATATGAATTTTTTGAGTTACATTCTATATTGTTGGAAATATCTAATGAATTCTCATTAGAAGTCTCGATAATCATTAATGAGGATCATTCATTTTTAATTACCTTCACACTATACGAGTACAAAATCATTTTTGAACATCTGTTCCATCATTTTTATCTTCTCCCATTTTGTGACAAACCCATGAATGTTCCTTCCTCAGATTGCTCATCCAACACTCTCAAATACAAATTTTTTAATTTTGAGAAATCTTGGAATTAAAAAACACATTTTTATGTATTCCAAAGAATGTTTTTTATTATAAAAAATTTTATAAGAAGTCAATTTTTTATTTTCTCAACGAGCATATATTTTGAAAAACTATACATTACTAACTACTTATTTCCCAAATAACATTGACCGTTTGTATTCTTCAAACATTCTTCGTCCCTTTTGAAATAATATTTTATTCATTATATCTGCTAATCAATTTTGTTTTGGAGTATAATGGGAACTATAATGATGCTTGATAAAATTATTTTATTGATAAGTTTCACAATTACTGATATCTCATCATCCCTCACAGATCAAAATGAATAATCTCTATTGGATTGGTAGATTGAATTTCTATTATATAATGAATTTTTTTAGTCATATTTTCTTTCTGGAATATATTAAAAAACACTATACATCTTTTCAAATATAGAAAATTATTGAATACATACCCTATAGAATTTTTATTCATGTTTTTCATCCCAAGTTTGCCATCTCATAGGTGCAATAAATTTTTTTCATCCTCATCACTCAAGTAATATGAGTTTTTGAATTGTCCCATTTAGAAAAGATTTACAACGGTTCATTTTCTATTTGTAAAAACATTTCCACGTTTCATACTTTTTATTATAAATGATTCCATTATAATGAGTATATCTTTTTCATCATCATAATTTTTATTTAAACTATGGATGTTATGTATTAGATCATCGACATGTAAAACATATTTAGATTTTAATTTCTCACTTCCAATATCTACCATTCTGAAACCCCATTTTTTAAAGAACCATCATATCCAAAGGTAACATCTCCCACATCCAGACATTCATCATGTTTTATGAATTTTTTATCACCTTCCAAAAGTGAATAACAACAAAATTCATGTATCCATGAGTTGTTCTTTTTTACATTATTTCAAGGGTTTCTCATATGAAAATATTTTCCCAAACTTTATTCTTTTCACTATCATTTTCATTATTATTATAAAAAAATAATTCCAAATGTTGGGTAATAAATATTTTGGTATTATGACACTACTTATCACATTTTCAACAAAATTCTTCTAGTATTTCAAATTTATTCTTTATTAGAATGTATCTAACATCTTGAGAATTCACTATTCCATCTTATAGTGAGTTATATGAGTTTCTTATTATTTTTTCACTATTTCTTCCACATTTCTCGAACCTTTATCTGGGTAGAGGTATGTTGTCCTAATAATTATATTCCCTATGACTAGTGATTGCACAACACCAAAAATATAATTAAAATATTTATTTTCCATTCATGAATGATCATTTTTTATATAAACATTGTGGAGGTTGTCACCTTCTTTCATCTCTAACATACTTTGTATGTGGACCATGTTTTATTTTGATAGATTTTTGTACATTTTAGATTTTGTTGGCTCCTAATATCATTTCTATACCCAATAATTCCCAATACTTTTTTCCGAACCTAAAATGTTAATTGAACTGGATAATACATAATTTTTGGTGATTGAAAATTTCACCAAATTCACAATTGGATCCTTCTCAGAAAAATTAGATGAATATGATTTTACTTTTGAATAATTGTTGATGTTTTCATTCATATCCATAAAGTAACATTTATACTCAATAAAGATGGATTAAAACTTATAAACATCTTCTTCCATTTAATTAATCTTCTTGCTAAGATCATCAATAATCATTCCATGTTCATCATATATATGATTGTGACTTAAAATCATTTAAATGTACCAATCATCCAACATAATGAAATATTTTCTCACATCAAAAACATCTTCAATAAGCTTATTCATTAATATAATTTCTTTCTTGAGAGTTTTATTTGTCAAATGAATTGAAAAAAATTTCTTTGTGACTAAAAAAATATAATATTCATTAACACCATCATCAATACATGAAGAATCATTATAATTTTTAAATTTTCGAATAAAGGTTCTGAATTTTTTTGAACATTTATTTTCTAAAGAATTGTTTTTAGTTTTTTATAATTCAATATTCTTTATCAACATAATTATTATGTTTCTAGTAAACATTATCTTGTATTTACCAAATGAACATCATTTATTATCATTTTTATTACACTTCTTCTATTGTGATTTTTTATTAGAATCATCACAATGTTATCCAACTTTCCTGTTAGGGATATTCATAGAATTGTGTATGATTCTACCACACTCAAATCATTTGAGATTATTTTTACCTACATACTATACTCTTCCTCTTTAACAGTTCCGAGATATAAGATACATGATGTTTTCATTAAGCTCATCATTCTATTTATCTTGGGACTCACTGGGATTTACCTCATCATCATATTATATTTCCATCATTCTATAAGATTAAAAAGACATTTCATCTTCCATATTATATTTAAACATTGAGGATTTATTCATTTCATATGAAAAAATAATTTTATGATATTTATCATGAAATAATTTATCATTATCTTCTAATGAAGTAATTTTAGAATCAAACCTTTCGGGAAAGGTTCTCACAAGTTTCATCATTATTGAATATTATTCCAAAACATCTCTTAATACCATGATATTTCAAAAAATTATATGTACTCTGGTGAATTATTTATTAAATTTATTCGTATACCATTATTATGTGATGTCACTTACGATGCTATATATTTAGAATATCTTCATTAATTTTTTATCCATTAAACAACTGTTTTAATCTAGCCCCAAATAATTTTTGATGTTTTGAGACACATTATTTTCTGATAAATTTTTTTATAAGGATGTGATAATAAAATTTCTAGCCATTATATATAATCCTATATTATACTTAAAAAAACCTCATAGGAGAATATTTTTTAAAAGGTGAAAACCAAAAGTAGCAGCATCGACAATATATAAGAAAGGAGATCGAAGATAAGGAATAATCTAAACTTTCCTCCATAACAATTTTATCCAAATAATGTAGGATGTCATATAGTATTGATATTATTGATATTATTTTTTATTGTGATTCAAAAAGGGATCATAAATTTTTTGTTACAAATTGATGTTCCATGGATCAAATAGCAATTTAGAATGTGGTCTAATCAGTTGTTATCTTTTTATAATTTTCATTATTTTTAGAAACATAACCCCCGTATCCTAATACAATTTATATCCTTATAAAAAATTATTAAATACTAATGCATGATATGTTATTGAGGAAATTTTTTTTATGATATTTACAATGTTCATTCTCATTGTGAGAACCAACATCTTCTCCATTGACACTCTCGTGGGCCTATGGAAATCCACTGTTATGAATAAGTGGAAAAAACTACTTCCAAAACGCATTTGACACATTATATATCTTGATAAGTAATATTATAATGAATCAAATTTTTTTAAAATGATTTATTATAATACAATTTATCAAATAAAAATAATAAAATCATATTTTAAACTCATCTATAATTTTTCATTCTTAATAGTTACCCCGATTTAGCTAATTCTAATTTTATCAACCCAATAATGCTCGATCCTATTTTTACAAAATGTTGGATGTGATATTTGTATAATAAAGAATATAATTTTTTTTAATAATGAATTGTTTTTTCTCAGAATAATAGTTTTTATTTTGTTAGAATAATAGTTCTGATTATCTCAGAATAAAGTTTCTGATATGCTCAAAATATTGTTTCTTTTTTTCTCAAAATACAGGTTCTGATATTCTCATAATACCGATACTTATTATCTCAAAATAATTTTTCTGAAATTCTTATAATAATGTTTCTAATTTTCTATATATATTTTTTATGATTTTATCAGAATATTGGATTTAATTTTCACAAAATACTGGTTAATGTTTTCTCAAGGCAATATTAGATCCTATTTTTAGAATATACTATATATGTTTTTCTCAGAACTATCTTCAAAAATCAATCTATAATAGAATAATCAATACATTTCCTCTTCTAATATATGGTAAGATTCATTTTTTATTTCTCAAGTGCTTCTACATGCGTTCATATTTATAAAGTTGAAAATGAAAAAATGAACTGAGAATGTATCTATAAGGCCCTAGCCTTAAACCTTACTTAATCTTGAGTTAATACAAGATTACACATTGACGATATTTTCAGGTTTATAGTTTTAGAGTATTAGATCATGAAACTTGCATTACATTCCACATTTAAACAAAGTGGTTACATGAATGAAAATATTCATTCTTCCCATCAACGGAAACATATTTAAAATAAAACATGGATTCTTTCTTGACACATCCTTGACACTATCATCAAATCATGTACCTTTCCCTTGATCTATGAAAAACATTTCAAAAACAAGGTATGAGCATAAAAAGATTAGTAAGGGTTATAAAAATATAGAAAGGAAACATGAGTTCATATACACATAAGAATAAAATCATACTTTACCCATAAAACATAGGCACTATAACATACCTCATCAAATCATGAATAAATCATAGAAATCATAATACATAAAAGGTAACTTGAGGCTTTCAAAACATTCTTACGTAGGGAGTAACCCTCTTTGTTACGTTTGGAATACCCACCACAGTATATTCCCTAAATCTCTTCGGAGAAACCATAACGTTTCACTCCTTCACGTTACGCAATGCATTGGAGAGATATATCGGGCTCACCCGCCCTTAGTTTATCACGGATACACCCTTATTCATAAAAATTCCCATGATCCATAACTTAATCGTACCACATAATACATGCATAAAGGAAACATAACATTTCCACATTTTAATCACAAGATATCAATAAAACACCTTGATATTAAAAAACATTATGAAAACCATTTTAAATACCAATATAAAATAAAATTAAAACATGGTATTTATTTTTCGTTTTAAGATAAGGTATGACTTGTAGAGGATGCAGAAACTCAAATAATGGTCATGGCGGCGGAGAAGTCGTTGTTGCCGCATACGTATGACAAAAACATTCCCTTTTGTCATTTTGTAAAACGCTTCGTAAAAAGATTCCTTTTGGATAAATGTAAAATTCAAAGGGGTTTATACGCCGTATAAAATAAGGTTGTGTATAAAACAAAATATGCCACAATGAATGGAGATTGAGACAAAGTCCCTTACAATGACGGTATCCTTGGTTTAAGGATAAATCAATTACATAATTATGTGTGACAAACGAATACACCAAATATAAGTGGATATTAAGTGTAAAATAATCAAAGGTCATTCACACATATTCAAAGGATGACATATTCAATAACTAAATATTGAACCCAAAGAAATCGAAATTGGGTTAAGAAGTTCCCTTGACATCCAAACAACGTCACATCAAAATGAGTTGATGAGAGATAAAAAAAGGGAATTTCATCACTTGGAAATAAAATTTACATCAATACGGATATATGAGAACATATCCCAACATAAAAATATGTAAATTAAAAGACCCAACAAAAGAAGTATTTTAAAAAGAGGAGGGTGAAAGGTTCCCTTACTGACATGAGTATCCTTAGAAACATACACCTCGTGAAAGAAGGACAATACAACATTGATGTAAATACTCATAAAAGAAAGTATATTAAACAATGAGTAAAATAATGGGAAGTACATACACCACTCAATTGAAATTATGGAAAATGTAGCATAAATCTCTCGGGAATAAAAGTGAGATGAAAAATCCCTTATGAAAACTCGGCAGCCTAACGGCGCCACTTAAAACCTCCAAAAATGGATTAATGAGATAAAATAGGGTCTCTTATCATATTAAAAAAAGTTTATATAAATAGGAATATAAAAGAACATCCCCCAACATAACAAAGAAGAGATTAAAAGAAGTTACATAAAAGAGAGTACGTAAAAAGAAAGAGAGAGGATAGATCTCTTACGAAACTTCGGCAGCCTAACGGCGCCACTCAAAACTTCCAAAATGGATTGATGAGAGAGAATAGGGTCTCTCATCATATTAACATTAAAATTAAAGTAAGATTAATATAAAATAACAACCCAATAACAAGAAATATGATCGTTAAAAGGAATGACATAAAATAGTGTACTTAAAAAGAAAGAGAGTAGTAGGATCCCTTACCTCAAGTCCAACTTGTCTTGTTCGTTTCTTTATATTCCTGAATAATAAGCTTGAGTTAATTTCAACTTTATTTAGAACCTTTTTCAAGTTCATTATTCCTTTTAAATCACTTATTTCCATGTTATAAACATTATGTAATCATTTAGGTTAATAATGTTTGTTTTGTCGATATTTGGTTCTTTAGTCGAAAGTGGACTTCTTACAGTTACATGTTGTTCATGTATTCAAATTTTCATTATATCCGGAATTATATTCATGATTTGGATATTATATATATCATATATATCCAGAATATACATGTATTTATATTATTACATAATCATTTAGAGATAAGAAATGAAATGCACCGTTCATGGAGACGATAAGCCGTACGTACGCATGAACGCTACTTTCATTTCTATGTCATATTAATGAAATTAAAACCAAATGAGTGGTATGTATATTTTAATTCCAGAATAAAATTTATCATTTATATGTAACATACATCATATATAATAACTTTAAATCCGGTTTTTATACATCCCACATATGGCATTAACGAATCAAATCACTTTGAGGGGGCGGTAGTCCGCACTTCCTAAAATGAAATTATCGGGTTTATCCACAATGGAAACCATAAAGGTATGCCAAAAAAGAAAAATACAGAAACAGAAACATATTATATATCATATATAAATATAGTGACATCTTAATGGACACCTTTTAATGTGTTATATGAGTGTTGAACAATCATTGTTTTGTGAGGCAGAAATTTGCCATCCACAGAAACATTATGTTCTTTAACCATTTGATGTAGGTGTGTGTAATCGTAGCTCGAATGATTCTTATAACATAATCCTAGTATATTGAAGATACTTTAGTTGTTGGAAAATAAATTAATAAAAAGAGTTTAGGGGGTTGTAGAAGCAAAATAAAACAAATGAACACAAGTGAAGACATTACCTTAAAATCGGGTAACTCCCTTTGGTTTGAGCTCAATGGCTTCCTTGGGAAGACTTATGACCAATGTGAGGCTTCAAGGAGTTAAAGAGGTATTTTTAGAGAAAAAATGGGTAGGGGATGGCCGAGCCAAAGTCTTTGGAAGTGTGGGTAAGGAGGTTGAGGTGGGGGCCTTTTATAAGAGGAGAGGAGGGGAACTCTTGGAAAGGTATAAAATGTAACTTTATTTTCAAATGAGTTTTGGTTTTAATGTTCCCACATTGATGTTTTTATAGGATAAGGTGATAAGGGTTCGAAATCCACCCATCCAATAGGTTTTTGACATGTGTAGGTCTTATATTTTACATTATCTTTCCATTTTATTTAAATCGTTAAATAATGAGGTCATCACTGCGTCATCTTGAGGTCATAAATAATTTAATTTATTTAATGTCTAAAAATTATAAACACCTACTATGATGTAGGAATTTATTTTTATCTTTCCAATGAATATTTATAGTGCAAAATATAATTTATATAGACAAAATTAATAAATTTTTACTTAGGTGATACATTCTTTGTTACATTTAACATTCTTTAAAAATAAAAAGATAAAAGTCACATTCTCACAAAAGTGATTCCATGGGGCACCCAAGTTTGGCACAAGTCATCCCTGGGTCGGTCATGAGACAAAAAGAAGCCTTAGGACACATTTTGTGGTCATTTTTTATTATTATGATATTATCTTATTTTCTTTAACTACCCGATTACTCATTAATCAAGATAATTAAAGATAATTACCATCATTACTATTCATAATGTCCAAAAACAAAAGAGTCTTAATTACATAATTTGGACCTTCTGATTCCAAATATTTAATAAATTTTACCAAATTGCAAACACATAAATTGCAATAATTAATTTAAAAAAACTTCCTGTTGTCAAAACAAATAGCGGGTTTTTTGAAACAATATTTATGAAAAGTTTGGTACTTGTTTATGCCTAATTCGAAAGTGAAATTAATCCCAATGACCATCATTGAATTACATGGTAAAAATATATTCTAATTAAACTTTAAAACAAATTAAATAGGTAATATAACCATATAATTAAATTATATGAAAAAGCAGTTTTGATGTAAAATGCAGTATTTTTCACTATTCATTGAAAACTGAACATTGTCAGAAAAATACCAAAAAATAACCAAAGGTAAATTTCAATGTCCCAATCATAAATAATATGTTTATTTTGAAAAATAGTGCTTATAAAATTGTCAAAAAGTGGATTTAAAAGGGGTTCGCCATCAAAAGGCGGTTAATCGACCTTTTAAAGAATATTAGAATGTTTACGCTTAAAAACTGGATTCATTTGCATTTTTAATCCTCTAACATTTATTGTAAAGGGTAGAAATATTTGACAAACAAATATAATCATTTTGTAGTTAGTTCTGTTCATTCCCTTCCATTACAACAGCTAGGCGTTGACTACCATTTAAAATAATATTATTTTATTATTAGAGTGAAACGTAAGATTCCCAAGAAATTCGTTTTTGCGTATTGGGTATGCCATCGATCATAGCATCCCATTTAAAGTAATATTATTATTTTATTCACAAATATGGATAAATATGAAGATGTCATATTCTTTATTTACCTGGGGTGTTACATCCTTCCCCCCTTTTGGGAATTGCGTCCTCGCAATTTTAAAATTGGGCTTGGAAACATCCTTGAAAGTCCCACATCGGAACAAGAGTCTGTAAAACAATCACTTTAAAATAAAGAAAGATAAGTACAATGGTCACCCGAGTTAACCCATACTAGGATTCCAAGTATAAAAATGCGGACATGGAGGAAAAAAACAAACGGTCATCTTCTGATGGAGAGTGATAGAAAACATGTTTAGGAGAAAGTTAACCACAAAAAAATGACAAACTTGTGATGGGTTAAACGGTATTCGATTCCCCAGTAGGAAAAGTTAATAGACAACATTTTTGTTTTAAGTTACTTTTTATTGAGGAATTTATTCATAAGGAAACATATTCACTTATCATGTTGACTTTAAACTTTTATTAGATTCCTTACACAAACTCATAATTTCTCCAAAAGAAGAGTATTTAGGAAGACTTGTTCACATTAAGAGTACTATAATCATCTTCTATAGAATCAACTAATCCAAAAAATAGAACTATATACTTCCCATGTCTTTAGACTTTATCCAAACCAAAACCAAAAAGGTTAGTACAAGATCAGATAATCCAGAAAAGGATACCTCTTTATAAAAAGAAAATCTATTCTTAATCTCCAAATTTTTTCCAACAAATCCCAAAGTTCAATGAGGACCATTCTATAATCAATTTTTCAATAAAATTCTTCAAAGTAAACCAAACTACGATTGAAACCCAAGTATTTGAAGGATTTAGTCACATAGTCTTCCAAGTAAAATCGTAATATTTATCTCCAAACAACATCAGTTGCTCTTAATGTCTCGTATTGAAAAGTAATTAACCTAATCACATATCCTACATGATAGGTTATTAAATATCCATAGATAACCCAAAATCAACTTACTCTTAATTCATAAAATTTTCTAAATAAAAAGAATCAGTCAATCTAACCAGGGACTTCACGTAGTCCAGTGGTAAGTGATAAATACCAGTTGCACTTTGGTTGTGGGTTCGATTCCCGGAGCATTGTCCGACGTGACGGGTTGTCACACGGTTTGCGTGTTGTCCATTTTCAAAAACAATATAATTCTCAAATCATTCCCCAAAAAGAGATAAAATCATCAAAAATTATCATAACATATTTTAACGTCACGTTTATCTCATGCCTTTCATTTTCCAACATATCATATAATAACCCATAATTACCTCAAATGTAAGGATCATATAAACCCAAATGGTTCTTTATAACTATGTCCACAAAAGAACAGATAACTATTCCTTGAATAAAATTTTCATATATTATACATCATGGGTACACATACTATAAAAAGTCTTCTAATGTAACCCCATCACCATAAGAGACTTAATACTCTTAAGAATTTCACCATAACTCTTGAAGCCCTTATATGTTGACATCTTACTCATTCAACATTCTTCATGACCCATTAACCATTCCTCTCCAACTTATTCTGAAATACTTCTTTCCTAGAAACAAAATCATGAATCATATCCTAAGATTCCAAAATAGGAAAACAATAGATATGAAATAATCCATACCTTTGATTGGTTATTTTTAGTTTCTTCATCCTCAATCGGAATGGCATTAGGTATTGGTAAACAAACATTTGTACGATCTTGGTGATCCCATTAACGAAACATATTCATAGGACATGTGTTTGCATAATGACCATGCACACCACATTTAAAACATTCAATTGATCCCTCATAAAGAACTTCTTTCCCTTTCCTCGAGTCAACTGGATGCTTCCTTTTTCCATGGCAGGTTCTTGCTTTATGACCTTCATTTCCACATCTATAGAATATTTTTGTCCCTTTGAAACATTTTCCTAGGTGTTTATTTCCACATTTTTGACACATAGGTTTTTGAACACACTTACCTTTATGATTATTAACTATAGTTCCGTAGGGATTTGTTTCTCACATATATGATGCCTTAGAGAAATCACCAAGGTTTAGGTGGTCAATAATGACTCCAGATAGTTGGTTGAGGATAATCACAAGAGTTCTCATTGCAGCTCCCATATCATTCAGTTGCTTGCTCAAAAAACTATCACAGTTTCCTTCACATCCACTGTTACTTTGGTGCATTCTAGATCCATCCATTTACTAAAACCAAAAAGGTCAGTGTGAGTATATCAACAAAACCATCATGTACTATTGAGGAAGATAAACACTAAGATATACTTACTCATTCACTTTATCTAAAACTTGGACTCTTTCTGAAATCTTAACCATTATGGTAATGTCACTTATGCTTAAAAAATACCCTAACCTCTAAAGTTATCTAAACCGACCTTTGATACCGACTATAAGGCCCCAGCCTTAATCCTTACTTAATCTTGAGTTAATACAAGATTACACATTGATGATCTTTTCAGGTTTAGAGTTCTAGAGAATTAGATCATGAAACATGCATTACATTCCACACTTAAACAAAGTGGTTACATAAAAGACAGTATTCATTCTTTCCATCAACGGAAACATATTTAAAATAAAACATGGATTCTTTCATGACACATCCTTGACACTATCATCACATCATGTACCTTTCCCTTGACCTGTGAAAAACATTTCAAAAACTTGGGATGAGCATAAAAAGCTCAGTAAGGTTTATAAAAATATGGAAAGGAAACATGAGTTCATATACACATAAGAATAAAATCATACTTTACCCATAAAACATAGGTACTTTAACTTACCTCATAAAATCATGAATAAATCATAGAAATAATAAGACATAAAATGTAACTTGAGGCATTCATAACATTCTTACGTAGGGAGTGACCCTCTTGGTTACGTTTGGAATACCCACCACAGTATATTCCCTAAATCTCTTCGGAGAAACCTTAACGTTTCACTCCTTTGCGTTACCCAATTCATTGGAGAGTTATATCGGGCTCACCCGCCCTTAGTTTATCACGGAACAACCCGTCTTCATAACAATTCCCAAGAACCATAACATAATCGTACCACATAATACATGCATAAAAGATAATAACATTTCCACATTTCATTCACAAGATATCAATAAAACACCTTGATATTAAAAAACATTAGGAAAACCATTTTCAATACCCAAATAAAAGAAAATTAGAACATGGTATTTATTTTTCTTTTAAAAATAAGTTATGGCTTGTAGAGGAAGCCGAAACTCAAATAATGGTCACAGTGGCGGAGAAGTTGTTGTCACTGCATACGTATGACAAAAACATTCCCTTTTGTTGTTTTGTAAAACGCTTTGTATAAAAAGATTCATTTTGGATAAACGTAAAAGTCAAAGGGGTTTATACACCGTATAAAAGAAGGTTGTGTATAAAACAAAATATGCCTCAATGAATGGAGATTGAGATGAAGTCCCTTACAAAGACGGTATCCTTGGTTTAAGGATAAATCAATTACATAATTATGTGTGAAAAACGAATAAACCAAATATAAGTGTATATTAAGTGTAAAATAAATCAAAGTTCATTCACACATATTCAAAGGATGACATATTCAATAACTACATATTGAAACTAAAGAAATCGAAATTGGGTTAAGAAGTTCCCTTGACAGCCTAACGACGTCACATCAAAATGAGTTGATGAGAGATAAAAAAAAAGGGTATCTCATCACTTGGAAATTAAATTTAAAGCGATAAGGATATATTAGAACATATCCAAACATAAAAATATGTAAATTAAATTACCCAACAAAATAAGTCTTTTAAAAATAGGAGGGTGAAAGGTTCCCTTACCGACATGGGTATCATTCGAAACATACACCTCGTGAAAGAAGGAAAATAAAACATTGATGAAAATACTCATAAAAGAAAGTATATTACACAATGAGTAAAATAATGGGAAGTACATTCACCACTGAAAGGAAATTGTGTAAAATGTAGCATAAATCTCATGGGAATAAATGTGAGATGAAAAATCCCTTACGAAAACACGGCAGCCTAACGGCGCCACTTAAAACTTCCAAAAATGGATTGATGAGATAAAATATGGTCTCTCATCATATTAACATAATGTTTACAAAAAGAGGAATATAAAAGAACATCCCCCAACATAGCAAATAATATCTTAAAATAAGTGACATAAAAGAGATTACATAAAAAGAAAGAGAGAGGATAGATCTCTTACGAAAATTCGGCAGCCTAACGACGCCACTCAAAACATCCAAAATGGATTGATGAGAGAGAATAGGGTCTCTCATCATATGAAAATATAAATTACAGTAAGTGTAATATAAAAGAACATCCAATAACAAGAAATATGATCTTTAAATGGAATGACATAAAAGAGTGTAATTAAAAAGAAATAGAGGAGTAGGATCTCATACCTCAAGTCCAACTTGTCTTGTTCATTTCTTTATATTCCTGAATAATAATCTTGAGTTACTTTCCACTTTATTAAGATACTTTTTCTAGTTCATTATTCGTTTTATATCACTTAATTTTATGTTATAAACATTATGTAATCATTTATGTTAATAATGTTTGTTTTGTCGATATTTGGTTCTTAAGTCGAAAGTGGACTTCTTACAATTACATGTTGTTCATGTGTTCAAATGTTCATTATATCCTGAATTTTATTCATGATTTGGATATCATATATATCTAGAATATACATGTATTTATAATATTACTTAATCATTTAGAGGTATGAAATGAAATACACCGTTCATGGAGACGGTAAGCCGTACGTACGCATGAACGCTACTTTCATTTCTATGTCATATTAATGAAATTTAAACCAAATTAGAGGTATGTATATTTTAATTACAGAATTATATTCATCATTTATATGTAAAATAAATCATATATAATAACTTTAAATCCATCCTTTATACATCCCACATATGGCATTAACGAATCAAATCACTTTGAGGGGGCGGTAGTCCGCACTTCCTAAAATGAAATTATCATGTTTACCCACAATGGAAACCATAAAGGTATGCCAAAAAAAATACAGAAACATAAAAATATTATATATCATATATAAATATAGTGACATCTTAATTGACACCTTTTAAGGTGTTATATGAGTGTTGAACAATCATCGTTTCGTGAGGCAGAAATTCTCCATCCACAGAAACAGTATGTTCTTTAACCATTTGATGTAGGTGTGTGTAAGTGTACCTAGAATGATTCTAATAACAACATACAAGTATATTTAAGATACATTATTTATTACAAAATAAATTAATAAAAAGAGTTTAGGGGGTTGGAGAAGCAAATTAAAACAAAAGAACACAAGTGAATACATTACCTTAAAATCGGGTAACTCCCTTTGGTTTGAGCTCAAAGGATTCCTTGGGAAGACTTCTGTCCAATGTGAGGCTTCAAGGTGTAATAGAGGGATTTGGAGAGATAACATGTGCTGGGGATGGCCAAGCCAAAGGCTTTGGAAGTGTGGGTAAGGAGGAAGAGGTGGGGCCCTTTTATAAGAGGAGAGGAGGGGCACTCTTGGAAAGGTATAAAATGTAACATTATTTTCAAATGAGTTTCGAAGTGTAATGGTCCCACATTGATTTGATTCGAGGATAAGGTGATAAGGGTTCGAAATCCACCCATCCAATAGGTTTTGGAAATGTGTAGGTCTTATATTTTACATTGTCTTTCCATTTTATTTAAATCGTTAAATAATGAGGTCATTACTGCATCATCATGATGTCATAAATAATGTAATATATTTAATGTCTAAAAATTATAAAAAAACAACTATGATGTAGGAAATCTTTTTATCTATACAATGAATATTTATAGTCCAAAAGATCATTTATTTAGACAAAATTAATAATATTTTACATAGGTGATACATTCTTTGTTACATTTAACATTCTTTAAAAATAAAAAGATAAAAGTCACTTTCTCACAAAAGTGATTCCATGGGCCCCCCAAGTGTGGAACAAGGCATCCCATGGTCGGCCATGAGACAACCGGTAGCCTTAGGACACATTTTGTGGTCATTTTTTATTATTATGATATTATCTTATTTTCTTTAACTACCCGATTACTCATTAATCAAGATAATTAAAGATAATTACTGTCATTACTATTCATAATGTCCAAAAACAAAAGAGTCTTAATTACATAATTTGGAACTTCTGATTCCAAATATTTAATTAATTTTTCCAAATTCCAAACACATAAATTGCAATAATTAATTTAAAAAAACTTCCCGTTGTCAAAACAAATAGCGGGTTTTTTTGAAACAATATTTATGAAAAGTTTGGTACTTGTTTATGCCTAAATCCAAAGTGAAATTAATCCCAATGACCATAATTAAATTACATGGTAAAAATATATTCTAATTACACTTTAAAACAAATTAAAAAGATAATATAACCATATAATTAAATTATATGAAAAAGCATTTTTGATGTAAAATGCAGTATTTTTCACTATTCATTGAAAAATGACCATTGTCAGAAAAATACCAAAAATTAACCCAAGGTAAATTTCAATGTACCAATCATAAATAATATTTTTATTTTGAAAAATAGAGCTTATAAAATTTTCAAAAAGTGGATTTAATAGGGGTTCGCCATCAAAAGGCGGTTAATCGACCTTTTAAAGAATATTTGAATGTTTACGCTTAAAAACTGGATTCATTTGCATTTTTAATCCTCTAACATTTATTGTAAAGAGTAAAAATATTATACAAACATATATAATCATTTTGTAGTTAGTTCTGTTCATTCCCACCATTAAAACGTCTAGGCGTTAACTACCATTTAAAATAATATTATTATATTATTAGAGTGCAACGAAAGATTTCCAAGAAACTCGTTGTTGCGTATTGGGTACACCATCGATAATATCATCCCCTTTAAAGTAATATTAATATTTTATTCACAAATATGGATAAATATGAAGATGTCATATTATTTATTTACCTGGGGTGTTACAGTATCAATATGAAAATCGAAAAACAATGGAAAAAACTCCCAAAGAATTCCCACTTCCTTAAATATAAAAAATATTCAAATCTCTCTAATATAAAACATTAACATTGACTTAATCAAACCTCAAAATATTTCTCCATGATTTATAAAAAAATTTAATTTCATGTTTTAACTCCTCATCTTCTAGAATTTTTTATTAGTAAATTTGATATCAGAATATGTTGGATCTGATTTTTAGAACAATGATATTTGATACTATTTTCTGAATATGATATATCTGATTTTCAAAAAATTATGGATTTGATTTTTTGAATTTGATAGATCTAATTCTATAATGAAGCTGGATCTATTTTTAGAACTATAATGATGCACTCGCCTTTCTCAAGATGTTTTAACTAATTTTCAGAATAATAATTTTGGATCTGACAATCTGATGATTTTCGATATGTGTCTCAGAATAATAATGCTAGATTTGATTTTACAAAGATAGTGGATCAATATTTCTATGTTAAAAATTACAAATATAATTTTTTGAAGATTTTTTATCAGATTTTCATAATTATAATGATAGATCCAATTTTTAAAATATGTTGTATCAGAATATTATTATAATAATACTAGATCCAATTTTCTGATTTTTTTTTGTGATTCTAATTTCTTGAATCCTCTCCACCATTTCATAAAAATATTTTATCTTGATAGTTTTCATGATTTGTAAGAACATATTGATTAGAAAATCATCATTATATTTATTTTAGAAAAAATGAAAACTTTCTAACTCCGAGATTCACTTTCTTCAACAAACCTATTCAGCAAAAAAAGGTATATTTTAAACGACATCATTTATCTCAACAATATCTTTTATTATAACTCAATATATTCATTCATTCTCCTATTTTAGAAAATAATAACACCCAGAAACAAATAAATTCTTCCCCTGATTACATTGAATCAAATGATCTAAATGAGATATAGACTGATCTAATTTATGGATATAAATAACATTATTTAACAAAATGTTATTTTCATCAAATTAAAAGACTCTGTTAAATAAATTTGACACAAAGGTACATGAACCTTCATTTTTGGTTATAAATCATAATGGATGATTATATATTATATTTATGATTATTAAAATCACTTATATTATTCATGATGTATGACATAAAAACTAACGATACTTAATAGTTAATGCATAAATACTCATAAATACCCCAAAAATAATTAATCACAATTTTCATCTTTGTGAATAAAAATTGCAATCTCATATAGTGGGATTATTCTATTATAATTGTAAAAAAATTACTTCAAATATATTATATGGCATAAAAATGATAAAAATGGTATAAATGAATTGGTATTGAAATCGACATCATAAATACTGAATAAATCAATTTTGTTATAAACATCTGGTGGAAACAAATAGGCAACTACTATGTAATATTTTCATAATAAATTAAAATAAATAGAGTATATAAAATGGAAATTTATAAGAATAATATTATTTAATATATTTATAAGATATTTATGTTTGTTTTAATATATTTTTAATCACATTGGACTATGAATGAATAATTGTAATAGGTTTTTGTGACTCAAAACATTTCCTTGGACTATAATTACTAATTTTATTTATTTTATTTAAATATTGTTATATTATAACCTATTTTGATGTATTTTTTTTGCTTCCACGTTATTTTATAGTGAATATATTCTCAATAAAATCTTCCTTATGATAATTTTTTTTAAAACACATTTTCATTTTTGAGTAATTAGAATTAATTTTAATAGATTTCACTCTAAATCTATGTTTCATAATTCCTAAAATATATTTTTTTCCCTTAGTGGAAAATCAAATTGGTCATTACCTCTAATGAAATTTTTATTCGCATGTAATAATGTATAATAATGGATTTGTTATCCTTTAAATGATGTCTATATTTCATTATGTATATTTATTTACATGATGATATATTATTCTCTTACAAATTATATTTTTTAAATATGTTTTATTTATAATAATTTTATGTTTTTTTGTATATATTTTTATGTAATTTTTTTAATATAATTTCATTCAATATTTAAATGAAATATTTGATTGTGACTTCAAAATAACATCTTTTTAAGGTTATGTTTAGATAATATTTTCAAAAAAATATTTTTTTTATTTATATTACAATTTCATTGGAAATCGTGTAATATTTTATATATCACCATATATATATATATTCTATTTTTAAAAACTCATTTTGGGATATTATGTTTTTTTCATACAAATGATCTTGTTTTTATATATACAAGCATTTGGAAAGGATATGAAACATATCTTATTCACATGGTTTATTTTATAATAAGATTATTTATTTGATTTTATATGGATTTAATAGATATCTATGATGATGAGAGGGGTCTTATATCAACTTTGAATGATTTATTTATTAATTTATATCTCATGAGATAATGCAACATGAACATACAGAGATTATTCAATAAACTATATGGTGTATATAATTGGACTTTTTAGGAAACTAAAATTTTAATATACATTGTTTTTTTCACAACATTAAATAATGAACGTAATTATATTTGTTAAAAATTATTTCTTATCATTATGTTTGTTATAATTATTATAAAACATTGGTTTTTCCATCCTATTCTTAATATTTATTATATTCTATAATTTAGTGAGGTATCACTTTATTATGTTATGATAAAATATTTTGATTGATTTTTGTTACATTTCTCTAAGACATGTTTTAATGACCTTTCATTTGTATAATTTTTAATTTCCATGATCATTATTTCTCAATAATTTTTTTTACCTACAATTATTATCTCCTGATATTTTATCTAATATTTTCCCATTTTGGATGTTTTAACCCATGTTTTTTATCTAATTGTTATTACTGGGTTATTAGTTTAACGTACTATTAATTAAATATCACCCCTTTTTTGGTTCCCTTTCCTATTATATGAATATTATTATATAATATGATATGTTTAAAATAGGATTTATAGGGGAAAAATTACATAAAAATGTTCATATGTGTTGAAAAATAATATATTTTATATAACTAGCCTCCATGACCCTAAAAATTTAGGTCCATGGGTTGTGTTACTATTTCAAATATGTATTAAATAAAACATGAAATAATTGTATTATTAATATATGGTTATATCGGGTCTCCATATCTATAATCATAGATGGATATAGTTATATTCGGATATTAGTTTAATTATCTTTGGTATTATGAATAGAAAATCTAACTGATAATCATATGAATAATTATAAGTATGTGATAACAACCTAATGTTTTGTTAAAGTAGTGTTTGAGTGGTATTACTAGTAATTTTTTTCCTATATAGATACGATATTAAAATTTTGGGTTAGAAATTTAAGTATGTAAGGTAAATAACCCTAAAAAGTGTGGATAATGTATTAAAATTATTGGCACATAGTACACAACAAAGTGGAATAAATGCACACATAGAATGACACTATCGATGTATATTATTTGGTTAGACAAATTTTCATTAAAATACATAATTATGTTTTTGTTCTCGAATATAACTAATTAGGTTATAAAAATAAAAAAAATGACCATGGATAACCTAGATTGAAACCTACTGAATCATAAGTATGGCTATGCACAATATTTATATGATGATTATTCTAATCTTATAGGTTTCCCTCAACAAACAATATAACTTATTTACCAAAACAATCATTTATTTTGTCTAATATTTGGTACAATGAAGAACTATGATAATAATGAGTGTCATAGATAATGTAGTGATTTTCTAAATTAACTACCAAATTGGATGTGAGCAAGAGTAAAAACCTCATTAAATGATCACCCAAAAATCAAAAGATATGAATAATAATGTTAATATTATTGATATCAAAAATCCACTATGTAAGGAATATTTTTCTACCAATGTTTTCTTGATATAACATCCACCATCATCTAGTGGCTTCTCAAATACATTCTATGCTAACAAATGGATTAGTGGTATAGAAAATATATGTTTCCCTGTTCAAATTCTTGTTTAATGATATTGTGATTTTTTAAATGTAAGATTTAGTATGATATTTTGAAAAGTAGTAGAATCCAATTAATAATATAATTTAAATAGAGTAATTAAAATCATTAGTGTGGGAATAGTTCCCAAATATATTCATCATAAGGTACTCTCTTCAAACAATTCCAATGATGATGGAATAATAGTTCGTTGAGAAAATGAAAAAGGGAAATTAGTTTATTGGATCTTATAAAGTAAATTTTCCAAGATTCATGTTCTATTTATCTGGTTATATCTCTCAATATGAAATAATGAGTGACCGTTTATTCATAGCTTAAGACCATGTCTTTGAAGTGTGTTAGAAATAAGATACATTGGAAGAGGTGAATAAAGTGTTCAATTTTTATAAAATTTCAAATGGTATCAATGGACATATATTTCATTAGGGGAATGAAATTAAAAGATGATTATCATGGATGGTTCGATAATAAGACATAGAGGGGAAAGAAATTTCAACTACCTATGTGTTAAATATTAATAGGGAAGATCATGGGAAAGCCCTCAAGTGAGCTTATATTTTTTTTATATCTGTATGTTTTTCTATATTACAAAATCCTATACAGTTATTAATACTAAATTAATTAAAAAGATAAGGGAAAATAATTAAATATCCTATTTTTCACCTACCCATAAATGACTCAAGTTCAAGGAGTATGGGTACTATAAAATTCAATTCACTAACCCCATGTTTATTACAGATTATAGTGTCCATTATCCTTCTAAAATATAAATACATGGAAATGAATAATATATCGCTACTATAGTGGTGGAAAATAATAATTAAAAGGTTCAAGGTACACATATTATACATTACAGACAACAAATATTCTTTATTTGATTTTGGTTCTTTAGATCAATTTATCTCACACATGTTTTCTAACATTGTCAATTTACTATATCAAACAATTGGATAATCTACTATCTTGGAAAATGTCAAAGTCGAATTATGATATAATCTATGATATATAACTTTTCTACAATCAATATATATTGAAATGTACTTCTTCTATATCTACACCTTCTACCCTTAGTTTAATTGTATGTAAATTTAAGTATTTATTAGATTTATTGACAAAGGGAATATATAAATTTTTCAGGATAAGGATATCTCATTTCATATATGCATCAATATTTTTTCCTGTAATTATTAATGGAGGGTTATACGATCTATTGGGATGATTATTCTCTAATATGGGTCAAAATACCTAACTATGAGGGACTCTTAGATCAGATGGATAGAGATGAAGTTGAAATTATTGACATGAATATTGTTTATTAGTGTTATGATGTATTTAAAGATGAATTATTTGGTTTTTTCATTGAGTTTGAGGTTTATTTTCTAATCAATCTCATACCTGGGTCAATGCCAATCATTATAAATCCTTTTAGAATTTTTTGGGGTGAGCGAGAAGAATTAAAGAATCTACTTCAATGGATTCATGATAATTGATTTGTATGCCTAAGTACATCACCCTAAGGTGCACCAAGGAATTATGTTAAGATGATAGATTGATCCATATTCCTCATCATTTACCATCATTAACTAAAAAAGTATTTTTTTTAAAAAAATATTTTATAACCCATATTAAGGATATAATTGATAAATTTTGAGAATATCAGTATTTATCAATGATTTAACTCTGATCCATATATCTTCAACTTTGGGTTAAGGGAGACGATATACCAATGAAATATTTATAAACATTCTAAGGACACTATTAATTTATAGGGAATTTATTTGTGCATTAAAATGATGCTTTTATGTGTATGTAATTTTGGAATATATTATTTAGACATTAGTATGAAAAATTAATTATAGTATCTATTGATGACATTCAAATATAATATAAAAATAATAAATAATAAATATATTTTGATAATTGTTTAAATGACGATAAAAAATTACATTATATGTCTCGTTTTGAAATTGTCTGTTTTTTGATGAAAATGATATAAATCATAGGGTATGTTATTTCCACTGGCACTATATCTATGAACACATAAAATACTGATGAGATAAATAAATGGCCAAAAACATCCTTTGTACCAGAGATCTTGTGTGGTCTTGGATGAGGATGATACTAATGATTTTTTGGGGATGTTTTGATGATTATCAAATCCATTAGCCATGTATACAAAAAAGGGAGTGAACATAATTTGGAAAAAATAATAGGAGGAATGGCTTAAGGATATTAACAATATATTCCTCACTAAAATTATAAGTACACTAACCTATAGTTGAAGAGGTTTTGTGATATAAATTAATGAATTTTTAAAAAAAATTGGATGTGTTATTAGGTAGAATGAGAAGAAAATTTCTTATTCATCATGTTAATTAATGACTAATGAGTACAACAACCCAACACATGATCTACAACTGGTTGTAGTTGTATTTTCTTATAAAAGTTTCATAATCCACTCTATGGTGGGATGTGTGATATTTATACTATATATAAACGATTAAAGTATATATTAACAAAAAAATATCTAAATATGTGATAAAGGATATGGTTGGAGTTGATATAATAATATGAATTATCATAAAATTTTCACCAAAGGAATGTAAACAATGTTTATGATTACCTAGTTATAATAAATCATTTCATAATTTCCATAATATTGATTAGAATAAGACTAAATTCCAATGGATTTTGAATGGATGAATCCTAAAAACAAAGGGTAAGAAGATAAATCCTATCATTATTGAATAATTTATCAAACATCTATTCATGTGAGGATAATAAAATACTATAAATCTAATGTTCATCTATATAAAAAGGTAGTGACTAATCCAGATATCCACCTTGAAAAATATGGATTTATATGTTTTGAATCCCTAGTATGGGTCCAATTAAAACTATTACTAAGGACGTAAATTTTGGATGATTCTCATACCTCATTTTTCTCAATTCATTGAAGTAGAATGAATATGTATATATATGTTGTAATGGCCCAGACCTCTCCGGCCCATTCTATTGTAAAATAAGAGGGTCTTGAAGAGTTGTGGAGGGTAAAATGAACTTTTCCCACACTTTTCAGAATTTTGAAACTACACGCCGTGTAGTGTGAGTACACGGCGTGTACCCTCTCGCCGGGTATACCCTGTGTTGATGGTCGTGTCCTTATCGTGTGAAATAATTGTTTACACGGTGTGTACCCAAAACAAAATGCCATTTAGTCCCTCCCCGCGTACGCGTTACCCTCAAACCGTGTGTCGACCAGTCAACAGTTGTGTGTTGTGTGGGATCCATGTCCTTACCGTGTGAAATAAATGAGTACATGCCGTGTAGCCAATACTACACGCCTTGTAGTCCCTCCCCTCATACGTGTTACCCTCAAACCATGTGTTGACCAGTCAATGGCTGTATACCATGTTGAAGGCTGTGTTGGAAGCCGCGTGGTGGCCGCGTGAAATGGCCAAGTACACGCCGTGTACCATAAAGTACATGTCATGTACTTCTGTTTTTCAAGCCAATTAAAGGAGGGGTCCCCTCCTCCATTTCATCAAACCCCTCTCCTCCCCTTTCCTCTGAGAAGAGCTCTTCCAAGATACTCAAAGACTGCTTTTCCTTCCATAACTTCTTCGTTCGACGTCCGATTTACAATCTGTCATTGACCACAAGATCGTAACTATGAGGCGGAAATTCTGAGCTTGTATCTGCTATCCTTTCCTTACCAAATTCCACCGAAGGAGTTTTTTTTGGAATTCAACAAAAGTGACGGATGCCGATGGACGTCTTCTAAAGTTGATACGAGGGAGCGTTGTGATCAGAACCCGCTTGAGGTAGGGATCATACCTCCGTCTCTCTAAATTGTGCATCATGCGGGGTGGGTTTCATCTTGTTTACATGAAACATATTTGAACCGGTTTAATGAAGATAATAACTGGCTTATATAATGGGGATGGGAAGTTGTGAATGAAGTTACTTTATTTTATATCCTATGATATTATGTTGTGAACTTAATAGGCTTATGCCTACTGAAAATCACCGTAATTTGGTGCCTTTGCTGGTGCAATTAAATGATTCCCTATCTTTATAGAACGTTTTTGTGAATTGACCTTTATTGAATTTGGAATTTGTATAATCACATAAAGTTGGATAATTTAAAATTTGAAACCCTTTTGTGATCACATCGGTTGAATAAAATTTAATAATGAACATGTGGGTGTTGGCTTGGATATGTGGCATGTGATGGGGGTGTTATTGTGGGTTTTTGTGGATCGGGTGAGCAGAGGTGCTACAGTTGGCTTGGTTGTGTGTTGGTGTGAATGCTATATTGGTGATGGGAAGTGGGTTTGTGATAAATGTTATTAAAGGAGTGATAATGTACGGTGTGTTTGTGGTTATGGTGGTTGGCAGCGGGGCTGTAGGGTTGGGTTTGAATGTGAACGAACTATGGGTTGTAAAAAATAAATAAAAATTGGAAGAGTTAATAAATGGTGGAGAATTGTAATGGAACTGGAATTTTAATCAATGGGCTGGTTGGTTATTAAAAAGGGACTTGTTGTGCTACTTGTGTTTTCCTAATTTGATTTATGGATGGATGGGATATGCTTTATGAATGATAGATGTGGTTGGTTGTGGATAGTTTACCAATAGCTTAGGAACTAATAAACTAATTCTGTGGAAACATGAAAACTTAAATGGTGTTTCGGGATTGTTTGTTGTATGGATGATTCGTAGTAGCAGTGCCGAGGAATGTGCTCATTTCTCTAATTAGAAGCCATATGCTGGGCTGAGTGTTTGGTATATATATATGTGTGTGTGTGTGTATATATATATGTATGTATATATATTTGTGTTTTATCAAACCCCACCCATGTTGATCACTTAGTGCCGAACACTCCCATTTCATTGGAGAGGGAGTTTTTCCCCTTAGTTACAAGCTCCTTCTTGCTTCTTATTCCTTAGGATGTGATGGCTTGAGGCGACCTTACAACCAAGACTCATCGGGTAGGTTTCGATTGGGGTTGTTTATCCCAAGACTCTTCGGGAAGGATTTACTATTTTTTCCCAAGAACCTTCGGGATGAGGCCCAGGTGTGTGTGGGTGGGATACGTGGCTGTGAAGCCCAGGTGTGTGCGGGCGGGAAGTGTGTGGTAGCGTCAGGATGTTTTCCGTTAGGAAGAGAAGCTAGCTAGTGGGGGAAAATGGTGCTGGTTACCCAATACTCTTGATCTTATATACTACTACCTATTGTGATTATGTTTTGGTGAGTGTGGATGGTGAGGTTGGGTGGATAGAATTCCTTTCTAGGTTTATTCTGTGGTTCTCAGAGGACATTTGGTTGTCTCCCCACTTGTGCACGAGAGCTATAGGTTTCCCTACTGAGTATACTGGTATGCTCATCGTACATTTACTTTCAGGTTTCCAGGAGGACTACCAGGGCCGTGTGGGACCCTACTAGTTGAGACAGTCGGAGTTGATGCAGTTTTATGTACTTGTTTATTTTTGTATTGTACTTTTGAGCTTTCTTGTACTTGTACCTTGTTTCAGAACTATTTAAACATGCATGTGTGATTGGTTTGGGTTAATTTCTATAAACTTGTTCTTTTCCTTTTTGGTGGTTGAGTTGTCCTATTTCACAATCTTAAAATATAAAAGGGTAATGCTTCCCATATTTGTGAAAACTCGTACCATTGGTGCAAGTCGCCACCCCGGGGCCTAATGGAGGTAGGACTCGGGGGGTCATTATCTCCCTTTCACCATTGTCATCTCAGGAGGGGCACCATTGGTGGGAGGGGGTCGTGACATATGTAATGAAAAAAAATTAGGGGATAACATAGAGATAGAAATAATTGAATACACAATTGATTATTTGTATGATAATAATTTAAAGCTCGTAAAAAATGAGAATGTTTCAATAAGTTTCCATACCATAATGGAAATGGGGGAAATATTTCATGAATATTTTTATTGAAATCCCCATATTAGATAAATGATATAATTCTATTTGGCTTGTATTAGACCACCTAACTATGCCAGTTAATATTTTTCCCTATAAAATATTGCTCATTCACTAATGATCTTTGGAAAACATAATATAAATAGTAAGACATCATTGGGTTCTATTCTACATTATATCTAATTGAGATCCCATGATTTCCTCAAGGTTAGAATAGAATTTTCCTAAAGAGAAACATATAGAGATAGATTTTTGAAATTGTTATCAACCTCATTTAGTTTTTTAAAAAATTTCCATTTAATATATGAATGATATTCAAATAAATGTTTTGATTGGATTACATGGATATTGGGATTAACACGACCCATTGGTAATGTTATTGTATAATAATAGTTTTCCTTCTATAATTTAAATAGAACATTATTATAATATATTTAATAAGAGGTGTTGTGATATAAAATATTGGGATGAATATAGAGAAACAATATAATAGGTCCTAGCATAGTCTAAGAAATGCAAGTGATTTTTCAATCCAGTCAATAGTATGTGAATATAGTAGAAAGTTGACATAGTAGAATTGTAGATAATAATCAATTAGATATAGTGATTGTGGTTACTATAAATACATTACTCATGATATATATCATTAATTTGGTTATGATATTTGGGAAGAAAGATAATCTTAGACCTAGGTACTTTGGACCCATTGTGATCCTTGATCATATGGATATAGTAGCTTATCACTTTTCACTCCCTCCAAACCTCTCCATAGTATATGATGTGAGCCATGTATCTATTTTGAGAAATTACATAATAGAAACTTCAAATATATCAAAATACAAATTTATTATTTTATAACATGGTCTCCCATATGAGGAACACACAATGATTTTTTTGATGTAAAAAATAAGGTGCTGGGAAACAGGACCTATAACAACCAAAAACTCTAATTCAAGATAATTTTATTCGATAGCGTGTATGACATGAAAAACGAAGGGCATAACTGACTATTGTATCCGTAGATATTAATATATAACTTCAATATTTGAAGAATTAAAAAAATCATAAGTATTTAAATTCATGTAAAAACTATGTTAGTTTTCTTACCCTGAAGAACGTCCATGTTCGATTTTTTGGGTTGAATGAAAGATCATGTTTTAACAAAATAATAATGTATATTATTATGATTTATTATACTAATATATATAATTGATGTTAAATTAGAGGTTATTAATAATATTAATTATCATATTAGTATATATTATTTATATAATTATATAATTAATTCCTTGGTTTCAAATTAAATAGAAATAAATATTGAAAAAAATTGAATATTGAGGTAATAATTTTGTAGGAAAATATTTTTATTCTTGAAATGATGTTTTAACCCAAATAATTTAATTTATTACAACTACTTTGTGATATTAAGCTAAAATATATTTTATATATTAATTATAATAATTTTTTAAATTATTGAAATATATTTGATAAGCACAAGATAAGAATAAATTGAATTTTATTCATGGAAACCAGTATTTTTAATCAAAGATTTTAACTGACAGTGAATGGAGATCTTAAATTCTATTTGAGGAAATTTTATGGATTTTATATTTCATAATAAAGTTTTTATATCAATATGAATCATAGTAATTTTATTTTATGTGAAATTGTCATATATTTTTTGAAGTTTCATATTTCATGGAAAAGTGAAAAATGAAAAAGTTTAGTTTTAAAAGTAATTTTCATACCAATTATATATAAAGGTAAATGAAATGTTAATTGTTTTATGTTTAATTAGTTAAATTTGTTATTAAATAATCATTTTTTTATAATTGTAATCAATTTCGCACTAAAAATGACTATAAAAACATAGAAATATTTCGAATGTTTTTCCTACAAAAACATGCATTGTCATCCCATCTGTGGGATTAAATTTAAATTAAGTTCTAGAAGATATGTTATGTGGTATGTAAAAATTGATTCCATATTTGGAATCATCATAATTTTTGATTCCAAATAATTTCAACATTGTTTCTGGCCAAAACGATTAGTCAAATTAATTATAATTAACTACATTGATTAACATGAAATTTATCATATCAAGGGAATAAATCTTAATCTGAAGTCCCAAAATAATGTATATACTATTCCAAAATCCATGTTAAACCCCAATATTGAACCTATATTACTTTTATATATATTATAATATTAGGGCATCTAGATTCCATTGGAAAAACATGGGTGGAATTCCTGTTTCCACAATTTACAAGTGTACCACTCTTCATCCATTATAAAAAGGCCTCCTCTATGCAAAAATCCTCACACCTCTCAATACATATTGAATCAACCAAGATATACCAATATAGGCCCCAAAAATCATTCACCACATCCGAAAATTATATCCTTGGAATAAATCCATTAATGTAATAGGGTGAAAACCAATAGGATTTACCCATATAAGAGGTAACAACATCCCTCAAGCTATTTATAATTATATCCATTATCCAAACACAAAAATGTTGTTAATAAATGATATTATACTAAAAAATAAAATTAATGAAACTATATATTGTTATATAAAGGGTTATATATACACTTACAAACATTTCAATCAATTGGATAATGAACATATCGTTTATGTGTATGGAGAACTGTCACCTCATGAAACAATGATTGTTTGTTCTTCAATTATGATCTATCATGGTGGAAATTATAATATAAATAGTGTTTATATAAGATATATAAGATCTTTATTATTTAATTATTCTTTTCTAATTTATATATAACATACTCATAAATAGTATTAATTTTGTGTAAATATGATAACTTGATTTGTGGAAATTTGGACAACTACCTCATCATAGCTATGTGATTCATTAATTATATACACAAAGCACATTAAAGATAATTTTAGAATAAATATGTAAAATATATGTAATATATAATATAATGATATTATAATTTACATATTTTCCCATATTTTTATTTTTCTAATAAGATAATGAAATGGAAGTAGCGTTCATGCGTATATACTATCTAAAATCTCCCTGAATGATGCATTTAATTTCATATCAAAAAATATATAGATATGTATAAATAAATATGTACTGAATATATATGGTAATTAAATCATTTTATAAATTCTAGATTTGTAAAACTCATTGTCTATATAATATGAGCAATAAGTAACAGGTCAAAACATACTCGAGAAACTTTTTAATTAACTTCCAAAATTATTAAAATAATGTGATGTGATTAAAAAAGGATAATAATATATTACAAAAATATTATATAAGATATAAAAAATATAAATATTTTTATTTAATAAGTAATAATAATTCTTAAAATCCATATACATGAGGTTAATATATGGTCACCAGAAAGGAAACACAAGGTAAGGGAATTCAGTCTCAATATTTTCATATGTAAGACTATTTTCATAATATCAAATTAATTATTATTTTTTTGATTTATATAATGAAAAATATGAAAAAGTTGATAATTAATAAATTTATTATAGTTTAATTTAAATTTTTAGTTCTATGATGATTATTATTGGTGTTTCCTATTCAAATTTTACAACAGTTATAATTGATTTTGTGTCAATTTATATTCCACTAAGAAATATTCTTTATTATACTACAATTCACATTTATATAGCGTATATAATTATTTTTTACATTTTATTCCATGAATATGGTTATTATCATGATATTTTATGTTTCTGTTAATGTTATTATTTCATGGGGATTATGAATTAAAATTTTCAACATTTTATGGGATAGATTGGAATGTCTAATGACTATTATCCACAAGAACTATTTAATGACATTTATATGGTATTTATATTAATAATCATAAAAAACCCTTGTTTTCACTTATCCTCTACTGGGGAATTACTGATAAAATCATATAATTTATTAAAATCATATATTTGATGTTATGGATCAATTTTTATTAATTAAATCGAGTATTTTACAAATTAGGAATGCATTGGATTATTTATATCATGGGAGGGTCCATCTATAGCCATTTTAGGCATCTGTATGTTTCGCAAGGAATATAGATAGGGTTTTGGACAAGGTCTATTCCATTTATTAGATTCTTTCCATTAATCCTTGACAGTAATGTATTATTTTCATTAAGTCTTGAAGTTTTTATATTATTTTCATTTATCCATGACTATATTTGATAATTAAAAATAATATTTAATAGTATGTTTTAGATATCCATAGTCATGAATTCTATCATTATGTATTCAGTTATTGTTATTTTGTATGATTATTCAATTTTTTATTATATACCTAGATTAGTTTCATTCTCAAATTATTGAATAAATGGAATTTGTTTGAGTTTTCTATAATGAAATATTGAATATTCATTATATAGTTATTTTAATTAAATGAGTTATTAATTACATACAATTACATAATGATTTTTCTCATTGATTTTCTAGTTTATTTTATTTACTCACACCAACTGAGCATTTTTCCTCACCCTTATTATGTTTACATTTCTTAGGATATGAAGATGAATCTATTGGTTGAGTCCCATTGATGAAGATTATTTAATATATTTTGTATCATGTTTTATTTTTTCTATTTATAAAAGTATTATGGAATTAATGTATATAATCTGGATATTAAAAAATAAAAAATTTATTGGTTATTTAGGATTTGATTCCATGTAATCATACAAAATGTAATAATGTAATGAACCTACTCAAGTATATTGAGGTAGAGACGTTACAATTTCAATAAAGGTATTTTTATCAACAAAATAGAAACCATATTTAGAAAACTTATATCACGAGAATAAACCTATAATATTATCTGATTATATTTATATAATAATATCCTTTAATTTTTGTATGTTATATTTTATGTGGGTATTCCTATAGATAAATCATTTTTTGGATACTACATGTGGAAATAGTTATTGATAATATGTACATAAGAGTAACAACTCAAACATTGTGTGTCTTACCTAAAATGGAATAACCTACTATATGTTAATGTTCCTGTCTACACGACTGGTTTAAAACTACTTGGGGATACACTTTGGATAATTCATTTTTTTTAGAAACCATAATGATTTATTTAAAGATATCCAAAACGAAATCATGTTTATTATTATGAAATTATTTTTTGATATTTTATTTAATTTATTATATGTTATATTGTTTGTTTAGAATTATAAAAAAATTATATATTTTATGGGATAATATAGTAAATGAAACTATCATAAAATTGTACCTGGAAGGAAATATTACATTAGAACTCATTGTAAATGTAGAGGGTTCTCTTCTAATAATGTAAATAAATATAGTATTTGAACCATGCATGTCATGGTCATATTTTGGTCTCGTAATCAGTTTATTTCATGTACCCTTTTTTAAATGGAGAAATTGTTCCACAATGAGACTCCACTATGTTGGATCACTTTCTATGATAGATTCCTCATCATATATTATGTATACTGATCCAATTATTTAGGAGAAATAGTTTAATTATTTGGAGAATATATTTTGAGAACATAGATTTTGTAAAAGAAAAATTGTCATAGTTTCAGGGTCTTTTCATAAAGATGAAGATGATTAGTTATGGTCATTCATAAATAATACTAGAGAACATGAATATATTGAATTCATGGAATGGAATTATTTTAAGGAAAAATTAATTGATAAATAATTCCTATGTGAGCTAAAAATATTGTTGAACTGAATGATCCTTAGTTTAAAGATAAATGATGAAGAATGTCTTACGGGCTATGAGAAACATTTACATGGTCATAATGGTATGCTATAAATTTCAAACACATCATGTAATTCACGATTTCCCATTAATTGGAAGATTATAATTCAGTTGACCAATGTTAAATAGAGTCTACAACATTTTCATCAAATGATGAAATAGTTATATTTTATATCAAGATAGAGAATGAATCCTTTGAGTCTTATATATTAAAAGAGAAGTAATAGAATTAGAGGACAGAAGAGATAAATGAGGATGAAGGAAAAAAGAGAAAGAAGGGTTTTCCAACATTTGATACTTTCAGACAGAAACACCATTGTACATTCTTAAAATGGAAACAAGTTTGAATTATGTGTAGCAAAAAAGTATACAATTCACCTCATTATGAGGGGAAAAAAGAATTTTCTAATGAAAAATTCTACAACTATATGTATATATGAAACTATGACAATCAATTCCCAATGTGAAGATATAGTAACACTTGTAGAATACAATTGATAAAGGTCAAAAATATATTATTGAAAAATCATAAGTGGAATAAATAATGTACTTTTGTATATAGATATGCAAAATTAGATGTTTCAATATTTTTATATTATATTCTCATCAACTGATTTATAAAATATATAAGGACTCTACATCAGTTATTTCTCATCAGATATTGAATGGTTCTATGAATTATGAATCAATAGAACGTAATAATATCCAAAAAACACATGGATGAGGGAAAGATAACCCTAAAAATGTTCCTAATGATGAAATAAGGATTTTTTGATAAAGATATGGTTGATATGTGTAATGAATATTTGGTACTACTGGCTACCTTTGATATTTTTCTAATGTGTTGGATAATAATCATTTTCAAATGTTAACAATTTATGAAATGGTTTACATTGTACTTTCAATGAGGTTTTAGAGATTAATGTATTACTTCAATATCTGAGGCATATGGTGCAAACAGATGGTGTAAATATAGTTCAAGGAATAATCAATGGAAATGATTATATTAATAGAAACATATATTTATTTATATGTGTATAATGTGAATAAATTCATCAACTACATGAGATATATTCTTGAAAGAAAAATATTTTCCAATTATATTGATTTTTATGATATCAATTAACATTTACACAATAATTTTGTTAGGATTTATGATCATATACATTCATTTTTACATGTTCTCTATCACTCTCCATCAAAACATGATTTTTAGTTTTTTCTTCTTAATATGTGTTTCGATGTACCACTTATGATCTATTACAAGGGAACCTAGTTACACGACCACTATACTTTCCTATATCTATTCTTATGAATATTTGTTATTAAAGTATTCAATATGTAGATTTTTAAAAAATAGTTTATCTTCAACTATAAATACCTTGATTATCGGTAGAAATTTTAAATTTTTGGAGGACATTTAATTATTATGGGGAGAATGTAACACCCAAAAATTCTAAATTTTGATCATTTTATTTGATAACATGTATGTCACACAACACCAAGCACATAAGAGAATATAATATTATAATACATTAAAATATAATTTATATTATAAATATATTCAAACAGTCATATAGATTTCAATGCACATAATATAAAAGTTATTTTTCCTTACATGAAATAATTATTTATTCTAATACCATGCATTACACACAACACTATGATTTTACCGAACAATTACATATATTATTATTTAAAAATATTAAACATATGGAATATTTTAAATTATAAATAATGAATATTATTTACTTTCTTATGAAATTGTATGGTTTAAGAAAAATTTAAATGATTTTATTTGTTCAAAATCAATTAGAAATTAACATTAGAACCAATGGAACATATATGTAATATTTTTTATAGAAAACTATTTTTATGCACACAAATATATTTTGCTCAAATAAATTAGGTAAATTAAATATTGTGAGTGTTATTAATGTATTATATAAATGATATTTTAATATATTATTTTTTATAATATTAAAAATCTTTTCATATGCATAACATAAGAAAAAATGAATTTTATCCATAAAAAGCTATATATTTATTGAGACATTTTTACTAACTTTTAACAGTGAAACTATTTTAAATTTCTTTTTTGGATATTTTATAGATTATGTATTTCATAATAAACAAATAATTTTTTATAGAAGGATATAAATTAGTTTACATGATTATTTTATTTCTCTCGGATGATTCATATTTAAATGAAAAGTGAAAAAATACATAATTTTTGTTCAAAATTGATTTTTCATCTAATTATCTAATAAGGATAAATCATATTTTAAATCGGTTTTAATGTTAATTAAATTTTTTTTATTAATTAATACAATTTATTTCATTGTAATCAATTTCAAATTGAAATTGAATATGAAAATAAATCATGATTTCAATCATTTTTTCATTAAAACCCACATTATTGTCTCATATACAGGATTAAATTTCAATTAATTTCCACTACATCCGTAAATGGAATTTTTAAAAATGGATTCCATATTTGAAATAATTATATTTATTTTCTAAAATAATTTCAACATTGTTTTTTCTAAAAAAATATTAGATAATGTAGTAAAAATTAATTATAATGAATAAGTTGTCATTAACATTAACAAGAAACTAAACCTTAATTTGAAGGGCCCAAATTACACAGAAAAATTTCAAAAATTCATTAGATGGATATATTTTGACGCTAAATCTATTTTACCAAAATTTCAACATTATGTGATCAAATTTAAATTGAAATAACTTTGGTGGAAATCTAATTTCAAAAGATCACTAGATTGCCACTCCTCCTCCATCATAAAAAGTCTCATCTCGTACCAATTTATCACACCTATAAAGAAATATTTTCTTAAAAAATATTTGAAAAAATTGCGCTAAACATCCCTATACTCATCCTATAATCCTATAATTTGTATGAATTCCTTCAAAGCAATCCCTTTAGTAAAAACCAAAAGGAATTACCTAAATAGGTTGTAACATCTTTCTTCATGATCTATAGTTTACTTCCATTCTCCACCAACTCAAATATACTCATTACATGTTTATTTAAAAACACAAATATCATCAATTTAATAATATTTTTATATAAAATGGTTTCAACAGACACTTACACATAATTATATCTACTGGGTAATAAATATACCGTTTATTGGTATAGTAAACTGTCACCTCACGAAACGATGACTGATCATTCCTCCTTCACCACCACCCATAGTGGTAATTAATATGGAAAATTTGTTTATATATAATATATATTATATATAATATTTTATTAAAATATTTTATTTCTTTTGTAACACAAGCCTTTATACTTTAATTTTTTGATAATACAATACCATTATTTGTGGAACTGTAGACTACAGACTCCTCAGAGCGATGTGATTCATTCACACTATATAATGAAAAAATTAAGTATTTTTTAAATCAACTATCTAAATTCTATGAAATATATATGAAATTTATATTATATTATACATATTTATCATTTTCATCTCATACTTATAATATGATAATGAAATAAATGTTTTGTTCTTGTGTACGTACGACCTACCATCTTTATTAACAATTCCTTTCCTTTAATATATCAAAACATTATAAATTATTCCATGGAAATATGTACTGAATATATTTGATAATTATCTCATGGTTGGAATTGTTTATATTATGAAATCACAATCTATGTTATATGATAAATTTGTAACAAGTCAAAACATACTCTATAAACTAAAAAATTAACACAAGATATAATATAAAAAATGTATGGCTATTAAAAATCAGAAAAAAAAATTTTAAAATAAGATTATATATGATATTATCTGTATAATTATGGTTCTTATATAAGTTAGTAACATGTTCAAACCCCTCGTACAGGAGATTAATGTAAATTCAACTTAAAAGAAACACAGTACTCTATTTTCATCTAACTTTTTACATTTTTGAGGTAAATATCATATTCCCAAAATAAATATTCTATGTAATGTATCTACAACACATTTTGAAATATAATATAATCAGTTATTGTATCTTCATAAAATTTAAATGATTCATTTGATGACTGTTATTTTTTTGGTTCTAATTCAAATGTTACCATAGTTGTAAGGTATTTCATCTAAATTTATATTTTATTGAGACATTTATGTTGTTATGAACCAATTCACCTTAATTTGGTTTATATACTCCGCAATGAAATGTAATAAAATGAATCAACATTTTTAAATGATATTCCATGATCCAATTATGTTACTACTTCATGATTATTATGATTTATATATTTCAATTTGGTATGGGACCCATTGGAATGTATAACGAATATTTTAGTCATGAAGGTATAAATAATTTTTAAATGGTATTTATATTTGTCAAATATCAACAACCGTAGTTGTTTTATAAGATACATTAAGATGTTTCTGATAATACCATATTATTTTTAAATTATGTATATATGATAATACGACAAATTTTTTATTAATTAAATCAATTATTCCACATACGATGAATATATTAGATTTAATAAGTGAAGGGAGTGTACCATGTTATCTTCTCAATGAATCAGTAGCATTCATGGGAAAAATGATATGTTTTTGGATATGGACTTTTGAATTTATTAAATTCATGGCATGAATTCTGGACAGTAATAGAATACATGCATAAAGCCTTTACAATATTACATTCATGTCATGAAGCCTTGAAAGTATAAGATTCTTGTCACCAAGCCATGAATATATATTTTCAATACCAATCATTAGGAATTATATCATTATGTATTCAGCTATTATTAATACATGTGATTAATAATTTATTTATTATATCCATGGTTATTTATCTTTCTAAGATTATTGAATAAATTGAACATGCTTCAGTTATCTACCATGCCATATTGATTATTATTTATCTAGTTATTTGAATGGAATGTGTCGTTGATTATTCATAATTCAGTGTTGATTTATTATAATTGATTAATTATTAATTCCACATTAAATACCTTACTGATCATTTCGTCTCTCCCTTATTATGGATTCATTCCAAAATTTATGAACATGAATCCATTGAATTGGTCACCAGGATACTGTTTATTTTATTTATTATGCATCATGTTTTTTAATATTTTGGTTGTTTTATGGGAATCATTAATGTAATATGTACTTACAAAACAACTAATCTAACTGGGACATCAGGATTTGATTCATTGTAATAAAGGAAATGTAATCGAGTAATGCACCAGCTCTAGGCTTTTGGGTTGGGGTGTTATAGGACCACAAAATTTGTCAAATTACTTTAATAATAACATTAATTTTAAAGAATATATTTTGTAAAATAGGTTTCTAATGTGGAAACATTATTTTTATTTATTTTTTTCCTAGTAATAAAATTGTTAATGATGATATTATTTTGTAAGGTGGCATAATTAAACAACTTATAATAGTTTATTTTTTCTACAGTAATTTTACCTTTGATAGTTTGTTTCAAATTTAATACTAAATTAGAATGATCATAAACATGTTACATGAATATTTTTTCGAGTTATAAAAGGTAAATAAATACTTGTATAAAATAAAATATATTTTTCATCAAAAAAATCAAATATTTAGATGATATAATATAAATGACATTTAATAATAAAATGTTTTTTTTCAATTAACATTAGTAAAATTATTTTTAATTGTATCCAAATAATTAAATATAATATTATTATTTTATAATGTATAAAATTTTAATATATGATCAACTATAATATCATTTTTAAGTAAAATAATTATATGGAATAATATTAAAAACACTTATGTTAAAAAATGTCAATTTTCAATAAAAGTTTTTTATTTATGTATTCTATTATCATTTAAAAAAAAATTACAAAATTTACAATTTTATTTATATAAAAATAACACTTTATTTTGATTTTTATTATTAAAATTATCCTATTAATAATTTTTGATATTTAAAAAAAAAATTATTTTTTTGTGAATAATGCAGTATACCGTTTTTACTAATTCTAAACATTTTATCCCATTATTGACATAATATTATGAAATATAAATTAATTAAATATAATTCTTTAAAAGTTATTCATTTTTGATTTTATTTTATATATTTCATTTTTTTCATTTGTTACAATTGTATATTTGATAATTTAGAACTCAAGTAATATTTTATCTCAAAAAATAATTTGTTATCATATAAATATAACATATTTAAATTTGTGTTTATAAAATTTATATATTCATTAAAAATAAAATAATTTTAGAATTATAATAATTTGTTTAAAATTCTATAATAATGATAAAATTACATTTATCCCTAAATATTAAGCGACCATATTTAAAAACCATATGAAGCTATAAAAGAATAAATAATATGTAAATAAATCAAGGGGTAAATGGATTGAAACTTGTTAAAATAATGATTTTAATTGAGTTATTTAATTATGATCATACCTCACCCTTCAATAAATTATTGTCTTTTTTGTATTAACATTACATGTTTAACATATTCTCCCTTTATATTAATTTGAAATATTTATAAAATATCATTTTTTGCAACATTAAATGATGTCCATTGACACCCCTTAAATATAAATAATTAAATGGGCCTCATTTAAAATATATACTCTCTTTTTTCCCATATCATTCCATTTCATACTAAAATAATTATGGCTATATGGTTCCACATAATGAAACCCAGAGTTCTCAATGTATGTTCACTCATTTCACTGAAAAAAATTCCTTTTCTATTTCTATTACACAAATATTTTCCCCTATATTTATGAATTAATTTTTTATATATATTATAATATTTTTTTATTTTGGTAATATAACTTAATCCCTAACTCCTCTACCCTTAAAGATTGGAAAAAATTTTAATCTTGCATATGTTTGGACCACATACTCAAAAACATAACGTGGGTTAGTTAACATCATGTCTATACAAGGATGGTAATAATATTAAATATAATTAATAAGTAAAAAACCAAGATATTTTTCAATTTTGAAATATTAAAATATTGTTATCCTTTCTCTGGTTTAATAGGAAACAAAATGATCATCCAGGTGTATGTGTGGACTACCTCCTCCATGGAATGTCATGTTTCTTTTTTTCACTATATAATTCAGAAGTGGTTATGAATTATAATTTATTAGTATAAATTATATATAATCATTATAAATATCTTGAATAATAATCTTTATGTATATCACAAAAATTAATGATCTTTATTAGGTAATCCACAATGATCCATAGATATCCTTAAATGAAGTCATCGTTATTTTCGACTACATGGATCATGAAACAATTCTCACATAATGGGATTATAAAATTATAGGAAACTAATAAAATATTAACCATCGTATTTAGACAATGAATGTTAATTTTTTTTTCAATTAATGGGTATTAAAATAAACAAAAAGAAACATGTGCAATAATTAATCATATAGAAACATGATAGATGAAATAAGTGATTACTAACTAATATATTCTTAATAAATTATCATTAATGTACTATGTGATATTTTTAATTATATGAATAAGATTATAAAATATATTATTGAAATTGTTTTGTTTTTTTAATCTGAGTTTAAAGTACATCCAATAAAGTATAAATAATGGTATGTGGTTTATGTGACTCATAATTTTTCATTAAGTCACAATCACTCCTCTTAGAAAATTAGAGTTCATGATTTCAATATTCAAACAAATTATTATGTGGTATTTTATTTCTAAAAGATTTTCTTGTAAAATAATGTTTCCAAAAAAATTATCCTCTTTTATTATTCTAATAATTTATGAAAATTTATTTTTTATGAATAATTCCAATATATTTTTCTGTGCGTTCCTCCATATCCTTATTTTTAATTCTATCCATTGTTTTCATTTCCCTAGTGGGGATTCAAATTTTTGTTTCCTTAAATGATCCTTTTACTAACATTTATTCATTTTCAATCAAATGTTTCATTATCATTTTATTAATTTCAGTTAATGTATAAATTCTTTTTAATATATTTGTGAGCTTTTTCGTTTTTATAATATCATTTCATTCTCTCATAAGTTAAAATTTAAACCTTTGATTTATTTCTAATAATTTTATATAAATTAAAATTTATTTTTATGTAATATTTTAAGATGATTTCTCTTCATCAATAGAATAATGATTTCAAGAATGCTACATGAAAATAACATAATATGAATTTGATAATAAAAAATTATTTTTATGAAAATATTTTTTGTAATTTGTCTTAAATTTTAAATGTATTATTAGCTAATAGAGTAGTGGTTCATAAATAAATATATATGAACTATTATTAAATACTTTATATATGGAGATTATGTTATTGATATGAAATGATCTGATTTTTATCTGATAGTATTTTGAAATGTTTTAAAACATAATTTCATATCATTGGTTATTTATAATTATATGAATGATTTGATTTTATATTAAATATATATGTATAGATGATTATTGGAATGATTTAATATCACCATATAATACATTATTAATATTTTCATATCCCATAATATAATTAATCATCAACATTCTTTGATTTTTTTATAAAATAAATTGTAGAAGTACATAGATTGCTTCATGAACCATAGGGTAGAGATACTTGGATTTATTCAAAATTAATGGATAGAAATTATTTGATTTTTCATATTGTTTTCTTATAATTAGTTTGGATACAATTTCCTAAAATATGCCTTATCCCTAGAAAATTCCTATTGATGATTAAATTTTATGTTATAAAAATGATTCAATTTATCAGGTTATGATATAAAATTTTGTTTTATTACTATTATGTTTTTCCAATAGATGATTTTATGAAATTTTATTAGACTTTTGTTTATCTACCATGATCATCGATATATAATCATGAAATACGATTGTTAGTTGTGATCCCATGATCTCTAACTAAATGTGAATGTTTCCCCTAAGAGATGTAGGTAATATACTATGATGGGTATTCAAAAGTTGAATCCCTATTTAGTTGTGATATCTATAATATATGATTGATACGGATTCCACAAGACACCTTTATGATATATGATTTCTGTGTGTTATTCATAAATCATATGATTTCATGTGGTATGTTATGATTGAAAAGAATGGTTTCGTTGTTTTGTATTTATTGAAGGCCTATTGTTTTCATTCCTTATTTTATTTCCATTAATAATCTTTATATGATCATACCATATTATTGAAAACTTTCCACAAGGCTTAATGATGAATAAGGGTCATGTATGGGATCAAGGAAAAGTCATGTTGTCTAGAACATGGAACTATACATGACTATTTTTTTCAAGAGTTTTTATTTTATGAAAAAAATTGATACTGAGTAGAATTGTATACAAGTAATATTCATGTTTTTATGTGAATGTTATAACATAATTCTCTAAATCTCTAAACCAGAAAAGATCCTCAATGTGAATTATCCATTTCATTCAAGATTATGTAATGTTTATGGATGGGTCATTATAGTTGGTATCATAGATCGGTTTAGACAACATTAGGGATTATGAGTTCTTGTTAAACACTTGGTTATTACCAATGTCTATTATTTCTGTTAAATCCTTGTTTTATAAATTTTTTTATTGAGGAAACTATGTTACAAATGGAAGGAGGAGGATTTCAAATGACATGACTATATCCACCTAATGACATGTATGCATTAATTTTTGCAAAGTCATGTTCAGATGATAGTGAAATTGTTTCTATCATAAAACTCACAAGCAAGCAATTATTTGAGATTTCAAAAACCTCCATTTTTCCCCAACATCATCGTATATCATGGGTTGTATTTAATCAAATCATATTTTCACCAATTTCTCATATTTTGAGAAAATTAAATATTTTCAAGGAATTTTCAAATATTTTACCTTATCATAAGATTTTGAAGCATATTATGATTTTGAAAAATGTACTAAAGAAGGCGACCCTTGTAAAACCTATTTATATTTTATTTTACAATATAGACCCTAATAATATACTTATGGTATTTTATAAGGACCGTAAATTTATAGTTTCCTCTCAAATTCGATCCAAAAATTTTATATAAATCATGTTTTATTATATGTTTTGAAATTATATGTCATACACGATTAATTGCAAAAATTATTTTTCTGTGGAAACCCTTACGACCATATTGTAAAAGGTGTATTTGGATGAAGGAAGAAAATGATTTTGAAGGATATATAAATCATTATTGCAATTCATGTACCTTCTACCGACACGAACAAGATAATGTTGAAACTTAGTAGAAACCCTAATCAAGGTATGTTGTTATTTCTTTTTGGAATAGTTTTATTTATTTATATGGAGGTGAAGAAAATGAACATATATAAGATGTTGAGGTGTTAATGTGTTGAGATTAAATTGAGATATATATGAAGACAATTGAGGTTAAAACATGTTAGGGGTATTTTTTTATTTTATAAAAATGACAACACGCAGACCGTGTGACAACCCTTCACGTCGAACAACGCTGCAGGAATCAGACCCACAACCAACGTGTGATTGGGATTTATCACATACCACTAGACTACGTGAAGTGTCTTGTATGTATGACTTATTCAATTTAGTTAAATGATTTTATGGATCAAGAATAACTTGATTTTAGGATCTTACATTTTATGAAATTGATTTCATTTATATAAAAAAATGATTTGGTGCTTAATTAATAATGGTTATTTTGGAAGATGTTCTCTATTTTGGTGAAACACTTTCTGAATATAGAAAATATAATAGTTTTTAATTTCAATTGAGGATTAATGGGGGAATTTTATTTTGGAAGAATTCTATTTTTGTTAAAATATAGTGATTTGGGTTATTTATGGAAATGATTAACCTATCACTGAGAATATTTGATTTGGCGAATTATGCATCACTATGAGAGAAAAAGAGTAGTCTATTTTTTTGGAGTTAAATGTAAATATTTACTGTGGAATATTATGTCATTAAATACTTCTATGTTTTGGGTTTCAATCTTAGTTTATAATATTTTGAAAAATTTTAAGGACAATTGTGTATTGAATGGTCTTTCTTGAACTTTGGGTACTTTTTGTCGAATTTTGGATATTAAGAGTAGTATTTTTTTAAAGGATGATCCTTTTTGGGGATTATATGATCTCACACTAAAAACATTTGTTTTATTTGATGCTTATAGGAAAAGGAAATATATAGTTCTTCTTTTTTGTGTTATTTGATTATATAGAAGTTGATTATTGCGCTTTCGATGTGACCAAGTCTATTTGAATAATATTTTCTTAGAGAAAAGATTAGTTTATAGAAGAAACTTATTAATGGATGAAACTATAGTTGAAGGAAACTATATTTCATTATTTAATTATTCTATATATAAAATGAATTCCTCAAAATTATTAAAAGGAATGTAAAAAAATGTTGTGGGTTTACATTTCCTACTAAGAAATCAAAGACCGTTTAACACATCGTATGTTTGTGATTTTCTATTGGTTAACTTTCACCTAATCATGATTTCTATCACTCTCCATCAGAATGTGAATGTTTTCTCTATCTCCCATATCAATGTTTTTTTACATGTAATTTTAGTTTGGGTTATCTCGAGTGACCATTTTACTTCTATTTCATCCATTCAAAGTCATAGTTTTACTAACAATTTTCTGATATGGGACTTTTAATGAAGTTTCTAAGACTAGTTTTAAAAATTGTGAGGATGCAATTCCTAAAAGGGGGGAAGGATATAACATCCCAAGTAAATAAAGAACATGAAATTTTTATTATTTATTAAAATATATGAATTAAATATTAATTCTTCTTTAAAGCAGATGTTAGGTTCTATGGCGTACCTAATACGCAACAATGGGGTTTTTTTAAATCATATATTGCACAATAAAAATATAATACTATTATATTAAATGGAATTTAACACCTAGTTGTTGTATTGGTGGGAATGAATAGAACTAACTAAAATATTATTATACATGTTTTTTGGATATTTTTATAGTTATCCAATAAATGTTAGAGGCTTAAAATATGTAAAGAATTTGATTTTACTAATAAATACTCTAATATTCACAAAAATGTCGATTTACCGCCTTTTAATGGTGAACGTTATTTAAAAATAGTTTTTTCTCTATTATATTTCTTATTAGACAAAATAAAATTATTATTTAGAATTGGGATGCATAAATTTAATTTGGATGAAATTTTGTTATTTTTCTGATAATGTTCAATTTTTAACGAATAGTGAAAAATAATGTACTTTATTTCAAATATCCCTCTTAATGTAATTTATTTATATGGTTAGATTAACTTTTTAATTAGTTATAATGTGTTATTAGAATATATTTTTTCTAGTAAATCCAAGTTTGGAAATGGAAATTAATTTCACTTTGAAATTGGACATAAAAACTGTCAATATTTTGATAGATGTTATTTCTTAAAAACACTTTTTTTTACAATAGGAATTAATTCTAAATTAATTTTTTCCACTGTTTTGTTTTTAATTTGGAAAATTTTATTCCATATTTGGAATCAGTAGGTCCAAATTGTGTAAATAGTTATCTTTTATTTTTAGTCATTTTTCTTATTTTCTTTAGTAAATATTTTAGTTACCATGATTAAAGGGAAAATATAATAAATAATGGTAAAATATATTATTATAATAATACTAAATTACCCAAATATGTGTCTTAATCGTACTGGATGATACATATATGACCATTGGCATCCTTGGGTCAAATTTGGGACCCTATGGAGCCACATGGGTGTAATAATGACACTTTATATTAATTAATTTAAACTAATGACAAAAGGGACATAAATAAATATCATTTAGTAAATATATATTTAAATGGGATTATATATGTTATCATTTAGACTATACATATTATTTGGAATGAGAAAAAAAATTCTACATGTTGGTATTTTTCATATAAATTTTGGACATCAAATACATTAAATTATTTATGACACAATAATTTTGAAATATTTAACTCATTAATAAATAATTTAAATAAATATGATTATTATAATTAAAACAATATAAAAAACCTGTCTAATTATTATTGGATGATTTTATTTCAACCATTAGTAATCTTAAATTTGACTTTAATGATTAGTTGACCTTTTGAAATTGAATATGAGTTTATAATAAAATAATGAATTCAAACTTTCATTAAGAGCCCCTCCTCTCCCTTATAAAAATACCTCACATCCTACCCATTTCTCACACTTTTCACGACTTTGGATCTTGAAACCTCATCTATAATAATCTCCCAAGATCCCTATCTTATTCCTAGAAGCCTTTCCTTATGCAGAAAACACTTCAAGAAATGCTTTTGGTTCAAACCAAAGGTAGTTACTCAATTTAAAGGTTACGTCTTCAGTTATGTTCTTAAGTTTTATTTTACTTCCCCAACCGACTAACCCCATTTTATTCATTTATATTATAAACAAACATGTATCCTAAATATACTATGATTTATTTATTAGGAGGATTCTAACTACACTTACAGACACCTCCATCTAATGGGTAAAGAACATAATGTTTCCGTGGATGACAAACTAACGCCTCACAAAACAATGATTGATATATTAACTTATACCACGACTCTTGGTGGCCATGATGATGGAAAAATATTTATATATTATATATATTATGTTTATGTTATCTTAATTCTGTTTAATTTTCATTTATATAATACCTTTATGGTTTTCATAATGGGTAAATGCAATAATTTCATTTTAGGAAGGGCAGACTACCGCCCACTCAAAGTGATAAGACTCATTAATTCCATATGTGGGATGTATAGAGGATATATATATATTGATATTATATGTGATATTATACTTTAATTATAATAGAACTATGTATAATTATGTTTTAATTCCATTAAAGTAATAAATATAATTGAATGTAGCATTCATGCGTACTTACGGCTTACAGTCTCCTTGACCGGTGCATTTCATTTCTTATCTCCAAATGTTATGTACTATTATAAATACATATATATATCTTGGATATATATTATGTATATGATATCTAGATCATGAATATCATTCTGGGTATAATGGATTGTTGACTACATGGACAACTTGTTATTATAAGTTGTTCATTTTTACTCAAGTACAAAATATCGAAAAAAACAACTATTAATAACTTAAATGGTTACATAATGTTCATAACATGAGAATAAGTGATATAAAAGGAATAATAAATATGAAAATGGTTTTTAAAAAAATTAAAATTATCTTTATTTTATTAATCATGAGAATAAATAATGATCGTATCATGTCGGACATAATGTAAGTGATTTCATATCTCACTTTTAATTCCATGAGAATTCCCATGTTCACCACTTATTTATAGCATGTGGTGTATTGTGTTATTCCATTTTATATATATTATCATAATTCTATTTGTATTCATGATATTTTTTGATTAATTTGGTTGGTATTAACTTTTTCTCATAAGAATCGATTGATTACAACGTTTTAATGGTTTTTCATCTCACTTTTTATTCCTGTGAGATTCATGTAATATTAGCCACTATTTCCATTTGTATGGTGGATGTACTGCTCATTATTGTACTCTTTGTGTAATATAATTTAATTTATTGGTATTAACATATTCATTGTTTGATATTTATTTCATGGGGTGTATGTTTCGTAAGATACCAATTCGGCAAAGGAACCTTTCACCCTTCTGTTTTTGAAAGCCTTTCTTTTGTTATGTCATTTAATTTACATCTAATTATGTTGGGATATGTTCTTATATATATTTATTGATGTAAATTTTATTTCCATTTGATGATATATCCTTTTCTCTCCCATCAACTTATTTTCTAAATTTTAACGTGACGTTGTTAGGCTGTCAAATTTTTGTAAGAAACTTCTTAACCCAATTTCATGTTTGGGGTTAAACATCTACTACATGATTATGTTGTGCTATGAATATGTGTGAATAAACTCTGATTGATTTAGACTCAATATCCACTTATATTATTTGTATTTATATTTTTCCCACATAATTATGTAATTTTTTTTCCTTAATCTAAGGATATCATCTTTATAATGGATTTCGTCTCAATTTCCATTTTTATTGCTACTTCATTGTTGATATCCACCAAATCACTCTTATATGGTATATATACTGTAATATGGAATATTATTTCATGAATAAATTTATTCTCATTCTATTCTAAAGTTATTATTTAATGTTTTTCTTCAATTATTTGTATTCTAGGATCTCTCATTTTATTAAAAACTCTTTAACTAAAATATCGTTTTAAATGATTTAAAGCATTATTCTTCTAAATCATTCACATTAATTTCCATGTTTTAAAAATAATTTTAAGTATTTATTCATATAGAAATGAATGTTTTGAAATTGAAATTTTTTCAAAATCTTCAATGTGGTATGGGACAATTTTATTCAGAAATTTCTTTGTTTAATATTATAAATGGTTTTGAAAATGGTTTGTTTAAAGCATTGATTTTTTCAATGTTTTGAAGAGATATATTGTGATTGAAATGTGGAAATTCTATCTTTATAATATGTTTGTTTTATGGGTTATGAATATGTTAGGGATATTGGTAATTGTTTACATATACGGGTGCTTCCATGATAAACCTAGGGTGGGTGAGCCTGAGGTAGCTCTCTAATGGATTGGGTAACATGACAGAGGTAAACATGAATGTTTCTCCTATGAGATTTAGGGAATATACTTTGATTGGTATTCCAAATGTCACTCCCAATTTAGTTTCTATAACTACAATGCATGGTTTATATAGATTCCATAAGTTACCTTTATGATTTATGATTTCCATGTGTTATTAAAAAATCCTACGATTTCATGAGGTATGTTATGATTGAAAAGTATGGTTTTAATTTTTTATTTATTGATGGGAAAATGTCTTCATTCCATATTTTATATCCCGTAATTAGATTTTTATTCTCATCCCATGTTTATGAAATTTTTTCCACATGGCATAGATAAGAATAAAGGTCCAGGATGGGATAAATTAAAAGTCATGTTGTCTAAAACATGGAACTAGACATGAATCTTTTTTTCAAGAGTTATTTTATGAATAAAATATATACTGAGTAGAATTTTCAAAATGCAATATTCATGTTGATATATAAATTTTATGACCTAATTCCATAAAATAGTAATCATGAAAATATCCTCAATGTGAATATTCAATTTAATTAAAGATTATGTAATGTTTAAGGACAAGTCTATATAATTTCTCATTATTTTCCATGATTTCAAAATGGTGTTAATGATTTATTTATATATACATAAATATTTTATAGTTTTTATTCCTTTGAAATGTTTCAAAGTGGTATGGGTCACTTTGATTAAATAATATATTTTAAATTACTTCCTTTATATGACTTTTAAATGATTTAATGAAAAATTAATATTTCTCTCAATGATTTTTACTGGTCATTTTAAACTATGTCAACATGCTATATGATATATTAATATTGATCGAGGATGATTTATTATGATACAAATATTCAATATTGTATTGAATGTTTTGTGATATGTTTGAATGTGTATGTGTTATTTTTCTACCATTCATGGTTTATGGATAATGTATTGACATTTTGTATGCTAGTTTTAATACAGATGTTTTTTTTATGTTTACTCCTTTTCATATGGGGAATGCATTGGACATAGCAAGTGATATGTGAAGCTGCTTATAGCTCCTCCATACATCGGTTGGTTTAATGAGACAAACTAGTGTCTTGGAACAATTCCTTGAAAAAATATTTATTTTTAGTTTTGGCACAAGGCCTTGACATTGTTGTTATGATGTCTGGCATTATGCATTTCATCATTACCGAAATGGCTATTGATATTGAATATTATTATTCAAATAGTATAATATCCATGTGAATAAGTAAATAGAATTATTTATTTTTATCATCTCCATTTTATGCTGAAGATTATGTTTAAAAGGAATTTGTTTTATTATTATACATTGATTTAAATGTTAATGCTTATTTATGAACGTTTTTGCTATATTGTTATCCTTACTGAGCATGTGAGCTCACCCATTTCTATGTATTATATTTCCTTTGATGTGAAGAAGTATTTTGTGGTTGACTTGTATGTATATGATAAGGGTATAAGTGTGTTCAAAAGGGGAAAAAATTTCGTTGATGTTTTTATTTAATGATTTAATATAAAACATATAAACATATATAGTACTTCAGAGGCTACTAAACTGATCGGTATTTCAGGATTTTCTTCATTTAGATCATGCCAATGTTATGTAACAATGCATAGACTCTAGGTATTTGGGGTCAGGGCATTATAGTTGGTATAATAGAGTGTTTAGTAAAATCCTTAGAAGCTAGATTTAGAAAAAATCTGATTATAGAACACTTACCTATGATAGTCATTGAGGATTAGTATTGAATATCTTCCTAGAATTTTGGTAATGTAGAGATTTTTGGTGTATTGCAAAAAATTCATCCCTGTCTGGATACGAGGAGGTAGAGCCAGCTCTGGCACAGATGTAGCTTGGGGTAAAACACGAAAACACCTCTTTGATCTAGACTTAAATGGGATCTGGTGTACGGCAATTGGCATTGCTGCAATCTTGTTACAACACTCCTGGGGGATATGCATAGGTTAATTCTCATTTTCTTCACAAACAATTATGAAGGGTTTATGTGTATATACATTCTCAATGAAATATTTTTTTTATGATTATAGATTACATCCATAAACTGTTCAATTTATGGTAAGTCTTTTACAAGTTTCGAATTATGCATTATAATTCATAAACATATCTAGTGTATCAAATTATTTAGAAATGGAACCTAGTGGAAGGATTAGAAACTATATCAACGCATCTAATCCATGTAGGTATTTCCCTCCATCTATCGATAATTATAGTAGATGTTGGGATGCAACTGATTCTGATCAACATATCACCATACTGGGAAATCTCACCTAGGTTTTGAATAATAAACTTACCCACATAGAACACCCTGATCCACAATGCGGAGGATCAATTCCAGACCACTTCATGAGGAAAAAACCACCATAATTCAATGGGAGTAAACATCCATTAGTAGTTGAGCAATGGATAAATTCTTTGAGAAAATAAATCATACTTTGGGGAGTAGTGAAAGGGAAAAATATTCCATGGATGTTTATTTCCCCACGAAAGATGAAGATCAATTGTGGTCATTAATCCAAAGCAAAAAGGATGAAAAATATGTTTCAACATAGACTGGGTGGAGTTTAAATTGATTTTCATAGAAAAATACTTTCCTCGAGACCATCAAACGGATATGGAAAAACAATTTCTGAGTCTATAGAAAAAGGAAGAAGAGAATGTTTCAAAGTATGGGGATGACACTACAAGGTTAGCATGGCATGAATCATATTATATATATAACCTAAGGAGTATGAATGAGTGATTATTTTAAGGAGTTAATTCTATTTCGTCATCAATCATTAGTCTCACAATCATTCTCATTGTACGAAGATATTGACCCATGAACTATAAAAACAGAAAATAAATTCTCTAAGTCTTATGAATCTAATGAAAATCAAAAAAAAAGATCTTATAAACACTCTAAAAACAGAAATAAGTGGAAGATGGGAAAAGTTGAATATCCATCCTGTGATAAATGAGGAATGAAACACCGTGGTACTTGCCTGAAAGGAATGAGAGTATGTTACAAGTGTGGTGAAAAAGGCCACCAAGATCATGATTACAAGGGGAAGAAAGAGGATGTAAATGTTTAATGCTATAATTGTAGAGAATAGGGGAATTATGACAATGAGTGTCCTGAGCACTAAGGGAACATACCTCAAAAAAGGCCAAGAGAGAAAGGAAAAGATTACACGATGACTGCTTCTGAAGATTGAAGCTATAATAGACATGGTGGAAAATAATTTAATGGTTTCATCAAGTTTATCCAATGATTTATATGATTCTGGATCATCCCATTGCATCATATCTTCCTAGTTTGCTATGAAAATTTGAGATTTTCAATTTTCCTTCACATAGGAGTTTTTATTCAAAACTCATAAGAGATGTATCATAGAAAAATTGTTTTGTGAATTAGTACCAATTAGGGAATATAAATGTTATTTATCTCATGATATCATCGTTATACCTATGATTTAATTTGATATAATCCTCGTAATGGATTGGCTTCCGAACTATGATCTAAAAATTTATTATAAGAATAAGGGGGATACAATTTTCGATGACGATAAATAGTACCGCTCCCTTAGAGTAGAAACGTCACCACCTGATCCTAAATGAGATACATCCCTTGAAACTATACTAAATTTAATTATTGGTAATGAAGAGAATGAATTAACTATAGGTGAGGAAAACAATGTTCTAATGGAGGATGTAACTACTATACAAGAATATGATGATGTTTTTCTTGAGGATTTAGCTAGACATCCTACGGAATGAGAATGTGAGTTTTAAATTGATTTAATTCCATGTTCAAGGCCCATATAAAAGAACCCTTATAGAATGTCCTCTATAGAATTAGTTGACCTAAAGAAGCCACTAGAGTAATTTAGTAAAAAGGGATTTATTCTCCCTAGTGTATCTCCATTAGGAGACCCTATCCGTTTTGTTAAAAAAGAAAGACATATCTATGAGGTTTTATATTGACTACAGGGAGATAAATGCTATAACAATAACGAAATTATACCCCCTACCTCACATTGATTATTTATATGACCAACTTGATAAAGCTAAAAAAATTCAATGATTTACCGTCGATCTGGATATCATTAGGTGTGTATAAAAATGGAAGACATTCTGAAGATACCATTTTGAATCAGCTATGGCCATTACATGTTTATAGTAATGCCTTTTTGATTGACTAATGCACCCTCTATCTTTATGGATATAATGAATATCTTTTTCAAGGAATATCTTGATGACTTTTTGGTAGTATTTATTTATGATATCTTTGTATAATCTAAATGCTATAAAGATTATTAAAATAACGTGCACACTATTTTAAATAGTCTTAGAAGAAATGAATTATATGGAATGTTTAGCAAGTGTCAATTCTGGATTCAGGAGATTTCTTTTCTTGGATATATTATCTCTATGAATACAATCGTTGTTGATCCATCAATGACCAAGGCAATCCAAGAATGGCTAGTACTAATGAGTGTAACTGAGGAACACAATTTTATTGGTTTACAGGTTATTATCGGTGTTTTGTATAGGATTTTTCCCAATTGGAAAACCCATTAACCAAGATCACATGAAAAGGGGTTATATTTGTTTGGAAAAAATAGTATAAATAAGCTTTTGAAGAACTAAATAGTAGATTAGTTAATGATTCTATCTTGACTCTACCCTCATGGAATGATGGGTTTATTATTTATAATGATGCTTCAAAGAAAGGAGTTGGTTGTGTCCTTATGAAGAATGATCGAGTTATTGTATATGCATCATGATAGATAAAAACTATTAAAAAAACTATCCCACTCATTATATTGAGTTAGCAGAAATAATTTTGTCTTTGAAATTATGGGGACAATATCATTATGGTAAAAAATATGAGATTTATAAAAATCTCAAGAGTTTGAAATATATTTTCTAAAAAATGGAACTCAACATGAGGCAATGACAATGGCTTGAACTACTAATGGATTATGATTGTACTCTATAATACCACCCAAGGTATGCTAATAAGGTGGCATATTCTTTGAGAAGAAAGGATCCTGGAGTTTTGAATAAAATGAGAGTTGAAAATAATCTTATATACATGGATCTAGTAAAGAAGGATATAGGAATAACCATGGAAGGTGAAACATTAATTATTTTTCAAATGGTTTCCAATCCATATTTACTAGAGAGGATAAATATTTTATCAGATTGATTATGTGGAATTTCAAAAGAAAATTAAAGCAGTGAATGATGGGAGATTTACTGACTTCATATATGAAGATAGAATTTTAGAATTTGGGAAAAGACTTTGTGTTCTTGATATACCAGATCTAAAAAGAGGATTTTTGGATGATACTCATAGCTCGAACTTCCTTATAAACCCTAGAAGCACTAATATGTATAGTGATTTGAAAGAATATTTTTTTTGTGGGAAAACATGAAGAAAGAAATTGCTGATTTTTTGTCAATATGTATGGATTGTCCACAAGTGAAAGATGGAAGTCAACAACCTAAAAGAGTCATGCAGCCTCTTACCATACCTGAGTGGAGATGGGATAATATTACAATGGACTTTGTCAAGGGACCAGCAAAGACTCGGAGAAATAATGATAAAATATGGGTCATTGTTGATCATCTTATGAAGTCATCTCATTTTCTTGCTATAAGATATTATTTATGACTTGAACATCTAACAAGACTATATATTAATTAATTTTTAATACTCCATGGTGTAACTATATTGAATGTTTCCAATCATGATCCTTGTTTTACATAATGATTTTGGAGAAGCCTTATGAAGGCCTTGGATATTGAACTTTATATAAGCACTGCCTATCACACTCAAATTGATGGATAATCAGATTAGATTATTCAAAACATAGAAGACATGTTTAGATCTTGCTCACTTGACATTCAAGGTATGTGGGATCAATATTTACCTCTGGTATAATTTTCCTATAATAATAGATTCCATTCAATTGTTTATATGGAACCACATGATGTGTAATATGGAAAGAGATGGCACACACCAATGTTTTGGGATGATGTTGTTAAAAGAAAACTCGTAGGCCCAGAACATGTTGGTGGAAAAATTGAAAATATGAATATTATCCAAACCCACATCAAGGCATCCCAATGTAGGAAATCAAGGAATGCCTATAATCAAAGGAAGGATTTGGAATATCAAGTAAGAGATCATGTTTTCATAAAGGTATCTTCGTGGAATGGTGTTGTACAATTTAGCTAGAAAGGAAAATTTAGTCCCTGGTACATCAGACCTTTCTAAATTCTAGAACGAATTGGATACGTAGCTTAACATTTGGAAATTCCTCCAAGATTCTCCATTATTAATGAGGTGTTCCACGTATCACTGTTGAGAGGATACATACAACACCCAATGAATGTACTCCCCTATAATTCATTATAACTAGAGCCTGATATGTTCTATTGTGATGAGCTTATAAGCATTCTTAATATAAGAGAACAAGTGTTGAGATACTGGATGACTCATGTAGTGAAATTTCTAAAGAAAAATCATAATATGAAAGAGACAATGTGGGAGCTTAAGGAATTTATGATGAATAACCACACAAATCTTTTTATGAAAAATAATTTTATAAATTTCTAGGATGAAATTATTTTAATGAAGGGAGAATGTAACACACCAATATTCCATGGTATGTTTCAATTTTAATAATCTAATAGATTGAATTTTACGCTACTTCGAGATTCTAACACATTACAACCAATAAAACTTGAGGTTATGAATAGTAATACCCCCTTTATGAAAATTATTAAATATTATTTGTAAAAATAGACTTTAGTTTTTGAATTCAGAATATCAAAATTAGCTTAGTGTGAATTTTTTGTATTTTTCTAAAATCATTCAATTTTTGATGAATAATGAAAAACACTGCATTATTAGTTAAAACTGAATTGTTATTTAAATATTTATTTATTTTATTCAAATTTAGTTTTGGTAAAAACAGATACATAATACCTATATAGGTCCAATTTAATTTTTTGGATTAATTTTATAATAAACTTAGATATATAAAATTTTTATTGAACTTGTTACAGTCTTTTACCCACCTTTTAGGAGAATTTACAAATTTGCATAAAAATTAATTTTACCACTTCTCGGAGTTATGTTTCCAAAATACTAAAGAAAAGGCTGACATTAGTATGTAAAATTTGGTTCGATAAGATGGAAATATTTTTTGGTGAATAGTAACATCTTACTTTTATTTACCATGGTTAAATGTAAATATTAAAATTAATGGTAAAAATGATATTATAATTACCCTGACACATGTCCTAAATCTATTGGTTAAGTGTTATTCGACCAAAATAAAGCTTCTGAATAAAATATGATCCCATTTGGTCTACATGAATTAGATTATGACATTTATTATTCTCTTCATTAAAGAAGAGGTAAAATGGTTAAATTCAACGTCTAATTACTAAACCAATTTTAATATTGGGTTATAAATAAGATAAATTATACAATAAATATTCATTAGAATGATAAATATATTTCCTACATAATAGTATTATATTTATTAGTTTTAGACATTAAATAATTTAATTTATTTATGACACAATGATGATGCAGTAATTACTTTATTAATGAATGATTAAAATAAATGAAAATATAAATATCCAACTAAATATAATTTGAGAATTTTGAAAAATTAAACTGATTTTATAGGTTAATATGACACGTTAGGGTTGATTAAATTATTTTTTTCTAAATAATCATTCTATTATGATTTTCACAAAAAACCAATTACTAAATAGTGTCAAAATTGACATAATTGAGATCTTAAAACAAACACAATATTATTAATTGATATAATATTCTTAAAAATATAAGGTTTGGATAAAGGAATTATATAAGGATATATACAATAATAATTAACCACATGGAGTTCTCTTAGTTGTTATAGTATGTTTATTATCCATATAATATAAACATACAAATATACATAATAAATGTCAAACTGTTTAACTTAGAGTTAAATCTAAACGATAATGTTAATATGGTTACATAGACCTGCCTAAAACCTATTGAATGAGAGTTTGTAAACCCTTCCCTACATTATCCTTGAAATAATTATTTTTAAAGTTCTTATAAATCGAAAATTATTTTAGTATAAAATAATATTTCAAGCTTTTCTTAAAGTGACCCTCACCTCTCTTATAAAAGGGTACTTCCCATTCTCTTAATTTCACACCTCCAAATCCGTATGGATCTGCCAACCCCAGCCCAAATAACCTTTGAACTTTCCTAACTTCATCCTTGAGTAATTCATTTTGTCAGAAATCCTAGTTATGGAGCCATTTTGATCACATCAAAGGGAAGAACCAGAAGAAGTTGTAAATATTTCATTACATCTTTCATGTTCTTTTCTTCTTCCATATTCTTTTTCATTGTTGATTCCATTATAAAATAAAAAATCTTATATATTATATTAAATTTTATGTTATTATAAAAATTATACTACCATATTTATTATGCTATCCATCATATGAATGACAAAGTCAGCAAACCTGGGAACGCACGTCTTACCGTCTCCACATCGTGGTGTAGTTTGTTATTCAAAAACATAATTATTTGGATGGGTATAATATTCCGAATAACTGATGTAAATAATAAATATAACATTTTAATGGTTTTTTATATATGATATACCATCCAATTACATATGATTTTACATTCAATATCATGATATTGTCGCTCGTGCGTATGTACTGATTAACGTCTCGACGAACATGATGAGAATCATTCCCCATATTAATAATTTCAGAATAAATTTGATTCTATGATTAAAAATAATTTTTATGAACATAATATCATTCTATAAATAAAAAAATTTATCCTATCCATAAGAAACATGGATTATGTAACTGAGCATATAGAGGAAAACAGATGAGTTAACACCCAAAATGATGATACTAGCAAAATAATATTAAAAAGCAATACTAGAGGATCATATATGATATCAAATTTATGTATATAGATCTTGTATAACTTAATAACAGTGTTTTAACTATTATATAGGATGTTAACAAACCATCGACTAAGGAAAAGTACAAGGAAAGGGTTAATTTCCCAATCTCTTTATTATCCAAAGTTGTTTTTACATAATTATCTAATGGGACATATTTATTATCAATATCCACGTTTCATAAAAGAGTTTTAAAATTTATTATATTTAAATTAATTTTTCTAAATCATAATTTTAAATTTTTTAAAGATTTATTCTTTTAATACATTCTCATTAAGGATCATCAATTCAAAATGGTTTTAAGGATTTAGTAATATGAACATAAATATTTTAAAAAGATAATTCCTTTCAAATGTTTAAAAGTGGTATAGAACACATTGATTCGAAACTATATTTTTAATGATTTCATTTATATTACTTTTAAATTATTTCATGGAAAAGGGATATTTATTTCAAATATTTATACTGGTCATTTTCATCTAGGTCAACATCCTTTATGAGATATTATTCTTGACCAAGGATTATTTATTATGATACAAATATTATATTTTCTACTGAATGTTTTGTGATATGTTTGAATGTGTAAGTTTAATTTTTATACCATTATTGGATTATGGATAATGTATTTACATTTTGTATGCTGTATTTAATAAGAAGGTTTATGTTATGTTTAAAACATTTCTTATGATGAATGCAATGGACTTAGTAAGTGACGGGTGGAGCCTGCTATAGTTCCTCGATGCTACGGTAGGTCTAATTAGACAAACTAATGTCATGGCACAAGGTCTTTAGAAAAATATTATATGTAGTCTTTTCACATGGCCTTGGCTATGTGGTTATGAAGTCTGGAATTATGCATTCTGTTATTATGAAAGAGGATATTGATATTTCATGTGATTATTCAACTAGTAGAAAACCGATGTGAATACGTAAATGGAATTATTTGAATTTATATTTTCCATATTATTCTGAAGTTTATGTTTAAAAGGATTTTGTTTTAGTTATATACATTGCCTTAAATGATTATGCTTATTTATGAATTTTTCCACTATATTGTTATCTTTAATGTGTATCTGAACTCACCACTTTCTATGTTTTATTATTCCTAGGATTTATAGAAGCATTTCATGGTTGAACTTGATATATAAGATTAGGATATAAATGTTTTTAAAAGGGGACCAAATTTTGATGATGTTTTTATAAAATATTGTAATGTAAAACCTATTATTGTATCTAGTACCTCTAAGGATACTAAACTGAATGGTCTTTCGGGATTTTATCCCTTGTGATCATACCAATGTTACATAATAATGCACTGACTCTAGGTAAGTGGTGTATGGGCATTACATTATTTATAATTTATTACTTCTTAGTTCATAGTTTCCTTAAAAAAAGTGTTATATTACTTAATATCAAAACTATATTTATCTTGGAAATAATAAATAAATAGAACCATAATGAAGAGTGAATGGTGTGATAATTAGCATTTCATGTACATAATGTGTCATATATGATTATATATTATGGAATTCTATCATAGAATGATTTATTTATTGAATTATTATAATTCCACTACAAAACATGGATGTTAGGTTATTTTTGAAAATTGTTAATGTAGTAACTATTGTATCCCATGTGTATAAATCATCACTATATAACATATGTGGGATAAATATCCTAGTGATCCTTTTTATAACATCATTAGTAAAATTCATTGTTATACCAGTAATGGACAATATTTCCCTACATATATTCAACAGAAATATATAGTGATATGAAATCAAATTCCATGCCTCGAAATGAACTCTAATTCTATAAAACTATAAGTGGAATATTGGGCCACAATTTAAAACATCTCTAGATGCATGGAAATTATTTATTAATGAGAAAAAAATATTTCTCAATTGATTGAACTAAATTACATAAACAGACTTCATGGCATTATCATTATAGAGGAATAGACTGAGGAATTCATCAAATAATTTATTGGTCCTCCCCTTTATAAAGAGGGTAATTAGTCATTTAAACATAGACCTAGTTCTCTACCAATATTTAAGACTATAAAAATATACAAAATTTAATTAGAAGAATCAACAAAGTGTCAATAATATAATATAGAAAAGAGATTCATTCTCCCTATTTCAAAACTGTAGTCTACCTTAGTTCCTTCTTCAAAACGAATTATGGTTGATTTTTCTTTGTATTTATTTTCATGAATGTAACATGATCAAAATAAATATCAATTATATCTCTCTATGGAATGGTGACTTTTTTGATCATTAACGTATATCTCAATAATTATTTAAAGTGGAACTTTGATTGGGATATCAACTGTTTAAAATGAATATAGATGATATTCCTATCGAAGCCTTTATTTAAATGTACATGAACTATGAGTTCATAATCATGTAATTTGGATTAATAATATATTTAATGATTTTTTAGGAATTAATTAAAAATGAAATTATAGATGACCTCAAAAAAATTTATTACTTATATATGATATTCTTATGTATAAATAATGTAAGGGGGAACATGAGGATCATTTGAATTATGTACCAAATAATTTGAGGAACAATAATTTATTTGAAAAATAATGTATATTGGATATAAATGTTGGGTACGTATCATCATTCCATCATATAATAACTTGTATGATGTTATCTATAGATCAATATAATACTAAATTGATTAAGAAATGATCTTGAAAATATTTATTATGTAATATAATAGTTTCATTGGATTAGGTGGGAATAATCTAAGAATTTTTAGAATCCTCTCAATATAATGAAACTTACTAACTAGACATGCATAGAAGGGAGTGTAGTAAGACTTGATAGATGAATTTGAATAGTGATTAATATATGTGAAGAAGGGTCTATATAATTAACTTGTACTCACACAAAAAACTTATGGGGAAGGATTTTTGATTTAAAGATATAATTTTAAAATGGGTTTGGACTATAAAATCAGGTGTCATATTAAAATGATATCCAATTCCTCGAGACAATTTATTGTACATCATAAAAAGTATCTAACACATGATATAGAGTTGGTTGTGGTCATATTTTCCTTAAATAAATTAATGAATTATCTCTATGTTGGGATGTGTGATATATATATATATATATAAATACAATGAAATAGATCATAAAATATATATTCACACAAAAGGATATAAATATTCACCAATGATAATGGTTAGAGCTTACCATGTATTATGAAATCTAAATCCACTACCATATTGTGAATGAAAATAAATTTGAAGATGGACTGACTAGAAATGACCTCATTAAATTATATACAATGAGGATTGATAATTATCCAATATTCATGGACATGAAACGTATATAAGTGATAGTAATAATGAATAAAAAATAAAACCTTTATTAAATATTTTCATAACCATACCTTATAGAAAAAATTATTAAATAAAAAATGAGTGATGTAAAGATACATGATAATGTAAAAATTATAAGGAAATAAATATTATTAGGGTTAAAACATTATAAGGTTGTATTTTTGGGATTTTGGAACCAAAAATGTGATCTATTACATTCATAGATAAATAAGGAGATATTAGGATATGCTCATAGATCATCATTATCAATACAACATGTAAAAAATATATGAATTGAGATATATAATAACACTACTAGTGGGATAATATGAATACATATATTTCAAAATATAAAATAAAACTAAATACTTTGTTAGTAGTATAAGCTCTCTAGGAAAAAATATATAAATATTTGGATTTATTTCTCGCACATAAATGGAACTAGAAAAATCATCACTATAGAATTATTTATAGGTCTGTTAGTTTCATCAAAAGGGAACAAAACTATATGTGTTGAGGTATACTATCTTACAAAGGCTATTAAATTTACACTTGATTGATCTTCCCATTAAATAAACTTGTACTGAAATATATTAGATGTGTTTTTAGGATATATGGAAAATCAATTTCAATTTTATATGATAGTTATTTTTGGTTATCCTAAATGATCTATAATATCCTTCAATATACTCGAAACAAATAATTATAATTAATTATGGCTAATAAATGCTAAAAAGATGGTTAATATGAATTAACTATATATAAAATTGAAGTTATTTCTAGATATTTTTATATGGATATCAAGAGATTATTGGGAAAATATATAATATTGGTTGTTTTTTCGTATAATAATAGTAGTATGTAATATTGGATTGAAATGACCCTATATAGATCCCTATAATGGAAGAGAAGTAGAAAACCAATGTGTCATGATGAAGTTGGTTAATTAATGTTTATCAGATCTGAGATTATTGAAGAAATGGTAGAAAAGTTTAAATATATTTGGAAACACATCCATGTAGATCAATTATTATAGAAGAGTATTGATGAAAACTATCAATGAGACTTGGTGGTTATGTTTGATAAAAAAGTGTTTTTCCACATACTTATATGGAAGAGGGACATGTGGGTTGGGAAGAAGGGGCATTTATCTCTTATGTATAGTGGCCCCCTTCATATTCTTGACCACATTACGGAACTTGAATATCAGCTATATATTCCAATAAACATGTCTTAGGTATATAAATGTTTCATGTATCTCTATAGAAGAATTAAATAACATGTCTCTCACATGTACTAAATATAGAGGTGGTAGAGTCTGTGGTTGATTTCTAATATGCGGAAAAGTTTATTAATTCATTGGATTGGAGATAAAGACTTCATTACAATAATAAAACATCAATATTTATAGTATATTTGTGAAATATAAATTACAAATAGGCAATATTGTTGACTGAAGAGACAGTGAAAACACAAGTACCCGCATTTTGTCACTCTAGTGTGTGGAATGAAAATAAAATGGTTAAATTTAATAAGGGGTGTATAATATAATGAAATGTAAATTATTCATATAAATTTTCATTATTAATATATATGCATTTCATGTATTCCAATAGATGAGATAAGTACTAACTCATGTAGTTATTAATTTGAAACTTATTATTTGTGTAGATATATTTAATTCTCTAAATTACATTTTTAAAAATATTGTTTTTATTGCATTTTAGGAAGTTATATCTAAAAATAATTTTTGATTGGTTAAATATAATAAAATAAATTTAATTTTTTTATATATCATGTTAACATGATCTCAGGATTAATTTTTGAGATTTTTATATACTAATGGATTTCTATATTAATAGTGAAAAATATAATTTCTTCTAAAATGACAACATTTGTTACATTATGAGTATATAATAGGGGATTATAATTTTATAAAACATTTTTATTTTATAAATGTTCATTTAATTAATAAATATATTGATATAAAATAAATTTTTTAGGTTAATAAAAAAATGGTTATCCTTATGGGACAAATGTAATGTTTTAATTCTAATAAAAAAATATTTATAGAATTTTCATTTAAATAATTACTACCCTGTTTAAATACAATTTTTTATTTAATTAAAATCAAAATAAAAATTATTATTATAGTAAACCAATTTATCTCATGAAAATACAATTAAATTATAATCATTTACTATAGTAAATTTTTAATCATCAAATTGTCCTTTTCTATAAAACCGTATTTAAACATAATGTGCGCCATAAAAAAATTAATTTTAAAAACTCATAGAAATTTTAGATTATTAAATATTTAATATCTTTAAAATCATAACGTTCAAAATAGAAAAAAAATTAAATGTTAATTTATCTCCTCTATAATTTTATATCGATGGATATTTTAGAGTTACCATGGTAAGGGTATATTATGGTAAATGTGATTCCACATAAAACAATAGGTTGATAAATTTAAAAAATATAGATGATATCATACTATTTAAGGATTATGGTTCTTATCAATTTTCTCATTCCATTATTTTTTATCATTTTTCCTTGTTCAATGGAGTAAATTATTGAAAAGTAACAAGATTTTATACTAATGTCGAACTCATTAATTATAAAAGGACCTCACTTAATACCTCTTCATACCCCCATTATAAAGCAATAGATCAATGAAACCACATAACTATCTTATCCTGAACAGCGTAATAGTGTACTTTAACCACTAGTCTCATCAAAATAACATTCTATGGAGCCTTAATATGTTACCTAAGTGAGATGTTCCAAGGGAGTATGTATACTCTAAAACCAACTTTTATAGTTCATTTCATCATCTATAACCTTCAAGTAACCTCAACCCATTATGGAATGATAATGCCAACATTTTTAATTTTATTAAGATATATTATAGCAATTCAATATCCATTTTATAACTTCATCAAAATCAACGATGAAAATGAATATGTTGTCATGTGTGTGTTCAGACTACTACCTCCATAAATGATGTGTTCAATTTTTCATCACTACATTTAATGTAATATTCAAAAATGTTTATAAAATTAACTAATAATATATTTATAAAATAATTATATTTATTAAATTATAATTATTTCATTATATACCCCCTCACAATGAATGTAAAATGAAGAACTCATTCGTAATTTGTGCATACTATTGCCTCCCTGAATGGATATGTTTTCTTTTCACTACTAACACCAAGTAAGGTTGATATTAAAAATGTGAATATTATTTGAAAATATTAATTGTAAAATAATTAATATTACATAATAATAATATTTCGTAATTCAATATGTGTGAATAATAAGAAATGTTCGTAACTACTATAAAAACCTAAAATGGACATATCAATTATAGTATTGAAATTTGATTTAATTTCTGTATAACATTTGTAAATGTATATGTAGTTTTATAATTATATAATATTTAACATGGAAGTCATTAATTTCTGAGTTCATGAAGTTATTTTTTAACACCACTAACCATGGTAAAGAATCCAATAGTTTCATGATAAAAATAATAGAACTATCCAATTTAACTAACCTGAGAGGAAACTATAATAAAAACAAAAAAATATATATTGAAAAGATATTTTTAAAAAAATGTACATGAATATTGTTCATGGGTATATATTGAATTAATATAATTAAATTATATATGATGTTATGAATATATTCAGAGTGCATTGATACATGATGAAAATGATCTTCCATACCACCCTTATGACATGTCAGTCACAAATTATATTTTTTTTATCACTTTAACACAATCACATTCTCATGAAATTATTATATTTTTATATATATTTCAATTAAATATTCACCTAGTTAAATATCCATTTCATTTATTGAGTTATATATTTTTTAGTTCACATTAAAATTTCCACATTAATGTAAACCTGATTTATGTGAACAATTAAATTTCTTCTCTCATATCAAGAATCACTCTCAAGAAATGTTTTAAATAATTAATATCTTCTAAAAAATTTATCTTTTTATTTATAACCAATTTTTTAAATTATCATTCAATAAAAAAATGTTTTTCCTACTATTGTAGGCCCTTTAGTTATTTCATAAATATGGACCCATGTAGTTTATTTTTATTTAATATTATATAAATATTTCTAATGAATTTTCTAAAATTGAATTACATGATTAATAGATATGTAAGTTATAATATTATGAATGTATACAAATTTTAATGAAATATTTTTATGGTAACCCATATAATTTAACCATTTTTTATGATTTGAATAATAATTAAAAAACACTTATTAATCATTGTTTTTATCATTACTATGAATTATATGTGGTTTAAATCTGTATCGAGAAAACATTTGAATTTAAAAAATTTAATTAAATAATGGAATGGACTATAATTATATGTCTCTTAGATGAATTTTTTAAACAATAATATCTTATTAGATGCAAAATTGAATGATTAAGGACTTAACCTAATCAACAATGCGACATTATCCCTTTTCCGATGATTGTATTGGGAGTAACCCTTGACATTTGTTTATGATGTAATATATTATGTTTCTACAACATATTATAGGTCTCCATGATCTTATTACTCTATATTCATGTTACATCATTCCATCAATATGATAATTCTCTTTATGATATCATGTTATGACCTTAGAATCTCATTTTATGCATTATTACCATATTTGATTCCTTAATATGATTTATTGATCAACTATTTCCTTATGTAATTTCCACCTATGCATCATATATATTTTTATAATATCTATGGTATTATGGATAAATATTTATATTTTTCATTAAATATAAAACATTATATTTTTAATACTATTTAATTTTCTATTTGATCAACCAAATACTCTATCCCTATAGATACTCAGTTAGTATAAATAAATGTGAAATATTATTATATAAAGTTTTTTTAACTATTGAGTCCTTATTTTCCCCATTCCTATTGCACCATTAGTTGATTTATCTCAAAAAATTTATTTTAATTGAACATAAATCACAGAAATAATTAAATAATGGTAATTCAATCCTTATGTTTAGTTTTGTCTGTTTCCTTTCTACGCTTTTTTATAACTACAGTTATATATAAATTTTCTCTAGTTTATATATTTTATAAGATTTATTTAATTAAAATGTTTTAACCCTGTTTGATTTCAAATATTGTATTTTTAGATATGTTCGACTATAAAAATGATGGTATTGAAAAAATCACCTAATGTTTTTGAATTGTCATTTTGTGTTTTATGTTTGGTCACACAGACAAACAAAACACTCACTCAAATTAAAAAATAAATTTTCTGTGTCTAAAAATTTGTAAATTGATCTATCCTCTTATTTTGGAGTACTTTTATGGAACGTGTAGAAAATAATTTATCCAGTACATGAGGTGTTCCAATCATTTAAATTAAATGGGTAATTTAATTAGAGACCTTTTTGTCATACGGAATTCCGCCAATGACTATTTTTGGTCATGGGCATTCTTATGTGAATCCAATGTTATTTTATTCCTAATTATTATGTTATTCCTCAAATTATTTAATTAAATACAATTATGAATCGATTTCTAATTAGTTTGGTGTTCCATGATCTTTTTACATTATTTTATTATTGATACATATATATCAAGAATTATTTTGATATTTCCAAGCCTCCATCCCTCATTCTTTTTTTGTAGGAATGCCTCAGATGTTTTTCATGGATTTAGTCAGGTGTCAGTGGCCTTCGTAATTCCTCATATATGATTCTATAATATGTCATTGATCTTAATTTCGTGAAATTCCATGAAAATATTTCATTGATTTTATAGTGATCCAATTGACATTGAATATATCTAATGTTAGATTAGGATTTTCCCATGGGAAAATAGTATTGGGTTCCCTGGGGTGATATCATATGATTATTAAATGTTATTATTGACTTCTATTTCCCTATATATTATCCTTAGTTTTGGATTGAGAAACATCATATGATATATTGTGATCAGAGACATTTTTAATTTTCCAAAGTAGGTATGGTTTATCCCATGTGTCACTGTATACCACAAAGAAAAATTATTATTTATCCATTTTTGATTTTAAATTAATTTTATCATCTAAATCATCACAATAAAAATATATTTAGAATGAATATTATTATAAACATCATTGGTGGTGGACTATTGGGTCGTACTCAAAACCTGTATGGTGCAAAATTGGTGCCTCTTTAGAATTCGTATTTTTCAGCAATCATATTATAATAGGGGATTTATTTAATGGTATATAAGTTATAAATGGGATTAAGCATGATATGTAAGACTAGGATTGACTTCGGAAAAATTATGGTGATTTCTCCTTCCTTCTTTTTTTTCTCGTTTGGGTTTTCAATATTTTTAATCCACAGTGGTGGTTCTATATTGTATATGTGAGATTCCCAACATTAATATAGAAACATTTTTCGATCTCATTCTTTATATTATTCTTGTAACATTCTATGATTTCAATAATAATTATACATCCATTGTATGATATTAGTTTTATTTATTCTATTTTTACACTCATACTTGACTGCATAGTATCTAAATCACACATTAAAAGATACTCACCAATAGTTAGAAACCATTGGGATAAAAATAGGTTATTCTGAGGTAACATATTGTATATTATATTAAACAAGTTCGGTTTAATGGAATGTGGGAAACATTATGTGGTATCAAAGCCCTTATATTTTATACTACTGATTGGTTAAGGTAAAAAGTGGAAATGAATTTTTCAAAACATGGTATGAAAAACATTCATGAGTGTACCGAATCCATGTACGAAGAAATTTCATCTTTCTAGGGATATGATTATTTTCTGCTGACTTATTTCTTCTTATATTACACTCATGATTTTATAATTTATTTTGTATTTACTTATCAACTATTTAATGTAATGGAAGGACAATGTGTATACATGCTTCATAGTTATAATGTATGATTCTACATTCTTTTTCATGATTAACATTTATTAGGTACCTTAATTATGGAATAGATTAGGTGATTTAATGTTTTGAAAACAATTTTATAAGCTCTCACCATTTAAATTTATTGAGGAATATTAAATATTTTTTTCTTAATATTTTGGGTGACTTATTAAATATGTATTTATTTTGATTATTACAATTTTTTAGTTAATGAAAATTTTTATTACAACTTATAATGTGTTTTTCTCTATAATTTATATTCAATATTTCTTTCAATCAATGTTCTATTATAAGTAAACTAGCCATTGTAAAATGAAATATTGTTATTATATGGATTCTATATGTGTGATTTATGACTTGCATGTATATAATTATTTTTCTATGTATGAGTATATAGGAAATGTGAGATATCTTGATATATTTGATTCATGCGATCTTATATGTCGATAATGGAAGGGTTGTAAGACTATTATCGATTTAATTAAACAATGATATCTAAGGATATTATTGTAATATTTTTTGGGGCATTCGTTTTCCTTTGTTGAAAAATATATCCATGAAGTCCTATAATTAAGGTTCAAATTAGTGGTGATAAGAATTCCTCATAGGTGGTTGATACAATTCCTCATATTGTATCAAGATGTGGATGTCCAAATATTGTATAACATATTAAATGTGTAAAATTGATAGGTAGGGAGTATCCTTGAGTGGTGATGGTAATGGTGGATGTTACCAAATTGTTTTAGATACAACACTTCTATTACTATATGAGGAGTGTGACCACTAGGTGGTTGATTATTGTGTGGATTATATTTATATGATATTCAACCATCTTGAGAAACCTTCAGAAATAGAGTTAAATATCATGATATATATTCTTTTAGGACGAGAATATATAATGGGTAATATTTTGGTTTGGAAATACTTCTGAATGAGGATTACATAAAAACACAATAAGACATCATTCATTGAAAATTTATTTCCTCAGACTCTGGGGGTAGAAAGGGGTGGGTATTTCATTCACCATGATATGGGATGTACATCAGTATAAACTATTCCAATAATTTTTTATAGTCATAGTGGTTTCCCTTTATGATAACAGGGGATGGTGGGATAATATAGAGGTGCTTTGACAATTACCTTTAGGTATGTGACATGAGTGTATGTGAATGTTTTTAACTTATCAACCCTTTTAGAATCCATAAATCTATCCCTCTCTACATAGAAATCTTTGATGGATGCCTACAGTTATAGAATAATGGATTCATCATCATGGGTTAATAGTCTGTATTTATGTAGTATGATATTCAATATAAACTTATTCTACTTTAATAAGATAAGGATAAGTAGTTAAGGGGATGATTAGGTGTGGTTCCATAAATGTGTTAGTCTTTTAAACATTAGAAAATTACATCAACATCCACTACATGACTCTAAATATATTGGAATTATAGAACACCATTAGAGGTTTTGCAAGAAGTTTTAGTAGACACCCAATAATAGTTTACCTAGATAGGTTTCAGGGTACAAACGTTTAGTAAACTATGCCATGATAGGTGAGAAAATGATGATCAACTGTTAAATTTTGGTCATGGTTGGAGATATGGATTCTAGAGATTTGTCTATAAACACCATCATATTAGTTCATCCAAGGGGTGTTATAAAAATACATATGTTTTATGAATAATCGAGTTGCATTTTATTTAGACCACCCCTATTTAACATGATATTAAATCTTATTCTACTTGAGATGATATTTTAGAAACCACAATATTATTTTCAAAATTATTTTACATATAAGAATTATATTTGTTTATAATATCATAGTTTATATATGGATTGAGACTATCCCATTTGTTTTTAAATTAATGGGTTGTGGAAATTATTTTCCAAAAGATCTATTTGTATTCTAGATAACTATATTGAATTTAACTCTCTTTATGTAACATATAGTGCTATAGTTATCCCAAAATGACTGTTATAAATAATCAGTGTCATTGATATCATAAAAAGGATTTTTATGTTGGTTTTTTAGACATTTGGATATTTAGGTGTGAAATATAAGAACATAATCACCAACATTTGGTCAAGGATACAGATTAGTATTTTATCCATGTATTAGATGAAGGGGGAATGATTTATGTAGTATTTTCGCATAATTTTGACAGGTTCAAGGTAATATTTCTTGATGATATCTTACAAATACTACCTAAGAGATATGTATAGTTTTATATTGATCATGTGTCAGGTATAGAATGTATTCCATTTCCACCATACATGATGGTAACTATAGTGCTACTGGATCATAAGGATCAGTTAGCGGACCTCAATTCCAATGGATATATATGGATGAGTACATCTCCTTGGGGATCTAAAATTCATATCACCATGAATAAAGATATATCCATGCGATATGTGTGGACTATCATAAGTGGAAATGTGGTCCTTATAAAACACTATCCCCAACCACATTTTCAAATCTTATTTGATCAATTGAGTTGTTCTCGAGTATTCCCTATATCAAAATTTGGATCAAGTTATCTCCAACTCAGGGAGAGTTCTTTAAAAATAAATTATCCATGTTTTAGGAGTAGTTATGTTATTTATATGAGTTTTGTGATAATGTGATGTTGTTCATTTTGATGAACATGTTGCGGTCATTATGGGCGTGATGATTTTTTTCAACCCAAATATAGATAAACAATTTTCCATATTTATGGTATTATTGTTTAACAAAAGTCAAAATAAGAACATATATGAAATTTTAAAATAAAAAGAGGCACAATTTTGGATCACAAACTACGTGAAAAAATCACCAAGTTCAAATTATTGATTGAAATTGTATCCTTCATGGGGAATGATATATTTGACGACTGAGTACCATCATGACACAAGAAGATTAGAGAAATGATTCTATTATGTTCATCCATGAAAAATATTTATGTATACATCCTTTTTGTGTTTCTAGGTTATTATTAGAGTGTTATTAAATATATTCCTATATGGATGTACCAATGAATTTCCTGAACAAAATGTGAATGAATTCTCTTTGGTCTAATGATAATCGTAACACATTTTGGGAACTCAAGGGGGGAGATTAGACAAAACTAAACATGGATGTATAAGATCTAGGTAGTGAGTACACAGAGTGTTGTCACACATTAGTAGTTGGTCTGGGAACATTCTTAATTAAGATAATTCATGTTGACATGTATTTTTCTAAGAAGATATGATCATATATGAAAATTTTCCAACACATAACATTGAGTTAAAACTAGTGGTACATTTCTCAAGGTGTTGGAGGAATTAATAATTTGGGGAGATATTTATGGTATATTAAATAATAAAAGCCTAATATATATATTCTCAAAAGGGAATAAACATCACTATTAAAGGTTGGTTAATTCACTATAATCAATTAGTTTTTATCTATTATATATAAATGTATTGAGGATTTTAAAATAAATTTCATTAAGATATAATATATACTGTTCGGATATCTAGGACTTTAACCAAGAGTGGTAATCGATGGCACTCTTTTCTATGATGAATTTTGATGTTCAGGAGGAGTAGTGTTGAGGAACCATTTCATCATTATATATTGATTTTTTTGTCACTACTATAAATCCAGTCATTAATAGAGCTATAAATTTCCATTACCAGTACAAAAAAGCACTAACTATACGAGTGAGGTTAAATCCACAAGTATATTATTAGTACCGAAAAAACACATATAATTGACTATTTTACAGTTCATATAGAAGTTCTGATAAAAGAACCATTAGCAGCACTTTTATGAGATCTAATAAAGATGATTTTTATAGATGATTATTTAAGAACTGATAAATTATTACTATATTTGCACTTTTATAAGAACTGGTAGAGTGACATACTACAGTGTGCTACAAAAGAAAACCAAAACACCAAAAACAGACTAGGAATCAACAAAAACATGTCCCCATGTAGGATTTTAATTCAATTAAATTTACAACACAAACACAAGAAAAATATATATATTATAGATGTTTAGATAATTGGTTAATACTATTACGTAAATATAAATTATTGTATATATTCAAAAACATCAATGTTCTTTTATCCATTAATCATGACCGGACTAATTATATTTTCGAACAAACCACAACTACTAGAGAAAAATAATGCCATCATGTATGAAATAATTTTCATAGATAGTAATAATATAAAGACATAAATTTAAAAAAAGTTACTTTTATTAAAATTGACCTCAATTTTAAATAAAAAGTAACAATTGCAGTCATATAGGGCACACCAAATATCAAAAAGAGGTGCACCATATTCCTACATATGAAAAATGATTTACGAATCATATTCCTAATGTATTTGAAAAAATTTATTGTGTTTTCAATTTTTTTGGTGATTAGTTGACCATTATATTAAAATTTATGATCATTTTAAATATAAACATTCTCTTTGAGTCATATCGGTTAGACAATTATTTAGATTTAGGTGTGCTTAATTCATGTATGTCTCAAATAAATTATGGATCATTTTCATATTACATCAAAACAATAAGTTTTTTTTTCATATTTTAGTAGGGTAGTATTTTTTTAATATAATAGTTGTCAATATTAAATAATGACACACATAGAGTCATACTGGTCACAATGTGCATTGGATTTATGTGTGTCAAGTTCATACACATTCAATGTCACATATAGATTATTTTCCAAATTTATCAAAATATTCCAAATGTGTTTTCTCATTTTTCACTACATCACTTGAATTTTTAACTAAAATAACTTTTTAAAAATAAAACATGATCTTTGACTATATGTATAACATTGTGTATTTGTTGGATGTGAGACTGATTTAAAAATGTCACAAATTATTTATAAATTTATGTACTAAATTATCATGAAATCATTAGTATTTTTACTTAGTTTCAAGTGAGTGAAGCTTTTAAATTTCAAATGTAGATTTTAATCTGATAACATATAAATTTAGTTTGTTGTATTTTTCACTCAAATTATTGTCAATTTAAAATTGAAGGTACTTGGAGTCATACTAGTGACATTGTGTGTCAGATTTAATTTTGATTGATTCTAATATGTCCCAATGACTGAAAACAATAAAAACATTCAACGTTACTATAATTTTCAATAAATTTCCTTTTCAAACTACTCAAAGTGCATGATAAATATCAAAAAAACAACATATACACAAAAAATTAATCCACATGACAAAGAAAACATTTTTTATGTGTTATAATAAAATAAAATAAAATAAAACAAAAATATGAAATAAAACATTAATTCTTTGTAAAATGTGGTTATTGTAATAAATATCTTGATTTAAACTGTGATTTGGTAGTGGAAGTAAATTGAGGTAATGTGGTAAATATCCACACTATAGGGGTAAAAGTTTTTCTAGGATATGATGCATGTTGATGTTTAGGTGATGAAAGCAATGGATAATGGAAAAATCACCCAATATAGAATGAATGATTCCACCTAAATATGATAACATTTATTATATGATAAATACTAAAAATAATTAAATAAATCAAAAATATTAAATGGTACATTTCCAACTTGGATAATGATTTTATTTTGAAACATCAAAATTATCTATGTAATTGAAATGATCAAGCTCCATCCCTCTTCCTACAATGGTAGTGGAGAGAACATGAAAGAATGTGATTAATGAAACACTGTAGGGATGAATGGGTTTTGAAGGAGAAGAATGGATGTTGGATACTGAACCCTAACTCGAACAAAAGAATCCACCTATATAAGATAATAATAATTATTTGATAAATACTAAAAATAAATAAATAAAACCAAAATATGAAATAATACAATAATTTTATGGACAATGATTCTAAATTCCAAAAATCATGATTACCTCAACAATTATGTAGAGGTATAGTTGTTTCTCTTCATGAAAATGCAGTGGAAGTAACATGAAAAATAGTGATAAATACACCATTATTTTTGTGAAAAGGTTTTAAGGGATAGGAATCATTATGTTTGTATAGATTAGCCAACACCAAAAAATTCCACCAGTATAAGAAAGCATTTATTATATGAGTAATACTAAAAAATAAATGAAACATAAATATGAAATAATACATTAATCCTATAGATTGTGATTTTACTAGGAAAACATCATGATTGAATATATAAATGAGTATAGAATGCATCATATCTCTTCATACAAAGGCATGATAAATGGACGAAGTCCATTAAAAATAATCAATATCATCAAGAAATAACGAAAATTCATTCCTGGTTTCATGATATAATTTTTTATAAATATAGATAATATATATCATTACATTACCTTTACATATTTTAAAAGAGTTTCCTTCACTATAGTCTATTGCCCCATCATGTTCAGAATACATTATCAATTTGAGTGGCTGAACATTTAATTTAAATTTTGTTAATGAATTAGATAAGATATAATATTATGAGGAAAAAATACATTAAAAAATATTTTACATAATTATTGAACACTCTTTACTTTTTTAAAGGTTTCAAGGATTTTGTAACTCTATCAAGAATGAAAATCCCCTCTTCGCGGTCCACTATAATGTATAATACATTGTCCACATTAGGACTGACATGAACTAATTGGGATGCCACAATGAATGGGACATAATAGATTGAATTTTCATTTGACTCAACACTTGATTTAGTCTCCAGAAAGACAATCGACAAATTTTTGTTTGTTAGATTTCGAACACAAAATAATGGCACAATTAGTTATTCCCTTATTAACAGATCATCTTTTTCCTCTTCCACATAGAAAATCACCTTCACAAAGACCATTTCATCAAATTTCACTCCATTAATATTGTTAACACATTTTCAAAGGAAAAAAGGATTGTGAAATTTTTTATAATAAAACCTTTATATCTCTTCAATAATTGAAAAATATGAAATATTTTGATAAATTGGATTTCTATAATTGGAACCAGATATGTGGGTAACATTAGAAACAATTGTAACACCACTATTATCCATCGTAATGATGTCATTGTGTAATTTTTTATAGAACATATAACCATTGATTATGAAACTATTTTATGATATAATTTTTTCCCTTAGTTATACATAAAAGTCATTCGTAAATAGAATATGGAATTTTATATAACTACTTACAAAATTGATATGAACTATCTTATAGACTATTGAGTGTGTGAATATGATATACATCTATCATCCCTTGATGGATTCAAATATATGTGAATTTATTTTTGAGGTTCAATATATGGATCAATATATTCACTATTATGAAATATGTCATGATGTGCATTCTCCATCTATGTTAAAGTAATTGTAACAAGATCTCTTCTGGAAATCACCTCTCTCATAATGGGTTCACTATGAAGAGTGTTAGCAAGACCATTGAATTAAACAACTAATATATTATTGATAAGAATTTAAATATATCCATTAATAATAAATCATTATTTAATATAATCCTCTGACCATCTTTGGTTCCTGACATTCCCTTTCAAAATCCTTATATACCAATCATTTGTTCCCATCCATCAGTAATGGGGAAGACCACATTTTTGAACCTCTAAGACTATATGACCAATTAAGTGGACCACTATATCAAAGTATAATAGTTGTATTAACATATCTAATTCATATAATTTGATAGAAAAATCTTTATTTGTGATGGAAATTGTCCCTGGGTCTGAAAATTTACTACACATGGATTTGAAAAGAAGAAATGTCAACTTAATTTATGTTGTAATTTTTGAGGAAGAATGCAATGGAATGAAATTGGAATTAAATCATTCATAAAAACATGAAATTCCCATGTTTTTATACCCTTATACATCAAATTAGTTCTTGACATGACAATATTGATATTGGATGAATACCTCTATGAAATTTTTACACTAGTAATAAAAATGAATAATATAAATTTTTTATGTCTGGATAAATTCTAAGCTAATGGAGGAAGAAAATTCATCCTTATACCATTAATTGGCACCAAGTCCCCTGTTATACCCATTTTATCCATTTCCAAACTATCCTTGATTTCAATTTTTATTTTTTAGGAACATTTCATAACACCAAAATAACACCATCAAATAGATTTTTCTTCTAAATGTATGAAATCAAGAAAATTTCTGAAATAAAAAAAAATTAATATGGAAATTCAATTGAAAATTACCTCTTGTTACAACATTATTTTATACCATCTTTTGAATTTTTTTTATCTAAATCATATCCAATAATGTCAACATTTTTTCAATGCTGATTGCCTGAAGCAGGAGACAGTGTTGTACATTGTTTGATATTACAGAAAAATGATGTCAAAAAAAGTTTAGTATTTATGTCATCATGGTAAAAATTTATGACATCCTAAAAACCCAATCATCATGGAGTGATTCAAATGAATGTAGTATATGAATTTTTCAAAAATTGGAATCCGTAAAATTCCTTTGATGATATAGCTTGATAAATTAACATAAGCATAGAAGTAATTTAACATTCTGAACAACATGGACATCAATGTGAATTATTCACTTCTATGAGTATCATAAATTTTAATACATGTATCCCACCTCAATTTCAGATACTCGATCAATGTATCCAAATATAAATTAATATAATTATCATGTTTCATTGGTCCATATATAAGAAGAAAAAACATAATGTATTTGGGCATCAAGAATAACCATGGTGGCAAGTTGTAATTTACCAACATGATATGACATGTAATATGAGTACTAATCTCCACAACAAAAATAATTTGTTCCATCTATAGAAAATGCAATATTGATGTTTCTTGGATCATCTCCAAATTCAAGAATCTCATAATCAATTTTCTTCCACTACGGAGAATCTTCTGATGATATAGGTTCCCTTCATTAATTCATGTTTCTACGAGCCATGTTACTTATATCCTAGTTTCTCAAAATCCATATATTCTTATAAACCTTTTAATGATAGGAAATAACCATAAATATTTCAAAGTACATGGTTAATTTTTTTAGTATCTATAAACGCTACACTTAAGGCATTTTACGAGTGATTAATGGCCCCTGTGAAACTATATGAAATAATTTAGAATTGCATGTATCTTTTTTGATAACATTCTCATTGAACATAACATTCACATAACATAATATTTTCAACATGGCAGTACATTTTATTTTGGTAGAATAAAATTTAGAAGACCTGGTAGTTCTATAAATTTGTTTATAGTACATCTTATAAAAACATTAAAATTACATAACATCAATACAACTGCAAATGTATTTTATTTTTTAGAGCTGGTATAAATTGGTTTCTTCGAATATATATTTAACTCGTCAAATAACATTGGACAATCACTACGGTCATCTTCAATTTCACATGTTATTTTTTCCTTGTGATCTATATCATATTTTACAAAGGTATTGATATCAAATGATTCATAAACCATTGTTTCATCCCAAGCGATGTCAACATTCAGTTTTCAACATGTTTATTGAAAATATTTATAGATTAACTTTATTACATGAACAATCAATTCATCTTCCATGTATTTCAGAGCAATTTTCATTTAATGAGAACAACAAAATCATGGATTGAAGATTTTAGGACGGTCATATACATGATCACCTTGAACAAGATGTACTCTTTAACACCAACATCATATTTAATTTTCAAATGATCATAGTGCATCCATTTTCAGTTAATATTTACCATATTAAGACCATAAATGATTAATTTTATATTTTATATAAATAAATACAAATAAGATATTCATTATCAAAAGTGAATGTTATAGAAAATAATAATAAGGAAACTCAGCGTTTGATTGTTTCGATTAATTTTAGTATTTTGGATTAAGAAGTTAATTAAATATATAAAAAGAAGTAATCTATATATAATCTTCCTTAAATTACCTAAATAAATGAATATATAATATAAGAATCTAATGAGTAATAAGAATAATATATATTATTAATGAATAATAAAATCTTATTGAATCAACTAGAATATATAAAATGTATTGAAGTTTAGATTAAATATTAAAGAATAATTAATTTAAAAAATGAATAATTCATCATAATGAGTGCATAAAAAATTATTTTATAGATATATTTAAAGTGTTTATCAATATGGATTACATGAAATTTATAGGTCCAAGAGATGGATGATGATATAATTTTATACATTAAATATTGACCAGTGATTAAATTTTGATGATTAGTGAGATGAAATTTTTCATAATTTATGTGCCACTCATAGAATTCATGGGATATTTATTTCCCAATCCATGTATTTGAGGGAATTATTTTAAATTTTTAAAAATGATGATTGAATGCCATGTTGAAACACATTGAATATTGAATAAAATTTGAAAATGTTGTTGATGGAATGTTATTTTGTATCATGGAGTGCAGGAGATTTGTTATATTTTATCATTTATATAGTAAAATAGTTTCACATAATATTTATATACATGTCATATAGCTAGGAAGCGAATAAATTCCATGGAAATCGACTTATTATTATTTTACTAAATACTCAAAAAGGGGGTGAAAATTTGGAAAATAAACATTTCAGAGTGAGGTATTATAATTTATTATATTTGTATTTATGTGTCAAAAAAGTGGTATAACTTAGATTATGAAATATCAAAATGATATATACCGAAAATTATAGAGATAGTGGGAGTAATATTATGATGAGAAATGATAATGTAGTTGCAAAATAGTACATAACACCACGAAATAATATTTCATATATTGTTATTAAATGTAATTATAAATAATATTGAATTAATCTACAAATAGAGAACAATAAAATAATTTTTTTAAAAGTATCAAGAAACTAGAAGTATTATTATTGATGAATTGTATAAGACATTTAAAAATAAAAATTATTTAAAAACAAAATTATGAAAACAATATATCAAACACCAGAGCTGGACCATGATAGTGTCCAATGGACAATCTTAATACCCCTTATGTTGGAAACAATAACCAAAAAGTAAAAAACAACTAAATGAGATTTTTTTGTCAACAAAATAAATAAAATTACATTAATGAAAATTTAAATTAAAAATTACAGGATGCATCCAAACATTTTTTTTACACACTAACCCATAAAATTAGAAAACAAATATGAATCTGAATAATATAAATGAAATCACTTACCCTAACATAATCACCCTTACACAAAAAACATGTATTTCAATTTGTAATATTTCACATGTATGGAATATTATTGATAAAACTAAAATAAAAATTTAGCATTATAAAATTGGGTGATCATTATGGGAAATATAGACAAAATATAACTAATCACTAAACACATTGTGACTACTTGTGTCACTATCGTGTCCATAAATAATAAACACTACAAGAATGATCAAGAGTTGGATCAATATTGGAATCTAAGAAAATAAAAAGGCCTACCTAGCCAGTATAAAATCACTAGACCAAATAGAAATACATCAAGAAATATGAAATCCAAAATGTAACAAAAAATTCACGAAGAAAATAAAAAGTCTATCCTCTACAGGTTGAAGAAAATTTGAAACCCACATTAGAATCCCTAAACTCAATCGAACACCGGATGATAGAAAATATTTTTGAGAGGCTATGGAATTTTGTGACTAGTGGTTTGATTCACGTTGGTGGATCATTGTTAATGGGTGAATTTTTTGGAATTCTTCCGATAACATTATGGGTTCGCAAATGATCTGTTTTTTATTTAGATTATGACACATTTATCAGCGCTTATAAATAAGAATTGACAAAGAACCTTGTTATCAGAGATTTTTTTTAAGAACTGATAAGATGACTCTTTATCAGTTATCAAAAAAGAGATGAAGAGATCAATATTTATCATCACTAAAATTATAGCACTTATGAAGCCTCATCATTATTAGTGAAAAACTCATAGGGAAAGAGGCTTTTATCAGCACTTATTACATAAAAACTAATAAAGTATTTATAAATATAATTATAAATAAAATACTTTATATAATTGTATTTATATAATAAATATATATAACATAAAATATACTAAATATATATTTTTAAATTTTTTATTTATTTTTTTATAATTATTTATTTATAATTATTGAAATCATTTTAAAAAATAATATTTACATCATTATATATTTTATTATTAGTATTCATATATATATATATATGTATATATTTAATTAATTTATATAAATTTAGTTAATATATTCATTATTTTATAAAATTTATTTTAAATTTAATATTTATTTATATATATATATGATTATTTATTTAAAATTATATAAATACATTTCCCAAAAAAATATTTATTTATGAATATAAATATATAATTATATAAATATAGTAAATGAACATAATAAAATATTTATAGTTTTTTCCTATTATATTTTTGAAATTATTAATGAATATATAATTCTTAGTGCATACATGTATGATAAAAACGAGTGAAATTGTACAAATTAAGAATAAGTACACATTAAAATTATTGAAAAAATGTACAAGTTTTTATGTGTGTTCACTCTATATAAAATTTCATTACTTATGTATATGTGAAATCAATATGATACATAGATTATCTATTTTAAATTGAAAAATCAAAGGAAATTCAATTATATGTCAAGTACTATAAAACTAGCCATAATTTTACATCATATTAATTTTATATTATATTCCATTAATTAATATGTATATGTGTATTTAATTTCATGGGCATAAATATTTTAAAATATATTAATCATATTTATATACAATAATATATATCTCATATATTTAATATATACAATTTAATAACATTAATTATAATAAATATATGATTAATATAATGATTAATATTGAATATTTAATATAAAATTTAATCATTTTTATTAATAAATATTTTAATGATATAATTTTTTAACTTTTTTGAGAAACTAATATAACTTTTTTATTTATTTCATTATTTAATATTATTTATTTGGACCTTTATCATCACCAGAAAGTGCTAATAAAAGAAAAATTTATCATTGCTAAAAAATGATCTGATAAAGGTTCCTTTTGATAATGCTAAAAAATCCCTGCTAAAAGGTAATATTTATTGCATTTTATTTCTAGCACTGATAAATACCCGCACTTTTGAATGTTAAGTTTGTAGAAGTTACGTATCAATAGGAAAAATGGAAGGAATCTATCAGTTCCAGAGTATTTATCTAAGAGAGATAACATATACAGTTTGGTTCCATTGTCATACTAGACCTTGAATGATGATGAGATTTAACATATTAATGGTCTTATAATCATTTCCACTAGATTGTGTAATGATTTGATGATGGATATACATGCATTTAAGTGGGATTTACCCCCATGTTTGAATATGATGTAAAATGTAATACATATGAAACATGGGTGTCCTATGATGTTAGTCACAACATGTTTTGATTTTCAATGATCCACCTATCAACAAGTGAAGGGTAAACACTAGTGACTTATTTGTGTCCTATAGCAATTAACCATTCTAGTGTGAAAATGATTTATTGTGAGCATTTTTTTCATATTCTGTATATCAAGGTCATGCTATTGTACTGGCTTAGTATGGATGATAGTGTATCACTAAATAAATGTGGATAATTTCCTCTCAATCTAAGAAATACCTTTATTTGGTGTAAATGGTAGGCTCTATGTTCCAAAAAATAGTTTTCTTACATGTGAACCTTAATATTATCATTTTATACAAGGAATCACATTTTACATCGGGGTTTATATAGGTATTGTAAAGAAATATGGAAAACAGATGAATCGGATTACGTCCAAACATCTATAGAGAAATAGACATTCAATGGTTTCTATTAATACTAGAGAACAATTTGAGATCATTAATCCTGAATATAGGTTGTTCGTGGGAGAAATAATTGGAAAAATTTTTGTTCCACTACAATATTATTCATCATGTGTCTATATATATATAATATTTTGTTCCCACTATGTGTATGAACTGTATTTTTTTGTCAAACTGATTGTTATTTGTTATCTATAGTGATCAAAAAGATAAAAAGATATCTATGTGGTCTATATGATTAAGTAGTTCCAATTTTAATAGGGTTTGGATGATGTCCTGATGTCTTGGACATCCGAGAATCATGTGAATTGTTTGAAGACAATGAGTATCATGATGATTCATTATAAAGATCATTGTATAGATTCAAAAAACTGACCATGGGTTCAGAATTTGTTTTTGATTTTAATAAGGATGATAATATGATTTAGTATGCATCCTATACTAATTATTATGTGAAATGAGCATTTGTAGGAAGGGGAGAGAGATGTTGATGCAATTTGTATTGAGAATCAGTTTGAAAATTACGTTGTTATTCTAATCATATTTTGGATTGATTAGAGATAAATATTTTACCATAAAATAAGTATCAAATTATATTATGGAATGATTTTATGGGAATATGTTACTATAAGAAAATTAATTTACAATACATTCATTTTTAAATCATATGATGCTTTGATAGTTTGTATTTGAAAAATATCATATGTTTTTTAGAGAACAGGTTATTAAAGCCTTATGATTGTAACAGTGGTAAAATATATGTTTAGATGACTATAAATCAGCTTGGTTGGTTTTTTTAATAATATTTTTAGGTGACGTAGTTTTCTAGTGTTTTCAAAATTATTGGTGTCCCAAATTTGGTGTTTTAATAGCCTTGTGAAAATTTGATTTTCATTGAGTAGATTATGAAAATATAGAAATGGTATGAATTTCATGAAGATGGGATACAATAAGTGTGTTTCTCAATGTCATAAATATTTTGTTAGTGATCTTCATGATTATAAAAAACAGAGAATTTTGTGTGCGTGATTATTTTATAAAAGGCTTAGTGAAAGTGATGATTCTGGCGAATAGAAAATGTTTTTTTTCACCAGGATGTTTTTTGACACCACAATATTTTTTGACAAAATGCATCGTGTTTATGATAAAAACCCTGAATGAGAAATTTAGATTGAGAATTTCAAAAAAGGGAGCATTTCAAAGGAAATGAAATAGCATTGTTAAATGATGATGATGTAGCCAAAAGTTTCTGGAATCAGTGAGAAATGACTATAAATAGAACATGATCCCCTTCATAATATTAGGAAGACATAACAAAAATCACAAGTCTATGGATTTGTGATTTTGGTTCACAAAGGTGGTATGGAAAGAAGATCGTGAAGGCTATAAGTCAATTGAATGTTCTTATAATTTTCAAAAGTAGTGAAATTTGAAAAGGATATGTGAGCTCTGTGAATTTAGTGAGCTCTATGAAATGAATTATTTTAATAACAGATGTTAGGTACAACAAAGGTAGTTTTATTTTCAATGTGATTTAGCTTATGTAATGGCAGTGATCTTTGTAAAGGTGGAGAGCCCCACTAAAGAAGTGTGAACTGAAAAATATATTTGGTCCATAAAGAGAGTTTTCTTAAAAAAATTAGATTAATGAAGGTGTTCAATGAATAGATGTTATAAATATGTAGATTAGGTGAACCAGTGCATAGGAAGAAACCAGTGGACAATTCCATAATATTTGCTATCCATGAAGAAGAGAATGAAAAATAAATACTCTGTTATTCAGGACATATCAATTGTGATGATGTCAAGATAATATGGTCTTAATTGATTTAATAATAAACATGTAATGTTGTAAGAACCTGGATCTTCATTTTCCAGGTATGCTTTCCTTTTTCTGGAGTTTTTGAGAAAAGTGAAGTTTCTGGAAATTTTTTAAGTACACGTCATGTACTTTCTGAGTAGAAGTCGTGTACTCTTTTCCCGCTGAAGCCGTGTTCTGGCTGTGTCCGGGCCACACACACGGTGTGTAGGGGTGACGTGGAGGCCGATTTTGGTGGATTTTAGAAATACCTAGTACACACTGTGTAATGTTTTTTTCATTAATCGGAATGAGGTCACGCCCGATTTCCATAAACATCTTCTTCTATGTCTGGTTCGACCGAGAAATTTCTAACGGCCATGATACTTCTCCGGATTCCCGAGCTTCCATCTGTTGGTCGATTTGATCACCTTTGATTGCGTTGGAACCACAGTGGTGAGTTCTTCCTTCTTCTTGAGTTTCATTCCTTGATTCTTCCTCACTCTCAAGTTATTGTGGTTTGCGTTTTTTGGACGTTTTATCATATCTATGAAGTTCATTGGAGAATCAGTCATCGTGGTTCATGTATATCGGTCTCCTATGATAAAGGTAGGTGTTTTGTGCCTTACCATTCAAAGTCATTGAGTTTTATGGGAAAATTCCACCAATACCCATGAACGGGGTATTGCATGTTTACCTTTTTTACCTTGTTGTTTTACAGCCTTGCTATCATTCTTGTGTAGAGATAATTTAGTCATGTTAGAGGATAATTTGTTGTTCTTCGATGTTTTTCCCTTTCTTTTCTCTATTTATGACCATTAGGTCTTGTTATCCTTTCCCCGTTATGACAGTTTCCATGCCTTGTGTCTATAGGATGGAGTGTTTTTCATTACATGCTTGTTGCCTTGTAAACTTTTAACCAGCTAGCTCTATAGGTGTACTTTGGTTATCCAAGTAGCTCTATAGGTGTAATTTTCCTTATATAATTATCATTCACTAACTTTCACGGGGTTGTGTGATCCTGGTGCTATAGACTATAATGGATAGACCGAGTGAGATTCCAGAGAGTCCTTGACATTATAGGCTATAAGATGGTAGACCGAGTGAGCTTCCTCAGTGATTATTAGACATTATATGCCATAGGGGATAGACCGAGCAAGATTTCTAGAGTGCCTTCAGATTTTATAGACTATAGGAGGGTAAACTGAGTGAGCTTCCTCAGATAGTCTTACATTGTTTGATTTCTCATTAAAAACCATCCTAGGATAGAGGAGTAATTGACCATGTGATATTCCTCAGAGAGTATGTGATATACCTGAGCCTATATGAGGAATTGACCGAGATATATTTCTCATAGAGTCTCTAGACCTTGGTGCTAATAGGGTTAGACCGCGTGATCATCATCAGAGATTCCCTGACATCCCTAGACTATAAGGGTAATTGACCGAGTGAGCTTCCCCAGAGAGTCTCATAAATTCGTATGACCATACAAGAGGGGTTAGGATGAGTGCACTGCCCAGAGGGTTGTGGTACATTTTAGTTAGGTCTAGAGGGGATGGCTGCGGGTACTTACCAGAGGGTTTCCTATTTCTGTTAGCTGATTTTCTCACTACTGTTGTTGGTTGTGGATTGATTACTGTTGTGTATCATCCTACTTCACAACATACTGTTTACTAAATACTTTTTGTTGTTGTTGTTTACTACTTATTTTACTTTTACATGCCATATACTCACTGCATGTTAGGTACATATCTTCTGGTTCTTGCCTACTGGGATTTCATCTCACACCCTGTTTTTCCAATTCTTTTGGGCCGAAGAAGTCTATGTTGTTGCATGTATACACAAGGGAAAGCACCCTTCAACTTCTGGAACATGATTGCTTGGATAAGGAGAGAAAGGGACCAATCTTTGGTTTGTGATGTAGAGGAGCTTCTTTTTATCTTTTCTTTGTACTTGTTTTGGTATTGTGGTGTTTTCATCATTGTGAATTTTTTGGCTGCATTCCTAGATTTTTATCTTACAACATTCCATATATATATATATGTGCTCTCGTTTATTTATTTAGTCTTCCACTATTTATTATTGTTGGTTATTCACTACATAATATATGGCATGTATATTTATTTCCGATGTGGACTTTTCCAATGAGGGTATAGTTTACCTACTATCACACCCAAGGCCCTCGCTTCTAGTCGGCAGCCTTTGGAGTTTGGGGAAATGCGCTTGAGGCCATGTGTCTAACCGAGTATGGGGCGCCTTTGTGTGGCTTACGGAATCGGGACATTATAATGTGGCACCAACAGTTATACCAATCGTAGGTGCCGATGTGCAGTTTGGGGAGGATTTCCTAAGGATGATGCAGACTTTTCAGGGAGCGCTACCTCCTGCCCCATCGATGGTTGAGTTGATGATCGTTTTCCTATAGCAGCATCCTCCTACGTTTTCATGGTATAGAGAACCCCAGGTTGTAGAGTCGGGGTTTGAGAGAACCCTGAATATATTCGAGCATCTAGAGAAACCCCCAGAGAAGATGGTAATCATGGCCGCCTATATGATCCGGGACACCGCCAAGAGGTTGTGGGAGGTGATCTCACAGTTAGGACGCCAGAAGAGTATGTCAGGGGATGAGTTTCATTGCACCTTCAATGGAAACTTCTATCAGGAGTCCCTAAGGGATGATTGAACTTGGGAGTTTATGAGTCTGCAGTAGGGTACTCTTACTTTCATGGAGTACTTGTCCCGTTTTACTGAGCTGCAACGTTTCACACTGATCCCATCATGTGATGAGTTGTTCCTTTCTAGGATGTTTGAGGATGGTCTCAGGAAGGAGATCTTCTCCCAGATGAATATCTTCCTGTTGACTTCAATATCTTCCATTGTCAACCAGGTGCTGATTACTGAGCACAATCTGAGGGATTCTGGAGCAGTGAGCCCGGGCGGTTCGACATCCAGATCTGGTGTACCTCCTACAGACAATAGGAATCATCGTAGGGAGTCTTATCGAGGAGATTGAGGTTCACAGGATGCGTCTTCTGGTAGCTAGGTTATATTATACCACTGTGGAAGGAGTGGGCATACTAGGCCTCGGTGCCAAAGGGATCTAATGGAGTGCTGATCTTGCAACAACATGGGCCATCTTCAGTTTTTTTGTCACATCTTCTCACCATTAGGTGGTGGTAGGGGTTCTTCTATGACCCCGCATTATGGAGATGATTCACCTGTTTCCCACCAGTCAGGTAACTAGAGTTCATCCGGTTGTTCGGGCCGAGGTGGAGGTCGCGGTCGTGTTGAACAGTCACCAGGTCATCAGCGACAACCGAGTGGATCAGCCTAGAGTAGTCAGCCAGGGACACAGGGCCGCGGTGTAGGCTAGTCATTCACCATGGAGAAGACCAATCAGGTGTAGGATACCACCCCTTTTACAGTTTGAGATACGATCTTAGTAGAATTAGTTTTATCTTCATCTCTTTTTGATACTGGTGCTTCACATAGCATTATCTCTATTGTGGTTGTGGAGTGCCTTGGGCTCTGTATCTTTTCGTCTACCGACTTGTTGACTCTTGAAACGTCATTGGGAACAAGGAAATCTATCATACGTTAGTGAAGATGGTGCCCTCTTGAGATTGTGGGGTGTCACTTCTTATGGGACCTCTATGTCCTAGAGATGTCGGGCTATGACCTCATTCTCTAAATGGACTAGTTGGTTCTTTTCTAGGTAGTTGTCAATTTCTATCGCCAAAGGGTGAGCTTCATATCACATGAGTGCAGATCATTTCTTCATAGAGGCGAGTAGAATGTCCAGGTGGGTAGAGCTGGACCCGAGCTTCATGGGATAGGGGAAGTTACAACCCAGATTGCCATTATTTATCTGGATGACCAGGGGACTTTCAGTAAGACTTTCCCCCAGTGGTGGATCGTTTTAGGGATGTTTTTACGGAGGACTTTTCTGGTTTGCCTCCGGAGCATGAGGTAGACTTCTATATTGAGCTTGTGCTTGGAGTGGCACCGGTGTCCATTTCTCTATATAGCATGGCTACACCTGAGCTGCTGGAGCTCAAGAAGTAGTTGGAGGAGTTGTAGGAAAATGGTTTCATCTGACCTAGTACATCTCCTTGGGGTTCACCAGTCCTGTTAGTGAAAAAGGGAGACCACACCGTTTGGATTTTTGTGGATTATCGGAAGCTGAACTAGTTGATGGTCATGAACCGATATCCCTTGTCAAAGATAGATGACCCCTTTGATCAGCTTTGAGGAGCCCGAGTGTTCTCAAAGATTGACTTGAGGTTAGGTTATCATCTGTTGTGTGCTAGACCATCGGATATACCTCTAACTGCCTTCAGGAGAAGGTATGGTCTATATATGTATACAGTCATGCCGTTCGGTCTCACAAAAGCGCCTGTAATTTTTAGGGTACTGATAAACAGATTATTCCATCTATATTTGGAATCCTTCGTCATTATCTTACTGGAAGATATAATGGTGTAATCTCAAACTATACATGATCATGCGACACATCTTGAGATCGTTCTGAGTACACTAAGAGAGAGTCTGTTGTATGCTAAACTCTCAAAATGCAAATTTTGGATGTACCTGATTCACTTCTTAGGGCACGTTAACTCAGAGACTGGAGTTTCAGTGGACCCATAAAAAGTGAGAGCTGTAGTTTCCTGGGAGTAGCTGAAGATCGTGTTTGAGGTATGAAGATGTTAAGGGCTGGCTGGATACTACAGGAATTTGATATAGGACTTTTCACACCAAGCAGCACCGTTGACATGTCTGAACAAAAAGGGGTGATTTTTTTATGGTTAGATTCTTGTGAGTCATCCTTTAAGGAACTGAAAGGGAGTTTGACATATGCATTGATACTAGTCTTGACAGAGTCTGGATATAGGTACACTGTTTACTGTGATGCTTTAGGTATCGATATGGGAGCTGTTCTTATGCTGGGAGTTGGATTTGTAGTATTTGGGTCTCAGCAGTTGAGGCCACACGAGAGGAATTGCCCTATGCATGATATGGAGTTGGCAGTTATTGTTCATGCCTTACATTGTCGGAGACACTACCTTCTGGTAGAGAACGTTGTGGTTCTCACCGACCACAAGATTCTCAAGTATATCTTCACTCATCATGATCTGAATATGAGACAATATAGGTGGTTTGAGTACCTTCAGTCCATTGACGTTGAGCTCGAATACATTCCAGGAATGGGAAATGTAGTGGAAGATGCGTTGAGTAGGAGAACTCGGATTCATGCAGTTCAGGAGGCTAGCAGTGAGTGGTAGCTTATGGCTCTATTCTCTCAGATTCACCTGGAAGTGCACGATAGACAGGGACAAACTTTTCTTTCTTATGTAGTTGTTACCTCTACACTTCTTGATCGAGTACGAATGAGGAAGATAACAGACTCGAAGTCCTTAGTCCTGTGGGAAAGTGTGTATGGAGATGACCCTCTTCTTGAATGTACAGTGAGCGAGGATGAGATCTTTCATTTCCAGGGACGCGTATGGGTGCCAATAGACATACGCGAGGAGATGATGTAGGATTTTCATTCCTCAGTTCGGGCAGTTCATCCTGGAATCACCAAAATGTAATGTGATCTACACCGCCAGTACTAGTGGCCAGGTATAAAGAAAGATGTTGCTGTTTTTTTCATGAGATGTTCTACTTACCAATAAGTAAATTCAGAGCATCAGCGACCAATGGGGATTTTACACTAGTTACCCATTATTGAGTGGAAGTGGAATGCCGTCGCGATGGACTTCGTGACTGGGCTACCGAGGTCTCCCTTGGGAAACGATGTAGTTTGAGTTTTCCTCGATATGATTATTAAGGTTGCTCACTTCTTATCGATAAAGGATACCATCATTGTCGATGATATAGGATGGTTGTACATCTGAGAGATTGTATGTCTACATGTAGTTCCTCACTCTATTGTTTCAGACAGGGATGTGTGCTTTACTTCTCGGTTCTGGCAGGGACTTTAAAAGGCATTGGGTACGCGGGTACTTTTGGGTATAGCATACCATCTCCAGAATAATGGCCAGTCCGAGCGCATGATCTTGGTGATTGAGGATATGCTCCGAGCATTAATTCTAGACTTTGGAGGTTCTTGGGGGAAACATTTTCCTCTGGTGGAGTTCGCCTACAATAACAATTTTCAGGCAATGATTTAGATAGAACTTTACAAGGCTTTGTATGGTAGGCCATATCGATCACCCTTATGCTGGCTAGAGGCAAGAGAGGTAGCCTTGTTGGGACCTCATCTTGTTCAGGACACCTCAGAGTAGATAGAGCTGATTTAGAAGTGGATGGCTACAAAACAGTCTTGACAGAACTCTTATACTGATTAGTAGAGACGACCTCTGAAGATTGAGGTCGGAGATTAGGTCTTCCTGGGTGTCGCACCGAGGTTGGGACACAAGAGGATTCGGAGACAAGGTAAACGTTCAATGCGGTAAGTCAGGCCATTTGAGGTGTTGGAAAGAGTTGGGCCGGTTGCCTATTGGTTGCAGTTACCTCAGAGGTATCGGGCCATGCACGACATCTTCCACGTCTCCCAGTTCCAATGTTACATTTCAGAATGGTCACATGTCTTTCATAATGAGGAGGTTGAGTGTAAAGTGAATGCATCATTTGAGAAGAATCCCATCCAGATTGTCGATCGTAGTTTGAAGGTTCTTTATGGGCGGTCTGTTCCTCTAGTTCGGTTGCTTTAGCAACATCGGCGAGTACAGGAGGAGACCCGAGAGAGGGAGGCTGATGTATGATTGCAGTGGCCAGAGCTGTTTAGGGTTTCATCTTCTATTCCTTTCTAGGGAAATTCAGGGACAAATTTCTTTAAGGGGGGAATTTTTTAAGAACCCGGATCTTCATTTTTTTAGGTATGCTTTCCTTTTTTTAGAGTTTTTGAGAAGAGGGAAGTTTCTGGAAATTTATTAAGTACATGCCATCAAATTTCTGAGTACATGTCGTGTACACTTTTCCTGCTCGAAGTCATGTTCTGGCTGTGTTCGAGCCACACACACAGTGTATAGGGGTGATGTTGAGGCCGATTTTGGTAGAGTATGGAAAGATCTAGTACAAGCTGTGTACTCTAAAATTAAATTCCATGTACTTTAATTTTCTGTTCATTAATCAGACTGGGGTCGCGCCCGATCACCATAACCCTTTCCTTCTAGGTCTGGTTCGACCAAGAAACATTGTACATCCATGAAATTTATCCAGATTCCCGAGCCTCCATCTGTTGGATGATTCAACTGCCATTGATTGTGTTGGAACCACTGCCGTGAGTTCTTCCTTCTTATTGAGTTTCATTCCTTGATTCTTCCTCATTCTCAAGTTATCGTGGTTTTAGAGTTTTGGACATTTTCTCACATCTACAATGTTCAAGGGAGAATCGGTCATCACGGTTCAAGTATATCGATCTCCCAGGATCGAGGTAGGTGGTTTGTGTGTTACCGTTTAATGTATTTGTGTTTTATTTGTATATTCCACAAATACCCGTGAACGGGGTATTGTGTGTTTACCATTTTTCCCTTGTTGTTTTCTTTCATTTCCTGTACTCATATGTAGAGGTAATTTAGTCATGTTAGAGGATAATTTGTTGTGGTTGGATGTTTTTTCCATTCATTGCTCGGTTTACGACCTTTGGGTATTGTTAGCCTTTGGCCGTTATGATAGTTTCCATGCCTTGTGTCTATTGGATGGAGTGTTTTGCATTACATGCTTGTTGCCTTGTAGACTATTAGCCACGTAGCTCTATAGCTGTACTTTGGTTACCCAAGTAGCTCTATAGGTGTACTTTGGCCTTATAGCATTATCATGCACTGACTAGAATGAGGCTGTGAGAACCTGATGCTATAGACTATAAGGGATAGACTGATTGGGCTTCACAGAGAGTCCTTTACATTATAGACTACAGGAGGGTAGACCAAGTGAGATTCCTCAGTGAGTCTTAGACATTATTGACCATAGGGGATAGACCGAGCGAGCATCCCAGAGTTCCATCAGATTTTATAGACTACAAGAGGGTAGACCTAGTGACATTCCTCAAAGAGTCTTACCTTGATTTATTTCTCTTTAAAAACCTTCCCAGACTATAGGAGGAATTAACTGAGTGAGCTTGCTCAGAGAGTCTTTGGTATACCTAAGGCTATAGGAGGAATTGACCGAGATATCTTCCTCATAGAGTCTCTAGTCCTTGGGTATAAGAGGATTAGACCACGTTATCTTCCTCTGAGATTCCCTGACTACCCTAGACTGTAAGGGAAATTGATAGAGTGAGCTTCTACAGAGAGTCTCATAAATTTGTATGACCAATCCAAAGGGGTTTGGCTAAATGCACTACCTAGAGGGTAGTGGTACTTTTTGTTTAGGTCTAGAGGGTATGGATGCGGGTACATCTGAGAGGGTTTGCTATTTATGTTAGATGATTTGATCACTGCAGTTGTTGGTTATGGATTAATTAGTGTTGTGTATGATCCTTCTTCACTACATACTATTTACTACCTAATGCTTGTTGTTGCTGTTTACTGCTTATGGTTCTTTTACCAGCCATACACACCCTGACAGTTAGGAATAGATCTTTGGGTGGTTGTCTATTGGGATTTTATCTCACACCCTGTCTGGGCCATAATTTTTGGCCCAAGAAAACTATGTTGTTGTAGTTATAGACAAGGGATAGAACCCTTCAACTTCTGGAACTTGATTGCCTGGAGTAGGAGAGTAAGGGACCAAGAATTGGCTTGTGATGCGGAGGAGTTGTTTTTTTTCTTTTGTTTGTAATTGTTTTGGTACTGGGTTTTTTTCACCATTGTGACATGTTTGGATGCTTTCATAGATTTTTATCTTGCATCATTCCATATATACATATGTGCTCCCGTTTATTTATTTAGTATTCCACTGTTTATTATTGTTGGTTATTCACTGCTTCCGCTATTACATGTTTATTTATTTCCAGTGTGTACTTTGTCAATGAGGGCATAATTCCCCCATTATCAACCCAAGGCCCTCACTACTAGTCAGTATCCTCCGGCATATGGGGAAATGTGCTTGAGGCCATGTGACCAACCAGGTACGCGGTGCCTTTGGGTGGCTTCCAGAACCGGGACGTTTCAAATGTTGAGATTTCATTATGAATAGTAAGAAGTGATATCAGTGTAGTTGGTTATGAATCGATGAAGTACGCGAAAAGACAATAAGTAACCGATCAAATTTATTTCAGTAGATTATAATTTTTTTAGGGATGAATTAGCTTTGAGTTTTCTATTGGTAAATGGTTAGAGGATATTTTTAAATGATGTTATGTTAGTGAGAATTGAATGTAGTGGAATACGAAAGTAGTATTGTGACATTGGATAGGGCATATAATGTTGAAGACATTTTTTGTTTTACAAACCCTTATCAATAGGGAGAAGATTACCAATGAGAGGAAATATAATGAACCTGTAAGGAGGTTCATGTTGGAAAAGGTCATCACTAGTTAAGTGATGTAGAATTGGTTTATTCCCCCTCTAATGAGTAGGGACTCACACTGGCTTAAGGATTATTATCTAATCCAACCCAATGTTACCTGTTAATACATTATAATGTTGAATTCGTGTTCTAGTCATACCTATACACGAAAAAAACTAAATATTCTTACTTAGTGGTGATCCTTGTTAAAATATCATGTGCATATTCTTTACAGATATCAAATTATTTTGTGGAAAAGGAAAAATAGACTAAGAGGATAATTATCTAAATAGTTCAAGTGGTACACTGAAAAAAACTAAGAATTAGACTAAAAAGTACCTAACCCTGAATCAACACTACCCCCTATTAGGGTTAGGAATAACCTAAAGTGACCCTCTCATTATATTTAGATATTGTATATGGTTTATAATGATATCCAATTATGTGTTGGTAGAATAACAATGATTCTACAATTATCAGACTATGTCTTATGTGAGAATCCTCATAGAAAATTCAATTGATTAGGAATATTATGATGACATCCCATTGTAGTAAAAAGTGATATGCTAAAATAATCATGCGACCTATTGTGTTTTAAGATGTTGAATGGGTAATATTTTGGGTATCACTAATGTTAGTATATTTTCATGTCTTGGAAGAAGGGAATGTTGGAACCCACGTATATGGGTCAACTCGATATAGTATAGAGGATCCATATAGTGGCTTATTATTTGGCTCTATAATATAATGTTGTCTATTTGAATAATGTATTCCACCTATCACAACATTGGTGTCAATTATCACAATCTATCTCATGTGATCAACACTGAGGATGTCAATCATGATACTAACATATTTATTGAGAAGTGTCTAGTTTATACAGTATATTTGAGATATTATACTATGTTTGGATATGAGGATCCTATCTTGACTGAAAATGTGTAGAAAAAACATATCAAAGTTTATATGTTAGATTTATTGTTTCATATGTGTTCTTAGTATCTAATTTTATTCATCGATGTGGCCCCTCAATGTTTAGAATTGATGCTTGAGGATGAACTACTATATTGTAGAATGGTTGTAAAAACTGTGGCATGTTCTTGACGAACACGTTTTTAATTCGTGTCAATCCATGAGATTTTATTTTAAATATTCATTATACAATTAGTCAGAAGGACTTGGAGTTGTTTTGGTAGTTTCAATGTACTAGATGTAGCCTATAAGTGGGTAAAGAAGGATTTGTATATACCTTTTTCAGAATGAGAGATTTAGATGTCAGAAAATGATATTCATGGAGTAACCAAATTATGATGATAGTTTTGGGGAGCATGAAGGTCTTAGAGGCACAACAACAAATCTTCAAAGCCAATGTCCCAAAATAATTGTTTTCTTAGTTGACAAAAAGATCTTCACACTATAGAGATTAATATGGGGAATTTGGAGAGTCACTAGTATCAAATGGAGATGAATCCCCTCATCATTTTGTCCTCGGTTCTATGTGTTTTGGTTGATATTAGTTCATTTTTTGTACTATTGGTTGATCTATACCATGGTTCAGTTGGTGGTTCTTGGGGAGGGTCTCATATATGAAATACTTTCAAACAACAATGCCATAATGCTCCCTGAATACTGTTGTGGCCATTTTGGAATAGAACATAGTAACCTCAAAACTATGGTGGTAGCCCGGGTGATGTGGTGAGGAATCTTTTGCAAAAATGCTATGGGAATTTCTCCATGGATAACTCTGGTCCTCGAGGTATCTATATACGATTGAGTTGATCGATGGTGTAACCTCTGGAGGACATTTTGTTGTGAATCCTAGACATCACTTTTAAAAATTATAACATTCCTATTTTAACTCTAATATAATTAAACTTTATTGTGGAATGGTTCTTCCACAATGATCAATCAACAACCTTACACACATTTTTTCCTCCACAGTATTCAATCATTACAAGATTTCATTCTCAATTCCCGGTAAAATTGATTAATGTTAATTGAATAAGTGATCTATAAATATGTATGTTATTCAATATCATTTCATTTTTATTTTCATTTGTTGATACATAGACTGAAACCCTTTATGTTATTTTATTCCCTAGTGCATGGCGTTTTTCATCATCTATGATTTCCACTATTTTAACATGTGGATAATATATGATGGGTAGATGATTACAATAATTTGTTTAATGGACACTATGAATTAACTAATTTTTTTCCATTTTATTGTGCATGTGATGAAATTTCATTCTGAAATACCACGTGTTAAACCAAATTTCTAAATAAATGTTACCTGGATTTACATATAAAAATTAAGCCATCTCCTAGGATAAGTGTAGTATTCTAGAAAAAAGTAGTCAAAAATTGTGTCTCGTATGTGAGGTGTTTTTGAATTTAAAATTATATGGGTGAACCTAAGGTTACATAGGAAAAAATCCAATGATTGTGTGCATTTATGTGGATACAATTGAAATATCATAGGATATTTTATTAAATATTTCCAAGATATACCCTAAGATAGTTAATTAATGGAATTTTTAAAGGAAATTACTACTAGTTTTTATTACAATGTATGTCTTTATATGATTCATCCATGATGTGTATGTATCAAAAATAGCATGTATGTTTCTTTGGATTCATAACTAATGACTTTGAATATAGAAGTTATTCCATTTCTTCCTTGGATATAGAAGTGGTCCTGTGTTTTTTGGAAATAAAATATATAATTATCGTTGTTTCAGTAGTGACCCTTAAAAATATATAATTACATGTATATGCCTCATATATTAATTAGTAATACTATCGACTTAGAATGCCTCATATGTTATCCCAATATTCACCTTTGGACATAGTGACATAGAATTCCTTAGATAATCTCTTCATATTTGACAATGGAACTGTTGATTGTGAATTCTATGAATATAGTAATTTTAATTTTATATATCTTCGTCGTATGGTATATTGTAATCATAGACATCCGACCTAGGTTGTTTTGGTATGGTCATCTTATAGTGTCACTATTGAACATAAGGATTGATGATCCTTCATTTTATTGTTAACATCGATATGCACAATATAATCACATAATATAATGTTATATACACCATTTCTAGTTTCCTAATAAGTCATACTCACATACTTATTGAACCTTTCATGGTAATAAAAAATACTTTATGTTTGTTGGTATGGAAAATGTCTATGATCGATGATCGATCTATTTGGTAACCCCCAAACATAAGTATCCAAAATACAAGGGTTATATTATTAAATTTTAATTAGAATAAGGGATCACACCCTAATAGAATGAATAGTTTAATAATATTGGGATACTAGACACATAAATGAATTTCACAATACATAATAAAATATGAAATATAATATATTAATTTTTATGATACAATGATTAAATATTCTTTTTGATATCTAATTTAATATTTTGACCCCTTACTAGCATTCATAGAAAATGAAGAAAAAATAATGGATGAGATCAGATTCTCAGTAATGGGAATTCATAAGCAAATTTCATAAAAATCTTAAATAAAATATTAATTATTTGGATGAGATAAAAATAATGAAATATTCAACATAACTAAAACCATAAAAGCGTACTAAATCATTGGATAACATAATTACCTAAATAATCAAATGTATAATAATATATTTTTTCACACTGTTTGAATGAATTTTATTTTACATAAAAATATTAACATAATGGCCTTATTCTATGAAAATATAAATAAATAGTCAAGTCCTATGTCAGATACCAAAACTAGTGTATGTCATGATGTCATGACCGGAATTTTTATAAATAAAATTCCCCTTGCATTATAATTAAATGTCTTGTTATGTAATATGGTAATAGAAAACATATAAAAATATTTCGTCTTATTATATTCTATTAGATTTAATAGAACATTATATACGTTAATGTTGATGGAATAATATTTAAATAGTGATCATAGGAATAGTATAAATACAGGGTTTTAACAAATCATATTTACATATACAAAGGAAGTGTTGACCTCAACTGATAGGATTGTACCCTATGAATCCCATTGATTAAAGGTTATAAGGGTGTTATATTATTTTAGACATTACATTGTCCAATTCCCAGGTGATATCCAACAACATAAGTACCAGTGAAACAATTTTATGTATATTTTCACGCTCATCGATATCAAGGGCCAAACCACGTACTCTAAACCATCCCATGGAAGTATTACGGTCACACATATTACCCTGAGGGAATTTTTTGTGTGTTTAAGGAATATGTATCAAGACCATACAAATATGATTATGAACATTATTTTCAATATAATAATTGATATATATAATTCTTATTATTTATAATTTATAAATTATTTTGATTTTTATTAAATTAAACCCACAATGGGATTTTTGGAAATATTTAATCTCAATTAAGGAATTTTTTTATGAAAACATTAATTTTCCATGAACATAGTTTTTTAATAAATTAACATTATTAAATTATTTTTTCAAAATATTATTGAACATATAATTTTTGAGAATTCAAATGTTATTTTTATTTGGTTTGAATCAATTTTGAAATATATAATGAATTACTCAATAAATAACATATTTATTTTAAAAATGAAAATTCAAATATTTAGAAAAATATTTGTTTAATGATAATATTATTTTTGGAATAATATGTTTGAAATTATCCAATGTCTATTTTTTCATAGTTTTTTGACACAGTTGAAATGTGGATTCAATATTAAATTCCATATAAATATACAGTGTGTATTATGACTTCATAATGGACCAAAAGTGAAGTACCAAATGTTATATATTTTATCCACACCCAATTATATTTTTTAACAGTAAGAATAACTACCCCATAAAAAAGGGAATTATTTTTATTTGTGTGGAATATTCTATTATAAAATAATTAATCCTACTCCCATTTAAAATAAAACATTGTAAAATACCACTGTATGGTTTTTTGTTTTTGTTATTTTGTTATATGGAGTCTAGAACATATGTTATAGAAATGATATTGAATCCCCAACTCATATGTGATATAAAATATCCCACATTCCCATAAATCTTAACTCCAAATCACTAGAGCACATACCTACTCTACCCTCCCCACTCTATAGTCCTCCAATGGTTTCCCAATGCTCTTATGAATCCCTTCTCAATCATTTTGTGTCACACTCTCACTTTAATGTATCCTCGATTTCTATTATTTATCCACGTTTATTTATTATGTTATTCCTTATATTTCCAATTCTTAATAATGGGGTATCCCATTACATATCCCTATTATTACCCAATTTATTTTCCAAAATTTTAGATTCCCTGTTCCCGCTCATAATCCAATATTTAGGAATTTTTATGTTATTTTTTATGCTACTAAAATATCACATCGATTTCCATTCCAAAAAAAATATTTGTGAATACCATACCAATTTCCTATCAATGGTTCTTAAAATAATACACTAATAATTCATTGACATGGAACAAAAATATATTTAGTATATAAACTTTATCTTTGAATAAAATATTATGATTAATGTATACATTTTATATGATCTTGGTGGGAAACATATGAATGAGTGTAAAACGAGTGTGATGGTTGAACGTAAAATTATATAGCGCTCTAATGCATTGTGTAATGTTTAGTCATTTTAGATTTCATTTAATAATAAGGAATGAACCTGATACATTTATGGAAATTCTTATTCATGATTTATTATTATTTACCCTTGGATAATGTTTATTATGTATTTTTTATGATGTATCATCATTTCCCATGTTTCATTCATTATTATCATGTTGTATCATGTCTCATTCTTCATGTTAGTTAATATTTATTTTTTTGATATTAAAATTGTCTAACATGTATTATTCCCTTCATTTTAGGTAATATTTATTCAATTAATTATCTTTATAACAATCCTTTTTCTTATGTATTTCCCTAGGGTATCAAATGTAGTTTTTTGTTTTATGGAATATTATGATATTGTTAGGGACGTTTTCAATAAAGATAATGTATTCCCTATTTTATGTTTCTATGTTATGTACCTAAGTCCAAATTAAACTGGATTTCTCAATATTCTATTTTTTATTAGTTGTAATATTATATAACAAATCATGTTTTAATTTGAAATAATTTGAAGGGTTGTAACTGCTTCTATCAAAAAAAAGTGTAGTCCTTTTGGGAATTATGTTTAGAAAACTCTAGAAAATGCCTTAGGTAAATCGCTAAGTATATATAATCAACCTTAAATTTTGTTAACTATATAGGAAGAGGTTTATCAAGAAAATTCATCACTATCAGAATAATATAGGTGGATGTTGATATGACATAAAAGCACATTGGGGTAAAACCCAAAAATACAGTGTGATCTAGACTCAATCAGAAACTAGTGCCCAAAAATGTGAATTACTACACACCTCATTTATAAATTACAAGTATATTAATTTGAAAAAATCAGAATATCATTAGGAACCATTATTAATGGAACAATAATTCCCATAGGAATTTGTTTTAGTACACAGATGATAGGAAACATAGATTAAAACATTGAAATTCATAAGCTTTGTAATAATTGTAATTGATATGGTATCCCTTTAATGGAATTATATTTTCCATTATTTGTTTACTAGTTTAAATATAACTATCCTAAATTTTTTCTTTCTTCTAGAAAATGTAAAAAAATAAGAGGAACCAGGTAAACAATCAATGCTATGTAAATGTGAATAATTTTCAATGAGATGCTCCACCTGATGTGAGTGGAATCATGAACTTTATATTGATAATATCTCACCTGAATATTGTTTTGAATATAAACATGGATTGTGATGAGTTTTGAAATCCATGTAAAATATAACACGATGCAATTGATACATTAATCAAAAAAAGGTATATGGCTTTCAATGGATCACTAAATCCCTAAATTGTGGAACAATGGAACAACTCCATTGAGATATTCTTCTATACCCTTAAATGATATAAAAAATAGAAGGAACTACATTATATTTATCATATTGAGGGATAAGATGATTAGTGCATTCAATTAATCAAGTATCTAAATCATGTGAAAGATACTTAAGTAATGGTATGTAAGGAATTATTGAAAAATATTTTCGAAAAATATTTTTTTTCACTCATCAATATAAAATTTAAATCGATTTCAATTCCCTAAGAAAACATACATTGAGTCTATTAGATTGTATGAGTTAAACACCATAAGAATTGCATGAAATTACTCTATTGTTTTCATTAAACCTAATTTAAAGGTTTACCACTTATTGGGTGGGTTAAAACCTAGTCTAGAAAAATCCCTAGTTTTCTAAGACATTGACAGCTATGAGAAATGTTTCTGATGTGACCTCAAAGTAAAAATGGAGGTCATATAATCTTTATGGTATCATGTTGATAAGATTTTGAAATTGGAGATTTATTCTACGATTATGATTAATATATATAGTGGTTCCATGAAATTTTAACATCCCACATTTCTCTGTTGCATAAAGTTGCACCACCTAAATTTACTAAGGGAGAGGTATAAATAATTGACTATAAGAAGGTAGTGTACTATGAAAGATATTAATGGTAGGATATACCCACTTATTGGATATATGAAAGAATTTTCTATTCTGCCCTCAATTCATTATTCAATTCATAAACTACAATGAACCAAGGAACATTAAAAACCAATGCACTATGACATGGTTTTTCATAGACATACAAAAACCTCCATGGAAGTAAGGGAATTCATTTTCCTTCAAAACCACTTAGCTGGATCCTAAAAATGATGTAGTTCCATGTATTCTAGTGAGTCATTCTTGAAGAGGGAACAAACTTTTTTATTCTAGTTCTACATATTATTTTTGATCGTGAAATTCCTGTATTACTATTCAAACACCGAAAATAATCATGGAAGTTGAGCTGTCACTGAAACTATAAATTAGAGAAACTAATGAATCTATAGTATATAAATATTACCCTATTAAAATATCAAGACTAAAATTCCCGTTGAACCTTATGATACTACCATTGGTGTAATATTATAAAATTCTATGTATGGAATGGATTTTCCTTTATAAAGGAAACATAAATTACTACAATAATGAAATCTCTCTCAGAATCTTGATTCGACCTCTGATTCAATATTTTCATGAAAAAACATAGGTTTACCCTAGAACAGTCACCCATTTTGATCTGTGTCAAGACTCAAGAGGCATTCTTGATCCTCCTAGGCTGGCAACAAGAACCATGGAATCGATAGAGACAAAGGGAATGATTTATCCCTATTTAAATAAATAAAAGAATTGGAAATAATAAAGTGAAACTAAGAATAAATAGATCAAATAAATTGATATAATAGAAACTGATGGATATAAAACTAACCAAATATGATGACCAAATTAACACTATGTAAACCCACAGGTCACTCTCCAACTCAATAATAAAACATCACCCAAGTTGAGCACCCCTAAGTTGGAACCTGCAAAAAAACTAATAAATGAATATGACTAGAGGCGTGAGTATTAAAACTCAGTAGGATATCCCGATATCTATTCCCAATGAACTTCCTTCAAAAAAAATTAAACATCCATTTTCATGTTTTAACTACAATCTAAAATGTATGGTTTTCTACATGTTAACCAAAAAAATTGTATGATTCATTATCCTCATCCATTTCTCAAAAACTGAAGTCATTAATTTTGGAATACATTAGAATTTTAAAATGGTAAATGATGTTTACATTTCCAATTTTCAAAAAAAGAATAAAACACATTTCATTTAAAATAGTTTCCATAAGCCACATTAAGAACACATATCACTTTACAGTAAATATTTACACCAGAAAGTGCTACAATAGTTTTATGAAAAGGGAAATGGAAAGAAGATATACATCTACATAAAACATCCAACATCAAATAACTAATAATGGGTATACACAGGTGAACCCATTATATAAAAAATAATACAAAATACACAAATACATGATACCTCTTCCTTGTTGAATTGTCATAAATAATGAAATCAAAACAACAAAATTCCTCAATCATCAATTCATAGGAATGCCGAGGGAAAATCTCGTAGTAATGAACCCAAACGTATCTACCTACTAAGGGAGTCTGATCAGTACCATAACCTATTAGTGCAGAAATAATTATCAGAATATTCTATCAATATTCTTGGTTCCAATGATTCATGTATTTAAAATGGTGGTGGGCCAAAAGATGATTGATGAGCATCAAATAATAGTATATAAAATAATAAAGGAAAACATGTATCACCGTGAGTCAATCCAAGGACAGATCTCTATCCATTAATCAAAATAACACAAGGATTTCAATCTGAGGAACCTTATAAATGATCCTAAGAATTAATCAGTAAGGACATCCAATTCATTATATACATACAAGCATGGAATGAAAAACAGCCACAAGATTTTTTCATAATAATAAATTTTACTATTTTTCCTAATGATTCAAAACTATCGTTAATGCATTTCATTTTTATAAACAGACATTTATCACAAACACAAAATCCACCTTTTCTAAAGATAGAAAACACTTCATCTCCCCATGTAGACATTAATAAATTCTCTCAAAATATTCAGATTACATTTCCCAGGGCATAAATTTTTTTATTAATATTTCAAATTGCCATTTATTAAAAACACATTTCAACACCCTAAAACACCACAACCCTTTATTTATAGAACCAGTACCCACTTTGAATATCGAAAAAAATGGACTCACAAAATATCATTTAGACACACTACTAATAAATTGATAAATTATAAAATCATTTTTTGTGACACATAGAAGTTAATCAATAATAAGGCACAACCCAAAATCACATGTAAAACCACTTTAAATGTAAGATATAGACTTATTTTGAACAATTTTCTTAAATGGAACACTTTCATGAAACCTAACTTCTCTATTTCCCATCAAACATGTTTAAATACACATCTATTATTCCTTTTAATTTTAAAACATTTTAAGAAACTATATAAAAACATATTTTTCAACATACACATGATGTTTTTATAATGGAATTTAAACACCCAAAGAATCGTGGAAGAAAACATTATTTTCAATTATACCAATAAAGCCATATATCAACGACACATGTAATGTTAATAAAAACAGTTTCTAATTAACTCTCAACGTGGATCCAAAAAAAATCCATCCCAAAAAACTTATTTGAATTTACAAATCAGGTTCTAAGAGTCACAAACTAGGTGAAAAAGTAATTAATAATTTAATTAAACAAACAGTGTGCGTAGTTATAATAAAATGATCTATTTTTTTTTTCAAAAAAGCAGAAATAGACTACCAATTACCATAATAAATAAATTAACCAGAAGTTTCACAATAATAATTAGCACATATATAGGGAATAAACAATAAAAAAAAGATGAAACATAAATTTGAAAAGATAGTGAAATGTGATCCTACCTCAGAAACATAGAACGATGAAAAAACACACGTTCAGAAACGCCTCACGCAAGTCCTAAAATATCAACTCTACCAAAATATATCTACATGAACAAAACACATAAAAACTAAGGGAAAGAACACAACAATGGTAGAATGGTATACTAGAGGGAGTGGCATTCGCACAAGAAAGAGAGGCACACCAGTAAGGTATTATGCCGGCTAAGGAAACACACTGGAGGAGTGTCGGGCAAGAGGAGGTGTGTTGGCCGGATGAATCGCGGGCGGGGGGAATAGGGTAGTCAGTCAGTTGGGGAATGGGAACACTCTAGGGTAATGCAAACTGAGATAGGGGTCTCACAGGGGAAACTATTCAGGAGGCCTATAGTGGAATGCTGGAAGGGATGTCATTGGTGTAGTGCGTGATGAGGATGGAAGAGGTGCTCGGGGTAAGGTTACCATGATGGGGTGTGGCCAAAAGTGGGTCATTAATGATTTATTGTGTTGGTGTAGAACTAGCTAGAGGAGGGGGTGTTTGTGATGAAAATCACACCGAGGGTTCTAGAACCCCTCACATAAAAGAGGATAGGAGGAAGTCCGAGTGGGAGAAGGACTAGAAAGAGAGAAGGGAGCTGGCTGTGAACCCAAAATGAATGGGTAAACCCACCCTTAAAAAAATTTAAATTATTATAACATAATAATAATAATAATTGGAATAAAAATAATAATAATAATAATAACAATAAGAATAATAAAACCTTGTTGATAAATATGAAAATAATTTAAGTATTTATTTGATTTTAATAAAAATAAAACCATTAAATACAATTCAAATTTTAAATGAAAACAACTAATGTTTGTATTAATTACAATATTTATTTACATAGATTTTCTGAGAACTAGTAGTTGCGTAGTTCCCAGGCCCAAGCCTCATGACATCCAAATTCTCTCTCCACCCATGTGCCTAATGATATCAACAACAAAAGGAATTTTTTATAATATAACTCCATGAAACATTTCCTCTGGGACTCAACCCAAAAACAGAAAAGATATTATTTAAGAGAATAATTTAATAAATTAAACACATAGGTCATGGTATGATAATTCTCCCCATTAAAATGATTTGCGCCCCCGAAAAACCACAACATTATCTAGACAAATAATTAATACATAAGGATTCCATATCAATGTGATCCAACCTGTCAATCATAGGATATTCTATCAATCACCAACTTGACTCAATATCATTGCACGAAACAGATCACCAGCAGAGGGGAGGTATGAACACCCCCTCCATAATAATAATTTAACTAGTACCCGATAATGATATAATATAAAACCCAAAGCCACGGTGTGACTGCACACCATAAAAAAACAACCAATATACAGAAATATTAAAATCCAACATAGACCTACACTGGGCCTTACTAAAGATAAAATAAGCACAATAAGAAAATTCAAACCACTCACTCCCATATGAAAGGGATAAGAGCGGAACTGAAATTTTTGTACGAACCAAAAACCCTCACCCCCTGGGTGTTGAGGGAGGGCCCAGAGATTGGATAAATAAAACATTGATAGACAAACACTCTTAACTCATCACTCTAGGATTAACACAATCCAAAGATATAATAGAAACTCTTGGGTTTTGCAGTCTAGGACACTGATTGGAAACTCAGATAAAAAAAAGGCACAATTTCTAACATTGCATAAAGGATATATCCATCTCACTATTTACGATTATAAAAAATTTACTATGATGGAGACACCACAATATAAATACTAAAACTGACTCACTGAAATTATATAGGAGATACCTTAACCAAACACTTTATAATTCCTCTGGGGTTTCTGACTTCATGAAGGCTTCACTCCGTGGGCTCTTGGCTAGTGATCTAATGAATTAAGAGTCTCCTTCCTCACAGTCAGGGTCTAATAATCCTATAAAGAACATACATCATTTGATTTGACAGATGAGAGAAACTATTTCTGAAATAAAATCCACTTTGGCATTGAAAACCACAGTTCATCAAAATACCTACAGTATTCATATACACTTAAATACCCAAAAAAAAAAATTTAACTTCTAAAATATGATTTCCCTTACAATATAAGGAAATAGACACAAGAATATTTAAATAAAAACCCAACAACTCTCCACTTCTGCTAACTTCCTCCACAACGCTTTCTAGAAACACCCTGAAAGAAACACCACAAGTGGCCTAGACTTTCAAAATCTTGGAAGGGATTCTGAGAATTTGAAGATGAGGAATTTTTTATCCTAACATTCCATACTAATAACACATGTGGATCTCTATTTTATAAGAGCATGATTAATGATCTAGAGGCATTTTGATTCCATGATTGGCTTCATCCTCTTTCAATTTCTTCCTCATCTAAATTCCTAAATCCTCTCCACTACTCCCAAAAATTGAAGGAGGGAGGACAACTTCAAGCAGTCCCACCGTCATGGATTCGACAAGAAAAAATTGTCTCAGTGCATCCGCAATATATGTTAGGTTTGAATCTGAAACCATTAATTGCAGATCATGATGGAGAGCTACCTCAAACCATCATGCATTCAGGGAATCATTAGGGGAATATGGAAAATCATAAAGGGATAGCTCCAAAAAGCGCTAAAAATAATCCAACATTGATCATTCACTCTTCTGTAGCCAACACATCCCCATCCTCTTTCACACCCTTTCCATGTCAGAGAAAAACTGACAAGTGAACAAATACTTAAAGAACAAAAAATTACGATTTTGATAGGGTATTTTCGAGACACTAACTTTCACAACATATATGTTAATTCATGTATCATGATTGTTGAAAACATGAGCGTAAATGACACGTGAAACTCAATGAGGTCAAAGTACCTATCAATCATCTACATCCACTCCTCTTCTATGGAAGGTTCTACATGACCACTGTAACGCCCCAACCCTAGTCACCCAGAGTCAGTGCATTATTACCTAACATTGGATTGATGACAAGAAAGATCAAATCTCAAATGAATGATTGGTTTAGTAGCCTTGGAAATACTAGATATTTTCAAAAATAATTACATTACATCATAAAGTGAAAAACTACTACAAAAACATATTTTCTTCATAGACCAAACTCATATCCCCACATAATATCCATGCAGGTCATTCATAAATTACTTCTTCACATCCTAGGAAAAATAAAACATTTAAAGGGGTGAGCTGAAATGCCCAGTAAGGATAACAATATAGCGGAAACTTTCATAAATAAGAATGAGCATTTAAGGCAATGTATAACTAAAACAAAAGCCTTTTAAACTTTAACTTCAACATAGTATGGAAAAAATAAAATGAAATAATTTTATTTACTTATTCACATGGATATTCTACTAATCGAATAATCACATGCAATATCAATGACCACTTTCATAATGATGGAATGCATAATGCCAGACTATCATAACCACATAGCCAAGGCCTTGTGCCAAGACTACAAATAATATTTTTTCAAGGCCTTGTGCCAAGACACTAGTTTGCCTCATGAGACCTGCGGATGCATCGAGGAGCTATAGCAGGCTCCACCCATCACATATTAAGTCCAATGCATTCCCATATGAAAAGTTTTAAACATAACATAAACATTCGTCTTAAAACTAGCATACGAAATGTCAATACTTTCACCCTAAACTATGAATGGTAAAAAAATAGCACATCCACGGTCAAAAATATCACAAAACCTTCAATAAAATATATATGTTTTGTATCATAATAAATCAACTTCAAATAAGCATAAAATCCATCAAAATATGTTGACATAGATGAAATCAAAACACTTTTTAGAGAAATATATATTTCTATTTTGAAATCATTTAAGAGTCATATATTTATAAAATAAAACATTTTCATTGAAAATATTATTATAATCTTTTAAGGTAAGCTTCGATGATTTTATAACGGCGGAAAATAACTGCACCTACTGTATAAGTTAAAAAAACATTCTTACCTTAATTCTGTCGAAAAGGGTAAAAATCACCTTGATTGGAAAACGACGGAAAGATTCTTTTATAAAACACTTACAAAAAGTCAAAAAAGGGTATAAATGACTTTAACCCATATTCTTTTAAATAGTAAAAATGTTTTGAAATATATTTTTAGGAAACATGGATGTGGATGATAAAGAAGATCCCACTAGATTATTACGTATAAACAACCTCGGATAATGAAGAGATTGCGAAATAAACACTTACCTTGTACTTTTCCTGAGTTGGGGTAGGTTAACATCATGTATAATGGTGAAATAATTGTTATTAAATTACACAAGAATCATATACATTAATATGATATCATATATGATCTTTTAACATTGATTTGTTAATAATATCTTAGTAATATCGTTGTTTTGGGTGTTAAATTACTCATTTTCTTTTATATGATTTGTTATGTAAGCAATTTTTGTAATGTATAAGTTTTATCTTAATCATATCCAGAATGATATAAAGTCCATAGATATTATTATTAATCATAAAATGAGAATTATACTTGAATGGATACGATGGAGAATGAATCTCATCGCGTTCGTGGAGACTGTAGTCCGTACGTACACACGAGCGACAATATCATTATTTTGATATTAAAATAATATATAATTGGATGGTATATCATATATAAAGAATCATTATCATGTTATATTTATTATTTACATGAATTACACATCATTATTATACCCATCCAAATAATAATTTATTGAATAACAATTACACCACGACGTGGAGACAGTAAGACGTACGTACGCATGTATGGTCACATGTTATTCAAAGGATGGATAGAATACTGAATATGGTTGTACCATATTTATAATAACATCACAATATATATATTATACTGGTGTTATTATTTTAGAATGGTAATAACAAAGGAAGAAGAAGTGGAAGAAGAAAGGAACTTGGAAAAGGGTGGTGAAATCATTACCTCTTCTTCGGGTTATTCCTTTTGATTTGATCTAAAGGGCTCCTTAGGTTGGATTTATGATCAAAATAAGACCTCTAGGTTGTAGTCATGGATGTTGGGAGAGTATTTGGGTAGAGTTTTTCTGAACCAGAAGTCTTTGAAGGTGTGAAGAAATGATAAGGAGGAGTTCCCTTTTATAAGAGGGGTGAGGGGCACCTTTGGAAAAGATAGAAATATTAATTTATAATAAATTCATATTCGGTTTCTAATGGATCCAAAGTGGATTATTTAAATTTTATGGTAAGGATAGGTCTAAACCCATTAAACCAATAGAATTTAGACTGGTTTGGGTCATTATATTAACCTTATCTTTTAGTTTTAACTCTTAGTTAATTAGTTTGACATTTACCATGTCACTTTGTAATTTTATATTATATAGTTAATAAACATACTATATACATCCAAGAGACCCCCACGTGATCCATTAATGATACACCTATCATGATATAGGTCTTTTGGCCGATCCTTAGATTTTTAGGAATTTAATATCAATTAATAATATAGTATTTTTTTTAAATACTCTTTTATGTCAATTTTGACACTATTCAATAGTTGATTTTTTTAAAAATCATAACAGAATTATTACATAAAAAAATCAATTAAATCAATACTAATATGTCATACTATCCTATAAAATTACTGTAATTTATTAAATGTCTCAAATTATATTTATTGGGTATTTATAATATCAATTATTTTAATTTTTCACTATTATGGTAATTACTGCATCATCATTGTGTCATAAATATATTAAATTATTTAAAGTCTAAAAATTATAAATAAAATATAATTATGTATGAAATATTTTTAGCTTCCTAATTAATATTTATAGTTGAAATTCCAACAAATATAACCCTATGTAAAAAATTGTTATTCTAAAAGATATTTGCTTATGTCATTTTTGTTCTTATTTTAACTTAATTAAAATAAAGTGTCCCTATCAACTACAAGTGGCTCCATGGGGTCCCAAAATCGACCCAAATATGCCCATGGTCGGAAATGTATCCACTAATAATGTTTGGACACGTTTTAGGGTAATTTAGTATTATTATAATAGTATTTTTTAACCCTTAATTACCAGATTTTCATTTAACCATGGTAAATAAAATATTTACAGCAGTAATTATTCAAAATGTATAAAAATAAAAGTTAGATATTCACACGATATGAACATCCTGATTCCAAATATGGAGTCCATTTTTTCAAATTCAAAACACACAAGTGGCAGAAATTAATTTAAAATTAATTCTCGCTGTTAAAACAAAAAGCATGTTTTTATGATATAATAACTATCAAAAGATTGATACTTGTTTATGTTCCGTTTAATTGTGAAATTATGTCCAATAACCAACATTGTATTAAATGGTCAAAATATATTCTAAATACACTTTAAAACCACTCATATTCATAATTTATCAAAATAAATTATTTCTATTAAGAAAGTTTTAATAAAAACTTAATAATTTTCACTATTCATCAAAATATAAGTGTTATCCAAAAAGTTCCAAAATTTCACCCTAGGCTAAATTCAATATTCTGAATCGAAAAATGAAGTCTATTATGAAATATAAAATATATATAATTTCAAAAATAGGTATTACTATTCATAACGGCTAGTTTGATTTGTTATGTTGTGTTAGAACTTGGTGTTGCGTACAACACATGCTATCACATTATTCAAAGAGAAACGTACCATAGAAGCTTGGGGTGTTACATTCTCCCCTCCATAAAATAATTTCGTCCTCAAAATTTCTAGAATCATATCGCATGAAAATACTCGGGTGCTTCTTCATCAAAAGTTTCTCGGGTTCCCACGTTGCCTCTTCCATCTTATGGTTTCTCCAAAAGACTTTTACCAGACTCGTCATCTGGTTTCTTAGTACTTGTCCTATAGTATCAAGAATCCTGACAGGCTCTTCACAAAAAGACAGATCAGGTTCCAGTTCTAACTCCTCATATGTGAGTACATACGTTGGGTCAGGCATGTATTTTCCTCAACAAAGATACGGGGAACACATCTTGAACTTTGGAGAGACTTGGTGGTATTGTCAATCGGTAAGCTACAGCCCCAATTCGTTCTAGAATTTCAAAAGGCCCGATGTACCTGGGACTCAATTTAACTTTCATACCAAAATGTATGACTCCCTCCCAAGGAGATACCTTCAGGAAAACATGATCACCGACTTGAAATTCCAAATCCTTCATTCAATTATCGGCATAGCTCTTCTGCCTTCTTTGAGCTGATTTTATGTGATTTTGGATTACCTTCACGTTCTCCATCGTTTCCTCCATTAGTTCTAGACCTACAAGTTTTTTTTCACCAACTTCATCCCAACAGGTTGGTGTGCGACATCTTTTTCCGTATAACGCTTCATATGGTGCCATCTGAATACTCGAATGGAAGCTATTGTTATAGGAAAATTCTACCAGAGGTAAATACTGATCCCACATACCCTGAAAGTCAAGTGAGCAAGATCTCAACATGTCTTCTAAGGTTTTAATATTTCGTTCTGATTATCAATCAATTTGAGGGTGGTAGGAAATGCTCAAATGAAGTTCAGTATCCAGGGATTTCTGAAGACTCTTCCAGAATCTTGAAGTAAAACGGGGATCACGATCAAAAACAATCGATAGGGGTACTCCATGATGTCTCACAACTTCATTAATATATAGTCTTGCTAGACGTTCCAGTGGTAGATCGTCTCTTATAGCAATAAAATGTGCTTACTTGGTAAGATGATCAACAATAGCCCATATTGCATCATTCCTTCTAGGATTGTTTGGTAGACCTATGACAATGCCCATCGAAATATTGTCTGATTTCCACTCCGGTATGGGAAGAGGTTGCATGACTCCACCAGGATGTTTCCTTCCAGCTTTCTCTTGTTGAAAAACCATACATCTTGACACAAAATCAGCAATCTCCCTCTTTATATTTGTAGACGCCGGAAAAGTCTGTTGTTCCCGAACGAAACTCCGGACGAGGAATGCGAGGTCATATTTGGAGTCAGAAGCAGGTTTCGGAGGGCCCGGAGGCCTTGCGCGGAATTTTGGAGGTCCGCGCGATCCCTTACGCGCCGGGGTCCCGATTCCGTGCCCGCGCCATGAATTGCGTGCCATCAGAGAGATTCCGCGCCCGTGGTTGCCTATAAATATAAGGCGACCCCCAACGTTTTGAAGGTTGCCGGAATTCGAAAGGTCTCTCGTGCGCGCAATCCAACCCCCTCCGCGCGCAATGCCGATCTTCAGGTAACCTCCTTTCTTTCGCACAAGAAAGCCTCGAGGTTCGCCTTCGCGCGCAATCCCTTTGGCTCCTTTCCATTGAATAATTCTTCACCCAAAGGCTTTCGCGCGCAAAAGATGTCTCTTGCGCGCAATTGCCCCCGGGTGCGCGCAATCCAGCCTGATTGCGTGCACCCCCCCCCCCCCTTGCTAAGTGGCCATTCGTTAAAGAATGAGATGTTGCCCCCGCGCACTATCCGAAGCCCGGTGCGCGCAATCTCTATCTTCTGCGCGCAAAGCGCTGGCCCAATTGCGCGCCAACACGACCTTTTGTGCGCCGACCCGCGGTATTGCGCGCCTACTTCCTCTTTTGCGCGCAAACTGCCAGGGTCGCCCCCCTTGACCCCCTGTGGGTACCCGCCTGTGTGGCGCCCGATGATCTTCATCCCGGGTTCCCGCACCGTGCGTTGTCTTCCCGTGCGGCCCTCCAGGCTTGCGCGAAGTGACACGGACCCATCGGCGGCACCATATTCGTCCGCGCGACAAGACGTTAAACTGCGAAGCATCTTCGTCCGCGCGACAAAACGTTAAACTGCCACGCATCTTCGTCCGCGCGACAAGACGTTAAACTGCCAAGCATCTACGTCCGCGCTGCAAGACGTTAAACTGCCACGCATCCATCGTCCTCAACACACGATGTTAAACCGTACTTCGTCCGGCAAGACGTTAAACCGTCCGCTTCATCCTCAACACACGACGTTAAACTGTACTTCGTCCGACAAGACGTTAAACCGTCCGCTTCATCCGATCCCATGTCTCGCACGCAGGGTCCCCCTCGGTTTTGATGTGGCCCCCACCCGCTCGTCTCTGCAGGGATGTCGGGATTGACCCTCTTTAGGGACGATTTATTGGAGTGGCCTTCGCCCACAGGGGTAGGGTATTACAAACCACTAGTTCCTTGTGGGGGACTGCACATGTGTATCTCCATTGTGCTTCCCCACTACCGAAGCCAGTAGAGGGCGTGACAGGGATCGAGGTCTCTCACCTTCGGCCCAAGTCCCTCTCCAACTGAGCTTTGCCGCATCCGGGCTGCCTCAGTGCGTAAGTTCTGACAGAATGAACTACGTAGACTTTGATCCCTGTCTCCTAAACATGGTACGTAGGAAGCCTCCCTGAGGTTCAAGCCCACCACCTGGTCGTCCCGGTCGTATTCACGTCGGTTCGTCCATCAGTGGACCCCTCCCGGGTTCATATTCGCGTCAATTCACCTATGAATCCGCCCTTGTGGGGGACTGCACATGTGTATCTCCATCGTGCTTCCCCACTGCCTTTTTCTATTTCTCTTGCCAACGTACAGCATGACGTGAAACTGTGATCCACCCGGCCGTTCCATCCCCCTCTGTTAGAGGTGGTTCGGTTCAATCCTCCGCCTGGCGGCCTCGACCTCCTCGTGAGTCGGCTTGCCAACGTCCGGCATGACGTTAAACTGTATATCCGAACTACACTGACTTTGATCCGCGCTAACGCGCGGTACGTAGGAAGCCTCTACGGGGTCCAAGCTCTTCATTCCATCATCCATCCTGATCCTTACCCGGGCCGCCACATCCCGGTGGGGTCATGCCACTTCATTCCACTCCACTTCACTCGGGAAGTCGACCATGTGTTGGCCCCAGCGTTGGAGGTTCCCCGCAAGGGGTTCTGTCATCTGATCCACTCCTCGTGTTGATCAGTCCGATTCCGTCCCCGCTGGACGTTAAACTCGCGGCATACCCCGTGTTAAACATCGGAAGCTGAGGAAAACCTCAGGTAGCGCAGTTCCCCGTACCCAGCGCGGGATGCCTCAGGCCATCACGCCTTTGAGAAGCCCTATTAGGGACGGAAGGCAGACATGCAGATCCGCAGTGTTAAGACACGCCCCCAACACCCGGAGCTACCCGGTCTCCTCACCGCAGGTTGCTGCCCCGACCAGACTCCTTGGAGCGTCTGGGCGGAAGCAGTGTAATTAACCGGTGCCCATAGAGATATGGCGCCGGGAACGAGATTCACGAACATTCTTAAATCTATGAGGGAGACCCGGATTAGGCGACGAGTTCCGAGGAGACGTCCACAGAAGGAGGATCCAACATCCCATCATCCCGGTTTCGATCAAGGGGAAGACGCCCCTGAACAAGGGACGGATGCCGCCCGACTTTGGAAAGCGGGACTGTGGGACCACAAGCCGCGCTCCCATCCCCTCGGGTCGACGGGCGCACGCGCGAATGCGTCCTGGCGGAACAACGTCGGAACAGAAGCCCGACACACATCCGCACCGAAACAGAAAAATGGTGAACCCGACGTGAATCTCTTCTCCTCAATACGAAGACCGATGGCTTTCAGTGGTGTTGGATGACCAGCATGTTTCCTGGTCGAGCATTCAGTTTTTACCCGCCAGGGGCTGGGGAAGGGAAATCGGGCACTCCGTCTCACGACGTCGATGACCTGGGTCCCCGCCACGGAAGGCGTCATGGCACTAACGATTGGTTGTCGATTCCTTTTCATGTTAGTGTTAACGGGTTCTTCTCCCTGCTTTCAGGAATCAGGTCGCCCGATCCAGTGCCCGATCACCGCCCACCCACTGGCGCAGGGGTAGGGGAAACACCGACGCGGCTACCTCGCGCGGTCCCGCCCGTTCCACAGTCGTCCCAGCAGCCGCAACTGCGGGACAACAACGCCCTCTCTCCCCCTCGGAGGTCATCCAACGAAGGGTGATCAACAACTTGGTGCGGAGATATGAGGAAGAGGGAGTCATCCCCACCAGGGACATGGCTCGCCTGGACCTCGTGGAAGATGCACCTCGCCACCAACGCCTCCCCTGAGGGCCGCGTAGGGAGGCATCGCTGCCTACCTCGACGTCCAACCACTTCGGGAGTTTATCCCTGGAACGCTCCAACAGCTCCCTTCCCTATGCAGATGAGGTGGAAGATGCCCGGGACCACCCTATCCGAGATCCGCTCCCGGGATCCGCGATAAGGGCTCCTGTCAGGCCACGGCGACGTCGCCGCCAGGCCTCCCAAGTCGAAAAACGGGCTCTCCACCTGCCCGCGCCGTTCATCCCGACTCGTCTGTCCCGACGCCAACGTCGGTCACGAGCGGAAGAGGATGCCCACCTTGGGGCCCTAGCAACAGCGGCCGCGTTGGCCCAAGCCACTGCTGGCTCCAGTCACCAGGCCCCTGCGCATCCTGAGCAGGGGCACTTCTATGCCCGACCTGGATCGAGGCCCCTTCCGTCCCAAAGGCAGGTTGGGTCGACTCTCCCGGTTGCTGGCACAGGCAATAGCCACCTCGGACCACCTCGCGGTAGCGCTATCCACCGGCAGGGTCTACTCCGTGTGGCCGATCCAAGACGCATTGGTCATCCCACCTTCTGATCCCGGCCCGGAGGCCCGCCCGGAATCATCTCTCCCCGCGTCCCCTTTGATATCTGTCCCGGTGCTCCTCACACCCTGGTTTGCAGTCCTCTCGGCCCCAGCACCGGTGTGGCCGGAGGACGCCAGGACAGAGATCAGTCATGCCCCGAAGAACCACCCAGGGTCAGGAGGGTGAGGCGTCGACGCAGAGGGAGGAATGTTAGGTAATTCTGGACAGAGATCCGACCGGTTCGTTTCTCTGATTCAGAGGCAGAGTATGATTCGGCGACAGAGCCCTCCCCCCAATCCCGCCAGTCAAGGGCAGGGGTAGGAATGTGGCACATCAGCCTCGTACTCCCCAAAAGCGAGATCGATGTGATCCCCGATTCTCTCCGAAGTTATATCCGGAGTAACGAGGGCCTGGTAGACCCCCATGGATCAAGCTTGCGGTTGGTACCGGCCCCTCCGGAAGAGCCTTCCGCCTCGATCGGAGAAGCCGGAGACTTTTTCTGGGGACCGACGGTCGAACCACGATCTAGTGCACCCTCGGCGAGCACCGATGCTACGGTAGGATGTTCACTCGCCGGCCCGTCCTTTCGTGATGTGGTAGCTGGGGCACCTCCACCCTCAGAGGGCGGCCCGGGATATGGAGGCCAATCGGCCTGCTCGCCGTATTCACTGTCGTCCAGCCCGTCGGCCCGGCGGCCCGCCTCGGCACCACTGCCGGTTCCCCGTCCATTCCCAGTTGTTGAAGAGGACCAAGGAGACCTGGGTCCCGAGTTTGAGTCACGGAGCTTCTGGACCATCCTTGCAGAGGGCCACTTCCCCGAGAAGTTTTGGCCAGTCGCATGACCGGACTTTGATGCACCCGAATCGCTCACCCCGGATGAGTTCGAATGCTTCCGCCGAACTCTCCGGGAGACTCACTCCCGTCTTCACCACCTACAAATTCCATACCCCGGGAGTCAAGTGCACCTGGAGGATATTGGTGAGCAGTGCCGTCAGATTGACCTGGCCACGCTCCCCGCGGTTCGGCACCCCGGGTCATTTGGGCACCACGAGGCCCTCCAACAACGATGCGTTGAGTGTTTTCAAGTACTCCGCAAGGTTATCGAGGAAGCCACCCCCCACGTGTATATCCGTGGATGGGGGCAGTACGCTGCCCTATGCTTCAGTGCGATTCGCCGACAGCCCGATTCACTGGGTGGCCCTGAGGGTACATCCCCAGGGACGGAAACAGTCAATATGGATAACCTGTCGGGAGAGGGGAACGACTTGGAACTTCTCGACGGGGGCTCTCCCCCCGGAGACAAGCCACTGTTGGATCCATCGGTGAGAATTACTCATCACCAGAGGAACCTCCTAGGTCTCCCCACGCCCACTGAAGCACTGACGTTGAGTCGAAACGTCAGCAAAGGTAAAGAGCACGGCGGGGCTATAAAGCCCGCCGACCCATCTGCCTCCATGCAGAGGGCGGAGGAGGATCCCGAGAAGGTCAAGCTACGTCAACAGCTTGCCGAGCAGAAGAAGCTAGTTGACCAGCTCCTCGCCGAGCGCGCTGCAGAATGGCGGCCTGACTACGGTGATCCCAGGCCAGGACAGCAGGGACAGGAACAACCACTCCTCGACGAGGCTCTCCCGGGCAACCGTGATTACGCCGTGTTTGCCGACAGGGGAGAGGCCATTGCCTATGGCAAGAGGGCGCGGTATGTCTCACCGCACCCTCCCGAGCGGTGTGACTACCTGAGAGACCCCGCTCGGATTCCTCCCGCTGCCCCAAGGGCCGCTCCGCCCGCCATCCCACGAGCTGCCGAGTTCGACGACCCGGTCGACGACCTGGTCGACGACCCGATTGAAGGGCCATGCAATGCGCTCGTGGTTAGAGACCCTCGCCAGGACTGGAACCCATGTCCGGACGATCCGATGGCGGCACTCATCGCCCGCTTGGAAGCCTTGGAGACTCGGCAAGTGGCGATCCCACCGGACGGCAAGCCATACCCAGCATGGGTGGATGACATGCCGGCACCTCCGTGATTCGGGAATCCCACTTTCACCCCCTTCAACGGGACTGGAGATCCGCCACAACATTTGGCCCATTTCAACTCGAGGTGCGGGCCTATGTTGGGAACTCCAGCGCAGCAGGAGGCCGCTAAGCTTCGCTGCTTTGTCCAGACACTGGAAGGGCCAGCATTTGTCTGGTACAGCCAGCTCCCCGTCGGGTCGATAACTAGCTGGGAGGACCTTCGTAGACAGTTCCTCTATCAGTTCAGTTCCACGACCCGAAAGACGAGTATCACAGACCTCTTCAAGTGCATGCAAAGGCCTGATGAGCGAGTCGCGGATTTCGTCGCCCGCTGGAAGGGTCTCACGTATTCCCTTGACATGCCATTGACTCAAGAGCAGTTGCTGACAATGTGCATCGGGAACGTCAAGACCGAGCTGGTCCCTTCCTTGATCACTCAGAATTACCCCGGAGGGTTCAGGGACTTCTCAGACAAAGCTCAACGTCTTGAGGAAGCCCTGCAACAGGCCAGTCAGGCACGCCCGCTGCCTCCTATGATCCCTGCAAGGAGAGTCAGCAGGGCTGAGCCCGCTGCTGTCGCCCAGATAGAGGCCCCTAGGCCGTTGGAGCTGCTACCGGTGAGGCCAGCTCCACAGCCTCACAGGAATCCGCCTCCACGGGCTCAGTTCCCGGCCCAGCAGCGGCAGCCCCAGAACCGGCCGGCCCCTCCGCGTAATGTACCGCCACAACCCAGGAGAGATAATCAGGGTCCACCTCCTCGGAAGGCCCCTCCAGCCCCTCGTCAAGACCACGCTCCCAGGGGCCCGCGATACCTGACTTACTCATTCCACGAGGATCAGGTCCCCGGTTATTTCCGGAGCGCCCTGGAGCAGAGGATTGTGCGACTGCCTGAGTGTTGGAGGCCAGAGGAGGCGCATCTCACGGATAACCCCCGCTACTGCCCTTACCATCGGGCCCTGGGGCACACCATCCAGCGGTGCTACGTGTTTAAGGATTGGCTCCAAGACCAGATTAACAACAATGTAATCAGGTTGGGCCTAGCTCCAGCACAAGTGGCAGGTGTGTTCGTGGGATCAGACGACGATAGTGGCAACGAGGACGAATGGCAGCTGGTCCCCGACCGCGGATCCCAGAAGTATAATAATTGGATGGCCCGTAAGGCGACCATTCGCACCCATGGAATCATCCCTGCGCGCTTGAATCAGCCTGAGCCCCAAGAATCTGCTGGTGCTGCTTCGGCATCGTCGTCCCAGCCTACCTCTTCCGAGAAGAGCAAACGGCGGCGGTGCAAGAAGGAAGAGCACGCCCCGCCAGTTCCGCCACTATCCCGCACTCTCGGCGATTTCATGCCCCCGGAGATGGGGATCCCTCCTCGGATCCGCCCGGTGATGGATGGTTCGTCCGGTGACAGTTTTGGGTACGCTTAGGTTAATACCGTCGAGCTGGTAAATCCCTTTTCGGTTCCCGACGTTGAAGAACACCAGGTGGACCTCCCTAGTGTCCTCGGTCGTCGCCACCGTCGGAGGAACTGCAACAACAGGAGTCGCTGGGGCACATCAGTTGGTACCTCCAGCCAGGCCGTGCACGCCACTAAGACTAGGCAGCAGGCTCAAAACCGAGTTCAGCGCGCGCAGACCCCCCATCCGGGGATGACAGGTTCACCTCCACCACTGTTTGTGGTGTGGGACCGGGCAGAACCGCCTCAGCCGCGCCGCGACCAGCTCCGCCCTGCCACGAGTCTATCCCGGCCTCCTGGCACCAGTACGGTGACCACTTCCCGTGTTGCAACCAGTGAACAGCGAGATGCGCCAAGTACCAGTCGGCCGCCGGTCCAACCGGCAAGGCCCATCATGCCTCCAACCGCAGGGCCACCTCCCGTAACCAGGGGCTCGCGCTTGGCAAGAAAGTATGATGTCCTGAAGCACTTGGCCGACATCCCAGCAAGCCTCTCCATCCTTGAGGCTCTGCGCCTGTCACCTGAGATGCGCGAGGCGCTCGCTGAAGCCCTGAAGATCCCCCTCCAGTTTGAGACGGAGGTTGCGGCTGCAGAGTCCTTTCACGCCGAAACGATTGAGGACGCCGAGTGTCAGGTAGTTATCTCGTTCTCTGGTGAGGATGAAGACCCTCCTATACAGGGGCACATTCGTCCACTGTATGTTACTGGCCAGTTCAATGGCCTTGAAGTCCGGCGTTGTCTTGTCGACACGGGGTCTGGGATTAACCTGATTCCAACTCGGACGCTCCGGAGGTTGGGGTTGTCTGAGGATGACTTGATCCCCTCTGACCTCAGGATCCAGGGGTACGACCGCACCGAGCAAACTCCGGTCGGCAAGATACGTTTGAAGACCCAGTTCGGTGACCTGGTTGCCAACACCGAATTCATGGTAGTCTCTCAGGACACTGCGTACAACGCATTGATGGGCAGGCCATGGCTCCACCTCCATGCGGCGGTTCCCTCGTCATACCACCAATGCCTTAAATACTCCCTCAATGGTCGAGTAGGCGTGCTTCAGGGAGACGCCTCTCCTTTTGCCTCATGTGAAGCCCGCTATCTAGACGCGGACTATTACAAGAGCAAGGATAAGCAGATCCTGGCAGGTGAGGTTGAGCCTGTCGCTGTTGCAAGTGATCCCTGGGCAAGTTTGGATGACGCCTACGTCCTCCCGATTCAACGGTTGGACGTGGCCATGGTCTCGACGGCCTGTGAGTCTCCTGATGAGATGACCACGACCGCCCATGCCAGCACCAGCGGCCCAGCAGGATCTGCTAGCCCCAATGCAGTTTCCAACGCAGTCTCTCCCGTGGACGATTCCCCCCCGAGTGGAGAGGACGTGGAAGACGCACCCCCAGCCTTTGAGGAGGGCTTCTCCGCCACAGTCGATGAGTTAGTACAGGTGAACCTTGGAACCGAGGCAGATCCAAGACCCACATTGGTCAGTGCCGCCATGCCTTCTGAGGAGCGGCAGCAGTACGTGGACTTTCTCAGGCAGCACCGTGATGTGTTCGCTTGGGGCTATGACGAGATGTCGGGGCTAGATCCTCAGGTAGCCGTCCACCGCCTTGGTCTCCCAGTGAACAATCACGGGTTCAAGCAGCCTCCCAGGAAGATGCACCCATCCCACGGTGCCATGGTTGAGGCCAAAGTTGACAAGCTTATCAAAGCCAACTTCGTGAAGGAAGTTCAGTACCCCAAATGGCTGTCCAACATTGTGCCGGTCAGGAAGAAGAACGGGCAGATCAGAGTCTGTATCGACTTCCGTGATCTCAACCGCCACTGTCCGAAGGATGAATTTCCCCTTCCGGTGACAGAGCTGTTGATTGACGCCACGACAGGGTTCCAAGCCCTCTCCTTCATGGATGGATACTCCGGATACAACCAAATCCGGATGGCCCCTGAGGATGAGGAGTTCACTGCCTTTAGGGCCCCCCAAGGTATCTTTTGTTACCGGGTCATGCCCTTCGGCCTAAAGAATTCAGGTGCCACCTATCAACGGGTGATGCACCACATATTCAATCCAATCCTCGGCACACTGGTGGAATGCTACGTCGACGACTTGGTGGTCAAATCGCGCCAGCGTCAGGACCATCTCAAAGATCTTGAGAAAGTGTTCGGCTTCCTCCGGTCTCGCTTCCTGAAGATGAACCCGTTGAAGTGTGCCTTCGGGGTCACCTCCGAGAAGTTTCTTGGCTTTGTGGTAAGATACCGGGGTATTGAGATCGACACAGAGAAGATCAGGGCGATTAGCCAGATGCCTCCCCCAGGTAACATCCGGGAACTGCAAGGGTTCCAAGGCCACTTAGCCTATATACGCCGATTCATCGCGAATCTGGCCGGAAAGTGTAAGCCCTTTTCCCGGCTCATGAAGAAAGGTGCCACCTATGTATGGGATAAGGAGTGTCAGACCGCTTTCGAGGAAATCAAGCAGTACCTGCTTCAACCTCCGGTTCTGATGCCGCCTGTATCCGGGAAGCCGCTGGTCCTTTATGTGACCGCCCTGGAACGGTCCCTTGGTGCCCTTCTCGCCCAGAAGAACAACGAGGGAACGGAGAATAGCCTCTATTACCTCAGTCTCATGCTCCTCGATGCGGAAGTTAGGTATTCCCCCATCGAGAAGAGCTTCCTGGCCCTCGTATTTGCCGTACAGAAATTACGGCACTACTTGCAGCACCATGAGGTACAGTTGGTTTCTCGGGTAGACCCGTTGAAATATATCCTGAGCCGGCCTATGTTGACTGGCCGTCTAGCACGGTGGGCTGTGATTCTCCAGCAGTTCGACATCAGGTATGTGTCTCAGAAGGCCATCAAAGGGCAAGCGTTGGCAGACTTTCTGGCTGCTCACCCGACCTCCGCGAATCAGCCGCTGGATCTAGGCTTTCCTGATGAGGTCGTCCTCTCGGTCGATCGTGCCGATCCATGCTGGCAGATGCACTTTGACGGTGCCTCCCAGAGCCCCACCGGTAGAATACTTGATAATACAAAGATTAATAGAGTGGGCTTGGGTATCATCTTCATTACCCCGGAGAAAGCCGTGCTGCCATACTCTTTCCTGTTGTCAGAGGGCTGTACCAACAATGAGTCGGAATACCATGCCCTCATCACTGGCCTCGAGTTAGCTCTCGAGATCGACGTGCCCCATCTGTGTGTGAAAGGGGACTCTGAGCTGGTCGTTAAGCAGATCAATGGAGACTATGTTGTCAGGAAGCCGGAACTTGTGCCATTGCTGGAGTGTACCCTCCTTCTGATGGCCCAGTTCCCTTCTCGGCCAGAAATTGTCCATATTCCCCGGTCGAAGAACGGTCGAGCAGATGCTTTGGCCAGCCTTGCTGCATCACTCGTAGAGCCTGAACAGGACAACCTGATCATCCGCGTGACGCACCGCAGGCTCATCGCTCCCGTTATCCCGGAAGGAGATCGCGGCCCGTCGGTAAGTAATCTCACCACGGTTGCACCTGCACCCGGAGCCCCGAGTACCCCAGATATGGCAGTCGAACCAGCCCCTGATTGGAGGACGCATCTGGTTGAGTACCTCCAACATGGCATTCTCCCGTCAGATCGGGCCGAGCGTGAGCGGGTTCGACGCCGCGCATCGCAGTTTGTCCTCAAGAGAGGTCCCGGCCTGGAGCAGATCCTCTATAGACGCGGATTTGATGGTGTTCTCCTCCATTGCCTTCAGGGAGTTGAGATCCCCCGAGTCATGCAAGAGGTTCATGCTGGTTCATGTGGTGCCCACAAGACTGGGCCGAAGCAATCCCACCAGATTCGGAGGTTGGGATACTTCTGGCCCTCCATGATCCGTGACTGCATCGAGTATGCCAAGAGGTGCCACGCGTGCCAGGTTCATGCGAACTTTGTGTATCGGCCGCCGGAGCCTCTCCATACCACCAGGTATTCTTGGCCCTTTGCAGTCTGGGGACTGGACGTTGTGGGACCTTACCTACCAGCGACAGCTCGCCAGTGCCGGTTCATTATGACCGCCACAGACTTCTTCTCCAAATGGGCGAAGGCGATTCCGCTCAGAGAGGTCAAATCCTATTTTATCGCTGACTTCGTGACCTCCAACATCATTTATCGATTTGGGGTGCCTCACGCTATCCTTACGGATAACAGAGCCAATATTCGAGCAGTCGAGTTGAAGAAGTTGTACGCCAAGTACAACATTCACTCGAACCATACATCTCGCTATCATGCGCAGGCGAATGGACAGATTGAGGCGTTTAACAAAACCCTCTCTAACATTCTGCAAAAGATGGTTGGTCAGAACAAGAAGAGTTGGCCGGACAAGCTCCCCAACGCCCTCTGGGCTTATCGGACGATGACTCGCAATTCCACCCAGATGACCCCTTATTCCCTGGTGTATGGATCTGAGGTCGTCCTGCCCATCGAGATCCAGTTACCGTCCTTGCGCACCGCGGTCTACGACCAGCAAGCGCCGTACAGAGCTGCTGAAGCCCGTCTAGTCGAGTTGGAAGCACTGGATGAGAATAGGCTTCGCGCTTTGCACAACTTGGAGAGGAATCAAAACAGAATGGCTCGAGCTTTCAATAAGAAGGTTTGCCTCCGCTCCTTCCTGCAGGGTGATCTGGTATTGTCCCTAAGAGCACCAATTATCCCCGGCAGGAAGCCGCCCAAGTTGGAGCCCAAGTGGGAGGGACCTTTTGTCATCCACAAGGTCTATCCCAATGGCGCGTACTCCCTATCGACTATGGATGGTGAGCGTGTTACCCCTCCCACCAACGCTAGGTTCCTCAAGCAGTACTTTGGTTAACTGTACAACGTCCAACATGACGTTAAACTGTACATCGTCCTGCATGACGTTAAACTGCACGTTCGTCTAACATGACGTTAAACTGTACATCGTCCCGCATGACGTTAAACTGCACTTCGTCCCGCATGACGTTAAACTGCACTTCGTCCATCATGACGCTAAACTGCATCTCAAGAACTACGTGCGGCATGATTCCCATCCTTATGGGATACGTAGGACCGCCTGAACATTCATGTTTCAGGCCCAGCCCCGTCCTTCGGGAATTTCCATCCCATCTCGGGCCCTTGGCCCAAGTGCCTCTGGGTATGCGGCGTATGGTGTGAACGCGGGGCTATGCCCTAATTCACATCGGTTTGCTCGCCACGCTGTACGCCCCCCACGTTTGGGGATGCCTTCCGCTCCCCCCTTTCCTTTTTCGTCCTGCATGACGTTAAACTGCACTTCGAGAACTACGTGTGGCTTGATTCCCATCCTTATGGGATACGTAGGACCGCCTAAACATTCATGTTTCAGGCCCAGCCCCATTTCCCGGGAATCTCTATCCCGCGTTGGGCCTCTGGCCCAAGTTCCCCTCCTTTTTGTGCGAGGCGTAACGCGTGAGCGAGGGATTATGTCCTCATTCACGTCGGTCTACCAGCCGCGCCGTACGCCTTCCCCGTGTGTGAGACTACCTCACACCCCTCATCGTCCTGCATGACGTTAAACTGCCTCTCAAGAACTACGTACGGCTTGATTCCCATCCTTATGGGATACGTAGGACCGCCTAGACGCTTGTGTTTCAGGTCCAGCCCCGTCTCTTGGTTGATCACGGGGATCTGCCGTCTTTTGGTTGCTCTCAGGGTGAGTCCTCCGACCCTTTCCGGTGATCTGTTAACATGTTTTGGGTACTCCGGTCTATGACCCGTAGTGTCAGATTCAATTCCGAAAAGTCCTGTGTTGCTTGTCGGGCCTCGCGCTTCCTCTTGTTCGAGCCTTCACTCAAAGGGATCCTCGTTAGTGGTTTGGGTACAATGCCTCAGTGCTCTCCTACCGCTCTCGGTCGATTTACCGGTGGGTCCTGGGCCGTAAATCGATATGAATCCTGCGCTTGAGCGGTTGATGCTCGTTTGCTTGCCTCATCCTAGGCTGACGCGATCGGATGTTGTGTTGTGAATATGGTCAGCGACATCCTTGATCGCCATGTCGGCTCTTTCAGGCTCTGAACGTTGGTTGCGCAGTCCTTATCACACTCCGCCTTTGTGCGTTGTAGTGGAATCTCGACACTCTCTTCATACTGACCTTCAGTACACCTCTACATGTTAGGCAGGCCAACCAGGGTAACGGTGTCTTTCGAGGCTCCCACGGTCTGAGCACCAAGGATATATGCTGATGTCCTCCCTAAGGGCCATGTGTAGCTAGACCCTCGTCCCCATGATGAGGAAGGAGTCGCCCGAACAATCGCGTTCTGGGCCCAGCATAGCTGGAGGCTAGCATCTCTGCCCCTCCGGTGATGGGCATATGCAGGCCCCTATCCCAGGATCCTTCTTCTGGGTCCTCCATATCGCAATAAGCGGATTCCACCATGGTCCGAGCCACACGACCTTAAACTGTGTTGCCTGGTCTTACCACATGACCGTAAACTGTGATCGTCTTGGCCGACCGACGAGAAACGACACTAAATCGTGATGTTCTCCTCAGGGGACACTCACGTTGGGCGCTGGTTAATAACCACACCATTTATCAATGCCTTTCATGGCTTGAATATTGTGGCGACGCTAGGGATTTATTAAATCACAGGCTTGTCGCTGCACAAAAAAAAACCATCCACCTTTAAGGACAAACAAGAAATATCAAATGCCGCTTCTTCTGGGTGCGAGGGCCAGACCCGCACCCCTCCCCGCGCTGGTGCCCGATTGTGTTGCGCCGCGCTTCAAGAACTACGTGTGGCTTGATTCCCATCCTTATGGGATACGTAGAAACGCCTGGATGTTTGAAACTTTGGGTCCAGCCCCAACCTCTTAGAGATTCCCCCTTCTCTGGGGAATCCGCCGCCTTCGGGTCACCCTCAAGGCTTGTCCCTCGACCCCTTGCAGCGGTCCACCGGTGTTAAGAGTACTCTGGTTTATTGCCAGGAGGTTCAGGTTCAGCTTGGTCAGGTTCCTTCCACTTTTCAGGCTTCGTGCTCCCTTTCATTCGGACCCATCGCCTGCGCCCTGGGTGGAGCCCCCGTGAGCGGTCTGGACACAATGCCTCAGTGCTCTCCCACCGACTCGGGCTGGTGCCCCCAAGGGCCTCGGGAATCAAATCGATATGAATCCTGCGCTTGAGCGGTTGATGCTCGTTTGCTGCCTCATTCCATCAATGGTCAGTGCGATATTGATGCTGCTTTTCCGCCACGGTCGGCAGTACTCCCATATCGTTACGCCGGTGCCCCCAGTCCTTGAGTGAATGGCCGCATGATTCACATTTTTCCATCTCCCATTCTGACCAGGAAAAACCTCGACACTCTTGACACTATCCCTCAGTGCATCTTTGCATATCCAGGGGATAGGACCACGATGTGGCGTACTTTGAGGTTCTTATGGTCTGAGCTCTAAGACCTTAAACTAAGATCTGCCCCTATGGTCCAAGCTCTATGACCTTAAACTAAGATCTCCCCAAACGGGGTTCTACGTCCCAAATGACGTTAAACTGCACTCTCAGAACTACGTGTGGCTTGATCTCCAGCCTGATGGAGTACGTAGCAACACCCGGGCATCTCGACTCGGGTCCAGCCTCAGGGATCGCTAAGTCCCGCCCCTCCTCGTCGCCGACCGTCTAGCTTGGCTTCTGGTAGAGTGGTGCAGTCGTGATATTCTCCCCGATTCAGCTCGGGATGCCCCATTGCAATGATGGGAAGCGACAGTTTCCTCGTCAAAGAGGTTCTGTCTGAGAATTCGGGTGATCCACGGCCAGATTAGTGCATCCGCCTAATACGCTTTCCCCACGGTGGCGCAATTTTGGGAGTGTTGGATTCTGTCCGAACAAATCATCACTTCTCCCCACGCTTCGCATGCACTGTTGATCCGGATTCCCACCCTTGTGCCTGAAGGAACCCCCAAAGCGGCATTGATGATGACATGTGATCCGCCTCCTGCAATATGAATGATGACCTTCGGTCCGTCTATTGCAGTAGTATGGTCGATTGATCCATTGTCCACTTGCCGTCTTGGGCATTTCCTGGAAGGCCGACCGTCGTGGATCTCTGAATTCGGGACACGCGATTCACCCTTTCTCATTTCCCTATGTTCGGATAAAATCTCAACGCCCCTAGCGTTGTCCCGCTCGTGTGTCGGAACAAGTTGAGGGGATGATACATTGATTAGGTCTGAGGTCTCCTTTCCTAGGAATGACCTCCCTCTTTTCTTTAGAAATCCAGGCCCAATTATGGATGCCTGAAGCTTGGTTAACGCTCCCGCGAAACAATGAATTGTGGTTGAGCATGTTAAGCCAAAAGATGCAGATAAATATGGAGATTCATACAAATGGATCGAAGTATTGAGTAGCGGAAGCAAAATGTTATGGTAATGGAAAAAAAAAGCCCATAGGGATTAGCGTGCTGAATGAGTCCTTCCAACGCCGCTACCCTTTGGCTGGCGGCCTCCAGAGCTGCTTCTCGCTCTCTGCGTACCCTCTCTTCATCGGCAGTCGCAGCACGCAGCTCGCCGATCCTGGCCTGCGCACGCTCTCGATCGACTTGAAGTGTGACCATCTGTTGGCCCGCCTCCGTCAGCTGTACCTGGGCGTCAACCAGCTGGGCCGTTAGTTGCTCCACAAGCTCAGCGCACGCTGCGACGAAGGCCTCCTTCTCTGCCGCCTGCCCTTCGAGGCGCCGGACTTCCTGCTCCTCCACGAGGAGTGCCCGTGTGCTCTCCGACATGTCCCGACATTGTGCGACGTCAGCACGCCGGCGGCTCTCGCGCATCTTTTCGGCCATGAAATCACGGACCGTCAGATGAAGGCGTTGACCATCAGCTCCCCCAGCACACAGGAAGTGCAGCCAGGTTTGAAGAGATCCCATGCGCCCCAGCCACTCCGATGAGGGTCGCCTGAGGAAGAGCTGGATGCACTTCCACCCCCTGCGACGCGTTATCCGGCTCTCCTCGACCGCCTCCGTGTCAGAGTCGTCCATCTCCTCGGGGTCGGCAGGCCGGTAGGCAGGGAAGGCAGCCAGCAGGTCTGCTGCAGGGTCCGCCTCTAGGATGTCCTCACGGGGGATAGGTTCCCCAACATCTCGGCGACCTTCTTCTCCCGCCCCAGCGGCGTTGACACCCTCGTCAGCCCCCGACCTCTCTCCGATGGAAGCACCGCCGGCGTCCGCAGCCCCCTGATCAGCAGTTGGTGGGGCCGGCTCGGTGTGGGAAGTCTGTTCCGGAGCAGGCGGCAGGTCTGCCACTGGCCCACTCGTGGATGGCCCGGGTTCGGCAGCCCGACGAGCCTCCAGTATTGAGATCACTGCACAGGGCATGCCGTGGTTAGTCACGGATCGTCAACGACAAGCACCGATAGTAAGGTAAGGAGACTTACAGGAATCCAAAGCGTCATCTTCCGCTGTCCCGGCCGCCGCAGGAGAAATTGCAGCAGGGGACCCTTCCGCGCTTGCCAATTCAATGATGGGTGTCTGGCCCCCGCCTTGTCCTGCTGGCGCCTCCCCTACTCCTACTGAGGATGCCTAACCGACATCCGTGCACTCCTGAGAAAGGTGGAGAAATGGGTTAGAAGCTGCATAAGATAATGGATGAAGCAGGTTGAGTAGGGATAGAAGCGGACCTCGAGGAGCTCAGTGACATCAACATTGTCAGAGCCGGCCACCTCGCCCCTCTCCCGTGGGCTCCCCGGATGGGACCTTCCCTCAGAGCCTTCATCCTCCCCCGTATCCTCCTCTTCCTCGGAGTCATCGTCACTATCACCTTCCTCCGGCGGCATCTGTTCTGGAGCAGGCTCTAGACCGAGCATCACCTTCACCAGAAGGGATGGCTCCGCACGCTGACCACGTTGGCGCACGTACTCGTCCATGGCCGTCAGATACGCATACCGCCGGTGGAAGTTCACCCTATCGGCGACCTGAAGGCACCCGACCTCTGGCAGATGGATTCCATCACTGGTTATCTTTTTCCAGATGGTTTCGGTCCCCAGCTACTGCCGCAGGGTCATCCAGGCCGACCACAGCGCCGGGAAGACTGCATCGTGGGAGGGTTCGAGTAGACGCCTCACCTGCTTCCCGGGCCGCTCCCCGACCGCCGCATGTGCCCCCTCTCTGGGCGCTGAAGTCGTGGCGGCATCCTGCGATGTGCCCGCCGCCGAAGTCCCTACCCGCACCGGCTCCGCTTCTTGGCGCGCTTCCGTTCTCCCCCGCGTGACGGCGCCTCGCCTCCTTCCTTGACGCCCGGTCTCCGTACGGGTGACCTCGAGCCGCCGAACTGGCTTCCGTAGAAGCCCCTCGGGGTACGCGATGGCCCAGTGTTCGGCGTACTTGGTTGCCAAGCCTGCGTCGACCCCGGTAAGAGGGAGAGTGATGATGTCGCCAGAGCTGAAAGCGGAAAACATTAGCCACATCTGGCGAAGGACGCAAGGGTTCATCTCCTCCCGGACGGCAGTGAATACCCTCTTCGGCATCCGTTGAAGGCACCCGAACTGCCTGGAAAACCGGGTTGGCACGTAGGGCTCGCAGATCACCTTCCCGTCGATCCGAGTCACGAGCACCCCGCCCCGCATGCTCAGGAAGAATTCGTGCTGCTCCAGCGGACCCTGCCCATTGTCGATCATCTGGCCAACGGGAGTGGAGAACAAGCTGAAGTTGAAATTGGCATGATTTCCAATCTGAATCCTCACGCCCTTCTCATTTAGGGACATCGGAGCGACCCCTGCGATGTTCAGAAGGGAGGGTCGCAGGCCATTGCCCGGAGGAATGACGACGTTTGGAAACGTGTACCCACCGAGGTGAGCAGCCACCCAGCCGTGGAAGAACTGAAAGGGCCCACAGACCCTTCGTGGCGACCCCCCTCGCGAGATGCGTCCCAGGATGGCGTACAACTTAGCCAGCACTGGGACCCCAAGGTTGTATCTCTTGTTGGCGGCCATGGCGCCCGCCATCGCCAGTGTCGCCGGGCGGACGCCCATTCTCGCATCCCGCACTGGCAGGAGCCACCCACTCAGAAAGGCGGCCAGGAATGCCGCGTACCGGACATTTGGTTCCCGGGCCTCGATGACGCGGTACCCCCATGAGCGGTAGTCTCCCGTCTCCAGGACCCGCCAGTACGACCCGTTCCGGCTCCTCGGAGCCGCGGTCGGGCACCGCTTCCCCCTGCCTGGCATCTTGACCGCGGGGTCATGCTCCAAGAACTGGCTGAACCACTCCTTGTAGGCTATGTCCTTGTGGAAGTCCTTGACCCCGAGCCGCTCCGTAGCCAGGTCCAGTAGATGCCATGTCAGGATGGGAGTCCGTGACCTGTCGCCCCATGTGTTCCTCGGAGGCAGGAACTCATCGTATTGGTAACCCTCCAGCGGGATACCTCCGATGCAGTGGATGTCCCAGAGACCAATGCTGACCTCCCCATGGTGAAGATGTAAGGTGTTGGTATCCGGGGACCAGCGGGTGAACAGCTCCGGCCCGAGCTCGGACTGCTGGTAGAAGTGGAACTGCGACGTCCACACCGCCTCAAACAGACCGATGTACTGCAGCTCCTCCGTGAAGTGATCGCAGGTGTGGCGTACCCAGAACGCCCAGGCCCACTCACTGGTGAAATTGCCCCCAGAGCACAAGTCCCAGTCCTTCAGCCAGCCCTTGGTGTCGTCAGTGACACTCTGGCGGTATGTGCTCGAGTAGAGGGCTGGAGAGTTCTCCGCAGTAGGCTCACTCCCGGCAATGGTCCGCGTCCTCGGGTTCAGGACATAGACATCTAAGTGCCTGGTCTCCCTGGCAGGATGCCCATTGTTGGTGATGTTATAGCGGGGAAGCTCGTCCTCCCGAGTCACCCAAGTCCGTGGCGCATCAACCTCGAAACCTGGCACCGGAACCTCATCCAGGATGCCATAGTTCCAGAGCGGCAGGTTGTCCGACAGCGGATATGTCTTCTGGGCCGGCGTCAGCAAGTCGAACAAGGATTGATTGTTGGAAACAATCTACTTGGCTCCATAGACCTCCCCGTTCGCCGCCATGTCAGCTCTGCGAATGGCGGCATCCCCCTCATTTCCTTGATTCGCGGCCATCTCAGAAGCTTCGGGAGTCGTGTGGGTTAAGGGATGAAGCGTGCAGAATCGGAAGAGGCTGGTAGAGAAGTTTGAGAGCTGGCGCGCAATCCTAGAGGACGGCGCGCAATAGGGAAGTCTGTCGCGTAAAACCCCGGGTGTTCACGCAAAAACAGGCCGAAATCCGGATGGGTTTGCGCGACAAACGACTGAATTCCGCGCCGGCAATGGCAATTTCGCGCACGAGAGCTTGGAAGCTTGTCGCGTGGAAGGCCGGTGTACGAGATGGGGGACCCAGGGCCCCTATTTATAGGCGAGGCCGGGTGTCCGCGCATGCGCGAAAAGTTCTTTGCGCGACCGCGAAAGCGAATTTCGCGCCCGACGCCCCTCTTTTTGCGCGCCACCGTCCCGCGCCACCCAGGACTTCGTCATTCCGGCGTCTCCCTCGGAACCCGATTGTTGCGACTTCTCGCCGATCATATTCCGAGGGGGGGCTTTTGTAGACGCCGGAAAAGTCCGTTGTTCCCAAAAGAAACTCCGGACGAGGAAAGCGAGGTCATATTTGGAGTCAGAAGAAGGTTTCGGAGGGCCCGGAGGCCTTGCGCGGAATTTTGGAGGTCCGCGCGCAACGTTGAAGTGGAGCGCGCAATCCTCCCGGGATGCGCGCAAAGCGCCTGGCCGGCGCGCAGTTTTGCGCGCCCACTGCCCGCGTGATCCCTTACTCGCCGGGGTCCCGATTCCGCGCCCGCGCCATGAATTGCGCGCCGTCGGAGAGATTCCGCGCCCGGGGTTGCCTATAAATATAAGGTGACCCCCAACGTTTTGAAGGTAGCCGGAATTCTAAAGGTCTCTCGTGCGCGCAATCCAACCCCCTCCGCGCGCAATGCCGATCTTCAGGTAACCTCCTTTCTTTCGCGCAAGAAAGCCTCGGGGTTCGCCTTCGCGTGCAATCCCTTTGGCTCCTTTCCTTTGAATAATTCTTCACCCAAAGGCTTTCGCGCGCAAAAGAAGTCTCTTGCGCGCAATTGCCCCCCGGGTGCGTGCAATCCAGCCTGATTGCGTGCACCCCCCCCCCCCCCTTTGCTAAGTGGCCATTCGTTAAAGAATGAGTCGTTTCCCCCGCGCGCTATCCGAAGCCCGGTGCGCGCAATCTCTATCTTCCGCGCGCAAAGCGCTGGCCCAATTGCGCGCCAGCACGGCCTTTTGCGCGCCGACCCGCGGTATTGCGTGCCTACTTCCTCTTTTGCGCGCAAACCGCCAGGGTCGCCCCCCTTGACCCCCTGTGGGTACCCGCCTGCGTGGCGCCCGATGATCTTCATCCCGGGTGCCCGCACCGTGCGTTGTCTTCCCGTGCGGCCCTCCAGGCTTGCGCGAAGAGACACGGACCCATCGGCGGCACCATCTTCGTCCGCGCGACAAGACGTTAAACTGCCAAGCATCTTCGTCCGCGCGACAAGACGTTAAACTGCCACGCATCTTCGTCCGCGCGACAAGACGTTAAACTGCCAAGCATCTACATCCGCGCTGCAAGACTTAAAACTGCCAAGCATCCATCGTCCTCAACACACGACGTTAAACTGTACTTCGTCCGGCAAGACGTTAAACCGTCCGCTTCATCCGATCCCGTGTCTCACACGCAGGGTCCCCCTCGTTTTAGATGTGGCCCCCACCCGCTCGTCTCTGCAGGGATGTCGGGATTGCCCCTCTTTAGGGACGATTTATTGGAGTGGCCTTCGCCCACGGGGGTAGGGTATTACAAACTCCTAGTTCCTTGTGGGGGAATGCACATGTGTATCTCCATTGTGCTTCCCCACTACCGAAGCCAGTAGAGGGCGTGACAGGGATCGAGGTCTCTCACCTTCGGCCCAAGTCCCTCTCCAACTGAGCTTTGCCGCATCTGGGCTGCCTCAGTGCGTAAGTCCTGACAGAATGAACTACGTAGACTTTGATCCATGTCTTCTAAACAAGGTACGTAGGAAGCCTCCCTGAGGTTCAAGCCCACCACCTGGTCTTCCCGGTCGTATTCACGTCGGTTCGTCCATCAGTGGACCCCTCCCAGGTTCACATTCGCGTCGATTCACCTATGAATCTGCCCTTGTGGGGGACTGCACATGTGTATCTCCATCGTGCTTCCCCACTGCCTTTTTCTATTTCTCTTGCCGACGTCCAGCATGACGTGAAACTGTGATCCACCCAGCCGTTCCATCCCCCTCTATGCGAGGTGGTTCGGTTCAATCCTCCGCCTGGCGGCCTCGACCTCCTCGTGACTCGGCTTGCCAACGTCCGGCATGACGTTAAACTGTATATCCGAACTACGCTGACTTTGATCCGCACTAACGCGCGGTACGTAGGAATCCTCTACGGGGTCCAAGCTCTTCATTCCATCATCCAACCTGATCCTTACCCGTGCCGCCACATCCCGGTGAGGTCATGCCACTTCATTCCACTCCACTTCACTCGGGAAGCCGCCCATGTGCTGGCCCCATCGTCGGAGGTTCCCCGCAAGGGGTTCTGTCATCTGATCCACTCCTCGTGTTGATCAGTCCGATGACGTCCCCGCTGGACGTTAAACTCGCGGCATACCCCGTGTTAAACATGGGAAGCTGAGGAAAACCTCAGGTAGCGCAGTTCCCCGTACCCAGCACGGGATGCCTCAGGACATCACGCCTTTGAGAAGCCCTATTAGGGACGGAAGGCAGACATGCAGAGCCGCAGTGTTAAGACACGCCCCCAACACCCGGAGCTACCCGGTCTCCTCACCGCAGGTTGCTGCCCCGACCAGACTCCTTGGAGCGTCTGGGCGGAAGCAGCGTAATTAACCGGTGCCCATAGAGATATGGCGCCGGGAACGAGATTCACGAACATTCTTAAATCTATGAGGGAGACCCGTATTAGGTGAAGAGTTCCGAGGAGACGTCCACAGAAGGAGGAGCCGACATCCCATCATCCCGGTTTCGATCAAGGAGCAGACGCCCCTGAACAAGGGACGAATGCCACCCGCCTTTGGAAAGCGGGACTGCGGGACCACAAGCCGCGCTCCCATCCCCTCGGGTCGACGGGCGCACGCGCGAACCCGTCCTGGCGGAACAACGTCGGAACAGAAGCCCGGCGCACATCCGCACCGAAACAATATTATCCCACCAAAAATTTTCTTTCAAATCTCTATACATTTTGGTGCTACCATGGTGTATAGATAAATTGGAACTATGATCATCATCCAGCAATTACCTTTTTAGATCAGGTATATCGGGAACACAAATTCTCTTCCCGAATTTCAAAATTCCATCTTCATACACAACGTCTCTCAATCTTCCATTATTCACAACTTTAATATTCTTTTGAAATTCATTATCATCTGTTTGAGAACTCTTAATCTTTTTTAGTAAATATGGTTTGGCAACCATTTGAAAAAGCATTGATGTTTCACCGTCCCTAGTTATTCCCATGTCCATCTTCACTAGATCCATCAAAATTAGATCCCATTCAATTCTCATCACATTCAAAAATCCATGGTCTTTTCTTCTCAAAGCATCTGCCACCTTGTTTGCTTTCCCGAGGTGGTAGTGTATCGTACAATCATAATCCTTGAGTAATTCAAGCCATCTCCTTTGCCTCATGTTGAGTTCTTTTTGTGAGAAAATATACTTCAAACTCTAGTGATCAGAATAAATCTAACATTTTTCACCATAGAGGTTGTGCCTCCATATCTTCAAAGTAAAGATCACAGCTGCTAACTCGAGATCATGAGTATGATAGTTTTTCTCATGAATTTTCAACTGTCGTGATGTATAGGTAATAACCCTATCATTATGCATAAGTACACAAAAAAGTCATTTCTTCTATGCATCACTATAAATAACAAACCCATCATTCCCTAATGGTAGAGTCAATATAGGAGCATTGACTATTCTTCTCTTCAGTTCTTCGAAACATTCTTCACACTCTTTTTTCCAAACAAATTTAACCCCTTTATGTGTAAGCTTCATTAATGGGTTAGCCAATCGGGAAAAATTCTAGACGAAACGTCGATAATAACCTGCTAAACCAATAAAACTATGTACCTCAGTTATACTCATAGGTGCTGGCCATTCTTGGATTGCCTTGGTCTTAAAAGGATAAAAAGAGATTCCATCATTAGAGACAATATGGCCAAGAAAAGAAATCTCCTGAAGCCATAATTCACACATGCTAAACTTCCCATATAATTCATAGCTTTTCAGAGTCCTCAGGATAATGCGCAAGTGATTTTCATGATATTCATAGCTTTTGGAGTATACCAAGATATCATCAATAAATAATACCACAAATTCATCGAGATATTCCTTGAAAACTCTATTCATCAGATCCATGAATACATAGGGTGCATTAGTCAATCCAAAAGGCATTACAGTAAACTCGTAATGCTCGTACCTAGTTCAAAATGTTGTCTTCGGAATGTCTTCCTTCTTCACACACAACTGATGGTATCTAGATCTAAGGTCAATCTTTGAAAAGTATTGAGCTCCATGCAGTTGGTCAAACAAATCATCAATGCGATGTAGGGGATATAGTTCTTTATCGTTATAGCATTGATCTCCCTGTAGTCAATACATAACCTCATAGATTCATCTTTCTTTTTAACAAAAAGAACTGGGGTTCCCCATTGAGAAACACATGGGCGAATAAATCCTTTATTACTCAATTCCTCTAGTTTTTCTTTAGTTCAACTAATTCCATTGTGGCCATTTTATAAGGGGACATCGATATAGGCCTTGATATAGGAATTAAATCAATGGAAAACTCAACTTCTCATTCTAGATGATGTCCTGGTAAATATTCCAGAAATACATCTACATATTCATTCAAAATAGGTACATCCTCTATTTGAACATTCCTTTCCACACCCACAGTCATTTCATTCTCCTCCTCCCCAATAATTCAATTTAGTTGAGCTACTAGGGGTGGATCTAGATAAGAATTAGGTGGTGATGATTCTGCTCTAAAGATAAGGTGTTCCATATCATCATCATCAAAAATTGTAACCTCCTTCTTCTTATAATAAATCCTCACATCATAGTTCTAAATCCAGCCCATACCGAGGATTATATCAAACTAAATCATAGGTATGACGATGAGATCAGCAGATAAAGAACATTTATGTGCTCTAATGGGGACTGATTCACAAAACTTTGTTGCAATGATACTTTCCTTAGGAGTTTTAACAGACAACTCCCTTGTTAAATAAAATTGGAAATATCTAATTTTCGTAGCAAACTGGGAAGATATGAAACAATGCGATGATCCAGAATCAAATAATGCATTTTCTTAACTTGAGGAAACCATTAATTACCTGCCACCACGTCTTTTGGAGCGTCTACCTCAGCAGTAGTGATAGCATAAGCTTGGCATTGATCCCTTGGACTTTTCTGAGGTATGTTCTCCTGACGCTTAAGACATTCATTTGCATAATGTCCCATCTCCCTAAAATTGTGTCCCTGAACATTGGTATCTTTCTTCTTCCCTTTGCAATCATGAGCTTGGTGTCCTTTTTCACCACACTTGTAACAGACTCCAGTTCACTTCATGAAAGTACCAGGGTGTTTCTTCCCACATTTACCACATGATGGATATTTAACCTTTCCCTTCTTCCCCTTATTTCCATCCCTAGATTGATCAGCAGATCTCTCCTTCTCTTGCTTTGCTTTAAAGTCATAAGACTTAGATAATTCCTTTTCAGTCTTGATAGCACATGAGACAATGTCTTCATATGATGAGAAGGATTGTGAGACAAATGCTCGACAGATAAATATTTTTAACCCATCAAAGAAACGATAAATCTTACTTCTTGGTTTACGTATATAATCTCTAGCATACCTTGATAACCTTGTAATGCTAGCCTCATACTTTATGACATTCTCATCCTCCCTTTGTCTCAGACTCAGAAATTTCCTTTCCTTATCAGCTCGATGGTTGCGAGGAATGTATTTTTCAAAAAACAGATCTTTGAACTCACTCCATTCCATATTTGATACATCATCATATTCTTTCATATTTTTAATTATTGGCCACCATTGATCAGCATCTCCAGTGAGGCGGTAAACTGCCATGATAACTTTGTCCCTTTCACTACTCCCCAAAGCCTGAAATATTTTCTCTAGGGAATTTATCCATTGTTCAGCTACATAGGGATTTGTACTCCCATTGAACGTTGGTGGTTTTTACCTCATGAATCGATCTAACATTGATCCTCCACGCTGTGGATCAGGGTGCTCTATACGAGTAAGGTTATTATTCATAACCTGAGTGAGTTGTCCAAGTATGGTGATTAGCTGATCGTCACTAGTTGCATCACCAGCTCCACTATAATTATCTTGAGTAGGAGGGAAATCCCTACATGGAGTGCGTGCATTTATATGGTTCCATTTATTCTACTAGGCGCCATTTCTAAACAATGGCATAAACTAGATCAGTTTATGAATGAAAATACATAATTCCATACTTATAAAACACTTAACATAAATTGAACAATTTATGGATATAATCCATAATAATAAAAATGTTTTCATTGAAGAAGTATATACTCATAAACCTTTCACAATGATTTGTAATGAAAATGAGAGTTATCCTAATCATATCCCCAGGGAGTGTCGTAACCAAGAGTGCAGCAAGGCCCGTTGTCGTGCACTAGTTCCCTTTTGAGTCTAGCTCAAAGCGGTGTTTTCGGGATTTACCCCTAGGTACATCTGTGCCAAATCTGCCTCTACCTACTCGTATCCAGACAGGGATTTAATGCATAGAATACTCACAAAATCTCTACAATACCAAAATTCTATGAAGTTCTTCTATACTAATCCTCAAAGTACATCTTAAATCTATGTGCTCTAATCAGAGTTTATCTAAATATAGCTTCCAAGGTTTGTACTAAACTTTCTCTAATACCAACTGTAACGCCCAGAACGTAGTTACCAAGAGTCGGTGAATTATTACATAACATTGGAATGATCACAAGAAATATCAAATCTCGAAAGACTGATTGGTTATGTAGCCTTGGAAACACTAGATATATTCATAATGTTTTACATTACATCATAAAGTGAAAAACTACTACAACAACATATTTTCTTCATAGACCACACTCATATCCCAACATACTATCCCTGTAGGTCATTCATAAATTACTTATTCATATTCTGGGAAAAATAAAACATTGAAAGGGATGAGCTCAAATGCCCAGTAAGGATAACAATATAGCGAAAACTTTCATAAATAAGAATAAGCATTTAAGGAAATGTATAACTAAAACAAAAGCCTTTTAAACTTGAACTTAAACATAGTATGGCAAAAATAAAATGAAATAATTCCATTTACTTATTCATATGGATATTCTACAAATCAAATAATCACATGCAATATCAATGACTACTTTCATAATGTTGGAATAAATAACGCCAGACTATCATAACCACATAGCCAAGGCCTCGTGCCAAGACTACAAATAATATTTTGTCAAGGCCTTGTGCCAAGACACTAGTTTGTCTCATGAGACCTACCAATGCATTGAGGAGCTATAGTGGGCTCCACCCATCACATATTAAGTCCAATGCATTCCCATATGAAAATGTTTAAACATAACATAAACATTCGTCTTAAAACTAGCATACAAAATGTCAATACTTTCACCATAAATTATGAATGGTATAAAAATAGCACATCCACAGTCAAAAATATCAAAAAAACTTCAATATAATATATAAGTTTTGTATCACAATAAATCAACTTCAAATAGGCGTAAAATCCATCAAAGGATGTTGACATAGATGAAATCAAAACTCTTTTTAGAGAAATTATTCTATTTTGAAATCATTTAGGAGTGATATATTTATAAAATAAAACATTTTCTTTGAAAATATTCTTATAATCTTGTAAGGGAAGCTTCAATGATTTTATAATGGCTGAAAATAACCGCACCCACCGTATAAGATAAAAAAACATTCTTACCTTAATTCTTGTCGAAAAGGTTAAAAAGCACCTTGTTTGGAAATCAACGGAAAGATTCATTTATAAAACTCCTATAAAAAGTCAAACAAGGGTATAAATGAATATAACCCATATTCTTTTAAATTGTAAATTTTTTTTGAAATACATTCTTAAGAAACATGGATGTGGATGATAAATAAGATCCCAGTTGATTATTACGTATATACAACCTCGGATAATGAAGAGATTGCGAAATAAACCCTTACCTTGTACTTTTCCTTGGTTGGGGTAGGTTAACATCCTGTATAATGTTGAAATAATTGTTATTATATTATACAAGAATAATATACATTAATATGATATCATATATGATCTTTTAACATTGGTTTGTTAATAATATCAAAGTTTTGTCGTTCTTTCGGGTGTTAACTTACTCATTTTCTTTTATATGTTTTGTTACATAAGCCATGTTTGTAATGGATAGATTGTATCTTAATCATATACAGAATGATATAAAGTCATTAGATACTATTATTAATCATAAAATGATAATTATACTTGAATGGATATGATGGAGAATTAATCTCATCACGTTCGTGGAGACGGTAGTCCGTACGTACGTACAAGCGACAATATCATTCGTTTGATATTAAAATATTATATAATTGGATGTTATATCATATATACAGAATAATTATCATGTTATATTTATTATAGACATGAATTAAACATCATTATTATAACCACCCAAATAATAATTTATTGAATAACAAATACACCACGATGTGGAGAGGGTAAGCCGTACGTACGCACGTATGGTGACATGTTATTCCAAGGATGGATAGAATACTGAATATGGCTGTACCATATTTATAATAACATCAAAGTATATATATGATACTAGAGTTATTATTTTATAATGGTAATACCAAAGGATGAAGAACAAGAAGACGAAAGGAACTTGGAAAAGGGTGGTGAAATCATTACCTCTTCTTCGGGTTCTTTCTTTTGATTTGATCAAAAGGGCTCCTTTGGTTGGCTTTATAATCAAACTAAGGGCTATAGGTTATAGTGAGGTAAGTTGGGAGAGTATTGGGGAAGTGTTTGGCCGAACCAGAAGGCGTTTAAGGTGTGATTAAATGATAAGGAGGAGTTCCCTTTTATAAGAGGGGTGAGGGGCACCTTTGGAAAAGCAAAAAATATTAATTTATAATAAATTAATATTCGGTTTCTAATGGCTCCAAAGTGGATTATTTAAATTTTAAGGTGGGGATAGGTCTAAAACCATTCAACCAATAAAATTTAGATAGGTTTGTGTCATTATATTAACCTTATCTATTAGTTTTAACTCATAGTTATTTAGTTTTACATTTACCATATAACTTTGTATTTTTATATTATATAGTTAATAAACATAATATATACATCCAAGAGACCCCAAAGTGGTCTGTTAATGATACACCTATCATGATATCAGTCTCTTGGATGACCCTTAGATTTTTATGAATTTAATATCAATTAATAATCTAATATTTGTTTTAAAAACTCTTTTTTGTCAATTTTGACACTATTCAATAGATGATTTTTTTGAAACTCATAACAGAATTTTTACTTCAAACAAAGTCAATTAAATCAATCCTAATATGTCATATTATCCTATAAAATTATTTTAATTCATTAAAAGTCTCAAAGTATATTTATTTTGGTATTTATAATTTCAATTATTTTAATTTGTCACTATTATGGAAATTACAGCATCATCATTGTGTCATAAATAAATTAAATTATTGAAAGTCTAAAAATTATAAATAAAATATCATTATGTATGAAATCGTTTTATATTTCTAATGAATATTTATAGTTGAAAATCCAAAATATATAACCCTATGTAAAAATTGTTTTTCTAAAAGATATATGCTTATTTCATTTTTGTACTTATTTTAACTTAATTAAAATAAAGTGCCCCTATCACCAACAAGTGGCTCCATGGGGACCGAAAATTGACCCAAAGATTTACATGGTCGGAAATGTATCCACAAATAAGGTTAGGACACATTTTAGGGTAATTTAGGATTATTATAATATTATTTTTAACCCTTATTTACCGGATTTACCCTTAACCATGGTAAATAAAATATTTACCGTAGTAATTATTCACAATATCTAAAAATAAAAGTTACCTATACACACAATATGAACATCCTGATTCCAAATATGGAATCCATTTTTCAAAATTCAAAACACATAAGTGGCATAAATTAATTTAAAATTAATTCCCATTGATAAAACCAAAAGCGTGTTTTTACGATATAATAACTATCAAAAGATTGATACTTGTTTATGTTGGGTTTAATTGTGAAATTATGTCAAATGACCAAAATTTTATTAAATGGTAAAAATATATTCTAAATATACTTTAAAACCACTCAAATTACTAATTTATCAATATAAATTATTTCAATTAAAAAAGTTGTTTTAATTAAAATTTAGTAATTTTCACTATTCATCAAAATATAAGTGTTATCCGAAAAGTTCCAAAATTACACCCTAGGCTAAATTAGATATTCCGAATCCAGAAATGAAGACTATTTTGAAATATAAAATATATATAATTTCAAAAAGTAGGTATTACTATTCAGAACGGCTAGTTTGATTGGTTATGGTGTGTTAGAACTCGGTGTTGCGTACAACACACGCTATCACATTATTCAAAGAGAAGCGTACCGTAGAATCTTGGGGTGTTACAACCACAAAAATAGAGGTTGATCTAGCTTCTGAAACACAAGAATAAATTCATTATGTGGATAAATCGCACTATGATCACCCATCGAAGCATCAAAGGGAAAACCGCTGGAAAAGAAAATTCAAGAACACATTCAAGGAAAAATCAATAAATAAAATCCTCAAGATCATTAACCGCATAGGTGAAAAGACATAAACATAGTAAAACATGTTATCATGACATAAAAAATATCTTTTTTTGAAAACATCTTTAATTTAAAACATTATTGGTGGTTCAAACCCTCACTACTAGTATTATTTAGAGTCTCACTCACATGCATGTTTCTAGGCCAACCCGAGCATCTATCCACCATACCAGACATCCATTAATATTCCATCATTCCACTAGGCAAGTGAACACCCCCAGTGACTCCCTGGCCAAAACATAATATCTTTATTTAAAAAAAATCATTCATCCCATTTCCTTTAAAAAACCCACTAATTAAACATGTCACTTGAAACAATCTGCCTTTTTATTTTAAGACCAAATTTTTTTATTCAAACAAAATTCAGGATTCATAGGAGACCCAAAATATAATAAATAAAGATCTACTATTTGTTGGTGACATGAATACATTATCGGCGACCATTTCCCAAACAGGATACCAACATAGAGATCCTATTATGTCCAATCCCCCTTTCTCTACAAGGATTTCCAAGCTGTGTTGATCACAAGGACTATTATTTGAACTCCAATTTTTATATCCCAAATCAGAAAACCGTCCATAAAAACCCAAGAAACTAATTAAACTAGTCATCTCTTGGAAATCTGGGGATTAGAACGAGTAAGAGTTCATAATGATTTTCCCTCCCATACCCCTCGAGTCCCAACAATCCTACTGCATCTAACTTGAAATCCAAAAATAATAAAGGGCACGCAAAAAAGTGAGGTTCTCTAAATTCCAACATCCAATTGATACCATTTTCTCACGAACAATACTCAGGTCGACCCTTGACCGGTCACCCAAGCCTATTTGTGGAAAGACCCGAGAGGCATTCTCGATCCTTCCAAGATGGAAAAAATAGCCAGGGAATCCAAAGAGGTGATGTGAATTATCTCACCAAATAAAAATAAATAAAATAAAAGGAAATAATAAAGATAATCTCAGAATAAATAAACTAATTAAAATGACAAAACATGACCTGAAAAAAATAAAAATAAACAAACTTGATGACCTAAATAACTCTATGTGAACCCATGGTTCACTCTTTGACACAATGAACAAATGTTTCTCAAGGAAAGAAAACCCAATATAGAACCTACAAAACAATTAATAATTGAAAATAACTATAGTATTGAGTATTAAAACTCATTAGGAATGGCCGATATCAATTCCCAATGCATATCCAATAAATAAAAGAAACATCAATTTTCATATTTTAATTAAATTGAATAAAATTATAGTCTTCTATTATTAATCAACAACAAATTATGAGTAATTTCCATCATTCATTTCTCAAAATTTAATCATTCATTTAGTGAGACATTATCATTTTCAAATGGAAAATGAATTTTAAATTTTCTATTTTCAAAAAAAAATACTAAAAAATTTTCTTTGAAAATAGTTTTCATAAGAGACATTGAAACCACACATCAATTTCATTTTAAAACATTACACATAAAGAAACTACAATTGTTTCAGGACAAGAGAAATAGAAATAAGATATTAATAAAAGTCACACATTAAACATTTCAAGAACTAATAATGAGTAGACATTGGTGAACCTAATAGATCAAGAATAATCCAGAAGACACCACTACATGAGACCTCATTTTTGTTAACATTTCACACATGATGAAATAAAATCGCTCAAAATGATTAGCCATCATTTCTCAGGCAGGCTGAGGGATAGTCTCATAGTAATTAACCCAAACATATCCGCCTACATTGGACCACTGATCAATACCATATCTATTTAGTAGGAAAATCAATCTCAGAATATTCTTTCAATAGTTTAGGTTCCTATGTCTCATTTATTTAGAAATTTGGTGGGCCAACCGATTCAATACAAGAATCCAATCATAGTATATATAATTCTAACACACAACATTCATCACCCTTAGTCACTAAAAGGACAAATATCATTCCATTAAAAAAAATTGGATCCAATTAGAGGTTCCATTATAGAGGATCACAAGATTTCCATTGTAAGAATGTCCCATCCATTATATACATAAAATAATGGCATGAGAAACATCAACATGAGGTTATCATAATCAACAATTTCACCATTTTGACTAGGATTCCAAATGGTACTTAAGCCATGTTTTTTTCATAAACTTCCATTTATCATTAACACAAAATATACCATTTAATAATAGGGAAAACACATCCTCTCCACAATAAGACATTGATAAATTATCTCAAAATATTCTGATTACATTTCCCAGGGCACAAATATTTTTATAAAAGTTTCAAACAACTATTTATTAACAACAATTTCTAAAACACACTAAAACTGAACACCCATTTTTTTATAAAAAAACCCACTTTGAATATCCATAAACAAGGACCCCCAAATATCATTTCGAATCCCTACAATACATTGAAAAATTTATATATAAAATTTTCTATTACACTTCGACTGTAAATTAATATCAGCCATAATCCTCATCACATGTCAGACCACATTAAAATATAGATACACACATATTTAAAACATAAAACTACTTGGAACACTTTCAAGAATCCCATGATTACCGTTTCACATCAACCTAGTTTAAATCCATAACTATACCTTTTTATAATTTAAAAATATTTTAAAAAAATATATTGAAAACATTTATAATCATACACATGAACATTTTATAAAGGTGTGTAAACACATCAAAACACCTTGAGATGAAACATTCTTTAAAAAAATGCTGACCATGCCATTTCTCAGCAGCACATCCAATGTTAATCAAAATAGATTATAAATAACACTCAACAAGGTTCCAAAAAACTTTCCATACCAAAATCATATCTTATTTGGTAAATTGTGTTCTAATAGTAAAAAAATATATTTTAGAACATATGAAACATTTAGTTAAACAAAATGTGTGTGTAGTTATATCAAAAAGGCCTATTGTTTAACAAAACATGAATTGGACAACAAATTAGCATAATAAATTAATTAAATAGAAGTTTCAAAATAATAATGAGCACATACATAGGGCAGGATTAGTAATAAATAAATGAAACATAAATTATAAATGGAAGTGCAATGGGATCCTACATAGGAAGCCTAACTCGGTGAACAAACGAATGTTAATGAATGCATCAGTTCAGTCCTGGACTTTTAACTCTACCAAAACAAATATTAATAAAAAATATATCAACAAATAAGTTAAATCACACAACTATGGGAGAAGAGAATAACAGGGGGTTGGTATTCATATCAGAAGGAGTAGCGCACTGGTATGAGATCGTGCTAGAAGAGGTGACACACCAGAGGAGTTACCGGCATGCGGATGTGTCTTGGCCCACAAATCCCCATCAAGGTGGGTAGTGAGTCGGATGGGGAAGAGGAGCACAGTATGTAACACCCCATGTAAATAAAGAATATGAAATTTTGTATTTATCCCTATTTGTAAATAAAATGTTAATATTAATTTGAAGGGAACGCTATGCTCGATGGATTACCCAATATGCAACAATGAGTTTCTTTGAAATCTTACGTTCCACTCTAATAATAAAAAAATTTTATTTTAAATGGTAGTTAACAACTAACCGTTGTAATGAAAGGAATGAACAGAACTAACTACAAAATGATTATATATGTTTTTCAAATATTTTTACTTTTTTACAATAAATTTTAGAGGATTAAAAATGCGAATGAATCCAATTTTAAGAGTAAACATTCTGATATTTTTTAAAAGGTCGATTAACCTCCTTTTGATAGAGAACCTCTTTTAAATCCACCTTTTAACAATTTTATGTGCTATATTTGACAAAATTAATTTATTCTTTAGAATTGGGACATCAATATTTACTTTCTATAAATTTTTGGTATTTTTCCGATAAAGTTCATTTTTTAATGAATAGTGGAAAATGTTGTATTTTAATTCAAAACCTCGGTTTATTCTAATTTATTTATATGATTATATTATATTTTTTATTGGTTTTAAAGTAAAATTAGAATATATATTTACCATTTAATCCAATAGTGATCATTGGAATTAATTTCACTTTGAAATTGGACTTAAACTAGTGTCAATCTTTTGATATTTATTGTTTCATGAAAACACGCTATTTGTTTTGACAGCGGGAATTAATTATTAAATTAATTAATGTAACTTATAAGTTTTGAATTTTTTAAAATATAAATCATTTTTGAATTCGGAATATAAAATATATCTTAGCGTGAATTTTTTCTATTTTTCCGGAAAACATCTATTTTTGATGAATAGTGAAACCACTAAGTGGTACATAAAAAAACCGACTTTTCGTTTAAATGAAATTTTACCACCTCTGTGTTTTGAATTTCAAAAATCTGACATAAATGGTTTTCATTAGGAAGTAAAATGTGGTTCAATGGGATTAAAATAATTTTTTTGTGAATAGTAACTTTAAAGTTTTTAATCGCGATTAGAGGTAATTAGTGTAATTAAATGTAAAAATAATGTTTTAATAATATGAATTGACCATGACACATGTCCTACCCTTATTTGATGTGTCATAGCACACCAAGACAATCCATGGGTCTACTTGGGGACCCCATGGAGCCCCTATGGTAGGAAAATGGCATTAAAAACTTTTTATTTAATGTTAAAATAAAAATGTCACAAACATGTGTTGTTTTAATAAAACAATTTTTTCATGGGGTTATACAGGTCATAGTTTTGATTATAAATATTAATTAAAAAGATAAAAATATTTCCTACATCATGGTAGTTTTTTTAAAAAATTTATACATTAAATAAATTAAATTATTTATGACACCATGATGATGCAACCATTACCTCATTATTTATTGATTTAAATAAAATGAAAAGATAATGTCAAATCTAAGACCTAAACTTGTCAAAAACATATTGTATGGGTGTATTTCGAACTAATATCACCTTATCCTCGAAATATATAATATTTCAACCTTTAAAATCCAAAAATTATTTTATAATAAAGTAAATGTTTATAACTTTTCAATAGTGCCCCTCCTCTCCTCTTATAAAAGGCCCCCACGTCTACCACCTTACCCACACATCTCAAGCCTTTATATCGGCCACATTCCACACATTTTTCTCTATACATCCCTCTCTTACTCCTAGAAGCTTCAAATTGGGCAGTAGTCTTTCCAAGGAAGCCTTTGTGCTCAAATCAAAAAGAGTTACCCGATTTAAAGGTTGTGTCTTCTCTTGTGTTCTTATGTTTTATTTTGCTTCTCGAACCCCCTAAAATATTTTTATTACTTTCTTATGTAAGAAAACCAGTATCTTCAATATACTAGGATGTTGTTATGAGAATAATTAGATCTACACATACACACAACTTTGTCTAATTGTTAAAGAATATACTGTTTCTGTGTTTGGCAATTTTCTGCTTCACGAAACGATGATTGTTCAATATTCTTTTAACACCTTTAAAGGTGGACATTATGATGTCACTTTATTTTATATATGATATATATGGTATTTATGTTTACTATATGCTTATGTATTTTATATTTAAAACATACTTTTATTCTTTTAAAGTTGTACAAATGTGATAATTTCATGAGGAAGTGTGGACTACCGCCCCCTCAAGTGATGTGACTCGTTCATGCAATACATGGAATGTATAAAGAATAAAATTAATGAAAATATGTGACCTATATAACATCTATATTATACTGGAATTATAATATATTTATCTCATTTATTTTTTAATTCCATTAATATGACAAAAAAATGAAAGTCGCGTTCATCCGTACGTATGGCCTACCGTCTCCATGAACGGTGCTTTTCATTTTTTATCTCCAAATTTTATGGAATAGTATAAAATGAAAATGTACTAGATATATATGATATTTTAATCATTCATACTATTCTGGAAATGATTTACTTATAACTACATGGGCAATCATTTTCAAACAAGTACATTTTTTACTCATGTACCAAACATCAGCAAAACCGTCTGATATGAACTAACATTATTAAACAATTATTATAACATTATAATATATGATATGAACTGAATAATAATATTTAAAGTAGTTCCTTAATAAATTATTAATTGACAAAAGTTTATTATTCAGGTATATAAAGAAATGAACAAGACAAATCAGACTTGAGGTAGGGGAACCTACCCCTCTCTTTCTTTTTAAGTACACTCTTTTATGTCATTCTTTTTAATCTCATCTTTCTTATGATTGGGATGTTCTTTTATATTCCACTTTCTATACTTTTTATTTTAATATGATGAGAGACCCTATTTTCTCTCATCAATCGATTTTGGATGTTTTGATTGGCGTTGTTAGGCTTCTGAATTTTCGTAAGAGATCCAACCTCTCTCTTTCTTTTTAAGTACTCTCCTTTATGTAGCTTATTTTAAGCTCCTCTTTGTTATGTTGGGGGATGTTCTTTTATATTACTATTTCGGTACATTTTATTTCAATATGGTGAGAGACCCTATTTGATCTCATCAATCCATTTTTGGAAGTTTTAAGTGGCGCCGTTAGGCAGCATAGTTTTCGTAAAGAATTTTTCATCTCACTTTTATTCCCGTGAGATTTAAGCTACATTTTCCACCATTTCCTTTAAGTGGTATATGTACTGCCCATTATTCTACACTTTGTGTAATATAATTTTTTTATGAGTATCTACATCAATGTTGTATTGTCCTTCTTTCATGGGGTGTATGTTTCGAAAGATTCCCAAGTTGGTAAGGGAACTTTTCACCCTCCTTTTTTTAAAAGACTTATTTTGTTGGGTATTTTAATTTACATATTGTAATGTCGGGATATTTTATTCTATATCCTTATTGATGTATATTTTAGGTCCAATTGATGAGATTCCCTTTTTATCTCTCATCATCTAATTTTCTGGTGTTTGAAGTGACGTTGTAGGGCGGTCGAATTTTTGAAAGGGAACTTCTTAACCCAATTTTGATTCTTTGGGATAAACTTGTACTCCTTGAATATGTCATTATATGAATATGTTTGAATAACCTCTGATTGTTTTACACTTAATATCCACTTATATTTGGTGTATTATTTTGTCACACATATTTATGTAATTGATTTATCCTTAATACAAGGATACCGTCTTGGTAAGGAACATCATCTCAATCTCCATTCATTGAGGCATATTTTGTTTTATACACAAAATTATTTTATACATTGTATAAACCCGTTTTACTTTTATGTTTATTCAAAAGGAATCGTTTTATACGAAGCATTTACTAAACAACAAAAGGGAATGTTTTTTTGTCGTACGTATGCGGTGACAACGACTTCTATGCCGTCGTGACCATTATCTGAGTTTCGGCTTCCACTACAAGCCATAAAATTTTTTGATTGAAAATTAAATACCATGTTTTACTTTTCTTTTATTTGGGTATTGAAAATGGTTTTCATAATGTTTTTATTATATCAATGTGTTGAATTGATATCTTATGATTGAAATGTGGAAAAGTTATGTTTCCTTTATGCATGTTTTATGTGATACGATTATGTTATGGTTCTTGAGAATTATTATGAAGACAGGTGGTTCCATGATAAACTAAGGGTGGGTGAGCCCGATATAGCTCTCCAATGCATTGGGTAATGCAAAGGAGTTAAACATTAATGTTTTTCTGAAGAGATTTAGGAAATATACTGTGATGGATATTCCAAACATAACCAATAGGGTTACTCCCTACATAAGAATGTTATGAATGCCTCAAGTAACCTTTATGTCTTAAGATTTCTATGATTTATTCATGATTTGATGAGGTATGTAAAAGTGATTATGTTTTATGATTAAAGTATGATTTCATTCATGGACTAATGTCTTCATTTCGTACTTTTATATACCCTACTGAGCTTTTTATGCTCATCTAATGTTTTTTAAATGTTTTTCACACGTCAAGGGAAAGGTACATGATGTGATGATAGGGACAAGGAAGTGTCATGAAAGAATCCATGTTTTGTTTTAAATATGTTTTTGTCGATGGGAAAAAAATTAATAATATCTTTTATGTAAATACTTTGTTTAAATGTGGAATGCAATGCAGGATTTATGATCTAAATCTCTAAAAAACTAATCCTAAAAAGATCCTCTATGAGAATTTTTCATTTAATTCAATAATAAGTAATGTTTGAGGCTAGGTCCTTATAGTTGGTATCAGAGGTCGGTTTAGAAAAATTTATGTATTAGGAGTTTTTGTTAGACACATGGTTTGTCCTTATATCTATTATTTCAGTTAAATCATTGTTTTATAACTTTTTTCATGTCAATTAAAGTCAGTTATAAATGGAAGGAGGAGGATCTCAAATGACATTCTAATCTCTTCCCGATGACATGCTTTCAATAATTGTTGCAAAGTCATGTTCGGATGATTGTGAAACTATTTATAGCATACAACTCACTTACAAGCAGTTGTTTGAGATATCAAACACCTCCACTATACCTCGTTATCATCATGGATCATGGGCTGTATTTAGACAAATACTATTTTCACAATATTCTCATATTTTCAATAAAGGTAAATATTATCAAGGTATTTTCAAATATTTTACCTTATCACAAAAATATGAAGCATATTATGATTTTAAAAATGGTGCTGAAGAAGGAGACCCTTGCGCACACTATTTATATTTGATTTTAAAATATAGTCTCTCAGCACATACCTATGGTATTTTAAAAAGACCAATAATAGAATGTTTCAACTCAAATTATGTCCGACTATTTTATATAAATAATATTTTATCAGATGTTTTGGAATTATATGGCATACATGGTTATTTTCCAAAACTATTTTTCTCTGAACACCGATATGACCCATGTTGTACATGGTGTATTTTGATGGAGGAAGAAAATTATTTTGAAGGATCTCTAAATCATTGTTATAATTCATGGGACTTCTACCTACGTGAACAAGATGATGATGAAACCGATTAGACACCTTGATCAAGGTATGCTATTCTTCATTTTGGGAATCGTTTTATTTTATGGTGGTTAAATAAGACTTCAAGAATTATGAAGTTGAGATCATAATGAATTTGGATGAAAATGTGAGTTATAAGGAATATATTGATGTTAAAACATGTTAGGGTTATTTTTGGAGTTTTTTAAAAAGGGCAACACACAGACTATGTAACAACCTGTCACATCGGAAAAAGCTGTGGGAATCGAACCCACAACCAAAGTGCGACTGGTATTTATCGCCTACCACTGGACTACGTGAAGTTCCTGGTTAGTATGACTTATTCTTTTTGTTAGATGATTTTATGAATTAATAGTATATTGATTTTGGGTTATCTATGGGTATTATTATCCTATCATAGAGGATATGTTATAAGGTTAATTAATTTTAAATATGAGACTTTTAGAGCAACTCATGTTATTTGGAGATAAGTGTTAATTTGTACCCTGGAAGTCTATTTGACTAAATCCTTCAAATATTTGGGTTTCAATGTTAGTTTGGTTTACTTTGAAAAATTTTATGGAAAAATTGTTTATCGAATGGTCCTCATGGATCTTTGGGTTTTGTTGGACAAATTTTGGAGATTAAGAATAGATTTTATTTTTATGAAGGGTTATCCTTTTCTGGATTATCTGGTCTTCTTCTAACAATTTTGGTTTTGGTAAGGGAATAAAGACATGGGAAATATATAGTTCTCTTTTTTGGATTAGGTGACTCTAAAGAAGTTGATTATAGTACTCTTAATGAGAAAAGTCTTCCTAAATACTCATCATTTGGGGAAAGTATGAGTTTGTGTGTGAAATCTAGTAAAAGATAAAAGTCAACATGACAAGTAAGTATGTTTCCATAAGATCAAAAATAAATTCCTCAATGAAAATTAACATAAAACAAAAATGTTTTCTATTAACTTTTCCTACTGGGGATTCGAATACCATTTAACCCACTACAAGTTTGTTATTTTCTTGTGGTTAACATTATCCTAAATATGTTTTCTGTCACACTCACTCAGAACATGACCCTTTGCTTTTTTTTCCAAACCTATGTTTTCTTACATGGAATCCTATTATGGGTTAACTCGTGTGACCTCTGTACTTTACTTTCATTCATTTAAAGTGATTGTTTTACCGACTCTTATTCTGATGTGGGACTTTCAATGATGTTTTAAGCTCAATTTTAAAATTGCGAGGACGCAATTCCCAAAACGGGGGAAGGATGTAACACCCAAGGTAAATAAATAATATGAAAATTTTATATTTATCCCTATTTTTGAATATAATGTTAATATAAATTTAAAGGGAATGCTATTCTCGATGGCTAACCCAATACGCAACAATGAGTTCCTTTGAAATCTTATGTTGCACTCTAATAATAAAATAATATTATTTTAAATTGTAGTTAACACCTAACCGGTGTAATGATTGGAATGAACAGAACTGACTACAAAATGATTATATATGTTTGTCAAATATTTTTACTTTTTTACAATAATTTTTAGTGGATTAAAAATGTGAATAAATCCAATTTTAAGCATAAACATTCTAATATTCTTTAAAAGGATGATTAACCACCTTTTGATGGAGAACCTCTTTTATATCCAATTTTTGACAATATAATGTGGTATATTTGACAAAATAAAATTCTTCTTTAGAATCGGGACATCAAAATTTACTTTGTGCAAATTTTTGGTATTTTTCCGATAAAGATCATTTTTTAATGAATAGTGAAAAATGTTGTATTTTAATTCAAAACCACTTTTTAATCAAATTTATTTATATGGTTATATTATCTTTTGAATTTATTCTATTGTTAAATTAGAATATATTTTTACAATTTAATCCAATAGTGGTCATTTGAATTAATTTCAGTTTGAAATTGGACATAAACTAGTGTCAATCTTTTGATATATATTGTTTCATAAAAACACACTATTTGTTCTCACAATGGGAATTAATTATTAAATTAATTAATGTAACTTATATGTTTTGAATTTTGAAAAATTTATATCATTTTTTAATTCGGAATATCAAATATATCTTAGGGTGAATTTTTGGTATTTTTCTGGAAAACTTCAAATATTGACGAATATTGAAACCACTAAGTGGTACTTAAAAAAAACTGATTTTTCGTTTAAATGAAATTTTACCACCTCTGTGTTTTGAATTTAAAAAATCATACATAGATGTTATTCATTGGGAAGTAAAATGTAGGTCAATGATATAAAAATATTTTTTTTGGTGAATAGTAACTTTTAAGTTTTTAATTGCTATTAGTGGTAATTAGTGTAATTTAAAGTAAAAATAATGTTTCAATAATATTAAATGACCTTGACACATGTCCTACCCTTATTTTATGTGTCATGGACGACCTATTAAATCCATGGGTCAACTTGGGGACCCCATGGAGCCACTTTGGTAGGAATATGACATTAAAAACATTTATTTAATGATAAAATAAAAATGTCACAAACATGTGTTTTTTTACTAAAACAATTTTTACATGGGGTTATACAAGTCATATTTTTTACTATAAATATTAATTAGAAATATATAAATATTTCCTATATCATGATATTTTTTTTATAATTTTTTGACATTAAATAAATTAAATTATTTATGACACCATGATGATGAAACGATTACCTCATTATTTAATGATGTAAATAAAATGAAAAGATAATGTAACATATATAACCTAAACTTGTCAAAAACGTATAGGATGGATGGATTTATACCTTCAATCACCTTATCCTTGAAATATATAATTTTTGGACCTTTAAAATCTGAAAATCAATTTCTAATAAAGTAAAAGTTTATAACATTCCAAGAGTGCCCCTCCTTTCCTCTTATAAAAGGACACCACCTCTACCACCTTACCCACACCTCTCAAGCCTTGGTCTCGACCAAAACCTACCCATTTGGTCTCTATACATCCCTCTGTTACTCCTAGAAGCTTCACATTGGGCAAGAAATCTTTCCAAGGAAGCCATTGAGCTCAAATCAAAAAGAGTTACCTGATTTAAATGTAGTGTCTTCTCGTGTGTTCTTATGTTTTATTTCGCTTCTACGACCCCCTAAAATCTTTTTATTACATTATTCTACATAAAAACCAGTATATTAAATATACTAGTATATTTTTATGAGATGTAATAGAGATAAACATATACACTCCTTCGTTTAAAGGTTAAAGAACATAATATTTCTGTGGTTGGTGATTTTCTGCCTCACGAAACGATGATTGTTCAATATTCTTTTAACATCTTTAAAGGTGGGAATTATAATGTAACTGTATTTTATATATGATATATATGGTATTTATATTTACTATATGCTTCTGTATTTTATATTTAAAACAATCCTTTATTCTTTGCATGTTGTGCAAATGCGATAATTTCATATGGGGAAGTGTGGACTAACGCCCCCTCAAGTGATGTGACTCGTCCATGCAATACATGGAATGTATAAAGAATGAAATTAATGAACATATGTGACCTATATAACATATATATTATACGGAAATTATAATATATATATATATATAACTCATTTATTTTTTAATTCCATTAATATGACAGAAAAATTAAAGTAGCGTTCATGCGTACGTACGGCCTACCGTCTCCACGAACGGTGCATTTCATTTTTTATCTTCAACTGTTATGGAATAGTATAAAATGTATATGTACTGGATATTTATGATATTTTAATCATCAATAATATTCTGGAAATGTTTTACTTATAACTACATGGGCAATCATTTTCAAACAATTTCATTTTTTACTCATGTACTAAACATCGGCAAAAACGTCCGATATGAACTAACATTACTAAACAATTATTATAAAATTATAATATGTGATATGAACTGAATAATAATATTTAATGTAGGTCCTTAATCAATTAAAAATTTACCACTATTTATTATTAAGGAATATAAAGAAACGAACAAGGCAAGTCAGACTTGAGGTAAGAGAACCTACCCATCTCTTTCTTTTTTAGTACACTCTTTTAGGTCATTCCTTTTAAGCTCATCTTTCTTATGATTGGGTTGTTCCTTTATATTCCACATTCTATAATTTTTATTTTAATATGATGAGAGACCCTAATTTCTCTCATAAATCCATTTTGGATGTTTGGATTTGCGCCGTTAGGCTGCTGAATTTTCGTAAGAGATCCAACCTCTCTCTTTATTTTTAAGTACTCTCCTTTATGTCACATATTTTAAGCTCATCTTTGTTATGTTCGGGGATGTTCATTTATATTCCAATTTTTGTACATTTTATGTTAATATGGTGAGATACCCTATTTGATCTCATCAATCCATTTTTGGAAGTTTTATGTGGCGTGATTAGGCTACCGAGTATTCGTAAAGTATTTTTTATCTCACTTTTATTCCCGTGATATTTATGCTACATTTGCCACCATTTCCTTTTAGTGGTATATATACTACCCATTATTCTACTCTTTATGTAATATATATTTGTTTATGAGTATTTAGAAAAATGTTGTATTGTCCGTCTTTCATGGGGTGTATGTTTCAAAAGATACCCATGTCGGTAAGGTAACTTTTCACCCTCATCTTTTTAAAAGACTTCTTTTGTTGGGTCTTTTAATTTACATATTGTAATGTTGGGATATGTTTTTATATATCCTAATTGATGTAAATTTTTGGTCCAAGTGATGAGATTCCCTTTTTTTCTCTCATCAACTCATTTTCTGATGTTTGAAGTGACGTCGTAGGTCTGTCGAATTTTTGCAAGGGAACTTCTTAACGAAATTTTGATTATTTGGGATAAACTTTTACTGCTTGAATATGTTGTTCTATGAATATGTGTGAATGAAAACATATTGTTTTACACATAATAACCAGTTATATTTGGTGTATTCATTTTTCACACATAATTATGTAATTGATTTATCCTTAATCCATGGATACCATCTTTATAAGGGACATCGTCTCAATCTCCTTTCATTGAGGCATATTTATTTTTATACACAACATTCTTTTATATGGTGTATAAACCCCTATGAATTTTATGTTTATTCAAAAGCAATATTTTTATATGATGCGTTTACTAAACGGAAAAAGGGAATGTTTTTTTGACATACGTATGCGGCGACAACGACTTCTCCTCTATCATGACCATTATTTGAGTTTCGGCTTCCTCTACAAGCCATACCATTTTTTGAATGAAAAATAAATACCATGTTTTACTTTTCTTTTATTTTGGTATTGAAAATGTTTTTCATAATGTTTTTATTCTATAAATGTGTTGTATAGATATCTTGTGATTGAAATGTGGAAATGTTATTTTTCTTTTATGCATGTTTTATGTGATACGATTATGTTATGGTTCTTAGTCAATATTAGGAAGACGGGTGGTTCCAGGATAATCGAAGTGCTGGTGTGCCCGATATAGCACTCCAATGCATTGGGTAACGTGAAGGAGTTAAACGTTAGGGTTTCTCCGAATAGATTTTGGGAATATACTATGATGGGTATTCCAAACGTAACCAAGAGGGTTACTCCCTACGTAAGAATGTTATGAATACCTAAATTTACCTTTATATCTTTTGATTTTATGATTTATTCATGATTTTATTAGGTATGTTAAAGTTATTATGTTTTATGATTAAAGTATGATTTCATTGATGGACTAATGTCTTCATTTCGTACTTTTATATCCCTTACTGAGCTTTTTATGCTCAACCCATGTTTTTGAAATGTTTTTCACCAGTCAAGGGAAAGGTACATGATGTGATGATAGGGTCAAGGAAGTGTCATGAAAGAATCCATGTTTTGTTTTAAATATGTTTCCGTCGATGGGAAAAAATTAATACTATATTTTATGTAACCACTTTGTTTAAATGTGGAATATAATGCATGATTTTTGATCGAATTATCTAAAACTCAAAACCTGAAAATATCCACTATGTGAATTATTCATTTAATTCAATAATAAGTAATGTTTTAGGTCGGGTCCATATACAGTAAGTGAATGTCAACCGGGATAGGGGTCTCATAGGTAAAATGGGTCAGGTGGCCTAAATTAAGAAGTTGGCAGGGAGGCCAGCGGCATGACACACGATCAGGAGGGAGAAGGTGCTCGATGTCATGCTTCCCGCTTGGGGTGCAGCCGGAAGGGTTCTTGTCGTGGCTTTGGGTGTCATTGGAGAGCTGACCATAGGAGGCGGTGGCTAGGATGAGATACGCCCCAAGGGTGCTGGCACCACACACATAGAGGATGCAAGTGGGGAATGTAGAGGAGGATAGATACTAGAGAGAGAGAAGGGGTGTCATCCAGGAACGTTAGAAAATGGGTAAACCCAACCTAAAAAAACATAATAAAATTGTTATAACTTATTAATAGTAATTATTATAATAATAAAGGGAATAATAATAGTAATAATATCATAATGATAAAAAGAAAATTTTTAATTTTTTTCATTATGAAAATAATAAATACAATAAAAAACATAAAAATGTTAAATGAAAACAATTAATGTTTGTTTTTATTACAATATTTATTTACTTTAATTTTAAAATAATGGGTGGCCATGAATTTTCTAGGGTGACGTCATGCAGTATCCAAATTCATGATCCGCCGATGTGCCTGACGATTTCAACACCCAGAATCCCACTTTTTTATATATCTCAATGAAAAATTTAGTCGGTATGTCAATAGATAAATAGAAATAATTATTTAATGAAAAAATAATTAAATAAATTAAACACCCAGTTTCTGGTGTGACATGTACACTACCAAGGTGGAGGTTGAATCATCATTAGCACCAACATCTCAATCATGGATTTTATTTCCCTATGATTATGATTATCTAAATAAAAATATATATTATTTGTAAAATATCAAGTTAGAAAACATTCCCCTTACATGGGAATATGTTAATTTGTTTATGGAGGAATTTTTTTTCCATACTAGCCGAGAGGTTAAATTTTCAACAGATCTTATAAATAGGGTTTTCCTATTAAACAAGAATTTTTATAGAATGGATCTAGTGAAAATTGATTATTTATATAAAAAATAACATAAGAATATTTTGTAAAGGCTTCATATGACCAAGTGCTTCACCATGGGTACACCCGTCTTCTTTTTCAGCATGATGGATAGATCATTGCACCTTTTTATTGATTATCATGAGCTGAAAAAGATCCTGATAAAGAATATCTATCCTCTACGAGATATCAATGAATTGTTCAACATGATACATGGAGTAAAATACATATTAAAGGTGGATATGTTTTAGAGATATTATCAATTATGGTTGAATAAGGTGGATATCCCCAAGAGAACTTTTCAAAAAAGGTATGTGCACTGTGAGTTCATTGTAATCCAATTAGAACACACTAATTCTCTATAAATATTAATGAACATGATTGGTAGTGTCTTACAAAATTATCCTGAACATTTTGTGGTACTATCTATATATTACAAACTAATTTTCTCCAAAACTACAGAATATCTTTAAAAGTATCTTACAACTGTGAAAAAGACCATGAAAAAAGAGAAACTTTGTGCCACATTCCTGAAATATGTCTTCTAGTTGAAGGATGATTTATCTATGGGGAATATAATTAAATTAATTAGGATATCAATGGGAACTTTATAAATATATAAAATTGATGGATTTTTGTGGCCAGAATCTGTGATAGATATTTTTTTCCTTGTACTATAAGGGTAATATTGTTTATTTTGTGAAACTTGTCTCCATTTTCAAACCCTTTAAATAAGAAAACTGATATTTTTGTTATGTATTTTTAGAATGATTAATTTTATGATTTCATAAAGTAGATAAAAAAGAAATATTATATGTTCCCCTAGGCTCACACTACCCACTAGTGGAGAACATTGAGTGGTTTTAAGAGATGTGTTAAGGAAGGTATTGGTTTTTGTGTTAATACATGATGAAAATGTCATATTCTATACTTCAAGGTATTATAATGTTCATGAATAAAACTACCCAATGATTGAATGGGAGTTAGTTTTAGTGATATTCTATTTCAAAATATGGAAACACTCTATCTCATGAGATATCTTAGAAATATATATGGATAAAAAATAATCAATTATATATTCACACAAGAAGAGAAAAATATATGACAAAAAAATGATGATAAGATGATGAAGGACTTGGACTACACAGTTCACCACCATATTGGGAATGACAATAATGCTAAATATGATCTATATTGAAAGGATCGTGAAATTCTATCATTTATGAAAATTAAGAGTGATTTCATCTTATTGTACATGAAGTGGATGGACATGAAATTCATAAAGAATGTATCATCATCAATCCCTTCAAAAATGAATGATTAATTATCTCATATGGAATAGATAATGGTTTCTTAGATAGAAAAAATGAATATTTTGAAGAAAATTAAAATAATATAAAAAGTTTAATCTTAAATGTTCACTGTTTATAAAAATGAAATTTTAAAATTTATTTCACAACTATGTCTTCAATCAAATTCTGATTTAAAGGAGTTAATAGAAGATTTTCAAAGATCATACTCATCTATACACGTAAGAAGCACAAAGAAGTATCAAGATCTCCGAGAACACTATTGGTGGGCTAGTATGAAGTATAAGATTTTGTAATATACATTATGATGTTATGTATGTCATATAGTAAAGGTAGAATGGAAAAAAAATTAGTGTCTGATACATCCCTTACGCATTCCTAAATTGAAATGGGAAAAAACATCAATACAAATTGTCAATGTTATTCTAATGAAATCAAAAGGAAATAATTCATTATGTTTCATTGTGGATCATCTTAAAAATAATGAACACATCAATGGGATTCGAGAGGATTTATCACTCAATCAACTTGTAAGGATAAACATAAGATAAGTATTGAGGCTGTATGGAATAAAACAATTGATTTTATCCAATGGAGATCCAAGATTGATCTATAAATTCTTGAAAAGTCTCTATCAAGCTGTGAATAATGATTTTAAATTTAAAATAGTATATATCTCTCAAAATTATGTCCAATATAATAATAATATCTAGACACTTGAGAATATGTTGACATAATTCTAACTTGACATTAAAAGAGTATAGGATCAATACATTTCTTTCGTCCTGTTCTTATACAAAAAAACTTTCCACTAGAACATCCATATGGAACCCAATGAACTACACATTAGGAAGGGTTATAAAACACCTTCCTTTTTGGGATTATGTTGAGAATAAAAAATGAGTAGTTCTATAAATGGTTAAGAAAATTTTGGAAAAGGTTATAAGCATTCAGCATCACATCAAAACCGCTCTTAGTCATATGAAGAGATGTGATAACAATCAACAATGAGACCAAGAGTTTGTTGTTGGAGATAAGTTATTCTTCTACAAATATCAATATGAAAAAGTGATGTGATTTAGGGTGAAGAGGAATATAATTATAAGATACATCAACCCCTTTTATATCCATCAACTCATCAGAGATATGACCTACCATAGTATAAGATACATTGACTGATTTGAGAAAGTTGATTGCATCAGAGAAATTGTCTATCGACTATCACCCCCACTTACATATCTCATGTAGATAATGTGTTTCATATATACCTAATGTGGAACTACAAACATTACACATCTATTGTATGTAATCCAGAGGTGTTACCATTGGACAATGACCTCTCATATGTGGATCAACCAATAAAGATCGTAGACCATGGAGACTACATTATATGAAATAAGGCAATTTACTTGGTAAAATTTCATAAGAGAAAACAATATTTTTATGAAGTGATGTGGGAACCAAATGTAGTGATGAAACATAATTACCCCTATCTATTTTAGTGTTGGAAAAGAATATTTTGAGTGTTAAATTTCTAATGTGTGATGATTGTAATGACAAAAAATGTTGTAAATAAAATTCTCATTATGACTTATTTAAATATATTATTATGTTACAAAGTAATAGAAAACACATAAAAATCATTGGATATATTATATCATTTTTTATTTAAAATACTTTTAATCATTATTTCCATTTATTATATATCCATTGGTTAATTATTATATGATTATTATAAATATAAGTATTTTACAAATCCAATTGAAACAGATAAAGGAAGTAATGGTCTCAACTATTAGGATCATACCGTATAAATCCCATATATTAGAACTTCCAATTGATATAAAATATCAATTATTTTCCATTTTCCAACCACATGATCAGATCCAACAACATATTAATGATAAAACCCATTTACGTGTTATTTCATGTTCATTGATATCACAACCCAAACCAAGCATGCAGAACTACGCTATGAATGTATCATTGTTTCTCACTATAGCCTTGTTATGTTCTTTGGTGTGTTAAAGGGATATGTATCAATAACATATAAATATGAGTATGAATATTATTTTCAATAGAATAATGGTAATATTTACTTCTCATAATTATTACATTATAAATGATTTTGATTTTGATTCAATAATACACAAAGCATATTATTGTGTTATATTCAAATTAAATTAAGGAATTAAATTTTTTTTATTGATGTACTTTTTAATTAAAAAATATTTTAATAAAATATTATTATTAGTAAATTTTTATTTAATATAAATAATCAAAAAAAATTCTGATACCAGATGTAATTTCAATAAGGGTTCAAACACTGTCATTATAAAAAACATGAAATTTCATAAAAAAATGTATATATTATATTAAAAGGGAAATTTAGAATATTTATAAATGAATTTGGAAAAATTAAATTTTATTTTTGGAATAAGAATGTCAAAATTATAAATAGTGAATATTTTGTAATATTTTGATACAGTCATATATTTTGGTAAATAATAAATAATGTGTAAATTTATGAAGTGTCTTATGATATCATAATGACCCAAAATTGATGTTAAATAACAATATAAATTCCATAAATTATTTTTTATTCCAATTTTAAATGATGTGATTTTTTGTTTTTATTATCTTTATAATGCATTTGTTTATCCTCCAAATCCATTATTAAATTTTATTTTATTAAAATAATTTTATTAAGGGTAATTATCTTGTCCACATAAGAAAGTGTATTATTTTATTACATTCATCACATTATCTTAAAAGTATTAAAAACATACCCATTTGGTTGAAACTATAGGGAAAACCATGTGATGATATGTGGTTTTGTATATTTTATTAGATTTATTCCATAATCTATGTTGGAAAAAGGATAATGAATTCTATAATAATTTCCTATATAAATTCACACCACATCCAATTTATCATCACTAAAAATACATGTATCAAGTCCTTAATATAACACACCTTTTATAGAGTCCTTCCAATGTCCCACACGCTCTCAATAAGCCCCTCTCATGCATTTTATGTCACAATCTCAAGGTCAGTGATCCTCACCTACTCATCATTATCAATGTTTATCTATTATATTATACTTTCTATTTACAATTATTAATCATGGGATATTTCATTTAATGTCTCCACTAATTCCAATTTTATTTCCAAATTATAATATACCACTTTTCCTCTCTTAAACACATTTTTATGAATTTTTACGTGATTTTTTTTTGATGTTGAAATTTCACCGTGATATTCCATGCCAAAACAGTTGTGTAGTAAATACCATACCCATTTCATATCAAAGATGGTCATCATTATAAATTTATAATTCATCAACATAGAACATAAATGTATTTATTCCATACACCATGATTGTGTAATAAAATATTATGATTAATCAATCCATGATATGTAATATATGCTCCACACATAATAATGAGAATAAAACGAAAGTGGTGGGTGTGAATATAATTATACGGTGCTCTAATGAATTGGGTAATTTTAATATTTATGTGAATTCATGTTGGTACATGGAGTGATCATGATTCCTTTATGGGACTTTGTCTTTTTTTTATAACTTGGAAGACATCATTTACATTTTCTAATGATGAAGTGTATTAAATTGTTATTATATTTCCCTTGACTCCATTAGGATTATAATTCTATATGATGTCTGATTTTCATTTGTATGATTCAGTATACTTTTGATATTCATATTAACTGAAATGTATTATTATCTTCATGTTATGAAAAATTTATTCCCTTACAAGGCTTTATATATCACCCTATTCAAATTAATGTACACTAGATATCCCATATAATTTCAAGATTGATTAAATATTATGATCATGTAAAAAAAGTTTCTAATAAATATTATTTATTTATCATTTTAAGTAGTTATGTGATGTACCAATGTTACAAATACAATAGGATTTTATATAATTTTTGTTGTATTAAAAGCAATATTATGTAAAAAAATCATATAGTTTTATAAAATAATGATCTATTTTTTTATACACGAGTCCTAATGATGTGTCTAGTGGATATAGAGGGACTCCTCCATCACATATAATTTCCAAATGATTCATTATATTAGAAGGGTGAAACATTATCAATGTCAACTTTCATAAGGAATAAAAGAATATAAATTGTTAAATATTCCCCAACCAATAGAAAATAATAATCAAAATAGAGTAAAGGAACATTTAATGATAAAATTACATCTTCATTAAATCACTTTTTTCATCAATTATTTTTTATATAAACGAATAAACATTAATAAGGTCACAAGTATATATTTTAAGTGAAATACATGTTTTTATATGAAATAACTTATTCAATATAAAAAGATTATTAAAAATTAAATAATTTATTTATTTAATGTATTATTTTCAAAAATTAGAATCCATGGTGGTGTGAAATTATATTTATTTTTGATAAGATATTAAACATTCATTTCAATGTTTTTGGAAATTCTAAAAAGTACCTTTAATAGATGATAATATTAATGTTCAATTAAAAAAATATTAAAAAAATAACATGGGGAAAAATTGCATTATTAAATGATTTTTTTACTATTAAAAATATTTGTTTTGATATTTTATGGATAATATGGACATGGAGGAGATACATTCTCGAACTACTAGAAAACAAATGTCTGTTTTCCTAAAAAACATTATTTCTATATATTGAGTACCAGGAGAGATGGAAATAAAAGTGAAACATGTAATTTAAAAAAAAATTATAGAGTAATTAAATATACTATGTTTTTGGTAAAAATATAAAATAATACATATAGTGTATACATAAACATACTCAATCTCAAATAATAATGAGATTGTGAAACAAACTGTTACCTCATGTCCAAATTACAATTTCTGTAATTTTCATAGCGTAAATATTTATTTAAAATTATTGAAATTATATATTGAAATAAATTAATTAAAAATAATATTATATATGATCCATTTATAACATTTAAATACATATTAATTAATATCTATTTACTAATATTTTTTTACTATTAACTATTTTGATTTTTGGTAAGTGTCGGTTTAGTAGTTTTGGACCATGTTCTTTGATAATGGTTATATAATATATAGAAAGATAATAATTATATTATAATCATATATATTTATTATACTTTCCTTTATAGTCACCTATAAAAGGTAGAGGTTGAAAAAATTAATTGCACTATTCAGGGAGATGATAGGTTGTACATACAAATGAACATTGTTTTCAATTATTAAAAGGTGGAATAAAATAAATTTAAATTGTAAATCACTTTTATAGAAACAATATTATATCATAAATATAATAAATATTTATTTAATATATTATTATTATCATCCATGTCAAAATACAATGGGAAATAAATCACATCGAATTGTGAAGGTGGTAGTCCACACGTATACATGATAAATAATGTCGTTATTCAAAAGATTGGAAGGTCTGAAGTTAGAAATGATATTATAATTAAGAAAGAAAAATAATTTGACTAATATTATATATATAAAATAAATGAATAATTATATATATATGAGCGGTTTCAATGGAAAATAAATTTTATTGGTTTATAAGGAGTTAGTTTATCATACACAGGATCAAGTGGTATGTTTCCCATTTATTTGAAAATGATATAGATAATTATTAAGTCATAAACATAATAAAATATCATAATATGTTACATAATTTTTTTATTATATATTAATTTTTATTAATTAATTTATTATGGTAAAACTAAAAGCAAAAATATAGTGATCTTTTTGAAGATGATTAAATTTCCATTGAAAAAAATTATGTGGATATCTTTTTAAGAATCTGAGGGTTGGTATTTTGGGAATAAAATAATCTCTATAATATTTATAAGGATTTATGAGGATATTTTTATGGGTTTGTTTTACCACTCATGATGTAAGAGGTATTGGGATTAAGAGTTCCCTTATATAATTTAAGTGAGTGGTACACCTTTAATTTTTCAATGTTTTATAATAATGTTAATAAAATTTTCAATGTTTTAAAATAATGTTAATTATCTTTATACATTAAATGGCTCCCAAATTACTCATATTCTATGATTATAATGTTAGGATTAATATACAACAATCAAATGGGGTTTTATAATGTTTTTTAATCTTTTTAAATATTAATTTTTTTAGCTAGGACCCCTCATAAACCCATTCCATCATTAAATGCTGCAAATAATTCATTACAATTTTTACTAATTATTTCCTAAAAAAATTAATTTGAACATGTTAAATAAGATAAATTATTACATTTCCATGAATTGGTTAAATTTTATAAAATTTCAATTCATCTATGTGTGAGAATTTAATTTAATATAAAACCCATAAATCTTATCAAAAGAACATTTTGACAAATGGATTTTCATGAATCTTATGAATATACAATAACTCCAATTTTAGTAGTAATAATTATATTTTATTAAATTCATATATATATATACTTAATCTATAAAATTAATTTATAACATTCATAATTAAATATCATTTTATTAATTAATGTGTAAAGTCATTATCCATTTAAAAATATTTTTCCGAACAATATCGCATTTACCTCCAAATGATCATAACTTTATTTTTTGAAATACATAGAAAAAAATTGTCAAATTTAGTTAAATAAAAATATTTATTATAAATAAATTTTTAAATATTTAAATAATACTATTTTAATATAGTCATATATGATTATTTATGTGAAAAGTTTTCCAAAACTCAATCAAGGCATATTTTGAAGATGTATATTCAAAATCAATATTTACCATAAAAAATTTGAATTTCTATTCAATGAAAAAATAATTGTAATTGTATTATAATTTTATTGAAATATTATTTTATCTTACAGAAATTTAATATTTTTTTATGAAATATGTTTTCCTGGATAGATCATGGCATTGTAGACCGAACTAGACTGATGACTAATTTTGGAGATTTTGTTATATCGGGATATTTTTATTTTTTATTGTTATTTATATAATTGATATTCAATTTTTTATTGTGATTGTATATCTAACTTTATAAACTTGTAAATAGAACCATTTTATATAACATGAGTTGTGTTATTCTTGGACTTTTTAATAATTTCTTTATTTTGTATTCATCTATTGAATGATTTAATTATTATGCAAACTAGTATTTCACTATTATATACATATAATGTTTCCCCAATATAAGAACATAGTCTATAGATACTACTTTCTAGCCACTTATTTATTATGATTCGTACCTAATGTCCCAATTCTATTATAACATTGACACTGATTGGGGGTTTCTATCTAGAGGGCCTTAAAGTAATGTATTATTTTTGGAAAAAAGTATATGGTTGTTGTAATAATATTTTCACCCTTGTAACAAGATAATATATTAATTGTGGGAGTGATATTTTTTGAAAATGAGTAATAAATCTATGGGTAATCCATTATTTTATTGAAATCCACCATTGGTGCATATCCAAAATTGGTTGGATTTGATTCAGTTGATCATGTAGAAGATTTGTGAAAAGATTTCCCCATGAAGGAGTGTGTATGACCATGATTAGAGGTTAATAACTATATATTATAAATATATAAAAACTAAATAGATAATAAATAATACAAATTGTGTCATTAGTATTTGATGCCTAAAACAAGAAATAATGGAAATAAAACAATAATTGAAAATAGTTTCATTCCACACATGAAAGTGAATAATTTTTTTTGATATACATTGATGGAAATGATAGTTGTTTTAAAAAATTTATAATTTATTATCATTGAAGATATTTTGACTTAAATTATGTAAATTATCAAAAAAAATATGAATTTAAAATAGTTATTACTTATTAATTATATTAGGATTATTTTTCCGAGTGTGAGTTAATTCAGTAATGAGGGATGTGATGTAATATTAAAGAAAACAATATTTGAATAAATTAATTAGTCATTGAGGAATTATGAAAATATTTAAAAAAATTACTCTGAACCATTTTCATATAAGATAAAAAAGTAATTATTTTTATCTCAGTTCCCAAGAGTAAAATAATCTCTGAAAAAGATCACTTGATAACGTCGACAAAAATAACCTAATAAATGATTCAAAATTAAAAGTTGTTATAGATTAATCATAGCTGAGAATAGATTTAGATCTTATTTGACCATATTTTAAAAGAAGAACATGACTAAGGAAATAATAAAAGAGTATAGATACAAAAAACTATACCAGTATAGTTGATATATTTATATATATATAGACTAATAAGACATATATAACAATGATATATATTAAATTATATATTTTCCTTTAAAACCTAATGTGTTTGATAAAATGTAATGCATGAAAAACTTAACCATAATAAAACGTGTAATAGTAAATAACCATTGTAATTTTTTTATCAAACTATTTTGAAAAAATAAGGAAACAGAATTATGAAACATACATATAAATAAAGATAAATGTAATTATTCTTACTAATGTATTAATAACATTTAATTAGTGTATCAAAATAATTATTAAGAATGACTTATGTTTTAAAATATAACCCCTAATAAAATTAAATTTGGGGAATTATATTATAAGATAATGTATATATCATTAAAAAGTGATATTATTCAAATAAATTAAATTTCAATGCTAAATTTCATTTGTAATTAATATCATATAAGAATATGAATATTTAAATTATGAAAAAAATTCATAAAATGGAATCATTTTTTATTATATATTTATCACTCTATTTTAAAGTTAAATTATCAGACATTATATGTAGAATATAACAAATACATATTTTATTTTGAATTTTGAATAATAATTTTATTTGAATTTTTTTTTTGTGATTTTTATAAAATAAATGATTTTTATATGAATAGTGAAATATAATTTCTACAATAGAGACAGAATATATATATATATATATAATGATGTATTTGGTAGCATAAATACATATAAAACCATTTCCATTATCAAATATATATTTATATATTAAAAATAAACATTTGAAAATGTTATTTTTGAATTAAAAAACATTTTTTATCTTGTCAAAATAATAGGTTATTTTTCATAATGAATGAAACTGTTTTTGGTAGTCACCACTATCCTCTTCGTCCAAGATATTAGGGGTTGAATCATGGAATTCCCAAAGTGGGTTTATTATTTATTCATTAATGCATGTATTGAACCTCATATATGGTGATGTAGGCACTGATATAGGCATGGATTAATGTAGGCATTGATTCATGTAGTTGATAACGTAGAAAGTGATGTAGATACAATAATGGAACATAAATAAAGAGAAATTAATTTTTTTGATGACATGTATTAATATTTCAATTGACTCATTATATAGTTCATGTAATGAGTTCATATCTTAAAATTTGGTTTATTCATTTTTTAAATAAATCTAATCTGACACAAGACCATTTTAACTAAACATTATTATGATAAATTTTGGTTTTGGAATTATATGAAAACTACATAAAATAATTTTTCATTAAATAAAATTAATTTATGAAAATAGTTTTTTTTTATTTTTTCATACACCTATATTTTATACTGATAATAATAATTTTTCTAAAAATGAGTTATTATAAGTGAAATGTTATAATGTTATGATAGAATTTCCATACACAAAGGAAAATAATTTAAAAAAATGGATCTCAAATTTTGAATTAGAATGTATGTAAAATTTAATTGCCCCCTTTTTATTAATAGGAGTTTAAATTAAATTGATTATATAAAAACAAGTTAACATGGTAAAAATAATACTACTTAAGTGTAATAATATAAAGGTAAATTAGTGTAACCATGTTCTAAATATGTGTATTGGTCATATGTTGAGTATTTCTCAACATTATATCACCCCAAAAAATATTATTGAAAACTTTTGGAGCCTTTGATCATTGATTAGTGACATAATTACATCATAATTATCATAAAAATGATCAAATATATTTTAATAATATCCAATATAATTCCCAATGGCGTACCCAGGGTTCACTCTCATGAATGTATTTTATAATTCCCAAGTGGAGTTTCAAAAATATATATATATATATATTAAATATTTTAAACATAATAGATTATAATATCATTAAACAATGTTGAATAACACGAGTAGAGTGTTTAAAAAATAAATGAATAATAAATAGATAATAAAGTGAAATAAAATGTAACATAAAAGAATAATGGATAATGAAGACAATCAACAAGAACGAGGATTGATCCATATTGATCCAACCTCAACAACCTTTCCTAGATATTTATTGTAATTAAATGAATTTATCTCATCCTCCCTCAGATTATGGTCAGTGGATTGATACAAAAATCTCCCCCATCCAAAAAATTATGAATTTATGTACCTAATAACTTCCAAAACATCATCACTCTCCCCATGTGAAAAATCACCAAACAAAATCACTACACAAAGGAATTTGTTCCTGACTAAAGAAATTGTTAAAAGAATTGAAATTACACAACCTCAATTTAACACTTGATCAAGAAATTTTTTAAAATAATAACATAATGGATAGGGTAAATAGGGTAAAATCGATCAATGTTCAAGAATGTGCTCTCACTGACCCTAATTAAACTTCATGGTCACCTCAGATTGAATATGAGGTGAAAAATCATCATGAGTGCAGATATCCTAGAAATGTTGAGTGTATCTACCTAAATTAATCCCCCCTAATAAGTTCCCCATTTTCAAATATTCAATATTAAACCATGATATGTATGAACATAAAATATTAAAATTAAATTTAAAAAATAAAAACAAAAAATTAATATTTACTATATAAACCAAAGGTGAATAGTATAAATTGAAGAATAAGAAGAAGATTTTAATTTTTTCATGAATAGTGAGGATTCATATTTCATGGTGGGTGGAAAATAGTGGTTGAACCAACTTTTTATTCAAAAAAATCGTAAAAATTATAGTATAAGTAAACAAATAGGTACCTTCCACAATCCTCAAATTCTAATATGAGATTATCATCACTATAACTGTATGAATTCAACATTACTGCACCCATCCTAATGTAGAAGAGTCCAACCCTTATTTTAAAATGATATCTTCACTTTCAATCACTAGCCACTATCAAATATCTTTCCCTACATGAAAAAATGGACAAATTAGGAATCACAAATCATTAAAATATTACTACAATAATATATATATAGAATCATTTCTATAAGTATAAAAATATTTTAATAAATTCTTATTTAAAGGTTTTTAACTAACCTATTATTTTTAATACTAATATTATTATCAAAACAAATATTTATATATAAAAAATTATTATTAAATTTGATTATTTTTATTTACTATTATATTCATCTATTACTTAATTTAATAGTTAATTATTTAAAAGAATATATGAATTTATAATAAATATACTTACTAAAATTAATTATTTATATTTATATTATTATTATTCTTATAATTATATATATATTGATATTAATATTATAATTATTATAATTATTATTTTTATATATTATTATTATTCATCAAAACTAATGAATTTATTATTTTATATTTAATTTATATATTTTTTCTTACTTTTTCCACAACAATAAATTTGTATTCATTGGGGGGAATTATATTAGTTTCATAGGGGTGCTCAATGTGTCAGTTATTTTAGGCAGCAAATTCTTCAGAAGTACATTGGATCATAGACAATGTGATCTTGTTCAATTGAGTGATGTTTGGTCTTCGTAGATGGATAAGGTTCTTCCTCACGACAACCAGCTTCTTCAAATCTGAAAAGAAATATTTCCATGAGGCTTGGTCCTCCAATGGCATGTTGTGGTCATGGAATTAAATGAATTAGTGATGGGCTTTAGATAATGAACCTTCATGATGGTGCTAAAAAATGTTGGTGGTGTGATGTGTTTCAGGATAATAGCTTGTTGGTGAGGGTTCCCTTTCTTCTTTGAATTCATGTTAAAGTTGTGTCTGGTGAAATCTTTATTTCTTCTTCCTTGAGAGTAGTAGATTAATCTTCGGTCGATGGGACCTAGATTGGATGTGTGATTTTGGTTCAGATTTGATGCGGGAGGTGTAGATCAAGTTCAATTTTTTAAAATAAAGGCTTCTAGTTTTGATTTTCTTTGGTTTATTGGTAGTCATATTTGTAATTTTTTATTTTAATATTCTTTCATAATATTCCTTAGTCCCAGTTCAATGTCTAATAGTGGTGGAATCATGATTGAGGGCATTTGGTTTACTACTTGTGGTCTAGTATAGTATTGTGACCCTACTACCATTTATGGGATGTTTGTAGATGAAATTTGTTATGGTGGAATAAATATTCACGATTTATTGGGAAATGGGATTGGTGGAAACATGGGATTGTAGAAGAAGGGGATGAAAGTTGCAAAAGGCTAATTCACTATTATATATCTTACATATACCAACACCCCTTTCCTCACAGCTATTAAAAATAGTTTGTATAGGGGTCTTATGCAAATGCTTCTTCTTAGCAACTGCTATAAGACATGTAATTTAAAAATACCCCAAAAAAATATAAAATTTATGGGGTAGATCCACAAAATGGTACATATCCCAACATTTTTTAGAACTGTTGGGATACATACACTTCTTCTGTAGGCATTCAATTGTAACATATCATCATATAAACCAATGTAAAAATTAATATATATATATATATATATTTATATCCAAATATATTTGCATGGATCATTGTATCATAGTTCCTAGAACATTGACATAAATGATAGAGCCTGTAGGATGAAAACTAGGATGTTTAGTTTATGTTACATTACCTATCCAAATATTTTTGGGAAAGCTATTTGTATAGAACTATTGAAACTATTTTCATACCGTTGGTATATCTTATAGCACTGGATTGGTGACCAATAAAAATGGGTTAGAAATGTAGGCATATTCTATTTTTTTAGTAGATATGGTGGCTTATATGAAGACATCAACATTTTTCTGAAAAAGACTTACTAAATAATAATTTAAATTTAAAAATTAATTGAAAATAATTAAAATTAAAATTTACAAAATAACAAAGTATTATATTATCTAATGAAAATAATAAAATAATATAATTTCTATACATAAAAAGATAAAGAATTAATCCATTAAATAAAAAATAATAATTAAACATAATAAAATTTGATTAATTGGATAAAAAATAAATTAAATTATTTTAAGAATAAAATGAAAAGGTAAATTATTTCATATATTATTTTGAGAAGAATGTAAAATGAAAAAATCAATGAATTAAAAAATGAGAATAGAAGAAATATTAAAAAAAATCAGTACCCATAAAATAAATTATAATTTTAACCACACAATTATTTATTAAAATAAAAAATTACTAAGAACCAAAATAAACAAAATGATATAGAAATTAAATAAATATTATTATTTTTATAATAAAAATAAAATTAAACAAAAAATTTTAATTGTAAAATAAAGAAATTTTTTTGAAATAAAAAATTCAATTAATAACAAAAAAGGATGTCAATATTTTGATTAAAACACCCTCATCAAACTAAACCACACATTAATATTTATTTTTCCAAAAACTATTCCATGAATTTTATCATTGTAAAATAAAAAACGTAATTTTCAGAGTCTGTTAATAATGAGATTGCTTAGTTTTTTAAAAATAGTGCAACATAACATGTGTTGGGTCAGAGTTTTCTATGGAACTATACATAGATTTTGCGACCTGAATTATTGTACACACTATAAATGAAGGGAACACGTAGTCATTCAACATTGAAAATTTCATTCCTTTTATATGAAGTGACATACTTCCTTATTTTAATATCCATTCATGTTCCAATTCCTATATTGATGAAAGGATAGATATATGTGAAAATAACATATTAAAAAAATGTTACATTAATTTTAATGTACACCTAGGTTTCTAGAAAATAATTTTTATATAACTTAATTAATAAAACTAAAATTATTTTTTATATAAATAAAATTTCCATTCTTTATCTTGGTGAAAAAATCCACTGACAAAAATAAAGTTTTTTTAATACTAAGAGATTTACTTTTTATTAATTTGTTTATTTACCCCAACCATTTCTCTTGTGTAAAGCACACATATTATTACCTAATTTGATATTTATAGAGTGTTTACACATGCACACAGTTCCTTGAGTCTCATAAGATCCCAGTAGGATCCCATTTTACCATTTTACTTTGGTTATAAAAAGAATTATATTATTATAATTTGATTTTTCTCACTACGGTTAATACTTTCCCAAAATTTATTCCGCTATGTTACAAATCAAATTTATAGTTTTATAATGTAAAGATAAAATTTTAATAAAATTCCAATCCTATAACAGTACATTTCATAGTAAATTATTTTTTTATAGTGATTATCTGAAACACCACTAAACAGTCACATATACTCAATCGATTTTTAATTTATTTCTCATTTTAAAGGAATATATGTTATTATCATCTATAATGAAAATATATAAGAATCATATTAATCCATACCCCCTTATTTTGTGATTTTTAAAAAAATTGTAATAGTTTTGTTCGACAAAAAATTTAGCTAGATTTTAATGTTTTAAAATTTTAAAGCACAACATTGCATAGAATAACCCATATACCCCACACATATAAACAAAAAATGTTCCTATTTTTGAATATAAATCTGGGATACATCTTAGTCAAATCATATATGGAATTCTATTGTAAAAGAATTATCAAGGTGTTATAAGATTTTTCAAAATATTCCATTATAAACAAAATTTAGTAAACTATGAAACATTTTTAATATTGATTCCTACTAGCCAACCCCAAACCACCAAGATTTTTTTGTAATGAATTTCATGCATTGATTTCATTTAAAAAGTACATGTTTATTTTAAAATCAGTTTAAACAGATTCATGGTAGGATGTGAGACAGTTGAATGAAATATATTGAATCTGATGGTTGTATAAAGATGTAATCCATGTTTTAAAATAAAACTCAACATTATTTTTAAATTTTTAAAAAATATCTATGTTCAACACCTAGTATATAGAAAAAATTCAAAAATTAAAAAAATATGGTGGGGGGTGGGGTTCCCCACTCATATATCCCACAAATAGTCAATAAAAATAATTAAATTGATGGAATTAAAAAAATCACTCCCCTAGTGTATAACCATTCCATTTTTTTCAATGAGTCCAACCAATTTTTTCTTTTTGTATAAACAATGCATTACCCATACAAGTATCGAAAAGAGGTAAATAATTTATCATTTATGATACATAGAATAAAATCATTCATTAAATTATTGTGATATTTAGTGAGGGTTCTTAATCTTGTTAATTCCAATGTGAGGCTACAAACATCAATGTTTAGTTTCCACATGTAATTTTCTACTGTATTATTGACTAAAATAAAAAAATATATTAAAAAAACAGTAAAACGTGTAACTAAATATTATAATCCATGGATAAACCCCCCAAAAGGGTTTCTGTATTTTTCTTATCCACAACTACGAAATAAATATATTACCCGAGTTTGATGGTAGTTTCAGATTCTTGCTAAGGAACCACCATATTTGATTCCTTCCAACATCATTGAATTTTAGTTTGTAATTATTGTACTCTTTGACCATGGTAAAAAAATGTTAATATTTATCTTTGAATGGTTTTAATGGAAAAAATGAATTGTTGTATTGATTATATGGAGGCGATGAGAGCATTTGGGGCTCAAACGGAGCCTGGTACTCTCAAATGGGGAAAGTAGAAAAGACCACACATTTTTTCTTCATTCATGCGACCTAGGTGCATAGTTGTAAAAATTATTCATTGGGGGTCCAAATCCCATCATTAAAGTATTTGAACGTTCAGTTAAACCATGCACATAGGCCATGTGATGTTCCCATTGATTTAGTGAGATATGAATTGTTTGGCCGAACTGTGCGTGGAAACCGTGGGAGCCAATTTTTAATTAAAAATGATTATTTCCCCCTCTCACCTATATTGTTCACAATTTAATTTCCCATTTCCTATATGTTCACAATATCCCTACATTTCTCCACATGAGCTCTCAAATAATCTCTTCATTCAATCCCTTGAAAAACCGTTATATTGTTTCTGATCCCCTTTGCATTGGTGGCATTAGATCCCTTGAGGTAAAGGTAACATTAAATACATCTTATTTCTCCCTTAATCTCACCCCCAATTGTTCTATCTAGAAGTTGGATCATTCTCTTTATTTTCATGGGTGTTGTATAGAAGTCTAGATCTACTCAATCCTTTTCCAAATCAGAGTTTGATGCTTAGTGAGTCATCAGTTATGTCTCTAAGGTATGTGGTCATGTAGTTTTCCTTTTGTGATTTTTCTATTTCATATTTAATCTCATTGTTCAGTGGTATGACCGTTATAGAGCTCCATTGTTTTGTTTCATTCCTCATGTCTAACCGACACTTATATTGTGACATAAGCTTAATTAATATTTTTGGAAGGATTGGATATAACTCGTTTTCCACATGCTCTCCCAACAAGGGGGTGTTGCCAATAATTTTTCTGTTTAGGAATATATCTTCATAATGGTGAATTGTGTATTATGGTTCCCATATTAGTTTTTATTCGAATATACCTTTACCAAGTGTATATATCTCTTATAAAGGTGATTCAGTGAAACCTTTTCTCTTTCAAGTTAAAATGTTTTATTTACCTTATGGGAATTTTACCATGAACCTTTAGCATAAGCACCATTCCTTGAAATTAATTTACATGTAAGGAAATTAAATGGTTATTTGACTGGGATGGTGAGAATGAAATTTCTCAGAGATTTAAAATGAAATACCTTAAATTAATGTTTCAATTCATAGATTGGCCATGACCGTGATGTGGGTTTCATTTGAATTCATTACAAATATGGATGAGTAACCGAATTTTAGACAATGTGAGATGGTTTTCCATACATTATATGAATCTTTAAAGCCTATTTCATCTATATGAATGCTCCATGCTATATATTTTTATATTAGCCATTATTTCTTCATTACAATCATTTAAATTTGGGCGGTAGGCATTATATCCAAGTTATATTCTGTTATATATGGGTTGTGGGCATTATATCCCCATTCCATTCTGTTAAATGTGTGAGGTAGGAATTGTAGCCACAATATATTCTATTAAATGTGAATTGTATGAATTCTATCCTCGATCTATTATGCTAAATGGGGTTGGTAGGTACTATATCTCTGTTCCAATTATATCTACTAATATATATACTAGGTGACATACTAAGACATTCTACCATAGAGGTGAAGCAGGTAGACCCTCCAAGTGTCACATAGGAAGTTGAGTGAAATGATATTTGTTTGTTTCTTATTGCTTTACTTTCATACTATTAGTAGAACACTTATTAGTTATGAGAGACACTCGGATTTTACATTGACATAGTTGGTGGTGGAATAATGAGAATTATCTCACACCATATTCAAGAGTCCTTCGTCACAAAAAAGATTGTTTTCTATTAGGATTAGATAAGGGACTGCCCCACTCATCTATTTATTTACGCTTTTTCTTACGTGGATCTTAAGAGAAAAGGTCTAAAATTAGGATCGAGATTCTATGGTGAAGCTTATGACTTTTGGTTAATTTTTTACTATTGTACCATGCATGTCTATATCTTGTATTTTTTTGCAATTTTTTAATAGCATGCCATTCATGCATACTGTTATCAGACACTTCCTATGCGGAAATTTTTTATATTATTAGTCTTCAATTGTTTCTATTATTCTTCTAATGTTTTCTTCTTTGGTCTAATTTTTATGCTTCCACTACAGTTTATTGTTATTCTTCCCTTATTTATAACTTTTTTTTATTTTTCATGCTTCATCTGCATCTTATTATTTTTAAATATACTATAATACTATGACATGGTGGTATAATATCACCATTTATATACCATTAAACCCCGCTGCTAGTCATTAACCCACGACATATGGGGAGATGCACTAGGGGTAATGTGTCCAAATATGCTCAAGGCACATGTTAAGTGGCATCTGATTTTGGGATGTCACTATGTAGTGTCAGAGGATGGTTCCTATCATGATTTACTATTTGGTGATAATATATTAGAGATTGGAAATACTTGTGACTGGGTTACAAGCCATGATTGGGTGTCATGAACCCATGTACGAGGTAAGTTCAAACATCCCTAAATTATTGATGTAATTGATTCTGATATTATTTATGATATCATTTCACAATTGGGTGATTCACATTATTTGAGATATTGATGTAATTCATGTGATTGGAAATTAAAATATTATTATTCAACACAATGAAACGAGGGAAATAGGTATAACATTTATCAAGTTAGGGAAGATATGAAAAGGCCATGAATTTTACAAGTCGCGTTTAAAATTTTTATTAATAATTTCATTCCACATATTGTTGTGATTTATTTATATATATATTAAATTGTACTAACACTTTTTTGTAGTATTTGTATCATTCTATAGTGTGTGTTAGTGGGTTCCACTCTTTTATTCATAGCCCATATGGGCCCTAATAATCAAAAATTAATATACCAATGAGTTCATATATTTGATAAATAATAAAATAACATTTATAAAAACAATATAAAATGAATATTACATTCATGTTAGTGTCATATTTTGAATCAGATGATGTATGGGGTTTTATGGGATGGAAAATGACATATCATTTGATTCAATTTACTAAACTGACTTGTAACTTAAGAGAAAACTTTTTACACATTCCTAAATTAGAAACTCGACCCTAATCCAACCTTATTAGTATGTAGGGGTGGTATTATATCTAATGGAATGTTACTTTCTGTTCTAACATATAGTATAAGATTTAGTAGTAGGAAGAGAGGAAATTTTGTTTTTGTAAGATAGATTTTTTACATAACCTTGTTCTTGTATGCTATCCTCTAAATTGTTAATCAATTTAGATAAATTCATTTGGAATTGTAGCATTATGCTACATTGATTTCCTCTTATAATGTTCGTTAAAGGAAGTGATGATCATGTTCTTGAGGAGGTGGGCCCTGTGACTCTAGTTGTTCTTCCAGTTGAGCCACATTGGGTTCTACTCCTATACCTGATATTGGCACTAATACACAGATATCAGAGGGATTCATGTGTATGATAAAGAATATAAAAGACAGAGTGTGACATGCCCCAGGCATGGAAGAATTGATTCCTGAGTTTTAGCAGCAACATCCTCTTATATTTTCTTGGGATTCGAAACCATTAAATACGATGTATTGGATTGATCTTATCTATTCTATTTTGAGCCCATAAAGTCACCTCCAGAGTGGAGGGTCAAGGTATTATCTTATATGCTAGACGACTCATCTAAGAGGTGGTGGTATGTAAACCCATAGGGATCTCATCATAGATATATAGTTTGGGATAACTTTAAGAATGTGTTTCTCAAATACATTATTCCCCAAAGTCTGAGGGATGACAGTGGTTGAGGATTTTTATAATCAATATTTGGGGTCTATGTCAGTCATGGAGTACTCATCCGGTTTTCACTGAGATACATCATTCCACACCTTCTCTAGCCACTTCTGACCTTATATCCCTATGATAATCCATGTATGGGTTATGTTATGCCATCCAGTCATAGGTCAATGTTATTATATTGAAGACTATTTCAAAGATCATTAACTGGGTCCAAATTATAGAGCCGATTCTGAGAGATGTTGAGGATGAAATCCAAGGTGGGTTGGTATTGAAATATTATAGTGGATGTTTTCTTAAAAAAATGAAATGTTTTACGAAATGTCATGGGAATGGTGGTATCCAGGCTCCCTCGAATTACATTGCTCCTGTCATTTATTAGTGCGGAGATCCATGGAATTATAAGAGAAAAAACATGTGAGATCTAGTTGAATGCTGAGGTTGTGGTAAGATGGGTCACCTCCATTATTTCTACATATATCATCCTCTAGTGCCTAGTGGGAATGGATATACACATACCCATTGGTCAGGAATGTGGTCAATAGTATCACATCAATCAAGATTACGGAATACCACCAGATGATAAGGACGGGTTGGTGGTCGAGGTAGAGGCAATCAGGCATATGATTTATAGAAACCTCAGAGCGGGTCTACTCAGGGCATCAAGGCAGTGAATCAAGGACATGGATAAATATATGTAAATGTACTCCAACCTATTCAATAGGTACAAAGCGATGTATCATCTACTCTACAAGATACTATTCTAGTATCTTCCACATTAGTATCTACTTTGTCTAATACAATCACATCTCACTCATTCATATATACTGAAATCACCGACAGTATATATCTTGAATTTGAGTTTTACCATGGTATTATTATTCTAGATACAACCATTGGTATTTATTCAAAGGGTGTTCACCATTTTTAGAACTGTCCCCTTGAGATAGGTGGTTACCCATAAAATGGAACCTCTATATTCTTGTTATGAAAGCTTTTGAAGTAATCCTCTAGATGTACATGTTATTTCCTTACAAATCCCATTATGACTACTATCGATGGATGGTGATATTTACATCATCATAGGGTGTTACTCATGTTCATAACAAAGAAAGCTATGTTTGTTTGAAATAAGAACGACACAAACTGTAGAGACTGGATTGTGAAATGGCACAGGTTTCTATTCATTACCTCAATGATCATAGGTTCACACATAGAGCTTTCCTCATATAGTGGAGAAGATCACAGATGTTTTCCATGAAAACTTCTCTATTCTACCAATGACACGAGAGGTAGAGTTTACTATTGATCTTGTTCCTGGAGTGGAACCCATGACAATTTCTCTATATAGGATGGCACATGAGGAGGTTTTGGAGCTAAAGACTAAATTGGAGGATCTAGAGGTGATTGTTTTTATACTCTCCAACACTTCCCCTTAGGTTTCACCATTCTTCTTTTCCATGAATTCAGATAATATGATTAGGATTATCGTTGATTAGAGTCTATTAAATCTGCTGACCATCGTGAAACGGTATCCATTTCCTATAATAGTTGACATATTTGATTAGATTCATGGGGAGAATGTGTTTTTAACGATATATTTGTTGATGGGATATCACTAGTTTCATTTCATGACATTGAACATACCTCAAAAACTATCAAATGTAGATATGGTATTTACGAGTACCTAGTTGTGCCATTAGAACATATGAACCCAACTATTGTTTTTATAGCTCATATGTATCAGGTTTTCCACTAGTATTCAGATTTTTTTTGGATTTATTATTAGAGGATATATTTGTGTTTTATCCCTAAAAACATGACCATGAAACCCATCATCAGATCATGTTGGATATGCTGATAGAGAATCATCACTATGATGTGCTTATAAATTTCCTCGTTTGGATTGATAAAGTTCACTTCCTTGGTTATATCATTTTGGTGTTAAGAGTTTTTTAATCCTAGGGAAACTGAGGGTTGTGGTTTCTTTGGAGTATCCAAAGATCATATTTGATATTCAGAGTTCCATATGGATTTCATGATACTAAATATGCTTAATTCAGGATTTATCACACCTTGTAGTGTGGCTTACACATTTGACGAAAAAGGGAGTGAAATTCAAATGGTCATAATATTGTAAATAAGACTTTTAATTGCTGAAGGGAAGACATGCATAAGCACCAAGATAGATTCTTCCAAATCATGGTAGGTATTAAATAGTCTATTCTGATGAATCAATCTACGTTTGAGGATCTATTATGATTCAACATGAGTGAGTCATTGTGTTTTGTTCTCTTCAGTTGAGGAATCACAAATGAGATTCCACGACAAAATTTCTCACACTCACTGAAATGGTTCATTCATTACGATTTTAAAGGCACAATTTATTAAGAGAGTTTTTTTGGTGTACACAGTCCTAAAAGGCCTCAAATACATCTTCACATAATGGGATCTACTTCTCAAGTAGCATAAGTGGGTCGAGTACCTGTAATTTTTGGATTTCTGTCTTTCTTACCTACAGGTAATTGGAAGTCATCTTCCCATAGTTTGAGTCGAAACACTCTGAAGTAAGTAGTTAATGAGTCCAGTGATGAATGAATTAATACACCCTTTTCTCAGATATACACGTTGAGTTTCAATAAAACCATGGAAAAAACTATCCTTTCATACATAATGGTGACATCTACTATTATGTGAAGAGTAAGGTTGAGAAATCTATCTGAGGGTGGTGGACGTGTCCTATGAGAGTGTTTCATGGACGTTGACACATTTTCTAGATAGAAATTTAATATGGATGTTACTATTCTAGTTTATTGTTGTGTATGGGTCCCAATAGATATAAGAGAAGAGATGAGGAGGGATTTCCACAACTCATCTTGGTATATTCATCTAAGTTTCACCAAAATGTACTGATATCTATGACGTTAGAATTGGTGGCCATACATGAATCGTGATAACTATGGGTCCATTATATGGTGGTCCACTTGTCAGTATATGAATGAGGAACACCAGAATCTATTATGGATTCTACAATCATTATACATTTCTTAATGGTTGTGGGATGGCATTTTTATGGACTTCGTGACTGGTTTACCTAGACCACCTCATGGAAATGATGCATTTTGTGTTGTTGTTGACCATTGATGAATGTTTCCCACTTCTAAAATATGTTGGAGATATTTTTAGTAAATGAGTTTGGAATACTATACTTTTTGATGGTGGTACATCTTCAAGGAGCACCACATTGTGGTTTCTATGACAAAGATTCTCGTTTTACATCTTGTTTCTCCTAGGGGTTGTAGAAGTCCTTTGGTGTGTAGGTACTTTTTAGAATAGCCTATATCCCTCAGAATGATGGTTAGAAAGAGCATAAAATTCAGGTTATTATGGATATGCTTCGTGTGTGAATTCCCAACATTAGGGGTTCCTGGGAGAACCACATTCCCCCATCGAGTTATCGTATAACAACATCAATGCTTCTATTGAGATGTATCCCTATAATGACTTGTATTGTTGGACTTGTTGCTCACCTATGTACAAGTTACAGGTAGGGGAAAAAGCTATCCTTGGGCATTGTCTTATATAGAATACTTTAGAGCAGCCTCAACTAATTCTGAATTGTATGCTGATAGACTTATCCAGACAATAGTCTTATGCTAAAAAATGCTGAAATCCTCACATTTTTAGGTCAGATAGTTTGTTTTCCTAAATTTCATAGCTAGTTTGGGGCATAGACGTATTTGGAAGAAAGGTAATCCATCACCGATATTTCATTGACTCCTCGAGGTTGTGAAACAGATCATACAAGTGGAATACAAGATAAAACTTCCTCAGAGATATTATTTTATTCATGAAATCTCTCATGTGACTCACCTTCATTAATATTACCCAATCCCATCTCACATAGTTCATATTTATGGGGTTGAGAAGTATATGGATTTTTCAATTGAGGAGTATCTAGTTTTTATTGATGATCAAAGCATGAAGACACTCCAGGGTAGGTTTTCTCCTCTTATATGGGTGTTATTAAACATGACCGGGTATAAAAAGAGACATGGGAGAAGGAATATTATGTGTGATTATAATGGATGTAACTCCTTAAAGAGAGCACCAATTCACCCATGGAAGGTATACATAGGGATGTGTTTCTTTAAATAGGAGAGGTTGTGAAAACCCTAATATTTGTCCAAGATATGGATTGTTATTCATTTTTTAAATGTCCAAAATGGACTAAATGATGTAACATAATAATTCTAAGGATGTGATTAGAGAATATGGGTCACAACAAGAGCATGTATGTCCAAAATGGAAAAAGGTTTTTCTACAACCGTGTAACCCAAGCACTTGACCAGGGAACTATTGTAGTGAGGGTCCATAGCCCTCTGCACGGTCCACACACAGTTAGTGAAATTGTGAATAGAGGTCATGTTGTATCCCATGTGATTCAATGAGCTACACACAATGTACACATGGGTTGGACAATCAACAAGGGAATTATTTTAAAGAAAAATGACATTTTCTCATATCCCACCTCGTGGTGTAATTTTACATTATCCTTTTCATTATGTTCACAAAAGCTTTATGTTCCTCCCCATGAGCTCTCAAAGAATACATTCCTTAAATCCTTTTCTACACATTCACCCAATGTATGATCCTCAGTCTATTAGTGGCATTGGATCCCTGGAGGTAAGGACAACCTTGTGTACCCCTTATTCAATTCTTAATCTCTCTGTCAGTTGTCTTATTTAAATGCACTCCGTTTAACCCTATTTTCAGGGTATCGGATGGAAACACGAATCTATTCAAACATAAGCCGAATCTGCTACCGATAAATAGTGAGTCATGGTCTACAACCATATGGTAGGTGGTCACATATTCATCCATTTGAGATTTTTCAATTTCACATTTAATCTCATTGTGTGGTGGGCTGACCTTTTCCATGTTCCATTATTATGTTTCTTTCTTAATGTCTAATAGAACCTAATGTGGAGGCATAGGATACGTAAATATTGTTTAAGTTAATAGAGAACACCCTTGTACTATTTGGTCTCTCAGGGGGTGTTCCACCTAAATTGGCAATTTCCCTCCTATTTTCCAAAATAGGGAATTGTGGTTTACGGTTCCCAAAATAGGTTTTAATAAAATTGACCTTTTTCCCATGTGTATTTCATTCTTTCTATGGCTTCAAAGTTATGATTTGGCTCCTTTGAGTTGGAATAAGATAATTGGCCATATGAGAATTTGACATTTACCATTTTTCCTAAACACCTTACCTTGTAATAATTTACTTTTTTTGAAAATGGGGTGGTTTTTTGAATGGGTTGTATATGATGAAATATTATGATATTTTGAAATTAAGTTCCTTAAATTATTGTTTCAAGGGGTTTTTTTCCATGACCATGTTGTGGGTTTTATTTGAATTCATTGAATATATGTATTGGTTTTCCAGTTTTAAACAATGTGAAATGGTTTTCTATACATTATATTAAATTCTAATTTCTAAACCATCATTATTCTTGATACATGTGATATATGTGTGTGTTAGGCATTACAACCCCATCACATTATAAAATATATGGACTATAGGCATTATAACCTCATTCCATTCTCTTAGATGTGGGTGGTAGGCATTATAGTCCTGTGCCATTATATTAAATATGTGTAGTAGGAAATATAGTCCTAATCCATTATGTTAAACATGGGGTTTATGCCTTATAGACTCGTTCCAGTCTGTTAAATGTGGCTGGTAGGCATTATACCCCAATCCATTATATTAAATGTGGAGGTAGACATTTTAGACCCATTCCAATTATATATATATATATATATATATATATATATATATATATATATATATATATATATACTAGGTGACATAATCAGACATGCCATCATTATGATGAAACAAGAAGACTATTCAGGTTTCCCTTATGATATTAACGAGGAGGGAATTTGTTTGTTCTGTATTTCATTACATTCCTGCTATTATACAAAAACTAATTATTTATGAGTTCTACTCAGATTAAAAATAGATACAAATATAAGTGGCCTATTGAGATCTATCTCACACCCTATTACAGATTCATTTATCTCTTGAGAAAATTTATTTCTTATATGTATGGATTGATGCAAGCACCACTCGTCATGTTGTTGATAATTTTTCTTAGTTGGATCTTAGGAGAAGAGGATCAGGCTTTGGCTCGAGATTATATAGAGAAGCTTTTGAATCTTGTTTATTTTGTAGTGTTGTAGCATGTATGTCTACTTCCTTAATTTTGTTACATTTTTGTACTAGCGTTCAATTAATGCATATCTATATTGGAATCTGCCTACAAGGAATTTTGTAAAATTATCAGTCCTCTATTATTTCCGTTATTTTTTAACTTTTTACTTCTTCTGTATGATTGTAAATGCTTCTAAAAATACTTATTATTATTATTCTGATGTTTACTTATTCTAATTGATTTTTATCCATCCTATACTTCTTATGTTTATAACATCCATTGCGTTACTCAAACATGGGGTTGTTGTCTCCCCACTGATATTCCATTAAACCCCATCTGTTAGCCAGTAACCCTTGGTTTATTGAGAGATGTGCTTGGGGTCATGTGACCAATATAGATTGGGTCATGAGTTATGTGGATGACAGGTTTGGGACATCACATATTTTATGGGATACCATTTTTCAGCTTCCATCAATTCATTATCACCATAAGTTGACCACATATAGATTACTAGTGGGGAAAATAAGATATAAAAAAATTTCCTCCTTTATGGTGAGGTTAGGAGTGCACACGTTGTTAGAATGAAACTCTTGGATAAAACGACACCTCTAGTTCAATACAAAAATAAATATATTCCATAAAAAATTGTGAATCCATCCTTGATAACCATGAGTGGTTACAACATGCCCTCTTAATAGTAGCTAATCCGAACATTGAATTTAAAAAAAAACATGATGATCGAATAGTTCCATAATAGGTTCAACCTAGAATTCCCAATGAATATCCATGTTGTTTCCAAAGAGAACTATATTATTAATAACTATAATTGGAATAAGGGAATCAATATAAACACTAATATAATCTATTTAAAATAAAAATTAGTCATCTTCTATAAAATTTTCAGGTCATAAAATTAGTACAATTTTTTCCACCTCTTGATTAAACAATGGTACTATAACACGGTCTGAGGAATTTGTGAGGTTGTATACCTAGTCTATCCTCTCTTAAAAAAATCATCTTATTTTTTATATCATCTATTTAAAAGGTGAAAATATATTATTTTGGATTGACATGTTTACATAATTAAATATTATTAAAAATCTTAATTAAATAATAATAATAAATATAAATAGTAGTAATATAATGATCATAATTTTTTTTTTCTGGAATCAGGAATTATTGTGGGTAATGTGTTCTTCTATCCCATAAAAAAATATTTGGATGTTAAATCATGATTTATAGCCTTAAATTCAAGGAAATATAAATATAAAAAATGTATATCCAATTTCATATTTTTTTATATTTTTTCATTCCCCATCAGTTACTTTTGAAAGGTGTATGTAAGTGGTTGGTTGGTGTACTTGATTACTATTAATATTTCATTTGATCTTATACATATAATTTTGTATCATTAGAATGATTTCATGATCATAAGTTATTTCATCATGTGCAATCTCTAGATATTGATGTACATTCAACCAACATTTAAACTCATCAATGGCCTCCATAATTTGATTATCTTATCTAAATCTTATAATGAATATGTAATGTTATATTTCATCAATAAAGTGTTATTTGTATGTTTTTTTATTAATTTCAAAAGAAATGAGAAAAAATGTAACATTTTTATTCTGCAACAATGGTTCCAAAATTTGATGTCATCCTTATCATGAGTACATCCATCAATAAATTTATGAAAACAATGATATTGCACAATAGATTTCCATAGTTTCACTCTCATTGATGAAAATGATGAATTCTCTATTAGAATTTGTGAATATATTTTCATGTGTTCAAAATATTTTGAAAAAAATCAGTTTATAAATAATTAAACATTGTTCAATAACATAGTTTGAGTGATGAAATAGAGAATCAAAAAGTAATTGTGGAAAAAGAACAACACAAAGAACCCGAAAGATAAATTTTTAGAGAAGAATAAAATCTTGAACAAGGTACATCTTGGATAATCCACTATTAACTCCAAGTCATAGATCTTATTAAAAATTCAATTGAAAAATCTCTTCCCCACTCAGATTATGGTCAAATGGTAAATATATAGACCAATATTACCTAAGACATTGATCACTTGTATAGAGAATGACTTCTAACACACATGAAATATCCAAAAAATCAATAAATCTCCCAATTAAATAAATCCTACAAGGAATGTTTTCTTGAATCAAGCAATCATGAAAGGTTAAAAAATAAAATATCCTAACATAACCACAAGATAAACAAATTTAAAAGCATGAGATTATTTTAAACGGAGGGAAAGGGAAAATCAACCCAGTACAGGGAATTCAGTCACATAAAACCCAATTCACCTTCATGGTCTACATACTGTGATAAAGTGGTGGCAGTCAGTATGACTATGGATCTCTAATAATTGTAGTGTTTCTACACATAAATCGAGCCCCCTATGAATTAGTTCACCATTTATGGAGATTTTGGATCACAACAAAAATATGATAAATGAAAAATCAATATAAATCCAATAAAAAATAAAGATATATAGGAAATAAATTTTTATAGTATAATTGTAGAAATGAATTGAGAGGAAATGGATTAACAATAATGAAGAAGTTCTTGTTTCTTGTAATTGACATGGTTATTAATCGAGTTTGGAGTAAAATAAATGATCCACCTATTAATCAAAAAATAAACTAAAATGATGTTATAAAAAAACTAATTAGAAACAATAATAATCTATGTGTCAAGATTTTAGACACTCCTCAACATCTCCATGTAAATATCATGTTAGTACACAAATCCTCCTTTCACGACACCTCTTCCCCACAACTTTCTCCATTATCAACTCACATTCATTCAATAACCATAATCACTATTGTTTCCCTTCAAACCAAATCGAAAAATATGGAATAATTGTTCTTTAAAATGTAGCTTATATATATATATATAATTTCTTAAAAAAACTAAATATACATAATGAAATAATATTATTATATTTCCTAATCCCTGTTATTATTATTATTGAAAATTTTATTAGTAATTAAAATATATCAATATATTAGATTACTGTTATATGGTTTTTATATATCCAATTATATATATATATATATTACATAATTTAAGTATAAATTATCTTTGAGAAAATATATTTTTTTTAAAAAAATATACAAATTATTTTAAATTATTTATATTAATTTTATAATTATAATAATTATATATATTTATATTATACTAATTATTATTATATGTTATTATTTTTATTTTGATTTTAATTTTTTAATTATTAAATTATTTATTAATATTTTTATCTTTATTTTTCATCTGTGGGAGAGTCCTCTTAATTAGGGGGTATTCATCAAGCTTTATTGGGGGATTCTTGGATCGATATCTGAGTAGGTGGAGGTGTCTTTGGATATACATTGGATAATGTTAGTTTTCATCTTCTTCAAGAGTGAGTAGTCCAATTTAATTCAACAGCTTGAAATTTTCCTCATGTAAGACAATTCTTTAGATCTGGTGAGAAGTAGATCAGGGAGGCATGCCTCCTTCAACAATTTGAGGTGTTTGTAACCTTCAATGAAGTATTTACGACATATAGCTCATAAAACTACATGATGGACCAAAATAGTGAGGGTTTCATGGTGTGATTTGAGGTCTCACTATGTTTGTGAGGGTTCTCCATGTAGGTCGACTTCTAGATGAATTAATTTCTAGTTCATGATCAATTTCATCTTCTACAAGGGTTGTGGATTCAAATTCAATCACAACAGCCTAGTTTGGATGGGAAATGATGGTTCATCACATAATTAGTAGGTATAGATCGTAATCGATTTCTTTGATATTTGGGCATTATTTTTTATCGTCGTTAGGTTTTTGGTCTTTAGATCTAGATTTTTTTTGTTTCATCTTCTTGGGTTATCTCCATAAATATTGGTTTGATTTTTACTAGTGGTGGAATCAAGAAGTGGGTTACGTGTGTGATACTAGTGATCTTTATTAGTGTGGAAAACCTACTATGGTTGGTGAGAGAAAAATAATGGCAGTGTTTGGTTGTGGAATGGCAGTGATATGATTTTTGGTAGTGGATGTTGCAATAGTAAAAACATTGGTAGTTGATGATGGGGTATGTAAGTAGTATTGTGAGGTGATTTTTTTTAATTTTTTGGGTTGGAGAGTGGAGGCATGGGTGACAGTGGAAAAAGTTTTGGATTATTTATTAGTCAATGAAATGGGAGCTACTTTCATTAGATTTTGGTGGTGTGTGTTCTTAGTGTAGATAGATTAGTGGTTGTAAGGGATTGTGCCATTATGGGATGATGGCAGATAAGTCCATCCATGGCTCACCTGGCATACCATCATTTTTTTGATAAAATAATTTAATAATTGAAATAATTTTATGATTATTAAAATATATAGAAATAAAAATAAATTAATATTTTTAAAAAATGAGGTTATATTTTTCTAAGTAAAATAATTAATTAATTGTAAATTTTAATGAATTAAATAAATATTTATATAAAAAAAGAATGTAGAGAAACCATTAAATAAAAATATATATTAAATTGATTAAAATATTATTAATTGATAATATAATAAAATAAACATTAATTGGAATAAGTAGAAAAATTAAATAATTTTAGTTACTATTTTTTAAAAATTTTATAATTCAATAAATAAAGGAATTATAAATTTTAAAAAGAAATATAACTAAAATTAAAAAATATCCACAAATAAAATATAGTTTTAATAAAATAAATAATTTCTAAATTTTAAATGAAATAAAAAAATTAAATAAATAAATACATATTAAAAAATATTTAGTTTTTTAAATTAAATTAAAATTCTATATCAATTGATTATTATTTAAAAATTACATATTGATATTAAAATTGCATTTAATTAAAAAATATGATGTAACAATGTGAGTACAAAATCAGACATCACATACCATTATTGAAAAGTAATTGGTACTATCGATATTACCCATCCACTAACATATAAAAAGAGATCCTTTCCACCACATCATTCAATACAAATATCTTTGAATTTTTATTTAATGTCATTCCATTTTCATCCTCCATGACACCTCTCTCAAATTTATACCTTAGTAATTTCTTATTTATCATTTTATTCAAATATATTTTATGCACCTTAATATAATTAAAAATGTTTTATTAATATTAAAATTTTATTATATAGAATTATAACCATTCATTTATTCAATTCCATCCAATAATAAAAAAACATGGATCATTCATACATGTTGACTATCAACACAAGAAAAATTAATATGATTTTTTTATCATCTCAACTCATGACATGTGAAGAAGGAACAATTCAATGAATTAATATGTTTCTAATGTCACCGTCATGATTCAAATATTATATTATTTTATTTACCATCTTTCCAACACATTCATGATGATTTCTGTATGTTATACATGGATGCGTATTGATTACTGCATCCATGGACAATGAATTTTAATTTTCCTCACCACCCTAGATGTATGTTTTTTCTAAAAAAATATTATGTTAAATTTTATTTATAAAAAATTAATCCCTTTCAATGGTTATATTAACGTTATATAAAAAATTTTCATCACTCAAAAAATCAATATAACACACTCTCTTTTGGGTAGGTTTTAGCACCTATGATAATGATGTTATAATGTATAAGTGAAAAATGATTATGTAGTATTATATAAAGATAATATGATTTAATCATAATGTATTTAATATTTTATTGTTAAATATTAATGGTGTTATTGATATTTAATAATTTTTTTAATATATCATATTTCAATCGTTAAATATTCTAAAAACATTATCACAATTTCCATTTTCATAAACCATATTTTTAATATTCACTAAATGAATATATGATATGATGTATCATAAATCAACATTATTTTATTATCATTGATAATTTCGGAATAATTATTTTTTTAAATAAATAGGAATAAAAAATTACATTAGAAATCTATTGTGAAATATGTAATCATTTTTCATAGAATCTAATGATGAAAATAAACAACAATTGAATAATATATTAAAATTAAATTGTTATAAAATATGAATAAAATTGAAAATATATATCAATAATGTCATATTATAAATCATATAGATAATTATTTGTTTTATAAATGAGCATAGAGAGTGTTCAAGTATGCATGAATACAAGGTAAGGGTAATTTTCCTCAATTTTTTACTCAATGGTACATGTTTGATATTTCAAATCATCATTTAAATATATATTTTATAATATTCCCAAATATACTTGAAGTGTTATGAATGTTTTTAATTTCATTATATGTAATTTTTATTTCATTGTAATCATCATATATACTTTTGATAATTAGGTTACATTTTACACAATAGTTATTTGCAATAATTATTTAATTTTTTGAGAAATATTTCATAATTTACACCATGTTTACTTTTTTGTTTTAATTAATATGTATATGATATTTTATTTCATGATTACTTTTCTATTCATGATGATTAATGTTTTAATTAATTTTTCATATATAATGAGTTTTATTCATGATTTTACCCTTTCATAAGGTTTTTATATCAAAATTTTATTCTATGATTTTGGTTTTCAGTTATGAACCATCTTTTATTTACATGATTTTAATAAACACTATTTTGCTCATTGTGTGGTGATTATATATTTTTAATATTATTTTGGGTTTTATTTCATGTTCACTATTTTTATTTTTTTTAAATATATTTCCAAATCAATTGAAATTCCTTGTCTTACACTTGGGATATGTTTTGTTTAACCACCCACATTGTTCTCATGAATCCTTATGTGTTTATAAGAACATATGTTGACTAGGTATGTATTGATTTTCCATATGATTGTTTTCCAATTCATATGTTTTTTTGATTCCTATAGTATTTTTATAATGTATTTTATTTAAAATCATTACATTAATAAGGGAAATTTATTGAAATTAATGTTGTAATGGTTGGGAATTCGTAAAATATACAACCTATATGAATTGGTTGGTCACATAAGAAGAATTTATTCGGTATATAATGTATGCCTAATCAATATAGTCATGATTTGATGATTATTTCATAGATATCATGAATGTTTTCTTGGTTGCGAGCATGATGACATAAATAATGTCTTCCATATGATATTTATAAAAATGATTAATATTTCATGCATTATTAAATCCATCACCATGAATTATTTTATTATATTCCATGTTTGTATTTATATTTTAAACTGAGGTATTTTTTCAATATCATCTGATTAGATATATGGAATTATTTCATTATCATTTTTTGACATATTACTTATTTCAATTTTATTATTTTATATCCTATGATATTAATTTTCCCTAAGTAGTAATTTGTCCTCAACGTAATTATATATATATTTCTCCATGTTATGAATAAATGTGTTACACAATTTATGTCTATAAAATTTGCATGTGTAGATAATGTTTTTTGGAGTTATTTAAGACTTATTATAAATTATGTAGTTTTTTTATATATTGGAAAAAATATTTAATTGATGAGAAATACATTTTATTTATCAGTATAGATTATTCAATTACCTAATAAATATATAAACATAATGTGTCCATTGAATTAAATTAACTTATCCTATGTTACTATAACATTAACTATTATAGGTTATATTTGACTCTCTTCAGCGAATTTATAAGAATGATAGTAAAGAATTTTTTTTTCATAGAGTTTATTTGATTCTTACCTCACTAAGTATGGTATTAAGAAAAAATATATCACTCCATACGCTCCTCAATAAAATTGTGATGTTAAATTAATTAAAATAAGTATTGTGAAAATGAAAATAATAATTGTAGATGAGTTAGAAAGGTCGATATTTTTCATGAGCGGAATAATGTGCACGTTTATATATTTTTTGAACTGATGATTTCTATGATCAAATTCAACATAACCTTATATGAAATTTTTTATAAAAAATTGATGACTTTTGATCGATTTAAAATTATTTTTTATCCCTTTATAATAAAAAATAATGTCTTAAATTTAACAAATATTAATTATAATTCCACGGAGGGTATCTTTCTGGAATAATTATAAAATGGAAAGAATAAAAAATTTGAATATAAAGATTATTACTGAGAATGTCTATTGTAATTTAAATACTATTGAGAATAAATAAATTAGGTTCCTTATTTCATATATTTTTGAAAATTGATAAATAGAGTGATATAGTTATAGGAAATTTTTTTATATCTTAGAAAAGAATAGCAGCATGATGAAACTGAATCATAACAATATAGTAATAAAAATAATATTACTAATAATGAATTATAGAAGTATCAGTTAATAATGAAACATGTGTAAAATTAAAATATTATTGGGAGTCAGCATTCACCTATTGACAAAAGATGAATGCAGAGATGTTATATCCAAACAACACTAATATCTCAATTAAATCAATAATATATGGATGAAGATATACCTAATAAAAATTCTATTATAGTTATTAATGTGATGCTAGAATCTATATAATATCTTGACAGTTGAGATCATATTCGAAGACAAAATGGGAATAATATTATTGGAACAATGTGGATGTCCATGAACAAATTAAATGATATTGGGAATGTTATGTGGGACAAGAAAAAACCTATTTATAAGGCATTATCTCATGTTGAATGTTGTGATATAGATTATTACTTTAGTCTAGTTTAAATTTATGTTTTTATCATAGTTTTTATACCAGTTTCAGGTCACATATAGTATTTATATTAAAAAATTGATGTCAAATATGCCTTCATAAATATTGAGTTTTAAGAAAATGTTTATATTGAGAAAACTAATTATTTTTAATAAATTATTGTCATTAATTATGAAAACAATAAAAAACTATTGTATTAGTTAATGAAATAAAAAATTACATAGTAGTAAATTATGAAAAACTTCTTGAAAACCATAAAATATATCAAGGATAAATTTGAAAGAATCCACAATATCAGTGAAATTATATTTGGTACACTTGTTTTTATTTTTTAGGTTTATGAAATAGTCATTGAAGGTAAAAAATAAAATGTTAGAAATTAATTTCTAATGAATATAATGAAACAATTTGGTATTTACAAACTAGGTGAGTTGATATATTATGTATGATTATATGTGATGTAAGTATAATATTTAATTTTCTTTTACCAAGAAATTTTTTGTAATGAAAATATGAAGATGTATGATATTTAAGACTCAAAAATATATCATAAACATATTCATGATTAAATAAAATTGTTAATGTACTCTGATCATGAAATTATAAATCCAATGGAGTTCAGATTACTTATTAGAATACTGTTACACCTCACATCATCAAGAATATACATTTTTATTGTTTTGTGATTATGTGATATATTTCAACGTAATCCAATGTAATCACATTTTATAACGTTATAAAAACCCCTTAAATATATAATATGGACTATGGGATATGATTTTCTATAAAACGGGGTCAAACCTTAATCAATCTAGATAATTTGATATAGACTAGGATGGAGATTGTGAAAATATAAGGTATACTTCTCTTGTTATTTTCTACTCGGGATATTGGTGTGTGAGCTAGAATTATGAGAAATGGAATTTATTGAAATTAATAACTATATAGGATGAAATTATTTATATTACTATTTATTACACACAAATGATTTGGATATAGGAGAGGATTAATGACATTATGGTGATGGTTGAAAACCCCTATTATGATTTAATGTGATAATAAATGTTTCATAGACCTCTCTAAAACTATTATACAATGCTCAAGGATTTAAAATATTAATATAAATAATGTTAAAAATCAAGAAATAAAGATGAAATTTATTCATACCCAAGACTAGTTGGATAATATCATCCCTAATGACTTTCTTAAAGATAGGTCTGAGACTCTAAAGATTAATATGAATGTTTATACCTTTCATCTCCCTTGAGGGTTATATGGAATACACCATCATATCTTTTTATTTCATTTCATATATCGAAACATAATTTTCATAAATATATATATAATATTAATAAATTAAAATTCAAAAAATATTAAAGTTCATACATGGAGAAATATAAATGTTTAGTGACATTATAGACTAAAGAAATATACATATTTCATGAAATATATTTAATATCTCCCAAAATGGTGTCAAAAAATAGTACTATACTTATAAATAACATTCTTAAAACCCATAATCATAACATGGATAGTGGAAAAAATTAATTGGAGAGTTCAGATTCACTATAATAGTAAACAAGGGATATATCGATGATCACATAAGGGAAACATAATCATAAGGGTTTGAAAACACGATATTATCATTTGAAAATACATACCCAATATATCATAGATCAAAATATTAAATTATTTCAAAAATATGTGTATTTAATAATACATGATTTATAATGGAATATAAGAAAATTTATAGTGAGATAATATCATTGGCATAAGATATATGTTTTTAACATATACATAATCGTGGAAAATAAATTCCTCATTAAATAATCTCTACTAATTCTATCATTGTTGACTAAATTCACACCCTGTTACTTCTTATAAATATATAGGGTTCACTCCAAAGAATATAATAATAATTGGGTTCAATCAATTTTCCATCATATCCTTAGTCAATGGTCACTCACAAGACTATCATAACCCCTTATTGAACATTCTTCACTCCCAATTCTTGTTCTTACAACCTTACTCTATATACATATTTAACCAATTCATTATAGGAATACATAATTATGGGTCCATCCATCACATAATCATAATATATTATTATATATACCATAATATAATAAAACTGTTATCATTTCATTATAACTTATAAAAATGAAATAAGTTTCAAATGCATTTCAATAATTCGTTATAGCATAACTTGTGGAAAATAAATGGGTTTCATAATCATTACACCATAATAACCATAAAACACCTAGAGAGAGAATAAGGATTGTATCGTTTAATTATATACATGGAATATAATAATAAACATCAAAATATTTTATTATAAATAATCATTCCTTTAAAAAACCACAAGGAATACTTATCATGTAAAATTTCCTCTACATTTAAGAATAACTTATTTAAAATATATAAATTTCAAAAATATATTTTAAATTAATTTTATTAATATAACAATAAAAATGTTTAATGGGTGATATATATAATTTAGTGGTCATGAAATTGGGAAACTTTTTTCATGTTGTAATCCTTAAAACTAAGATCTCATTCAAACCTTTTTTAAAATTTATACTATTTATAAAATTACTAGATTATTTTTTTAAAACATTTCTTTTGAACTTAAATTAAATATGAAATAATAATTAATATATATTTGAAAATTTTCCCAAAATATTCTTGAAATCAATTTATAAATCATAAATATTGAAGAGAAAATTTTTCAAACTAAGAGAGAAGTAACATGATTGACTTTCCATGAAAGCATTTTTTTGAACCATTTAATGTAAAAAAGAGAAGAAAATGGTAAAAAAATTATTTTTTAAAAAATAACTACATTATAAGAAACATTAAAGGGTTTTACCAGGTAATGATAAAATATTTTCCTTAATGAAAATTAAATAATATGTAATATTATTTGAAATGTGATTAAAAAACTAAATTCTTTAGCCCATGTATCATCATTATTTATACATGTAAAATCCTCATTAATAATAAATATACATTTATTATAAATATATTATAGAACCATAATAATATATATAATAATATATTATTTAATTTTAAAATATTTTTAATAATTTATTAATTAATCGTTATTAAAATAACTATTATAGGTTATAGTTGCTCCATTTTTCTTGTATATTTTGGTTCGATAGTCCCAATCCTTTAACATTGATCCTGGATATATAATATATAAATAATTTTAATCTTGATATAAGTAATATAAATATATATATTCATTATATATATATATATATGTTTAATTATAAAAACTGTGTATACGAAAAAATTATTTATATCATTCATATAGGTAATGGGTTGTACATATGTGGGAATGTTGTATTTGCTTTGTATCAAAGACAATAAAAGAATAATGATTTGTTTTTATAAACTAATAACTACATTCATGTCATTTATATCATATATATTCATTTAATATATCATAATAATATACCATCGATTATGGTGATGATAAATGAATTATATCAGTATGTGGTGGTGGTAGTCTACACATATTGGCGAATGATACTTTCATATATCATTTAATGGAAAATTGTGTGGGTAATTTTTTTTACATAATCATATTTAAATATTAATATATTTAAGATACAATTTTTATTAATTTATTAAAAATATGACAAATTATTAAGATATATAAAAATGAAATAAATTTACATGTACTTGATTATTATCTATACCTATTTGTTGAAAACCCACTTTTGGATTACACATTAATCCCTGATAGAATTATAACTTATAAATAAATGAATCTCTTCATAGTGTAGAAGTAATATAGGGAGGTATTATTGTAGTGATTTTCTGGGATTAAATTTTCAAGATGTGTGGAGAGGAAAATGGAGTTAGTATCCTTTTATAAGTGAGGTAATTGACACACATGGAATTGCCTAAAATATTTAATATTATATTAATATCATAATATTATCATGATTAATATAGGAAAGAAAAATTATAAAATAATATTATATTGTTGATAAATAAAGTCACAAATTAACATTTTTATGGTTTTTATATATTTTACTATTTATCATATATTTTAACTACTTTAAACCCATTTTAACCTTAACTATGATAACATAGATTTTTATTATGTTCTCATCATTATTTGAACAAAAAGGGGTAAAAAATATATTTAAAAATTATAATTAAATATTTGCAATCCATTACATCATATTTAATTTCTGTTGGTGGTAAAAATTATTTTTATATATGAATAAAAACACCTGAAAACATTTTTCCAGATATGTACTAGATTTATGAGTAAAAAACATTTCACATTGAAATGAAGATAAAAATTTGTTTTGAAGAATTAATTTTTATATATATAATAAATTATTATTCTTAGACTCTAGGGAACAAAAAAAATCAAAATATCATCTTCCAACCGTTCCATTAAATTTAATGACACCAAACTAATTTATAATTTGAATTATTTATAAATTATCTTCACAAAAGTAATTCATGGGTTCCCAATTTCAAAATGTTGATATAAAATAATTTATAAATCAATTTAAGAATATATTTTTTTTAAAAAATCTCTTAAATAAGATTGATTCACTTTTTATAGAGATTTTAATGTTTTACCCCTATTTAAACTCAATTTACCTCTTTTACAGAGGTGAAAAATATTTACTATAGTGACTATTCATAATAATTAAAAAATAATTTTAACTAATAAAATTATGTTAATTATTTTGGGTATAAATATAAAATCATTTTTATAAAACTATATTTTTTTTAAAAAAATATTATTTAAAATAAAATTAAACCAATAAAATGAAATTAAAAGTGGTTTCCTTGAATTTTTTTGTGATGTAAAAATTGTTTTGAAAACCAAATACAATATAAAATTTACTCCAAAAACCATATTTAAAATTTTAATAATATATAATAACTGAATTTACTTTAAAATAATTTTAAATAGAGAATATTTGTAAATACATTAAATTAATAGACATTTTCTAATGAAAATAATTATTTTCCACTATTCCCCATAAACTCAATCTTTTTAAAAAAATATTATAATTTTACATTAAGATAATATTAATATGATTATTTCATAAATGATTTATTTTTTTATGAAATAATTATTCAATGAGTGTTAGAAAAAAATTTATATTTATTTATCACAAAATAAAAAAAAATGTTATTTTTATTTAAAAAATAATTTTGAAGAATAAATTTTTCTTCTTGAAAATCGATTAATTATATATCAATTAATTCACATAATTTATAACACTTAAAAATTATTTTAAAAAAAAATTATTATATCCATACCACTAAATTGAATGACCAAGTAATAACAGTCTTGTTTAAAAAATATTTTTTATATCTATGTTCATTAAAACTCAGGTTTGGGGGTATCACAATCTATCAAAATAATTACATTCATATAAAGGGATATATTTTATAAAATATAATAGTGATACATTCTACCCCATCAATATTACATTCTCAATTGAAATTCCATAAATAATTTCTTACAAATGAGAATATCATTATTTCATGACTTCCTTGGGATCCAATGTACATTCATCAAATTTATAAAGCCTCTGGATATCATTAAACTGGTGAGTACTATTGTTCTATATAAATTTGTCACTAATATTAATGATTTATATTGGTTTTCTGTTATATAGAATATATTTATATTTTGATATAGCCACTGAATTTAATATATGTTATGGATCCGGTACATACTTCTTCCGGATAGATATATGGAACACATAATTATCTTGAGAGTTGATCCATGGATGAAATAAGTGAGAAGATACTATCCATACACATCAATATTCTTGAAGGGGATAAAATACCTATGTCTCAACAATCCATTTTTTCTGATTCTTATAACATTATTCCATATAGAAATTTACATGAATAGCTTCTCACAAAATTATAATTTTAGATGTTACTGATGATTCTCAATATAATATTTATTGTTTACTCTATTTCAAATTGAAGTCTTTTAAATTTTTTTAACCTTATACACTATTTCCTTCTCTATTTTAGTCCCCAATAGCTTTATTTCTACAACTCCATCTCAACACATTGGAGCTATACAATTATATCTATAGAGGAATTCCTAAATAAAAATCTATATTCTCTAATGAAATATTATTTTGTATGAAAAATTTACTATAGGATGTTCTTAAGCCCATATAATATTAAAATCTATAGAAAAAACCTCATAATATAATCTATATTTTTAGAGGTTTTCTCAAAATAACCACAATTATGAGAGTGATAATTTGTATTGAAACACAAACTAGGATCACGATTTTGTGGAAGTAATCTATATAAAATCGAGGTAATCCTAAAATACCAATAAAATACAATATAATGTTGGAATCTATTAAACCGTAGTTCTTATTTAACGTATATTTTTGGCATCCAATCAAGAGGTAAATATTCTATGATTATAATAAATTGTAATGATTTCATAATATTATCAAAAATAATCCAAATAACATTATGTATTTTAGATGTTCATAGGATCCTAATGAAAAATACATCATTATTTTTACACATTTCCATTATGGAATAATACAATTTTAATAACATTCCCATAACATTCTTCCTCTTAGACTCAACTTGCTGACATACCACAAAAAATGATTTTTATTTAAAATATTTATATTCTTGTAATCCAACCATAAATCCCTTTTTATCAATATAAATAATTTTACATCTATGATTAATAAATAAATATGATATTTTAGTTTCTTAAAATACATAATTATTTAAATATTTTACATAATAGGCACATTCTTGATTCCTAACCATTATCATACGGTCATAGTCAAGGATAAGACCAAGAAAATTTATTATCCTTTTTTGAAACAGTGGATCAAAAATACCCAGTTCTATAATCATTACCAGGATACAAGGTTGAGGGATCAATTGATAAATATAATATTTTCAACCTTACCCCAATAGTTTTTGGTTTATCCTATGATAATCTAGAAATATTTGATCTTTTGTGATCCTTATCATAGAAAATGTAAAATAATATTTTTAAAGAAAGTCTTTGGAAAACCTGTTCACATTCTCTATAAGGTAATGTATATAGTAGTCAAAATAATTAACTAAAATTAACCATATTATCATGTACAAATTAAAATCATTCTAGGTGAAGAAATACGTAAATCTTTCTATGATCATTATATATGACATAGGTTTATCAATAAAGATAATAACTTGATATGTCATGTGAAAAATTTACTATAGCTAAATCCAAATTATGATTTCAGTAATTTTATTCATGAGGATTCAATTATATTATTTCATAATGTTTTACAATATCAAAAATATAAAAGAATTACCCAATCCCTTTATCAGAAAAATCAATAAAGATCACAACCCCTTATCTATTATAGGGTAGTGTAGAACATGTGTGATAACTATAATTCCCACCATTTCCTTTAAATGTTATCCACATGAATCTATATAATAAAATATGTCTCCAATTAATTTTCACTAGGTAAGTGAATTATAAAAAACTGATAAATTTTACATAATATGTAAATAATGTCATGATAAACTAATAAAACTGTGGATTGATTTTAGAGGGGATTGTCAGGTCTTACATTTAATCACTTATGTCATTGATAGATCAACTGATATACTATCAATTGAGATTATATATCCCAAAAATCAAACATTCTTGAACCAAAATGTAATGTTTTAAAATATTCAAAATAAACTATCTATCCTTATAGACTTTAGTGAAATCCTTAAGTGATATTCATAAACATTTTTACTCTCAATATATCTACAAATACCATATATAAATATTACCTCAATGAAATTAATGTATTCTCTAAAGAATAATTTATATTACTCCATAATGTTAGTGGAAAAATTACACATAAAAATTTTCAATTTAATATAATTATATTGCATATACCTTATATTGAACATTTTATATTTTAAGAATTAAATTTTTACACTCAATTGATAGAATCTATATATGATATCATTATTGGACCAATATTAAGATACTAATAATTGATTGAAAAATAATAAATATGAGGTACATAATTTATATTCATGATTTTGATCTTGTTGAGTTATTTAAATCCATTACAGAGTCACATTTATCAATATTTTTTCATAGAAAAATTATCATGTTCATCCCATGCTGATTAAATTTCTCTATGTTAATCCCTTATAAATTTTTACTTTTAGGTAATTAGATTTTTCTTACATATTAATCTAGAAAATTCTACATGGAGTCATTTAAATGGTCGTGCAATTATGTTTGAGTTATATGAAAAACATATATTTATGATTTATAGGATGATTGGGAAACTATTTTGAAAAGACATAAACAAATTACTATAAAATAATAACATCTTTATGGTGATTTTCACCACAACCATATGAGATAAACATCCATTTGAAGGATAAATGAGGACCTATAAAATAGATTTAATTTATATTAATGATAATTTTTATTATATAATTAATATAATTTCACAGGTTAGATCCAAAATTCAAATGTGAATTCCATTAAAAAGAAATTCATATAGAATATTTGTAAATAAATATAATCTATGTCCATAATGACAATAAATTACACTAATGGGAGAATTACAGGAATTGTAAAATATAAATTCCCTCAAACATAAATTATAGAATAATCATATAACTAATATTAAATACTAATAATAATAATATATTTAACATATAATTCAATATCTAATCAAATGAGTGTAAAATTGAATCACGTAGATTATTAATTAGATAAAAAAGGTTTGGAATTTCATGAATTATATAAGACATTTTTAGTTATATAGTAAATTATAAGTGTCAATTTTATGACATTACAATCAAAACATAAATAAAAATAATGATAACATGAAATTTCATATTATCACATTGATTTAGTGGTTTCTAACATCAATCACTATAATTGACCTTCATATTTGGGCACTCGAAATAATAATTTCTAGGATCCTTGCATTTTAAACACTAGCATGTAGGTGGTGATTTTTGTTGTTTTTTCCATCCATCATAAGCTATGTGATCCACACCACTACAATATTCAATTAATCAACGACCTTCATTACCTCTCAAAAATCATTAACTATTCACCATATGAAAATTTAATAAGTGATTCCTACCACAATTTGATTAATAATAGAAGCTCATAATCTTCCCTTAATTGTTAGTATTATGGGAATGTGTCTTGAATTCCATACATATCTTCTTGTATAAACCATGAGATTAATGGGTAAATACAATATCTATCTCAAATTTGAATGTACCTTAAATAATTCTTTGTATGTAAGGAATACCATTATAGATAACTCCCTTTGGGGTCTTGGTTTTAAGCCACTAATGATTCGACCAATCTTACCTTTAGGTTAGATAAATAATATAATAACCATAACATGAAATCCATTTATAATTTTCCTCATAAGAACTAATGGCTTCATCATCATAATTTTTTATCTAATGGAATTCCCTCTCCATTTTTATTAAAAAAAATATTACAAACTCAGTTATTGATAAATAATCTCTTAAAATCATCCCACAATACATACTCAACCTCTTATTATTGACTTTTGACCCTATTAATATTCATCAGTAATTTTTTATCAAATTCCAACTTATAAAAAACCATAAAAAAAATATCATGTTCTAAAAATTTGAGATATAAACATATTTTTTTGGTGTCACTGTTCCACTAAAAAGAACTTGTGTATAAACATACCCACTAAATTAAGGTAAATTTTTCATCAAAATAGACACTGTAAAATTTTATTCCCTATATTTATCATTTTTAATCTCAATAATATTGATATCCTGAAACATTTATGTATTAATATTAATAATATCTTTCATTCTGTAGCCCTTTATATTTTCTTTCTCAAGTGTATAATTATTATATTTTTTCACATTCAATAGTAACACAATTATCTTGGTATCTAGAAATTGACTAAAAAAATGAATACTGTGGGAAACAAAATCATATTAGAAAACCATATATTCATGAAAAATAAATATTATTAAATATATATCAGGATCAAAATGTTTCAATATAAAAAACCATAAGATTAACCTAGTCTATTCCTGGATATCATATATTCAAATCCATTATTATGATTCATAATTTAAAATTGATTTTACCCAATCATAAATCCTTGGGAGTTTCAAACCATGTTCATAGTTGGGGCAAACTCACAATGAACCATTTTGTTGGTCATGATATACTCAACCAAATTTTTTTAGTTTATTACCCCAATATTCATATGTTCCAAAACCTCATCCACCATAATATTCTGGCAGGGATATATTTTTATGAAAACCAAAAATCATATACCTTTTAAAAACATTATGATGGTATCCTATACATATAATTATAAATGGTGTTTTTACAAATATTTTATTAAACTAATATCCATATTTAAACGATAAGCATTAAACAAAAACAACTAAAGTAACCCATATTTTACATACATAGATAGTTTATTTAAATATTTTAATATTTAATATATTTTAGAAATATATTTTTTAGGAATACAATAGTTTTATTATTAGGATATTTGAATCATAATTTTCTATTTTATGAATTTTCTTCGACAATAATAACAATGATATGGATATGGTTCACTGCACATTTAATATTATTCATAGTTAATTTTCACTCCTTATATTTTCATAGAGGATTAGGATCACATCCTATTACATCATTTCATTATTCAAGGTTCCCTCCCAGTAATAACATAGTAGATAATGTCCTTTTTTTACACCATTTTAATCAATATTATCCAATAAGATTTCAATGTTTACCCAATACTTAAAAAGAATAAATAATTTGTTCCAAAAAATCATATATTAATAACCCATTAAAATATATTCCACAATATATCAAAATATTAATCATGTTAATACAATATCCCAATATTTTTCTATAGGTTGTAGATATAATTTTATTGTCACTTTTTTATAGGGTATTTTTTTACCAAAGGTTTGGACATAATATTTGATTAAATGATTAAAAAATGGGAAAACATTCCCTCAATCATTACCAATAATTCAACCAATAATTCCTATTTTAGTTTCAATGAATCATATCCATGAAATGTTACCATAATATATAATATTATTTGATTTTAAATAATTTATTCAAAAAATAAAATATTTTTTCAACAATAAATAGTACAAGTGAATATTTAATGTAATTTTAAATTATTAAAACATCCATTGACGTAACATAAGATTTACTCTTTGATATTATACAAGGATACAATAATTATTTTTCTAATGTAATATTAAATAAAAAACTATTGAATAATATTAACATAAAAAAATTGTTTTAGAATACATTGAAATGGAGGAAATTTTTTTCTCTTTAACTAAGGATAAAAAAGATTTTATTTTCTTATAAAAATTTTCAAAACCATTTAGAGTAACAAAGAGAGTAAAATGTTCCTAAAACATCAATGTTCGAGAAATAAAATTTTTTTATGAAAATAAAAAGGGTCTATTAGATAGGGATTATATAATTTAAACATTATAAATTGTAGTATAAATAAACCTCATTAAAGTTGGATTTAAACATAAATCTCATACCTCATGTCTTATCATGCATCTATGGTGTTTGAAACTGCTAAATAATAAATAAATATTTACAATAAATATATAATATAAACATATTTATCTATATAATTTTATATTTTATGTAATTATAACATCATATTAAAAAACATTCAATAGAAATTTATTAAAACTGTTGTTCGTGGTGATAATTTCTTAGCTTTTCATGAATTGTTTTTCTAAAAAATCATGATAATCATAATTTGATGATGCATTAATAATATCCAGATAGAAAATTAGAATATAAAATTTATATATATATATATATACATATATTTATTATATAATTATTTATAATAATCAATAAAAATTATAAAATAAAATATTATTAAAACCAATCATGGAGAATGTAGGCCATACGTACAGAAGAATGTTGTTTTCTTCACTAATGAAAAAATAAAAGAATTATAAAATTATTTTATAACTATAAAACCATAATAAAATCAAAAAAATATATATGTTATTATTAAATACATCACAATAATCAACCATTAATAATGTTATTTGAAAATTAATTATATCACTTATTGTAGGATAAATTCCATACATATACACTAGTGATACATTCATTCATAATTTGATGGAAAATAAAGCTTCTAATGTTTGGTATGAAATCATAATAACATTTAATAATGTTTTAGAAAATTATTTTATTCTTTGATTCTCAATTACATATAATTGCATTACATCTAATAAGAAATAAAATTTAAAGATCACATGTAAGAGTTTTATAAATTTATTTTGAACCCATTTTTTATTACACATTAATCCTTAAATTTTTGTTCTTTTATCACGATTAAATGATCTTGGACATAGAGAAATAAAAATATATTTTATTAATGCAGTTATTTATATATATATAAGTCTTGTTGATTGTGTATAAGATATTATAAGTGGAATAATTTTATAATTTAGGGAAATGACCCACTAGAAATTACATATAAGATTAATATATATATATTTATATATATCATGATAATGCAATGTGAATCAAAGGAACCCTAAAAATATAAATGAATATGTGATATGATGTAAAGAAATTTTAGTAATCACATTTGACCATTAATTGATACAATTGTAGCATTATATTATAGTTAAATGAATTTAAACTCTTTTTACCATTTACCATGAGAACCTAAATTTTTACCATGGAAAAATAGTTTTATGAAAAAATTGGAAGTAAAACTAAATATGGACATGATGATTCAAAATTTGGAAAAAAAAATTTTATATTTATTTTTTATAAGTGGTATTAGTAAGTTTTAACATAATAATAAAAAGCACATTAATTTCTTTGTATAATTCTTGATTTATGAGTAAAAAACCTTTTAACTTCTAATAATCTGATAAATTTGTTTTTACAAAAAATTTGTTAATTTTTTTAATTTTTTTCTTTGGTTTTTTGGGAAATGAAAAAATTGAACATATTCTAAAAAGTATTATATAATTTTCATAGGCCAAAAAATAGTCTTTAATTTGTATTAGATATATCTTATCATCATAAGATACAGTCGTTGGATCCCAATATCAATATAATGATTTTAAAAACATGAATAAACTAAATATAAATATGTTTGGTAAAAAATCATAAAATAGGTTGATTTATTATATTATACTTACTTTAATGGTTTTTCCCATGGTTATCAACAAATTTTACTGAGGTAAATTTACAATAACTATAATATTTATCACAAAAATAACACATTGATGAAAATGTATTTTTATGAATCATATATATTTAATAAAAATTTAGTTCATATTTATCAATGAATTCATATTATATAATTAATTTATATATTTTTTCATATTACTGTTAATACAATTCATAAAAAAAAATTTAAAGCATATATTATAATGGATATCTCAAAATAATATTATTTAAATCATTGTTTATCTCAACTCATGATTTCATGTATTGAAAGGTATCAATGAAAATAATTTTATTTTAAGGGAAATAAATCATAAAATTATCTGAAGATACATTGTAAATTTGGGAGAATAAATTCAAAAATATTTTATATATATGATATATTATAATTCTAAATTCAGTTATTTTTCCAGAATTTCAAGAGAATATTTTACTTTGGAATGGTTGAGAAAAAATTACAACTGAGTTCATTAATTGTTTGGGGGAAATCAGATTACGATTCCAAATATTTCATATCCTTTTGGTATGTAATTCTATCAAAAATATTGTATTATCTTATGGTAGGGTGTTAGGTTACATCTCATGTGATCTAATATATGATTTTATGGCTCTTGTTTGAGATTTAATATTTATGAATGTGTTGACCATAGTTGGAATAAAATCAATATGGGAGTTTGATGTCTAATTAAAATTGTTGAAATAGATTTTACTTATTTAAAAAAATTAAATAGAGGATAAGAACAGGTTTTTTCTATTTTTGACCTATTTAGAGATGGATTTAATATAATGAGAGATGATATATGGATTTTTGAAGTATTTTGTATTATTCTGATGTAGAGATAGATATATTTTTATGTATTTTATCCTATAAATTAAGATAATATTATGTGAAACGTTAAAATAGTAATAATTTGGTTGTGGAGTGGAAAATATCTATGTTTTTTAAAAAGACCTTGTTATGCACATAGTACATTGTTATGTTCATATGAATTTAATTTTTTTAAATTCGGAAAATAGTAAGAACTGAATATGTACATGTATGAATTTGTATGATTCATACATAATAATTCAATTTAAAAATGCATTAGACATTTAATCCATTTTATATAACTTTTAGATAATGTTTGATAGTTTTATGGAACACAAATCATTGCATGTCGTACTTCACAATCAAATTTAAGAACACGTGGGAATATAAAATTTATGTCTTAGATATTAAAGAGTCATGTATGACAATAGCATACAAGAATGTATTTTTTTATTTATTATAGGATAAAATTCCAAAGAAAAATCATCTATAGAATGGATCATGGAAAATTCAAGATCGACCCAAGTGAATGTTTTATGTATAAAAATGAGTTAATAGTATTAATTATTATGATTTTATAGATTTATAATGTGAAGTAATGGGGTTTTTAAAATGATGTAATAATTGATGCTCTTTATTTATTAAACCTAGTTATTAATGAAATAATTATGTTTTAATGTGTTAATAAATGATTTAACTCTCACTTTGTGGATTGAGACAAATTTCTATCGAATGATAGCTGGGATGTTTCAAAATCACAAGGAAGTGTCACATGGCATGTGTATTAGGAAATGTATAATGAAATAATAATCTATAAAATTATTGGTGTTTGAAATAAGTACATGATATTTTTTATAGTAGTATAATTGTGAAGCAAAAATTTAATAATGGTTGATTGGGATATAAATGTCGATAAAATTATAAGATCATGTTATTTTTATGGAGATTTAAAATCTAAAAATTTTAAATCAATCATTATTGGTACTACATGAAAATAATATTTGGCTATAAACCAGTTAAATTGTTGTATCAAAAATAATGTGTTATTTAATAAATAATTTTTGTAATATTATTGTGGATGATATCATAAATATAAATCATAAAAATAAAGCATAATGTGGTTGTTTGAGAATTGAGAACAAAATAACCTGACATTCTGCTAAACTAAAGATCAAATTTATTGAGGAAAGGAAAGTGAAGACATATATTTAATCATTTTAAATATTTATTTTCATACATTTTTTATGTTAATTAGATATTTCTAAACATCATATACTCACTTAACTCTCTAGATAAATATGTTCGTATCATGTATTCATGCACTCATCCATTAGGAGACTATTCTAATGAACATCAAGAGGAAGGATGATTTTTTGCTAATTTATTACTACTATTTCGGTATTCTAAATCATATTAGATGATTATATTTTCTTTTATTAAAATTAAATGATTAGAGAATTGAAAAAATGAATCACACCAAATATCATAATAGGAATCTAGATGAACTAGTGGTTCCGGAATTAATAAGGTCATACAACCTTTATGGGATCATGATCCTACCATCCCCTTTTGAGAAGTAAATGATAAAATATCAAACATTATATTTAGATTATACTACATTATAGACCACTAAATAATTATAGTGATAATAAAATCATTATCTTAATAACTTCTGAACACTACAAGGAGTAGGATCCCACGCTGGGGAAAACCTTGCAAAATGTTTGTGGGTTCTGTTTTTATTACAATATTTGTTTTCGGGTTATGAAGAAATGAAGAAAAACTATAATTTCATAGACTGATTAGATTAAAAAAAATAATTTCTAAAAACTGGTACAAAAAATTCACCCCCAGTTATTTGAAATGATTAATGTTTTTTCAGGAAATAATTTTAAGATGGAAAATTATTTTTTTAAAATGTTTGTAATGTGAAATATAGTAATTTTGACATAAAATATTTTATTGGTAATTTTTATGAATGTAGTTTTGCTCCTCGAATATGTTTTTACCCTAGTATTAGAGTTTTTTTTTGTAATATTGATATGTCTAAATTTTAGAAAAATAATAAATAATAAATTATTTTTTAATTAAAAATTAGTTCACATAAGTTTTTTCATTCATTCATATAATTTTAAAAAATAATTCAACCTCATACATTGACTTGAGAATGAGGAAGTTTTCCTAGGTGGGTAATAAACTCATTTTGGGCATCATGGTCAGGTGAGCCCCCTATATCACATTCTATTCATTTTATTCTTTAAATTTTTATTTTTTTTCATTTCCCCAAGGTTCTCACAGATATCCCTATGGATTCATCATTAACGTGACATAGATATTGTAGGGATATGGAATGGTAGAATGTGGGATCATGGAATAAAGGATCCACTAGGGATCTAAAGATGCCCTTAGTCATCGTTTGACAAATATGGATCATGAAAATGGGAAATGGTTCAGCAATTCCACCCAAAGTTAAGCCAAATTTATGTTTTTCTATAAATCCATATGGATTAATAATTTTGATGTTATAATACTTTTATATTATTCGTTGGGACCTTCTATAGGTATTTAAATTTTTATTTGGTGAGAATACAAGGGTTTTGGTTGATTTGATTGATTGCCATATGAAAATCCCAATCACATGACATGTAGATACTGGGAAACACATTGTATGTTATTTATATTGTTTAATATGGTAGACCTATGTCACTCCCAATAGTAGAACATATACCACACAACCAACTAACTCAAATACTCAAAACTCTAGTCCCTATCTTGGTTCAATTATATGGATATCTCTTTTAGCCATCTTGGGATTTATTTTTCCTCTAAAATATTCAAACCATGGGCCCCAGTCATAACAGCCACAAGGGCGGTTCAGGAGTACCACTACAAAAAAAATCTAGTAGACTTACACCACTAAATGGGTCATAATCCAGCCATTCCCTACACCCACTAAGTCTTGGACCATGCAACAAGGGTGTTATGCCTCCATGTGGTTTGTATTGTTACAAGACCCTATTGGGATTTTATATGACTTCCCTACGATTTAAACCTGGGACCTCATTCTTAACAATAAATAATGAGCATCACCAATACCAATATGCCATTTGACATAGGCGACTAACTTGTTTTCTCTACACAATTGGCCATTACATGTTGGCTCCGAAAAATGGGCTATAATTCATGGGATATATGAAATGGGTCCTAACATAGTGATGGTTTCAGATGATTATCTTAGACATCTAGGTATTTAATCTAAAATCCAAGAGGAATAGAACCAGGGGATGACTGGAATAATAATCACTAGTCTGCATCTTCTCGTGCCACTACACCATATGGTGTATTGGTAATTATGATGCTCTTTGGTGGTTTTTTGCCTATGGGCCCCTGTTCGAATCAAGGGGAAGGTGTATTAAATACCAGTAGTTCATGACAAAAATAACTACCACATGAATGTGTAACTACATAGTGGCCTTGTCCATGATTTAGTTGGTGTAGGTCTTGTATTGACTATATCACTGTTACTGGTGTATATTTGTTAAAAAATAAATCATTTTGTTTGACCGATGATGCTACCAAAAATGGACCAGTACCCAGATGCCCTGTAACTCATGGGATCCATGCAATTGACCCTAAAATGGGATAATATTTGGTATTATCCCATAGAATTTAGCAGATATAATCTCTCCTCTATAGTTAATTGAACTGGGATCTGAATAGAATAATAACCATCAAGTATAATCCTTTGCTACCACTACAACATATGTTATAGTGGTGGTGTAGGAATCTCCGAGATTGTTATTAGGAAAGTCATCACTGAGTAAAAATATCCATAGAGGAGAGATTAAATTTTATCTTGATATGATATTGTGTATGAACCTTGCCCATGTTAAATACCATTACGCCGAGCCCAAAAGTTATTAGGCGTGGGAATCTGGTGCATTATCGGGATCACCATGGTTCTGAAAAAACATTAACTTTTATTTGTATACACCATGTTTGGAATATACACACTCTATATTAGGACTCAGTCTTGTAGTTGTGTACTAGGCTAGACAGTCCATGTATTTGAAGATGTTCATGTATAATATAAGGGAATGCCCAGTGTGGGTTTCATACTATGTAGAGGTACACTGAAAGAAAATGTACATGACCAAGCCATGTAAGGTACACAAGAAGGTTCCACAATAGGGGTACATTCTCGGTACATTATGAGAACTCTATATACATGGGACATTATATTCCTTATACAACTGAAGTAGATGCCCTGGTGTGGTCATGAGGTAACACACTATGTACTAGGGATGACACACTTTATACCCATCACTTTTACCCATTCTAGGGAATTTTATTGTTTTTACATTCATTATTCCATGGATCCATAATTTAAATATTGATTCATTCTCGGTATATTTCAACAAAAATCATGATTGTAAAACTATTGAGGTGGTTTTAGAGCACCTAGTCAGTGTTTCATATTTTTTCATAGAAGAAGTTGATATTTCATCAGTAATCGAATACAATTCTATCCATACATGAGGTCATAGATCTGATATAATGAATGATATATTTCTCATAACTAATTATTTTTTATCCCTTCATTTGGGTATGTCTCCCTTGGGAGATGTTCCCACAAGCCTATAAGGCCATGACATTAGTTTTTCTAGTGGATATCCTATAGGATATCTCTACCTATAATTAACCATACTATAACCCATGTAGGATACGGCTATTAACATTTATTAAAGGATCCAATATATCGTATATCCTTTTAAAATCACTATTGATGATTCCATGATTGATTTCTCAATTATGTTATGACATGAGGGACCCTATAGGTTCCCCATTTCTTGACCAACCCGGATCATGTATGTCAGGTTTTGGTATATATGGTAATGATTTTCAACTTATAACTTATGTCGAACATGTAATCATGTTTAATTGTGGTTTTAGTGGTTGGATTTGGTAATTATAGAACCATCACAGTTTATTTATTCATTTACATGTTTACTATTAATGCAACGATTATAGACATAACTCCTTACATGATTGTTGATAAAGAGACATACATGGTGTGAAATTTATCATTGGAATTACCATATGTGTGAAATGAGATTGGCCTTTTGATCCTTGTTTTTTGAGGATTTCTAATTTTAAATCTAGGGATCCTACTATTTAACCTGAATTTTTTTTGTTATGATATCAATGATGCCTAGCGGTACTTCTTGGGATGTAGATCTTGAAACATATGTGATAGGATTCTATTTAAATGTCATCTCTGTGGGTGCCAAATACATTGTACACCTTGATAGATACTTACATTCCCTATTTTATAAATGTTATGGATATAGTGATTATATTGATGTCCTATAGAACACCTTGAGAGATACTTGGATTTCCATTACTGGAATACATTTAATGGACTCATAGAACATATGGTTTATAGAAGTCCTTCCATGATACATGGAGTTTCTTGTAGTAATACCTTGGAAAGGTTCATAAGATAGAAATTATTATATATTCATCATGTGATTATAATCTCCTTAAGAAATTAAATTTTTCTCTAATGGTTTGGTTGGATTAACCATGATTAAATTCACCAGAGTTTCATCCTGTGATAGGGAGGTTGAGCCATTTATGTATGATTGGTTTCAAATAATGTACTTGGAACCAATGATCATCACTTGTTTAGATTATATAGGGTTCATACCCTTAGGAGTCATCCTAATTTCAATTTAGATAATAAATATGGACTATGTCCATGGAATCTAAAATCAGATTGTATTTATTTGGCATGAGGGGCATGGCGACAAGCATAGTGTCCATTTATCGTATTGTCAATATCTATATGATATCCTTCCTTATTGTAAGGTTAGGTTTGTAGGGTTGAACCCATGGACTAGATATGTATCATAATATGGTGAAGTAGTATGATAAAATAAATTTCTTACACTTTTCAAAGTAGGTATCATTGATGTGAAGTACAGTCCAAAGGATTAAATATTGAGTGTTATGTCGTATCATTCACTATACTCATGTATATATTTGTTTATATATATATATATATCTACAATTTTTGGAAGATGTGTGTGTGTGGAAATTAATAAAGATGCATTACCAATCTACTAAGATCACGAACCCAGAGCTCGATTGCGGTTTCGTATTGTTTTTTTGATTTATCATTACAATTGATTATTATTTCGGCTAAGCATGTTTCAAGATAATTAACATATGAAACATATTTATGGTATCATCATTGGGGTTTCATAGTGATATTATTTTCTACCCCTATATGTGCACATTAGTGTGTGTTTAGACCTTATTTATACTTAGTGTGTTGATAAAATATGAAAGGTGCATAGGGTAGAGGTCGAAGGATACATGGTCAAGTAGAGCCACTTGTGTGGATTCTAATGATTGGTCTAGTGCAGTTCGACATTCTTTGGTAACCAGGTATGTGGTATGGATTGTGGATAATAGTATATCCTTGAATTTTTTTTTAAATTTCATTATATACATTGAAATTTATGGTAAGGACAGTGGGTTATCATTATTGTATACACAAAATGGTTGTTTGGGATTTTATAACTGATAATTTAATATAAAATCCAGTAGGATATAAATTTATTTACAGATTAAAAAATAAATTTATTTATTCATCTTAAATCTATATTCTTATTTTTCTTATTTTTATTATGACATATATTCATAGTATATATATAGACACAACCATGTCCTTTACTTGATGTTACAAACCTTTAGCATATGAAAAAGAAAATCTTGGGGCATCGTAAAGAACTAGTTCAGAGTACTAGTTTAGCACAATCTAGTTAGAGATGTTAAAATTTGGAGCTATGGAATTATATTATTGTTTTGTTACTATTTGGGTCATGATACACATGATTATTATGAATGTGTTAGAATCTGTGATCAAAATCAGGCAGGTTCATTGGGACCACTAATTCCAGTAATAATTCCCAAATTCTTATGTTATGGGATTGTTGGTCTAATCGATGATGTTATAATTGTGTTTGATTTTCTATTTGTGTAACGAAATCATTTTGTTTATGTTATAATTAAAAATGTATATTTTGATCTTGTCTCATTAGAAATATTTCAATGATTTATTTTTTCTTTAGCTGGAAAACAAAATAGGTGTCTCGTGCATCATATTTGATAGGGACTATTAAATTTATAGGCCTTCTAGTGTGTGGCTTTACTGACTAGAGATTATAAGTGATTAATGTGTTACAAAAACCTTATTTTTTTTATATGGGATATTAGTGGGTTTCAACTCAGTTTTTATGACATGTATTCACATTTCATTTAATAAAATTCTAGATTGATCTATGTTAAGACATTTGATGGTGGAGACAAGGAAATTGCCATCATAAATAGGAGGTGTAGTGACCAAGGTAGGTCAATATGGAAAATGATCCCCAATATTTGAAACTTCATAAGTTTTTGATTCTTTGTTCCATTTTTTAAAATGTCAGTAACAATCTGTATAGAATTTTTGTATATAGGTCAGAATGTTATTCTGCATAACAGATCATCAGTTGTGGTTATCTAGATGGATTACTAAGTATGATTCCAATTTTTACTAGATCATTTATCATTGGATAGACCTATAGGGGTATGACTATATATAGATTACTGTTGTGCTTTAGGTAAATATCACTTCTTCATATGATGTGACCTCCATAGGGTTGTTCCATATGAGTATTCTAGGAGGGGATTGTACTTATAGTTTGATGTTGATTTTATAACCCTAATAGGTCATTATTGTTTTTGCCTTGTAGATGTTTTAGCTTTTGGGATATATGGTTAGAACTTGTTAACCTGTTGTGAGTCTAGATCTATATGGCTATTCGAGATACCTAGAGTCTCTTAGATTTTACTTATCCCTATTAAGGTTGATTTTGTTTTTGGTTGATAGAATCCTGGTTGAGAGTGGATGGACTCAGGGTTTGGATGAATTTTTATGAATTAGTCATGGTTAGGTGATTTTTTAAGATCTATACACAATTAGGGATCATGTTGTTCTGTATAATATTCCTGATGACTTCACCTATAGAAGAACCACCAATGGTTCATTAGTATCAGTTCTCCCTTTGATGGGTATGATTGTTTTGTTTCCTATCCATATCAACCAATGTTTTCAATACTAGAAATTGTATTTATATTGTGGGTATATGGTAATGAATGATATAAAATTGGTTGATTGGAATTCATGTATTCAATAATAGAATTGACTAGGTTACCATTTTTTAAGGGCATTTCTATAAAATCTTATAGTTTATTTTTAATTATTTTCTCTATTTCATAGTCATATTTTTTTAAAATACTATACAATTCATGGGATTGATTCATATTATAACGGTACACCCTAGTTGTTCATGGTGACATTTAAATGTTGAATCTATGTGTGGTCTTATGTGATCCGATGAATAGTGATTTGTAGATGAGTTGTGAACATAGTTCACCAAGAGTTGTGGTTAAATAAATAATTTACATCCATGGTAGTGGATATATCTTGAATGAAATGTTTTTTTCAAGATGGTTCACCCTTATTTGGAATTGTTGAGGAAATTTTAAGAGACATGGTGCCTAGTGATGGTTATTGGCAGGTTATCTTATTAGATATGAGCATGGATTTGGAGATAAATACAAAACATTTGATGGTTTCTAAACGTACTCTTATATATATATGATAATTTTATATCATTAGGTATTCTTGTGTAAACTAAGAGATTATTGGATCTATATCAATCTTTTTTGTATTTTAAATATATTTCTTGGATGGTAATGTATACTATTAAGGTTGCACTTGAGGGGAGGAAAAGGTAATACATCTAGTGGGGAGTACATCATTGTCTATTTGGGGGTGGGGAACCACTTTTTATGTTTAAAGTAATCTTTTTTACAAGGGTTTTTTATGTTGATGTTTAGTTATTGAGATAATGATATGGGTATTTTAATTGCAGGGAGTACTAGATCAGTCATATTTGAACATCTTCCTTGATTGGAGAGTTGTGATGAAGTCAGATAAGTTGTTTGATATTTTTGATAGCATAAATGCATAGATTCCTGATATGAGAACATGGTTATCTGTTTTTCTTCCATGGAATCTTGAGGATTATAAGGCTTATGGTGGGAGATTATGTGGACCAATGATTTTTTATATTGTAATTTTGAGTAGAAATTTGAAGTTTCTATTTTCCATGATTTTTTGTGATATATAAGTAATCTTCCCAAAAGGGATGATCTCAAATAATATTTATAACCACTAATCTGGTCCCAAAAGAGGGTATTTACCATAAGACATGAGTTTGGTATACTTTTGATCATTTTGAATTATAATAGAATTAAAAATAGTAATTATTTTTTAAATAAAATTTATTTTATTTTTTTATGTTTTTTGGACATATATTTTGAATGGATAATGGGATTGAAATTATATATACACCATTAATTCAATAATGTGGAGATTTTCATAGGAGGGTTATAAAATCATGATGGGTTTTGGGGATGGGTCGGGCCCCATTTTTCTTTTCCTTATTTTATTTTTCTTTGTAAATTTATTCTCCCCATGATTACCATGAACATCCAAGGAATACATATTGTACATGATAGATAGAGGAGTGGTATAAATAGATATATAAATAGAGAAATACAAATAGGTGAAGATAGGTGACACGATGAAGCTATTGATGTGCTAGATATTCATGTCGTATTGGTGGATGGTGCAAAGAGAAGAAGAGTTAACATATTCCAACCAATGGTAGGTTGTAAGTAATTATTTTTTAATAAATACATATTGTTTTATTTTTTTCATGTGTTATTCCTGTTATATTATATCTTAAGACTAATTTGGGTTCAATCTATTTCTTTAGGAGAAAATTGGGTTTCATGTCAATTCTATGGACTTCCCATTCAATAATCCTAATCACATGACATGTAGATTTCATAAAACACACTATATAGTCTTATTATTTATGGTAGATGGACCTTTATAGGTACACATTGTGCATGGGGTATACATTCTATGTGTTGGGACTTTGAGAAGTAGACGAGTACCCAATAAGACAACTTGTGTTGGGGAACATGGCCCTGTAGAGTACACATGTTGATCCCTTATAAGTTGCATGCCAAGTAGAGGTATACAGTCAGGTGACCTACATAGATAGGCAGTGTGAGGTACTCATGCTGGTACCCCATGTTTGGTTAACACCATTTATATGAGCCCTGACAGTCTATGTTTCGATGAAATACATGCCTGGGTGGGTCCGTGAGGGATCATACTCTATGATTGGGACAACACACCCTTTACTCATCCTATGTTACAATTTTAGGGGGTTTAAATATTTTTTAGGTATTTATTCTACAGAGATATAATTATACATGGTAGTATTCCATTATTAGTATCATTCATTTTAGATAATGATGGTGAAATCCATGAAGGGTTTTTAGACGTTATATTTGGAATTTTATATATTTTCTTAAAAAATGGGTTCTTCCTATGGTAATTGAATACAGTCGTATCCTATGAGTGATACTTTAGTTAAATGGATGATTTATGATTAAAATACATTTTACCATGATATAATGTATTATATAGATTTGCATGATTTTTTTGAATTAATTATAGAAATTTTTTCTTTAATTTTTTGGAAATAAATAACTAAATAAAATCTAAAAAAATTACATTACATTCATAGACAAAAAAATAGTTTTAATTTGAATAAGATATATCTTATATTCACAAGATAAATTTGTTGGATCCAAATTTTAAAATAATGATTTAAAAACATTAATAAAATGAATATAAATGTGTTTTGTAAAAAAAATTGGTTAAATTATTGTGTTGGACATATTTTAATGGTTTTTATCATTGTTTTTCTCTTAATTTTACAAAGGTAAATTTATAATAACTGTAATATTTGTTCACAAAAAAAAATCACTCTCGAGAAAACCTATTTTTTTGAATAATGTAATTTTAATAAAAATTGAGGACATATTTATCTATGAATTTATATTATATAATTAATTTATATATTTTTTCATATTATTGATAATATTATTCATACAAGAAAATTTAAAAGATTTATTATAATGTACATCATTAAATAATATTATTTAAATCATGGTTCGTCTTGACCTAGGTTTGCATGTATTGTAAACTATCGATGAAAAAAATTTATTTTAACGTAAATATATAATAAAATCTTTAGAATTTACATGATAAATTATAGAGAATAAATTCAAAAATATTTTAAAAAAGATATTTTATGATTCTAAATTCAGTTTTTTTAGAAATTCAAGATAATATTTTACTGTATAAAGGCTGAGAAAAATTCATGAGTGAGTGCATTGATTGTGTGGGAGAATTCAAATTACATTTCCAAATATTAGATTACCCATAGATATGTAATTCTTTCAAAAATATTGCATTATCCTGTGGTTGGGTGTTATATTACATCTCATGTGATATTGTCTATGATTTTATGGCTCTTGTTTGAGATTTTATGTTTTTGAATGTATTGATAGTTGTTGAAAAAAAAATGATATGGGTTATTGATTTTCCCATTGGAAATGTTGAAGTAGATTTTCATTATTGAAAAAAATTAAATTGTTTCTAATAATATTTTTTTATATTTTTTATCTATTTGGAGAAGGATTTAAAATAATGAAAGATAATATGTGACTATTTGATGTATTTTATATTGTTCTGATATAGAGATAGTTATATTGGCAAGTATTATACCCAAAAAAATAATATAATAATATGAAAAACATAAAAACCGTAATAATTTGGTGCTGGAGTGGAAAATATATTTGTTTTTTAGAAGACATTTTTATGAACATATTACATTGTTGTGTTCATAACAATTTTATTTTTTAAAATTTCGAAAAGCATAGGAACTAACTCTGTATATGTATGAATTTGATTTCTTCATACATAATAATTCTATTTAAAGATGCATCAGACCATTAATCAATTTTATATTAGTTGTATTCTATGTGTGAAAATTTTAGGGAACACAAATCATTTCATGTCATACTTCACAATAAAATTTAATACAACGTGGAAATATAAAATTTGTGTGTTAGATAATAAAGAGTCATATTTGACATTAGCATCCATGAATGTATTTTTCTATTTATATGAAAATAAAATTCCAATGAATTATAAATTATATGATGGATCATCTAAAATTAAATAAGGAACCATGTGATCATTTTAGGTATAAAAATGGTTTAGAGTATTAATTATTAAGAATTTGTAAAATTATATTATAAATACATGTTTTATTTTCAAATGATGTAATAAGTGATTCTCATTATTGATTGGACATCATTATTAATTAAATAACTATGGTTTAATATGTTATTAAATGATGTAACTCTCACTTTGTGGATTTTGAAAAATTACTATTTAAAGAGAGTTGAGATGTTTCTATGCCACAATGAAGTGTGACATGGAACAAGTATGAGACAATGTATAATGAAATCATAATCTATAAATTTATTGGAGTTTTAAAGAAGGAAATGATATTCATTTATAGTAGGGGGTTATGAAATAAATCTATAAATTTTTAGTGGTATATTTAGTTAAATTGATAAGATATTGTGATATTCATAGAGATTTAAAATTTAAAAATATGAAATCATTCGTTATTGGTTCTATAGGAAAATAATTTTGGGCTATTGACCAGTTATATTGATATATCCAAAATAATGGGGATTGGAAGAAATTATTACTAAAATAATATTGTGTAAGATATCATAAATATACATCATAATAAAAAATAATAATGTGGTTTTATGAGAATTGAGAACAATCTAACCAAACATTCAGTTAATATAAATATAATCTCTACTAAGGAATTACAAGAGAAAAAATAGATTGAGTTACGTTGAATATATATTATTATATGTTTGTTTACTCAAGTATATATTTCTACATATCATCTACTCACATAATTCTATAGATAAATAATTTCATATCAGTCATTCATTCACTCATCCATGAAGAGTCTATTCTAATGAACATAGAGAGGATATCCAATATTTTTCTATTATATTAATACTATTATGGTATTTTAAATCATAATAGATGATGATATTTTCTATGATTTCAAGGTAATGAGTAAGGAATTGAAAATATGAATCACACAAAATATCATTGAAGGAATCCTGATGAACTAGTTGGTCCAGTATTAATAAGTGCATAAATCCTTTATGGGAACTTGATAATACCCTCCCCTTTGAATAATTATATGATATCATATATAACATTTTATTTGTATTGTACTACATCATAAATCACTAGAGCGTTATAGTGATAATAAAATCTATGTCTTAATAACGATTGAACACTACAAGGAGTAGTATCTCACACCAGGGGAAAACCTTGAAAAATTATTTTGTGTTCTATTTATTGTCCCAATTTTTGTGTTTGGGGTATGAAAAGATAAATCAAGACTTTAATTGCATAGAGTGATCAAATTAAAAAATTTAAAAAAACTCGTACGACAAATTCACCCCATCTTATTTGAAAAGAATTTTGTTTTTTTATGAAATAATTTTGAGATGATATTTGATTTTTTTCTTAGGAATTTTTTAATGTGTAAAATGTTAATTTCACCATAAAACATTATATTAGGAAATTTTTTCTGACAGCATTGTTGGACCCCAGATATGTTTTTTACACTAGCATTACTATTTAGTGTAATTTTCATATATATAAATTTAATAAAAAAACATTAAATACATAATTAATTAAAAATTAGATTTACACATGCAATTTCATTCGCCCATATAACTTTTATAGAGCATTGGAAGTGATTATATCTACCCAATTGATTCAGTAATTGGGAGTGTTTCATAGTTTGGGAATAAACTCATTTTGGGAATCATGGTAAGGTGGGACCCCTATTTTAAATTTCTTTTCATTTTCATCATTTATTTTTATTTATATTTTCTTTCCACATGGGTTCTCATGTATGTCACTATGGATTCATCATCTTCATGTCATATATAATATTTCTATATTGATTGGTAGAAAAGGGATAACAGAATAGAGTTTCTACTTTGGATCTCATGATGCACTAGTTCATCATTTGAAAATTGTGGATCACGACAATGGGAATAGATTACGTGGATTCAACCAAAAAGGTAGGCCATATTTATGTTTTCCTGTAAATACTTATTTATAAATCATTTTAATGTTATAAAACATTTATATTCTTAATTGAGACCTTCTATACGTATATGTATTATTTTTTGGTTAGCAAATGGGGTTTTTGGTTGATTCGAAGGATTTCCATATAAAAATCCTTATCACATGACATATATAAACTGGGAAACAAATTATATGTTTTTCATATTATTGAATATGTTAGAACTCTATCGCTCCGAACAATAGACCACATACCTTGCAACCCACTAACTTATAGACTCCAAACTCTAGTTCCTATATTGGTCCATGTATCTGGATATCTCCCCTAACCGATATGGAATTTATATCACCTCCAACAATATTAGAACCTTGGACCTCAGTCTTAATAGCCACTAGGGAGGGTCATGAGTAACAATACATAATATTATTAACATACATACACAAATAATTGGGTTGTAATCTCTCCATTCCCCTCACCCACTAACTCATGGAATGTTCCACATGGGAGTATTTCCCCCGTGAGTTATGTATTTTTCAAAGACCCTATTGGGGTTTGATACTCCATCCCCATAATTTTAACATGGGACCTCATTTATAATAACCATTGGGGATTATCACCAATACCACTATCCCTTATGGCATAGCCCAGTAACTCCTGGGCTCTCTATAATGGGCCATTACACGTGGGCTCTATGGAATGGGACCTAACATAGGGAAGGTTATGGAAGATTCCATTATCTAGCTAGGGATTTAATCTAACATCCTGCAAAGACTCTAACATTGGATTAATGGAATAATAATAACTAGGGTTCATCCTCTGGTACCGCTACACCATATGGTGTAGTGGTAATCATGATGCTCATTAATGGTTGTTATTCCTATGGGATGATGTTCAAATCATGGGGGAGGCAAATTAAATATTAGTAGTTATTGATGAAAATACCTTCCACATGGAGGTGTGACTCCCTAGTGGTCTACTAATAAATATAGTGGTAGAAGGTCATTGATAGACTATATCATAGTTAGTGGTGTAGGTCTACTAAAAAAGGAATAATTTTGATTGACCCATGACGTTCCAAAAAATAGACCAGAACCTAAAATCCCACTAACTCATGGGCTCCATGAAATGGTCCCTAACTAGGTCATGGATTAGGTGTTATCCCCTAGAGATATGTGGATATAATCTATCCACTCTGGATAATAAAACCGTGGGATAACTAGAATAATAACCAGTGGGGACAATCCTGTCATACCACTATACCATATGTTGTAGTGGTAGCATAAAAATCTCTTTCATAGTTATTATTTTGGTCAACCTGACTTCAAATATCTATGAGGGAGATATTAAATTTTTATCTCGTTATGGAATTGTGAATGATCCTTTCCCATGACTTAGACCATTCAGTGGAGCCCAAAGTTATTGGGATATGGGAATTTGGTCTATTATTCGGATCATCATGGTTCTGACAAAATATTTACTTTTATTTATACTCACCATGTTTGGAGTATACACACTCTATATTAGGACTCCAGAATCTTGTTAGGTACTGGGCAAGATAGTCTGTGAATGTGAAGATGATCATGTATAGTACAAGGGCATGCCTAGTGTGGTTCACCTACTGTGTAGAGTTACACTAACAAGAAAAGTACATGTCCAAGCCATGTGAGGTACACAATAAGGTTGCACATGAGGGGTATATTCCATATACATTATGAGAACTCTATATATATGGGACATTATATTCCTTGTTCAACTTAATTACATGCCATAGTGGGGTCACGAGGTCACACACTATGTACTAGGGATAAAAAACTCTATACCCATAATTTTTTACTCTTTTAATGGATTTTATAGTTTATTATTTCATTATTCCATGGATTCATAGTTGGAATTGTGATTCATTCTCAGAATATTTCAACAGAAACCATGATTGTAAAACTCTTGAGGTGGTTTTGGAGAACCTACATTGTGGTTCTTTTGATTTTATATATGCAGATGATATTGATTTTGTAATCTAATACAATTCTCTCCATACTGGAAGATCAAGATATGATATAATGCATGATATATTTCTTATAACCAATGTTTTTTTATCCCTTCATTTGGGTATGTATCCCTTGGTAGATATCCCTCTAGCCTATAAGACCATGCGATTAGTTATTCCAGTGGATCTTATATAGGATGCCTCTACCTATATTTCACTATAGTGGAAACCATGTAGGATACATCTATTTAGATATTTTCAAGTATCCTATATACTATATATTATTTTAATATCACTGTCGAGGATACCATGTCAGATTCCACTACTATGTTATGAAACGAGGGACCCAATAGTTTCCCAATTGTTCGACCAACCCTAAGCTTGTACATCGGGTTTCGGTAGATATGATAATGATTTTCACCTTATAACCTATGTCAAACATGTATTCTTTGGAGTTGGTGGAACTAGTGGTTGGTTTCGGGAATTGTATCACCGTCAATTTTTTTACATTCACATGTTTACTATTGATGTAACAATTATAGGCATAACTACTTCCAGGATTGGGGATAATGATCCATACATTGTGTGAAATTTATCATTGGGATTCCCATATGTGTGAAATGGGATCTGGCTTTTGATCCTCATTTTTTATGATTCCCAAATGCAAATCCTGGGATCCTATTATTAAGCCTGCATTTTTATAATTATAATAACAATGATTCCTAGTGGTACTTCATGGGATCTTGGTCTAGATACATATGTAATGGTATTCCATGAAAATTTCATCTCTAAGGATACAAATTACATTGGAAACCTTGATAGATACTTACATACTTTATTATATAAATTCATTGGATAGAGTCATTAGATAGATTACTTTTAGAACACCTTGAGTGATACTTGTATTCCCATTAAATAAATACATTTAATGGACCACAATTCCATATGGTTTATAGTATATTTTCTACGATACATGAAATAACTTGTAGTAATACATTGGAAATGAACATAGGCTAGAACTTTTTATATACTCATCGGATGATTATGATCTCCTTGAGAAATTCATAGGATGCTCCTGAGGATCGGGTGGATTCATCAGGACTACATTTCCTAGCTATACTTCTTGGGGTGGAGAGCTTGAGCCATTTTTATATTATTGGATTTTTGAAATGTAGCCAATCCAATTATCATCACATGTATAGATTTTCTAGGATTCATACCATTAGGGATCATCCTAATTTCAATTTCTTCAAGAAAAATGGACAAAGTCGATGGATTCCAAAATTGGACTGGATTTATATGGCATGAGGGGCATGTCAAATAGCTTAGTGACCATTTATTAGATAGTCCATATATATATGATTCCCTTCTTTATTGTAATGTGAGGTGAGTATGGTTGAACATAGGGCAAGGACATGTATCCCCCTGTGGTGAAGTACTATGATCAAATACATTTCTGACACATGTCGAAGTTGGTTTTGTTGATGTGGAGTATAGACATAAAGATCATATATTGAGGTTTTTGTTGTTTCAATCAGCATATTCATGTATATATATGTTTATCAATATATATATATATATCTAAATTTATTAGAATATATATATGTGTGTACATTCATGATGACACATTACTAGTCGTCTAACATCACAATCCCAGATCATTATTGTTTTTTCACATTGTTTATTTGATTTATAATTCCAATTGATTCTTATATAAGCTAAGAATGATTCATGAGCATTAATTTATGAATCCTAATTTATATAATCATCATTTTGGTCTCATACTAATATTAATTGTCACCCCTATGTGTGCACCTTAGTGTGTATTTAGGTCATATGTATGCTTTGTACATTGATCACATATGCATGGTGCATGGGGTAGATTCCAAGGGATGCATGGTCGAGTTGAGCCACTTGTGTTGATTCTTATGATTGGGATAGTGATGTTCGATAGTGTTTGGAAACCGGGATTGTGGTATGGGTTGTGGTTAATAGTATATCCTTGTAATTTTTTTTAAATTTCATTATATACTCGGATAATTATGGTCAGGCCAGTGGGAGATCATTATTGTATACATGGCATAGTTTTTTTGGTATTTTATAACGTATCATTTAATATTAAATCATGTTTGATTTAAATTTATTTACTACATAAAAAATAATTTTATTTATTATTCTAGAATCTAACTTCTTATTTCCACTATTTTTACTATGATGTGATTTCATACTCTCTATAATGACATAGCCAAGTCCCTTGGTTGAAGTTAGAAAACTCTATTATATGGAATGGAATTCTTGGGGCATTGTAAAGAACTAGCTCGAATTACAAGTATAGCACAATCTAGTTTGTGATGAAAAAAAACAATCGGGGTAAATATATTATTGTTGTATTAATATTTGGAATATTATACTCATGATTATTATGAATTTGATAGAATCAATGATCAAAACAAGGCATGATAATTAAGACCACTACTTCTTGAAAGAAGTCCTAATTTCCATGGAATGATATTCTTGTTCAAATATATTATGCTACAATTGTATATGATTTTCTAATTTAGTAATGAATACTTTCAATTTATGTTGTAATTTACTATGGATTTTTGGATCTTGTATCATTGGAAAGATGTCAATGACTGATTTTTTCCTTTTTGTCTGAAAAAATAGGTTTATCATGCATCATGTATGTTAGGTACAATTCAAATTTATTAGCCTTCTAGTGTGTGAACTTACAGACTAGAGATTCCAATTGATCAATATTTCAGAAAAACATAGTTTTTATAGCTTATTAGTGGAATTACACTCTGTTTTTATGACTTATATTCACATTTAATTATAATGTCATTCAATATGGATCATTGTTTTGACATTCTATGGTGGAGATGATGACATTGTCATCAAACTTAATTGGTGTATAGACCTATGTAGGTCATTATAGAACATGATTACCTAATATGAGAACCATTATTGGGTGTTGTTTATTTGGTTTAAGAGTTGAAATATCAATAACAATATATATAGTATTTTTTATATAGTTTATAATTTTATTCTGTATAACATATATTCAGTTTTGGTTGTCTACTCTGATTACTTATTATGACTCCAATATATACTAGATCATTCTTCATGGGCTAGAACTAGAGGGGGTATTACTATATATAGATTCCTATTGAGTTTTAGTTTAGTATATCTTCTTTATATGTTGTTACCCTTATACAGTTGTTCTATATGAGTGTGGTAGGAGGTTATTGGGCTCTTATAGTATGGTGTTGACTTTTTAACCATCATATGTCATTATTATCTTCACCTTAGAGATGTATTATATTTTGGGATATGTGGTTAGAACTTCTTAACTCGTTGTGGGAATAGATCATCAGGGATATGTGAGATATATAGAGTATCTTAGTTTTGAATTATCCCTTTTATGTTTTATTTTGATTTTGGTTAATAGAATCATGCTTCAGCATGGTTGAACTGGGAGTTTTGATAAATTTTTTAGGCATTATTCGTGGTTAGGTGCTTGTTTGAGTTTGATACACAATTATTGATTAGGTTTTTCTATATAAGATTTTTGATGGCTTCACATATTGAAGAACTTCCTAATGTTCATTAGTATCAAGACTGGATTTTATGGGTATGATTGTTTAGTTTCATATCCTTATCAAATAGTGTTTTCAATACTAGAAAATGTAGTCAGATCGTTGGAAGATACTGATGACTGAAATAAAATCAGGTGACAGGCATCTGTGTATAGAACAATTAAATTGATTAGGATACTAGTTTTGAAGTGGAGTTCCATGGAATATTATAGTTTATTTTTAATGGTTTTCTCTATCTCATAGTCAACATTTTTGAAAATAGTATACAATTCCTTAATGTGATTCATGTTATAAAGGTACACACCAGTTGTGCATGGAAACATTTAAATTTTGAATATATGAGTGGTCTTACGTTTTTTAAGGACCAGTGCTTTCCATAAGAGTTGTGAACATGGTTCACCAATAGTTTTGGTTAAATGAATAAGGTCCCTTCCAAGGTTGTGTATATATATAACGAACAGACTTTTTCAATATTTTTCATCCTTATTTGGAATTGTAGACGAACTTTTTAGATATATGGTTCCTGTTGTTGGTTAGAGGTAGGTTAGCCTATTTGATATGAGCATGGATTGGGAGATAAATATAGAACATTTAATGGTTTCTCAATGTAATCATATATATATATTTATATTTATGATAATTTTTTCTCTTTACAACTTTATGCATACCTTAAGAGAGTGTTGGATCCATATTGATCTTATTTCTATTTTAAATATATTTCATGAATGATAAAGTATTTTATTTAGGATTCACTTGAGGGGAATCATATGGAAATAGATATAGTAGGCAGTTCATCATTGTCTCTTTGGGGGTGGGAAACTATATTTATTGTTTAAATTCCTCTTTTTTATCTGAGATTTTTATCTTGATGTTTGGTTATTGAGATGAAGATATGGGTATTCCAACGGTGGGGAGTACCAAATCAGTCATTTTTAAAAATCCTTCATTGATGTGTGTGTTGTGATGATGTGAGAATTTTTGGTTGATATTTGATATTTAATAGTAGCTTAAATTATTGAGATGAGAAATTGGTTAGTAGTTGTTCTACCATGGTATCATGAGGAAGAGAATGTTTATGGGGGATATTGTAAGGTCCTTTTCTTTTTCATACTATAATTATGAGTAGAAATTTGAATTATTTATTTTAAATTATGTTATGATGTAAACTATTAAATTTTTAAAATATTATGGTCCAAATATTTTTTATAACCAATCATTTGGTATGAAAATAGATTATTTACTCTAGGACATGAGTTTGGTAGACTTTTGAGCCTTTTGAATTGTAGAAGAATAATAAATAGTTATTATTATATTAAATAATTTTATTATTAATTGCTTGAACATTTATATTGAATGGATAATGGGATTGATATTCCGTATACACCATTTAGACTATAATGGGGAGTTCTTCCTTGGAGGGGTATAAACTCATGTTCAGTTTTAGGGCTGGGCTAGGCCTCATTTTTCTTTTCCTTAGTTTATTTTTCATCATTAATTTCTTCTCCCCATGATTCCCAAAATCCTTATAGTGGTACATATTAAGCATGATATATATATATGAGTGTTTTAAAGGGAGATATAAATAGTTAAATATGATGTGCTGAAGGGAGGTGGCACTACAGAGCTCTTGATGCACTATATAGTCATGTGATAGCTGTGGATCATGAAAAGAGAAGAAGCATTAGCAAATTCCACCCAATGGTAAGTAATTAATACATTTTATCATTAATATATATATATATATTTATTTTATTAACGTTTTAATACCTTTATATTATGTATCAAGACACCTTGGGGGCCAATCTGTTTGTTTAGGAGAAAATTGGGTTTCATGTCAATTTGATGAACTTCCCATTCTATAATCCTAATCACATGACATATAGATTTTCTAACACTCAGTGTGTACTATTATTGTTTGGAGTAGATGTTCCTTTATAGGTACACATTGTGGATGGGGTGTATATTCAATGTATTGGGACATGTCCAAGTAGATGAGTACAGGGCAAGACAACTTGTGTTGGGGCACATGGCTGTGTAGAGTACACGGGTTGATCCCTTTTGGGATACACTCTGTGTAGGGGTATAAATTCAGGTGAGGTACATAGATAGGCCTTGTAAGGTACTCAGGTCGGTACCCCTTGTTTTGTAAAAACCGTATACATTAGCCATGACAGTCCATGTTCTGATGAAATACAAGCTTGGGTGGGGCTGTGAGGGTATACACACTATGATAGGGATAACACACCATGTACTCATCCTATGTTTCCATTCTAAGGGTTTTTAATATTTTTGGATATTATTGCCATGATATAAAATTATACTTGCTAGTAGTCCATTATGAGTATCTTTTAATGAAGATAATGATGGCAAAACCATTGATGTGTTTTTAGAGCACATATTTGGATGATTATATTTTTTTTAAAGGATAGGTTCTCCCTCTGGTAATTGAATCCAGTTGTATCTTATGAGTTATACATTAATCTAATTTGGGAAATGATTTACCTCTCTTGAATGATGCTTTACAAATTTATACATTAATAATTTATACCTTAAAATATTTTTTATTTGAACAATGTGGTTTTATGATTAGTTATTCTTAATGATCCCCAATAGGATACCTCTCCTTACATTTTGATCAAAAGGATCCATCTTGGATGCCTTAGTTTACATACTGTCATGGATCCCATGTTTGAATCCTCCTTTAATAATCACTACAGAGGATCCTATGTAGGTTGCCTCTCTTTTTTTATTAAATGAGGGACCTAGTGAGTGCCTAATGTTTAACCAAACCTGGGCTATTATGTCGGGTTTTGTTAGAGATGGTAGTGGGTATCACAACCGAACCCATCCTGATCAGGTAAGCTGAAAAAGATGAGATTATATTTGTTGGTTTATATGATAATCCAACGTGATCATTTTTATACATTCTCATGTTTACTACTAATGTAGAGATAGTAGCAAGAGGTTCTTCCTGGATTTGTATGATGATCCTAATTGGGTTTAACATTTATCATTCTAATCCCCATATATGATTCATATGATCCTTATTATGAGCCTTATTTTATGGGGATTCTCTGATGTGTTTCCTATGATATAGTTACCAACCTTCATGTTTGACTATTATATATTCTAGGATTCCTAGAGTCACTTCATAGGATCTTGAATTTGAGCCTTACATGATGGGATTATATTGAAATTTATGCTCACTGGATCCAACATATTATATTTTCCTCAATTGGATATTGGATTCCACATTATTGTAATTACATGGATGGAATCATATAAAATATAGTTTATTTATCTCCATGAATGATACATAGATTCTCATTATTTTATTTCCATAGATGGATCCATAGGCCAGATGGTTTATACTATGCCTTGAATGATACATATATTTACTTATAAGAATTCCTATAATAGTCTCATATGATGGATATTTTTAAATATTCAATGGATGGTCATTCTCCACTCTAGAAATTCCAACGATGTTCCCTAGGAACTAGTGGATGCACCACCACTACATTACCAAGAATCACTTCCTTGGATGGGTTATTGAGGTGTTTATATATAAATTCATTCTAACAATGGATATGGATCTAGATATCATACATTAAATATATTTTCTATGAGATAGCCACTTACGAATCATCCAAGACAAAATGTTATGAATGTCTATGGACCAAGACAAAATATATTGACATTGAAAAGAATTACATGGCTTGATTGTAATGATGTCTATCTCTGAAAATATTTATATAATTTTCCATCAGTATACATTATTCATCATCATAGTGATTGGAGTAGTGTATAGTTGAACCTAGGGTGAGGATATGTTTCCCACAATGGTGACATAACTCACTTAGATACATTTTAAGAGGTAGATAAAGTAGGTATCACTGATTGGGATTATAGACTCAATGGTCAACTATTTAGAGTTATGTTGTTTCCTTCACTTTAATCACATATATATATACATATTTATGTATATATATATATAAATAATATAAAATATATAAATGTGAACAAACAAGAAGACACATTCCTAGAAAACTACTATCAAGGACACACATATTGATAATGGTATCATGATGTGTAATTGATTTATCATTGGAGTTGAGTCTCACATAGGCTGAGAAACTTTCAAGAGAATGAAATAATTTACAAAACCTTATTGGTTCATCATTGGGGTGTAGAACTAAAATTAATTATCCTCATTTTCCATGAACTATAGTGTGCTTGAAACCTTATGTCCAATTTTCAAGTTAATCATAGATTCACAGTGGAAAGGGACTAATTTTGAGGTTGTATGATCGAGAAAATCTATTCACGTTTATTCTTATTATTTGGAAGGCATAGTTATACATGGTCTGTAGAACATGTATGTGGTATGGTTTGGAGTGATTCAAAGAGACTTTCTCTTTTATGTTAGTTTCATTATATATCAATTTATGAATGTTCATCCTAGAGGAAAATCAGTGTGGTATGTATGACATCATTATTAGGGAGTTTATAAGATTTTTTTTATTATTATATAACTTACTATTTTAGTTTATTTAATACATTTTCACTTTTTTATTTAGATAAATTCTTTTTATCTAGTAATTTAAAATTTTATTTATTTGATATAAAGGAATAGTCTCTCCATATACACACCATAGTACATCACTACTAGTCCACAACCTCTGTAATATGGAGAGGTGTGCTTGAGGACTCGTACATAACTAAATGAGTGAACTATTTTATTAAAATTTGGGTCTAGATGTTACATTATTTTTACTCTAAATAATATTAGTTGTAGATATTTTATTGTAGAAAACCCGGTAGCTTTGAGATTATATTGTTTATAGTGATTAATGGATAGTTTGGACTCATTGATCAAAAAGGATGTTAAAATTTGTGTGGGAATAAAATTAATATATATAAGAATTAATATTTACACTGTATTTGATCCCAATGATTTTAAGGAATTGATACCCATTTTCGTTGGTTTTCACCATAGATAGATTTTATTCAATGTCATTCATTGATAAGATAAATATATATAGATTTTTGGGAAGGCTTTAAACACTATACAACCGTCCTTATAATTAAATGTATTCAAAAAATTGATGGGTAAAAAATTTCCAAACATATTATGGATAAAAATGAAAATATGTATTTGGAAAATTTTTAGCGTAAGGATTTTAAGAAAACAATATAGAAATTAAAATTAATTTAACAATGTATATTAAGATGTAAATATTAAAGACAATTTTACTTGGGTAAAATATATATTTATTAATATTAAAGGATTTAGAAGTATGTTATAGTATTCTATTGATATATATTTAATGGGAGATATATTGTATATATTGGATCCAAATATCTCAACATTAGAAAAAATAAAATACAATTTTCTTTATGAGTTTCACATTACAATTCATTATAATGAAATATAAAAAGTATCCAATGATTATTAGGATGTATAATATATAAATTTCATTTAAATCTCTAAATAAGTTTGAAACCAACTAAGAGAAGACTAAATATTAATGTAACATAGAATAAGATAATGTGAGTTTTGAAAATATAATAAAGGATTTGAATTTTAATCTATACTATTTTAAATTAGGTAATGGAAAACTCTAGAGAAAACTACCATTCAAATAAATTAATTCACGAGGTGCTGGGAACTTTAAAATTGATAGACAAAGAAGAATGAATAATGTGGAGTATGATGACAATAAATAATAAAAGGAAACACAAAAATGACATAATATCTAAAAATATTATGGGTATAAGAGATATGTTAACGGTAAAATAAAAATATTAAGATGTCACATGAGATACATGGAGAGTAAAAAAAGATGAATATTTTTATTCAAGAAGTGATTCTGGGGAATATAATGCAAGAAAAGCTACCAAATTCCTGGAAGATGATAATAGAAAATATAATGAACTAATCATGTGAAGAAAAATTAACAGAAGAGTCATATACATAGTACATTTTATGAACTAAACTTTATAGTTTTCGTATGATAAAAAATAAAACATAAGAACGAAATAGTATCTCACTAGAAGTAGGATAGTAAACATAATAAATATGAAGATTATTTTGATAGTCAGAGTAGTGAAAACATTGAGGAGATAATAATCTCAAAAAAATTAATATAATTTGGAATGAATTATAAAATAATTTAGAAAGTAAAATGTTTCTCATGAATAAGAAGACATGATTTATGAATTTGAATATATAGTGATTTTTTTAAACTGATGTGACCTTTCCTTGAAGTGAAAGGCTCCTTTATTAGAAAAAAGGGCGAAACTTACATGAATCTAAAAATGGGAGCCTTCTCACAATCCCTCTTATGAAGATATAAAAACTCATCACGAAGCTGGTCATGCTATATAAAATCATATCCATTGAACCCTTTGTTTGTAAGTCCATCTACCATCAAATTAGCATCATTATAGGTATAAGTGATGATATGATTCATTTAATGAAGAGAATTTAGGAAATTGAAACAATGATTAGTGAGCTTCCATGATAAATCAGAAGATCCCAACATGACAGTAGAAACAATAGTAGTTGAATCAAAATCAAGGCAAATGTTATTCCACAAATGACACATTGCCTTCTCCACCACAACAATAAAGCCAAGTATGTCAGCCTCACGAGGGGAGGTGAAGCCACAAAGACCATAAAAACATCAATGAAAGTTGTCGTGATGATATATGAAGATGGACCATATCTGGAGGGACAAGGATAACCATAAGAAGCTCCATCACAATTGGCCTTAATCCAATAGAAAAGGGGTTGCTGCCAAAAAAACATCCAGAGTATCATACAGTGGTCAGAAAACACCAATGATTCCCATTCGAGATAGAACAATATGATCATGATTTGAATTAGAATAAAAAAAATTGGGGTAGAGGCCTCATGAACTGTAACGAGAACCCGAGTTAGAGTAGTGTGGACCGAGAAACTCATTCCATCATTTAGTGCCTAGTTTTGAGGGTACTACATATAATGTAACAACATAAAAATAATGTCTATAAAGAAATCAAGAAATAGTTTTGATAAAGAAAGGGACCCACATCTCTTCATGATGTCATTAATGAAGACCATCTATGGTAGTGATACATCAAACAGATCTCCAATGGCTTTCCACATTGAAGCATTAGCAACACAGCTAAGGAAAATATGATCTGCATCCTACTGGTGTTGGTGACAAAAACACATATAGAGGAATGCCATATTCTATAAGATTTAAGATAAAATTTTATAGGGATTATATGAAGAGTAGCTCTCTAAGCCAATATAGATTTGGATGGCCTAATATAAATCTTATGCAACCCCTCTTTCCTATAAAAATCTAAGTCAAAATGAATATAAAATGTGTAAAACACCATGGATGAAAGAATACCATTTTTAGAAGGCTTCCAAGCCCAAAAAGCTTCCCTGTTAGAGAAATAGTAATCACTTATAATGTTGGAAATTTGGTTTAGAAGGCCATCCATGCTGCCAAGCTGATCCTTAATTGATATATTCAAATCCAAGATAGAATATTCTCCTTCAATAAAATATACATGAGGAGTACCAGTCCAACTGGCTTTCAAAAAACCAGGAGATGAATCCTTGGAGACTTACCACAGTGAGTGAGAATCAATTGAGACAATGATCAATTTCAATGAAAACCACAAAGATAAATCCAAAGGTTCCAAAGATTCAATGTTTAACCTATTATTAAATTTTATATGTTGGAAAGAATGTGCCCCAATATATCTGTTGTTATGTCTCCAGATAAAAGAAGCTTCCATTGAATCATTAATGAGCATATGATTTTTGATCCCCAAACCCCTCTTGTCATATGGCTTGTAGCAATTATTCCATGGAACTATAGCCATTTTACTTTTAAGGATGTTCCCGCTTCAAATAAAATTCTTAATAGAAACATTGATATTCCTAATGAGAGATATTGTACAATTATAAACCATAAAAGAATAAATAAACATGGAAATAATGACATATTAACCAAACAAACTCTTCTAGACATGGATAGAGTTTTCCCCTTACACGTAGAAAAATGCCTTCTAATCTTGCTAAGAATCTCTACAAAATAACATTATTTAGGACTCCCCAAAAATAAAGGCACCCCTAAGTATTTAAAATGAAGGGTCCCCTCATGAATTCCCCATACTCTAGTAATGTCACAAATTTCTAATAATATGTATATTCTAGCCAAAGTAATCAAAATAGTTTCCCCATCTTATCTATTTACCCAAAACAGTGGAATAATTTGAAAATGGCCTCTTGATATTTTTGATATTATTCTTATATCCTAGGGTGAAAAGGATAATATTGTTAGCATACAACAAGTGAGTTGGAGAAAGAATTCCTCTACCTACACTAATAAACTTCATTTTTTCATTACCGTCCATGATGGATGGAAGTCTTCTTAGATAATCCTCTATGTGGAGAAGATAATGGCAGAAAGAGGGTCACCGTGCCAGAACCCTCTAAAACAATAACAAAACCATATAGAGACCCATTTATTAGGATAGATATGTGATTAGAACTAAAAATGGTTCTGGTATAATTGAAAAGGTACCATTAAAAATCTTATCAAGAACCTTGCAAATGAAGCCCAAGTTCGTTGTGTCAAAAGCATTCTTGACAACAAGATTGAGAGCAATATTCCCACCACTAGCAGTTTTCCTTAAAAGATTCACAGAATTGGATGCAGTATTGAGATAATCCTGGTTGCACATTCCATTAATAAAATTGAACTGATTTGGAGAAATAATCCTGCATGCAACCAGAGATAGCCTTGTAGATATAATTTTTACAAACGATTTTGTTAATAGTGTTGACCAACGAAAATGGCCTGAATAGATGAATTTCATTGACATTTTCCACATTAGGAATCAATGCTAGGAACTGAGGGTTCATTCCATGTGAAAGAGGACCTCCCTTGAAAAATGGAAGAACAATCCTACTGACGTCATTTTGAATTATATCCCAATAAGTTTGTAAAATATATTACCTAATCCATCTATTCCTAGAGAACATTTATATTTCAGGTTGATGACCGCCTATTGTATCTCAAGATTCAAGGGTACTGTGGTGAGATTAGTTATTTCATCATTATTTACATGTCTGGGAGTGATTCCCATCAAAAGAACCATATGGAACGACTACTCATTAAAAATGTCCTTGAAATAATCAATCACATGATTCGGGAGATCTTCATAATTGTCAAAAATCTGATCCCCATTTCTTATAAAGGATATAGGGATAGATACCTTTCTCATTTTTTGAAATGAATTAAAGTACATGGAATTCCTATCACCATACATTAACCATTTTCCTCTAAAAATATCCCCTTATTAGGATTCCTTGATATTCAAAAGATTTTTCAGCTTAGAAGCAATTTCAGATTCCCCTTAAACACTACTAAAGAAATTATTAAGGGTTCTTTACTCCCATAAAATCTTGTATAAGTTTCATGAGTGGAGATATCCTGATATAGATAGATAAAATATTCTTTTCTCCATGTTTTAAGAGCTCTTTTAAAAAGCATCAACTAGATAATACATGAAAACCCATCCTTCTTGGAATTCAAAGAGTTCCAAATCTTCTAAATAATGTGTTTACATTCTTGGTGTAAAATCCATGCCCTATTGAACCTAATAGGCCAGGGTGGCTTAGGATCATTACCCACCAAGTCATCAAAAATAGGGAAATGATCTGAGTTGATTCTAGATATGTTTGTACAATAAAAGGAACCACAAGCATCAAGGCTGCCTTCATTGAAAAACACCCTCTTAATTATTCTTTCCACAAACACGTTCAAGAATTTTTTGTACCATGTGTATTTAGCTCTAAACAAATTAATCACCATCAACCATGTAAAACCAATACAATCTTTGAACTATCTGGATGATATAGAAATAAAAATGGCTCCCATATTCTCATCCGGATTCACTATGGCATTAAAAAACTCCAAGGACTATCCAAGGACCAGAAATTAGTGAATTGAGATCCTTCAAGTCCAACAATAATATTCTACGATCCTGATAGTCATTATGGGCATTTACAACGGATCATAAATAATGGAATCTCAAGTACATGAAAGAATACGTGACCTGTAGTACATTAAAAGTAACCAAGGATATGTCTTTTATGGAATTATGTTCTATAAACCAATTTATTTTCACCTCTGAAAGGTAATTATCAGAGTTAACCAAATGAAAACCCATATTTTCCATATTTTCAATTTTTGAAGAGAAAATTATTTTAGGTTCATAGATCCCAATGATAAGAGGCCTATGTAGCTATATGAAGAGCCTAAGAGACCTTATAGTGTCTCAGTTTGCTAGACCATGAATATTATAGTATAAAATCATCATTTATAATTGATTCAAGGGTTGGATCCCACTTTTTCAGATCCACCAACATTTAGATTACTTGTTTTGGGAGGACACCTATGTTTATTTTTTAGGTTGAGAGCATCCTGAAATAGATCACATATTTCATAACAACCCTTTTTTTCCTCTTTAACATGTATTCCACTATTTTGACCATCATCACTGCTTAACACTATGTTAGTATTAACATTGGCTGAATAACATTATTATCAGCCTTGTCAACTAGTAGAGAGCCCCATGGTGAATGTGATCCATATTATAAACCAACAAAGATGCTGAGATCCTTCATCACTGTGTGATGGAAAATAGTGGAATGAGATGCACCAGAAATTCCTACTTCAATTACTGTTTGAGTTAGGACAACAATAGGATGGTTGGAAAGCAGGGAGCTCTCAGGTCTGGAAAATCTAGCTACGGTATAGACTAGATTGCTTGGATTTGAGTTCAACAGAGGACATGAGGAACATGTAGGGAGAGTAAAAAATGATGATGCAGTGTCTGAAAAAACTAGAGTTCATTGAGGTTCTCTACTAGAAATGACTACATCATCAGAATTTGGGAGTAAATTAACCCCGTGAATGGAATAGTGATATTAAAATGATTCATCTCTTCCGGTATGAACCTAACTAATTAAATGATGTTAGATGAAATCTCCCAGAGCATTAGAGTTTCATCCATTTATCTATAAAGATTAAAAACTATATTGAATACGTCATTTGAGATTTTAGATAATAGAAAAAATAATTTTAGATAATAATTCATGTACAAAATACAAAATTGTACTCACCTAGGATGAGAAAAAACCAAAAAATATTGAATCTATATCAATGGATGTGGATGTTATATATTAAATAATGCTTCAAAAATATATTGAGAAAAAGTATTTTATTAGCTATTGGTTTATTTTTTCATAAAATATATGTATTAAAATGTTAATATTTGTTCTACGGTCATCATGAGCACAAATATATAGTTATTAGTATAATATATCTCTCTAATGGATCCAAATATGATATGAATTATGGTATAAATCTCATAAAAATTGGAACAAAAAAGACATTTTTAATTATATTTTGTGTAGAAAACCATCCATTGTACCTATAAAATTATATTTGAAGGGTTAAAGAAGATATATTGAATATGTGACCAAAAAAACCCCACGAATATGTTCATAGGACAATTATTCTATATCGAAAACTATATATTTATAAAGGAATGGTCTTAACAAGAAAACTCAATGTTGATAAATCAGTCATTATTAATGTTGAGCCGTAATCCATGAAAAATATTAAGACATGGAATATTGATCATGGTATATCATCACTCATTAATGGGTATTAAAATTTATTGAAAAAAATAAATTATCATGATGGTGGTATTTAGACCTTTTGTATTTAGATCTCGTTGATGGTCATGGCAATTAGATAAAATATAATTAAGACAAATGGGTTGAATTCCCTGATGTTTTTATTTATAAATGGAGTAAATTATTATTATATAATACTGATTAAACTCCATTATTTTGTAACTTATTTTATTTAAATAAAATAAAATTCCACATTTCAATAATTAAAAATGGAATAACCATCAGAAAAAGACAATGAACTAGTGGAAATTTTTTTGTATAAGAAGACCAAGTAACTGATACTATTTTAGTGATAAATAATAAATGTATGATACAAAAAAAAAGATAAAAAAATTAATATCTCAAAATAAAATTTATTAAGATGTCTACCACAATTCAGTAGATATAGAGATAAAGTTTAAATTATTTCTTAAAAGAAGAAGATGTTCCAATGGAATCATAAAATAATAATGATAAAATCAACCAGAATACATGATATATACACTAATAACTATATCATCACATGTGATTATAGATACCTAGAGGTGAAATATATTTCATTACATTCATAAATGAGTATAAAATAATGAGGGATGTGTTGTTCAAGAAACATAAGGAAAGAGAAGTTGAAAACTTTAAAATAATTAAAAGAGAATATGTATTTTATCATGGTCTTTAAATCATAATAATATGGATTAATAATTGGAATGATTATACTATGATTTAAATTTAATCATATATTTCTATATATAGAATATGTCACTGACATTGAACCTTCTATAATGGGTTTCTAAAAATCATAAAATTCAATTGTTTAAATGTGAAGAATATTATGTAATAATTGAGTATTTCATCATTATAAACTCTATTATTATATTTATAACATATATTATAAATCAGATTAATTCAAATAAATTACCCAATAAAAATGTTACTAATGATGATTAATTGGAATAAGAGTTATTTCTAGAAGATAAGAAACATATTCCAATTTAATAATAACATGTCATTTAGACTAATAATATGTCCATTATGAATAGTAAAATGCCCAATAGAAAATTATCAAAATCTATTAAATAATATATAAAAATTTAATATCATATAAATGAATATACTATATATTTATTTTAGATTATTAATAGTTAAATGATTTAGATATCAAAAATTATGTTTTTAATTTTAGTATTTTAAAAATATATAATTAAAAATTAATAATATATATAATTAATTTTAAAAAATATTTTAATAAAAAATATTTCTTAATTAGTACATTATTTTATTATGATTATAAGAGGGTTTACGATACCTTATGTAAATTGTAAATGTCATAAAATTGGTTATAATATTAAAATTAATAATTTAAAAATATTTTATTTTTTTATTTAAAAACACATTTTAAAATATTTATATAATAATTTTCATAACATGGAGTTCAATATATTATTATAAACATAATAAAATTGTTACGTATTTTTTTAATATTTCTAAAATTGCTGATTTTTTATAAATAGTGTAATACAATAATTTACAGTATTTAACAAAAACATGAATTATAGACACATGGATATTTAATGGATTTTGATAGACCATAATAAAAAGTATACATAATTATTTTAATATATATAGTTATATAAGGTTAAATGTTTTCATATTATAGAACTAAAATAATAATCTAATGAATAAAATAGTAAAAAAAATACCCCTCTTCTCCACTATAAAAATCGCCACTCAACACCACTGATCCACGCACCACCAAATCCATTAATCATATAGAATTTATGATCAATTATATAACCAATCTCGTATCCCAAATCTATAATAACATGGTCACAAAAAATAAAAAACTCAATTTTACTATGGTGGTTCTCAAGGAGAAGAATTCCAGGGGTACAATCAAATTTCATTTCATTTAATTTTTTATCAATATATTTTATCTTATTATTCTCTGACCACATAAAATTTTATTAGATAAATGATTTCTAAATGATCATATATATAATATATATTTATTTTGTTAATTTAATAATTCATTAACAAAAAACTCTCCGCTCCCTTTTATTTTAAAATTTGAAATGTTGTATGTAAGGTGTTGTTTTATCGCCTTAAACGATGATAAGTATTCATATTACATTACATTCTTTTTGAATGGTCATAAAAATACAATGATTTTTTAAATCGATTTTAAAATGAGATTTCATACATTTTTTATGTCTTTTAGAAAACATATATTCATAATATTTAATAATATTAATAAACGAGTTCATTGTGATTGAAAACTGCCAAATTAATCTATATGGTTATCATTAACATTTTATAAAATGAATTATCTATCTATATATAAAAATAATTATATATATAAAAATATAAACATCTAGAAGTTCATTAATAGAATATTATATCAATTCTACATAATTATCCCCATTTTCCTTGATCATTCATATATATATTCAAGGGAACTGATTATGAAAACCAAGAAAACGAACAGTCACAAACGACATAATTAAACATTATAAGATATAAAATTTTCAATAAATGAACTAAATGAAGTTATGATAACTATAATAAATTTAACATATGTTTTTTATTTATTAATTTATGAATTTAATTTTATTATAATGTATATTAAATAAATGAAATACTTAAAACAAAAGGGATGGGATTTTCAAACCCAATTTCCTTTATATATGTTACTTATATTTTGTGAAAAAATTATCGTGTGGATGTTATTTTTATATTCTTATGTTATATTTCCTTCTCACATTTTCTTTATTGGTATATATGTGTTTATAATATTATTTTATGAAAAATTAATAGTTTTTAAAAAATAATTCTTTCTAAAACAAATGGTTTACTTCTCTTGAGATTATTTAATCATCATACAATATTGATGACTAGTATACCATTTATTTTTATCTATTTATATTTTGGGAACCATAATTTTTATTTATGAATCTATTTTGTATAATTTTCTTCAAAAACCAATTTCTATTCCATGGGTTTTTATGGAAAATAGTGTTATCTCCTATATGGTGCAAGCATGATAATGTAAATTTTATGATATGAGACATGCAACCAAAATTATAGAGATATCCAATCCATTGGGTAATGTGATTTATATCATGAGATTTTGGGATATAATAATGGAAATTAAGCCATGTTTTTTTCACAATTTTGTTGTTATGTTTATGAATAAATGTTATGTTTGTATATAATCCTAGATTTGTTCATATTTATGTGTGGTGTTGATCACTACGACATTAAACATCATTTTAATACATTGTTGCTTTCTAGGAATTAATCTAATGCTTTTTATCATTATTATTATGTTGATACAATGAATATGTTATGATGATGATTATTATTCTCACCCATTTTCTATTGATTCATTTACTAATAGATTCTCTTACTATGATTTTCGATCCCACATTCTTTGACGAATATCGTAATGTGATTACTTGTAATAAAGAGAACCCAAGAGACACTAGGAAGCTAGAGATTGAGGAATTTTATAGTTTTTATATTTTATTTTAAAATTTTTTTTATTTGGTCACAAATTTTCAATGAAAATAAACCTTTAGATCATGGTTTTGTAATAATATTATATTGCATAACATTAAAATGATATAATTTTATTGTAAGAAATGTTGGGTCACTATAAATTACAAGATGAGTTTGAATGATTATTTATTTTTCAAGAAAATTTTTATTGAAAATTTTAAAAAATTCCAAATCAATTCTTTTCAAGAAAAAATTAAAAAAAATATTCAATGTTGTTTAAAAACTATCCCATGTTGAGATAATTTATTTTCATGGTATCCCATACATGATAAAAGATACAGAATAAAATTTTACAATGATTTATGAGAAAAAAATGTTTCTATCTCTCTAAGATACCAATTGAACCTAAATGGTATAGAATTAATGATTGAAAGACACTATAATGTGGTTGAATAGTTTGATGTAATTATTGTTGAGAATGAAAAAAATATTGGGTCTAAAAATATAATAATGTGATAAGACAATTGAATACATTTAGTAAATTTCATAAAAGGTAATTGTTCTATATGATATAAATGAATAAATATATGATGAAATTTTCTCTTAACTAAACATTGAATGAAATAAGACTATCACAAATGAATGATAGAGGTATCGGTGATAGAAGAAGCATGTGATATATGAAAAAGTTATTGAGAGTTGGTTTGAACTGGTCAAAAAGAGAGTAATTAAAATATGTAACAACATACCATATCTTATAAAAAATTAAATAAAATATACATTGTTGAAGCTATCAATAATAATGATTTGATTGTATATATTAATGAGGATCTAATAAAAAAAGGAATTCTATGTGATATTTTGTTCGTATAAAAAATGATAAGAATTTTTTTTGATCAAAGTGGGTGAAGGGGAAGAAAGTAAACAACAAAGTGAATGTCACAATGAATAATGTTGGACTTATTTACAGGGGACACACTGATGTTGATGGTATTGATTTTGAGGAGTCATTTCCTCCTATTTAATTTTTGGATACTATCTGTATAGTTACTCAAATTTCTCGTACATATCTATTAATGAATTTTTCATTGATAAATTATATAATATTAATAAATCTAAGGATGATAAGGATTAGTATCTTCAAAAAATTAGCTATATACCTCACTTTTACATCTAAAAAAATAAGCATTAATTAAACCATTTTTCATTGTCCTTTTAAAATCTATCATGTTCTCTATAGTAAGAAATTTTACATGGAGATTTATATCGTTGAATGGGGGGAGATAAAATACTAGTAAGGAAAGGGATAACGTTAAAGGAATAAAAGACATGAATCAATAGTATATGGATGAAAATAATAATAATCACCATATCATGAATATTGGAACATAATTATAAGAATGATGGAATCATTTGAAAAATTCAATGAATGTGTAATACTAATAATAATTAATAATCAATGCATAAGGTTAATGTACCACACAATGTTGTAAAAACTAATTACATCATATTCACACAAACTGAATGGACATAAATCATAACATAATTATTCGAAAAATATATATCATCATGATCATGATCTACAAACATGATCTCATGGGATACATCACATGACTCAATGAATTAAGGGGATCTATAGTCAACATACCATACATCATATCATAATATTATAAAAAGTGTGAATGTAAATTTGAATTAGTATGTATCATAATCGTTGTCAAGAAATAAACATACGGGAATGAATGGTTTTAATATAGATTCAATACATTATACATTAAATAACTAGCACTTTGAGATCCTAAATGAAATGGTAGATCATAAATATTCATAAAATATAATTTTTCATGATTTTGGAAGAAAACTCTCATGATGAGTAAAAGTGATGTTTTGAATGTATATTGATTTTCAAAAAAATTGGAAATTGATTTATAATTTATTTCTACAGGGTAAAAAATTTATATCTATACAAAGAGTTGGAAAATAATAATTGAATTACATTTTGATAAAAAAAAATTATATCAATACTGAATAAATGTTTAAAGAGTAGATAACCCCAAAAAAAGCTGGGATCAATAATCCACATATATTAAATCCCATTATGTTTCATCTCTTTTAAGTCGAATATCATATAAACATATGATTTGTTAACACAAGAAAATATTAGTGAATTATATTAATTTATTTCAAAATTGTTTCATTTCAAATATTAGATTATAGTTTAGAATAATATTTTCTAAAATTGAAAAGTTCTTCTATCTATATTTAATTATTTTTTTTCATCTTTTTCAATTTCTCTAATTCATAATGGTAATATATAAATAAATAAACATAAATAAAAATAAAATAATAAATGAAGTTAAATATCTATATATTATAAAGAATTAATACTAAACATCTCTGGAGGTGGTGAGAAGTAGAGTGTTTGAAAGGTCCTCATTTCATATAATCAACCCTTGGTGTTACATGGTCAAAATAGGGGAAGGATAAATATAATATTATATATGTCTTAAATATATTAATTAAATTTGGTTAAAACAAAATACTACAATATTAAATTAATAATAATTTAATATTATATGGCATTTATTTGATTGGTATAGAAATAAATAAAGAAGAGAAAACAAGAATAATATAAAATATTTATCAAACCATACCATATTGTGAGTATTCCTTCTATTCTCCAAAACTATTATCAAAGAATTATTACTGTTAAGTAACTCCAACACATCCCTAAATATTTTATGGTGAATAATATTTGTATTTTTAGAATATTATTGTTTTTTGTTAAATTACGGATAAGTGGGTTTCCAAGGAGAAGAAAAGGGTCTATTTATAATTATAGAGAGGGATGAGTTAATATAAATAATAAATTAATATTTCTATATTAAATATTGTAATAGAGATATTTTTGACATTTTAATTCATATATAAATAAAATAAAATTATTTTAGGACTTTTAGAATATTTAAAATATGAGCTCATATGTTTACTAAAAAGTAAATTAGAAAAATGAAAAATTATTATTTTGATGGAATACTTTATAATATTATATTAGTGGAAAAAAATTTAGGCTTTAATTTTATTTTCATGAATCATTTAACTTATTAATCCTCTTTTTGGCCAATATTTTAGTTGTATAAAAGTTAAATTAATTATTATGAAAAATTTACCAAATTTAAAACATAACTCATATGAAAAATATAATTTTTACTATTAACTTAAATGTTTTTGTTTTTTAGAAATTTATTAAAAATTAATAATTAGAAAATATATAAATGATGATTCTAAAAAAAATTAATTTTATGGAAATTATTTTATAATATATGAAATTTAAATTTTAAAAAAATTTAGATTATTTCAAAATACATTTAAATAATATTTATTTAAAATTGATGTTAATTTATTTGTTCTTTTTATATTGGAATTTATTTTCTTGAATTAAAACAAATTTTCTAATTAAATGAGATTAATATTTGTTATATTACACTATTTTTAGATGAAATATCTATTTCAATAGCCATGTTACTATTCCCAATGGTGAGGTTATTATTCATAATAGTCGTGTTTTAATGATAACGGTAATATTACCTTTAATAAATACCCAATAGTTGTATAATTAATTATTTACCTCAAAATCCCTAATGTTTATATATTACACATTTAAAATACAAGAATACGATTAATATTTTTGAATGTATTTCATATATTTTTTCTACATTGTGATGGTTTTAGGGGATCAAGAAGATTTTATATTCCCTTTTATGTAATTCCATTTTTCATTGCTTATTTAGAAATAAAAATATTTTCACTTCTTATGGAAAATTTTATTCAATAAACACAATATTATAAATTAATGAAATAACAAATAACACGGATAATGTGTTTAGACTACATTATATAGAAAATTTTGAAATTAATTATTTATTAAATAGGAAAATTGAATTGTGATGAAAAATTTAGATATTCAATATTACTATTTCAGAAAATTCATCCATCAAATTAAAATTTATATGCTCTACAAAATTTTTACATTGGTAATCTAATATCAATATTTCCTTATGTTACAAGGTTGTCTAACATCCCATCATAACTAATTATATTTTAATGATAATATACTTTTAATAGACATGGTTGAATTCCCCAAAAACAAAATGATGGAAAATATTCCAAGGGATTATGATATATGTTACAGGGGGATGATTTATCTCATTTGCACACACACACTCAAATAAAATTATAAATAGAAAAAAGTAAATAAAAACATCAATATGAATAATTTATGATTCCAGCTAAAATAGTACTATAAATAAAGATTCCTTCAATAACCATTGAATCCCTGAACCACATTAGAGTTATTTTGTAATAGTGTAAAATAAACACTAAACAATAATGTAAAAAATTAATCTTTCTCCATTGTGGAACCCCTCCACACCAAGATATTGACAGATCTATGTTCCACCTCATCCCACTATAACCACCCCAAACAAGGTGTTCCACTATTTATTTATGTAATAGGTACATTGTCTATAATAATGAAATAAACATTTATAAATTCCTTGATGTTTATATTTAAGGATTACTTTAATAAATATGTATTTTACTCCCAAATACTTTTCTGACATTATGGTAAGACCCAAAACAAGTAGTCTCATAGTAATAGTGTATGGGTATGAAGAATATGAAAGATGTAAATACTTTTCAAATTATTAATAAAACAAATGAACATGTTTATAAAATGTTCTACCAAAGGAGTTATTAAATCTTTAAAATCAATATAATCTCATTAGATTCAATTTTGAGTAATCACCAATGTTATATATATATCACCAATTTATACCAAGTGACATCCTTATTTTTATGATTAGTGATGTTTCCTCCACAAAGACAATGTTAAGAGTTAATCCAATATCTTACTACAGAAATCACTGATCAATATTTCATATTCATTAAGGCCACTTTGAATGAAATCAACCAACCTACACCAGCCATGTGCTTTTATTTTGGGAACCTATAACACCCTTATCAATATAACATTTGTTAAAAAAAATCTATTAATAGAACACTTATTATATATTTATTATCCGTGTTATTAGAGACACACCCAACCCAGTTACAATTTCAAATCAATAAGAGACAATTAATATTTATTTTCAGTACAGTAAAACAATTTACTTTATAAGAGATTAATTTAATAAATCTAATAGACATAATAATTCAATAAAAGTAGAAATAGAGAAAAAATACCTACAACGAGTTCAGAAAAATGATTAATCCTATATATTTTTCCAATCCTAGAAATATACATAATTTATTTTATAAAATACCTAGACAAAATTATAAAAACACATTTGATCTCATGGATTATAATACTTTAACAACAATCTATGGTTCCCTTCAAGAGAAACTCAAGAGATCCAAGATGAGATAGTAGAATGAGGCCCTAACAACTGATTTCTATGATCAAGAACTCAATGATTATTTGAAATTATAGTTTTAATATATAATATACTTGAGAATTACTTAATATAAAATAAGAAAACGAGATCATATGTCATTGGATAATGAATGAGAGTTTTCAAGTGATTTCTGGAAAAAAATAGAATTTCCATGTAAATACAATTTCACCACATAGTTAGAAAACACTATTTTAATAACTATTTACTAACCATATGATCATATATATCAAAAAAAATTCAAGATAAATGGTTGGTCAATAACATGTTCCAACTATTAACCATCCTGATAACCCTTTAAATATCTCCCACGATTTCATTGATTCTTCAGTACAGTTTATAATAATCAATCACAAACTATGAATCACAAATAATTCATCCCAATAATATGTGAATACTTTTAGAAAAATTCCTAAAATAAACTATAACATAGAAAAATAAAAATAACAATAAAAATTAGTGAAAACTCAAACCATGTGTGTTAAATTCATCACAATGTCATGTTTTTCATCATCAATATGGTGGGATAAATTTAGGAACTCATCATGAATGAACATAAATTATTCCAATGATTCATGATGAATGTTACCATTATTCAATAAGATATTAATTGAAGGTATAGTTTTCTACTATAAACGTTTCTCCAAGGTATCCATAATCTAAACTAGTTTATAGATAAAACAAAAATTCAGAAAAAGAGTGACATGGACCCACCTGATCACATGACATTCATATAAGTGATATTCATCAATTGAGAGAAATAAAATATTTTAAAGAAAATAAATATATTGGGATGTAAATATAATTGATAAGAAATATTTATAATATATTATAAAATATTGAATGGTCCAATATACCATGGATCCAATCTCAATTTTTTTACCAGGCATTGATAAACAAGTCTAAAGGTCTCGTTCAAAAAAGCATGGTAACTCATGAAGAAATATAATGGTTGAAAATTTTGATCTCTATAATATATCAATCAACATTGAGCTATGGATATACTCATTCTTATCAACTATATATTATATATAGTCTCATGGACAATAATAGGTCCAATTAATAACATTTATCTCTTCTGTACTAAATATAGTGGAGAACCAAAAGGATTTCCATATAATTCCATGAACATGAACATATGAATAATCACATTATAGTTATTATTATAGAATAAATCAACTAATTAAATTTGAAATTCTGATGAGATTCCAATGTCTAAAAAATAATCAATAGTATTATCGTACAATTTTTTTATTTTTTCCTTCTATTTACCCATCCTTATAGGGATGATATGCCACACTAATGTTCTGTTGAGTTCAAGGATCCTATTATAATAAAAATTGTGTTGATAATTTAATAGAGAATATATTCTAGAGTTGAAGAAAACTATATATTATTGAAACTATAATTCCCCATGAATATATAACTTTTCATAACCTTCTTGGGTATTAGACTCTATTATTGTGTTAATGTGTTAAAACATAATGTGTAAATCCATAATAACTTAAAAAAGTGTTCATATAAAGTTTACATTATAGAATTAAAATAATGTCAATGAAAAACTACTCCACCATTCACGATGATAGATGAATAGATTGTATCATAATATATAGTCTTTGAATCTCATTCATTATATAATGATGAGTTAAAACATGTCATTAAAAAGCTGTAATCTATTGTTTCATACATGACCAATAAAATAATCATTCATCACCTCATTAATATTCTTAATGTGCCTAAACTAAGATCTCCAATACTTTTTTCCCACACAACGGTAAACTGTAGATCACGAACTACGTATGGCTTGATTCCCATCCTTATGGGATACGTAGTAAAGTCCAACATTTCAATTCAGGACCCAGCCACAACATAATTATGGTTAGCATTGATCTGTGCATCCCTGCACACATTGGATAACACCCATCATTGTGTGTCATAATTTTAACTTTAAATATTTTCAGATCATCATAACTCTTTTCTTGACTTCTAGTCACAAAAATGAAAAATTTATGAGGTAATTTTTCTTTACTATGCATCACGTGCCCTTAGGCGGACTTGCATAAACAGTCTCCATAACAGACTTGTTAGCCAAAAGATACTATTATTTGACTATGCAACCAATTCAATTAGGAGGCTCTGCATAATTCAACCCCTTAATGGGTTTGTCAGATACTGGTAACTTCATTCTTGGGAAGAAATCCTCTTTTGTCCTTTTTTGTCTTTTTATAAATATGTAAGGATGCGTAAAAAATAGCTATCCTTAACATATTTATTTCATGTTCTTTTTCATGATTTGAATGTATTCATGTCTATGGTTTATACTTTCCTTCCATAAGTTTGGGTCAGACCTTTGTAGGAATAACATTCATCCAATTCTTAGAAAAACTGATTTGGAAATATCTTCTCCATATTCAAGTACTTATCTCCATTCAACAAACTCTATGCATTAGAAAATTTGAATCTCCATAAACATTCACTGGCTTTTTAGCATTAGAAAAGAAAATTTCCATGAGGTCTTTTGCCTGACTATGCAGCACGTGCCCTTGGGCAGCCTTGAATAAGTAGTCTACATAATGGGCCTGTCATCCAAAAGATGCTATTTATTTGACTATAGAGCCAATGCCCTTAGGTGTCCCTGCATAATTCAACCCCCTAATAGGTTTGTTAAATAATGGTAACTTCATTCTTGTAAACTACTACTTCTAATTCCTTTTATCCCAATTTTAGTTTCATTCCTCAGATTCAAAATTTATTAATTCATAGTTTACAAGTTTTCCTTCAAACTTGAGTGTGGTTAAATATTTTCAGATAAGTTGTCAAGGAATTGAGCCAATTTTCATCAATTTATGTAAAATCTTTTTGGACCTTAGACATTAGCATTTTTATGTCTGACATGCATGACTTTAAACTACCAATAACCACAAAGAACCCTGGTTTCCCTTTCTTCCTCAGAGTCAAATCCTCGTTTCTCTTTGGATCCAACTCTTAGGGGGGGGGACTTTTGTTGTAGCTCTGTTTCATCACAGAGTCTAATGAATTGAAAAGGGAAATACCATGAACCCAAAAAGATCCATACTTTGAAGTAAACATCAAAAAAAGAAAAGCGAAGAAGAAGGAGAACATTTCCCATAGGTTGCACAAGTTCCAGCATGTTCACGCAACTGTACTTGTGCGCCGCCCAAATGGTCACGCAGATGACTTGCACACCCTCTTTGAAAACTGCACAGGGTATTCTCCAGCCTATAAATACCCTAGTGGGCCCCCCATTTCAGGTGGAATTTTTCTAGAATTCAGATACATATCTCTGAACTCCCAAGTCTCTTCTTCAAGTCTTCCAATCAATTCTAAGGTAATTATTTACCTAGAAGGGAATGTCTAAACAAGAGGAATAAGGTCCAAGTGTTATAATTCACTAACGCTTGCGTGCCTAAGTGTTTTACCCTTATGGGAAATGGACACACTTGCACACCTCCTTACCTACTCATTGAAAATTGTGCTCCACTCTTCTGGAAGTACCTCAGGTTGATTCTAAAGGCTTTGGTCAAGAATCGCCCAAGTATTACTCTACTGGTTTAAAGATCACGCAAGTACCCATGTGCCGCGCAAGTATACCTACATGACCAGGACTTGCATGCCCACGCAGTACCTGCGTGCCTACTAGGACTTTCTCTCCTTTCTATTTTTGGGTGCCCTTCCTATCCATTTAACCCTTCTTATGCCATCCCACCTCTCGTATTCAAGATTCAGTATTCAAGACACTCTTCAAAGCCATTTATGGCATATTTTCTTGATTTAAATCTTTATATGAAAGGAATTACATGGAACATATCTCAAAATCTAGCGATTTACAAATATTTATGTCAATAAAGATAGATTTTTCATTCATTCCACCTCATCCTTTAAGATGAGAGAATCTTTCATCTAGGCCTTCATCTCATGAGTAAGCCCCAGTCCAAATTCTCATTGATTTGGGCCTCCTTCACATTAGTAAGCCCCAAATTCTCATTTAATTTGGGCCTCCTTCTCAGGGGTAATCCCCATGTTCTCATTTAATTTGGGCCTCCTTTTCTGGAGTAATCCCCAGTCATAATTTCCCCTAACCTAGGATTCCTTCTCAAGAGTAATCCTCAGTCTCAAAGTTCCCAAATATGGGAATCCTCCTTAGGAGTAAGCCCCAAGTCCTAATTAATTTGGGCAACCTTCTCAGGAGTATGCCCCAACCATAATTTTCTAAACCTGGGATTCCTTTTCAGGAGTAATCCCCAGTCTCAAAAATCAGAATCCTCTTTAAGAGTAATCCCCAAGTCCTCATTAATTTTGGCATCCTTCTCAGGAGTAAGCCCCAGCCTTAATTTCTCTTAACCAGTCTAAATTAACTTTTGATTTAGGATTCCTTCTCAGGAGTAAAATCCAATCATGAGTCCCCTATTAATTTTTGCATATTACTTAGAAATTATCCCCACATTAGAGTATCGAAATCACCGTGAATTATGCATACCTTTATGGAACTTGTTCTTGGATTTCTTCCCGGAAGTAAATCTTAATACTCATCTATTTTGGGTATTCATACATACATAAGACCCACATCATTGAATCTTTTGTGGCACAATTTTTTGGTTTCACTAATACATCTTATTTCTCACACTGAGCATGACTCACTTGAGCATAGAGTGTAAAAGTAATTATGACATCTTTCTTCGAGCCATTAATCGTGCATAAACATAATATTCCTTTACTCGAACTAAGTGGGTTCTTATTTCTTTTCCAAAACAAAGGATATGTAGGTAGCCCATCAGCAGGTATGATCCCTACTCTGAAATAATCCATGTCCTTCTGAATGACAATAAACTTCATTGCCCCACTGAGTGGCTTTAATACCATTATGGTCATCATAATGACCAAGAGACTTTTATGTATTGAAGGATACCATTGAATATGAATCTCTAACAAATACATATGATTCTCTATCGATGAAGAAACTTGAATACATATAAAAGATTCTCTAAATTTCCTACATATCAATCATTGATTGCCAGATCTAAAGGAAAGCTCATTTTATACTTGGTAATGTAATAAGGATTCATGAACATAACTTAAATATATAAAGAGAGTCTCAGAGTAGACAATAATTCCCCTAAAAAAGGTGTGATGAGTCCAACCTCCCTTCCTCTCGACCAATGCAAATTCCAAAGCCTCATCAGTCCACAACTAATGAGGGCATACCTTTGGAATGTAGGTCCAAATGGATATGGAATCAATGGATTTTTCCAGTTCTACGAATAAACCCATTAGAAACTACTTGGAATGTTTGAATCTTAAATTAATGAGATCATCCCCAATTCTAGAGGAAACAAGGAGGTTTATGAATCCCTTGATAAATTTTTTGGAAGCAACTATTTCCATCACATTTATGGTTGTGAGTACCATCATTAACTTCATTTTTTGATAAGGAAATCATCCCTAACTCTTTCAGTATTGAGTGCCCATTGTAGAATGAAATGAAAGATAATGGTTTTACATAGTATCATAACCTTAATAACCTAGTCACCAAATATCACATTTCTTTAAAAGATATTATAGATAGAGAGAAGATGATTTTAGATACTTTGAGAGTTTGAAAGTGTATTATGAATCCTTGGGAGAAGATGGATTTTTCAATAGATTTAGTGTAATTGATTCAAGATATGATTTGACTAAAAATATCATTGATGAGAGCCAGGAAACAATGTGATAATATTGGTATTAATCATTATATATAGAGATCATTTGGGACATGATAGGTATATAATATCATGGTTAATGGAATGTATGCCTTTTGAAAATTCCACCGAATTCATCTTAATCATAGTGACCAGCTTGTAGGTTGATCTCATTGGCAATCAAGTTGACATTATTGAGGGGACATAGTTCTACCTTCATACACATGCTTGTTAGGTCTCCTCCCCCAATGGACTAATGGACACAAGGTGGATAAATTCTTATATCTATCCCAACTTCTTAGTGTGTGGCTCTACACGGGGTAGTCAATGCTTCCTAAAAACTACATCTCCAATAAGTGATACCTAGACGTCATTACATGATATTGAAATGATATTTCAAAATATTTAGTAATTATTAATTACTGGTCTAATAAAATTACAAAGTTATAATTTTTCATTTGAATATATATCTAGATAATTATTTTTTCCACAAATGGAATGAATTAATGACCAATGATTTAGGAAAATATTTTCTCATTGAAAATTATGGAATCATTGTTTAGTTTTCATGGTCATAAATACACATTGAGAGATAAATTAGTAAAAATTTACTTTTTTATGGTCATAAACACATATCATAAAATAAAATATAATGTTTAAGATAAGATGGACTGATATCAAAATTCATTCAATTTATTTTATGTATATAATATAATTTAACAGATATACAAAATACATTAGAATTAAATGATCTTAAAAATTATCAAATGTTATATGATCTTTAAATATTCTCAACATGTAAATTATATTAAAATATTCACATGAAGTAATTAGAACAATAATTTCGTGTTTTTAAAATGAGAACATTTAAATCCACAATTATGAAATAATTAATCATTAACATATATTTAAATAAATTTATAAAATAGTTTTCTTCCCATTCAATGTTCGAAAATTTTCCCCAAAAAATTCCCTCATCATCTATTCTACCACTTTGATATTCTGAAATGTTAATGTGATTTTGAGAAGATGAATTAATAAATAAATATAGTTTTCTTAATATATAAATATAACCCCTAAATAATTGCATTATTGAGATAGATAGACAAGAAATAATGCCTCGAAATAATCCTTTGATACTCATTACCACAAAGTGATGTTTTCATAAAATAGTAATTCTTTCAACGGGGCATTTCACATATATTTAATGATTTCAATTGATAAAGGAGCTTCAAAAAAGTACATTCCAATATTAAATAAAACCTCAAATGAATCCTTTAAATTTCATTGTGATAAAAATAACCCAAAATATTTATAGATAAAATTATCAACATACTTTTTAGTTATAATTAATCTTCTGACAAGAGATATAAAAATGAATATTTAAAAAATAAAAAAAAATTATATCACAATCTCTTATTTTTTTGCAAATGTGAAATAATATACCGTAGTATTTATGATAGTTTCATTTTAGGGATTTTAATGTCTAAATTTTACACATTCTTTCTTGGATGTACCAGACCAATCATGTTGCATAATATGATAAGGGAATTATTAGCACCTTATACCATTAAGAAACAAAGTATTTCTAAAGTGGTATCACATGAGGTCCATTGTAACCCATTGAAATTCTAGTGGATATAATACATATTAAAAATCAATTATTTTTTTGACACTCTCAACATATAATAGCTCTATTCTACAAAAACAGCTCCATAATGATTATAAATCCTTAAGATACTATAAATATTCCTTCAAGATTTCATGGTCAAAATGGTGACCTTGTAGATTAAAACTAGATCATAATTTGCATAACATTTTTATCACTCTCTTATTCTTATATATTTTTATCTCTTCCTCTGAATCGTTTCTTGATTTATAGTTCTTGTGGTTCTGAGAGTGTGATTTGTTTGGTTGGAACATAACAAGTGAATTAATTTTCTCATTTTTCATATTATGACTATTTTTTTGTTTCGGGGAATGGAGAACATTACAACTATTTTATATGGTATATTCATACCTAAAAAACAATTAAATTTATTTAATTGTATTTGGGGTTCTTTGTAGAAGCCACTGAAAAATAATGTTCATAATTCTTATAAGACTTTTTAATTATACGGCCTCTAAAATGAAAATGTTTTAATTTATTGAAATATAATTTTGGAAGGAATTTGTATCCAAAGATTCTCAAGAAATATTAATTAAAGGAGTCAAATGGATCTATTAATAGATTATTCATAAATTCTATTATTAATTTTTTGTTTTATTTCCATTTTTTTATCAGTTAAAACATATTTATTTTATTACCACTTTTTATAATTTTTAATCTTTTTCTAATATTTTTTTTACAATATTAAAATTTCACTTAATTCAAAATATGTTTTAATTACTAAAAAAAGGTCTCAAAAGGACATCCCACTCAGTCATTCAATATTTACATGAACAAAAAATATAACATAAATACAATATTTCATATAAATATAATTTAAAAAAATATTTAAATGATAAAATTAAGTAACACTATATTTAAAAATATATATATAATGAATAAAAATGGTAATGTTTTAAAAAATGTACTATTTTCATTTTATATTAAATAAATATTGGAATATTAGATAAACCATTACATGAATATAATTTTTTATTAAACATTCAATCTTATGGAATATTTTTGAATGTACATGATAAATATCCCCCTCAAATGTATTGATAAGAGATATATATATAACATACCCAATATTAAAAAGGAATAACATATAATATAATGATGAATAATTAATTTAGAAGAATGTTTTTAAAAATATATTATTTTTACATTTTTCAAATGGAAAATTTCACCATTATACTATTCCTAATATAATTATAATTAAATATATCATAATAAACACTAGAGATTTACCGAATGTTTTAGAAATCCCTCATTATTACTAAAAAATTCCAATAATAATGATGTAGCCTTAAACATTAAATTATCTTGATAATTAGTAATGAATTTACTTTCATTCAGTTTTAGATCTTCTTAGGATTAGTTTATTAGAAAAATATTCCATAACTATTACAAAACAAAATCATTAAATACAATGTTGTCACCTATGATCATTATCCAATTTTTTTAAAATATAAATCTCTTAAAATAAAGAATTTTTCTAATAGAATATATATTTGACATTAAACATGACTTTTTTATTTCCCTTACTAACCCTTATTCATATAAGAAACATTTTTAAAAAATGGTATGATCATAAAATCTATTCATGGGATATAAAAAGAATGGAATCCATTAGTTTAAAAAATGAAAACATATATAATGGACACCCCATCATAAAAGCTCTTCGGATATTGTTTCAGTGCGGATGTGCGTCGGGTTACGCTGTTCCGCCAGGACGCGTTCGCGCGTGCACCCGTCAACCCGAGGGGATGGGCGCGCGGCTTGTGGTCCCGCAGTCCCGCTTTCCAATGGCGGGCGGCATTCGTCCCTTATTCAGGGGCGTCTGCTCCTTGATCGAAACCGGGATGATGGGATGTCGGCTCCTCCTTCCTTGGACGTCTCCTCGGAACTCGTCGCCTAATCCGGGTCTCCCTCATAGATTTAAGACATGCTCGTGAATCTCGTTCCCGGCGCCATATCTTCATGGACACCGGTTAATTACGCAGCTTCCGCCCGGACGCTCCAAGGAGTCTGGGCGGGGCAGCAACCTGCTGTGAGAAGGTCGGGTGGCTCTGGGTGCTGTGGGCGTGTCGTAACACTGCGGCTCTGCACGTCTGTCTTCCGTCCCTAATAGGGCTTCTCGAAGGCATGGTGGCCTGAGGCATCCCGCACTGGGTGCGGGGAATTGTGTCCCCTGAGGTTTTCCTCAGCTTCCCATGTTTAACACGGGGTATTCCGCGAGTTTAACGTCCAGCGGGGACAGCATCGGACTGATCAACACGAAAAGTGGATCAGATGACAGAACCCCTTGCGGGGAACCTCCGACGTTGGGGCCAGCGCATGGGCGGCTTCCCAAGTGATATGGAGTGGAGTGAAGTGGCATGGCCCCACCGGGATGTGGCGGCCCGGGTAAGGATCAGGATGGATGATGGAGTGAAGAGCTTGGACCCCGTAGAGGCTTCCTTCGTACCGCGCGTTAGCACGGATCAAAGTCAACGTAGTTCGGGTATACAGTTTAACGTCATGCTGGACGTCGGCAAGCCGACTCACGAAGGGGTCGAGGCCGCCGGGCGGAGGATTGAACCGAACCACCTCGCACAGAGGGGGATGGAACGGCCGGGTGGATCACAGTTTCACGTCATGCTGGACGATGAAAGGAGAAATGGAAAAAGGGGCTGTGGGGAGGCACAGTGGAGATACACACGGGCAGTCTCCCACAGGGGCGGATTCATAGGTGAATCGACGCAAGAGTGAACCCTGGAGGGGTCCACTGATGGACGAACCGACGTGAATACGACCGGGACGACCAGGTGGTGGGATTGAACCTCAGGGAGGCTTCCTACGTACCATGTTTAGAAGACAGGGATCAAAGTCCACGTAGTTCATTCTGTCAGGACTTACGCACTTGAGGCAGCCCGGAAGCGGCAAAACTCAGTTGGAAGGGACTTGGACCGAAAGTAGGAGACACCTCGATCCCAGTCACACCCTCTACTGGCTTCGGCGGTGGGGGAGCGCAATGGAGATACACATGTGCATCCCCCCACAAGAAACTAGGGGTTTGTAATACCCTACCCCTGTAGGGAAAAGCCGCTCCCATTAAATCGTCCCTAAAGAGGGGCAATACCGACATCCCTGCAGAGACGAGCGGGTGGGGGCCACATCCAAACCGGGGGGGGGGGACCCTGCGTGCGAGGCACGGGATCGGGTGAAGCGGACGGTTTAACGTCTTGCCGGACGAAATACAGTTTAACGTCGTGTGTTGAGGACGAAGCGGACGGTTTAACGTCTTGCCGGACGAAGTACAGTTTAACGTCGTGTGTTGAGGACGAAGGTGCCTGGCAGTTTAACGTCTTACAGCGCGGATGTGGTACAGTTTAACGTCATGCTGGACAAAACACTTGGCAGTTTAACGTCTTGCAGTGCGGACGATATGCTAGGAAGTTTAACGTCGTGCAGCTTGGACGTTTGCAGTTTAACGTCGTGCAGGACGTGGTGCAGTTTAGCGTCATGCAGGACGATAAAGCCGCCGGTAGGTCCGTGTCACTTCGCGCAAGCCTGGAGGGTCGCACGGAAAGACAACGCACGGTGCGGGCACCCAGGATGAAAATCATCGGGCGCCACGCGGGCGGGTACCCTCATGGGGTCAAGGGAGGCGACCCTGGCGGATTGCGCGCAAAAGAGGAGCTTTGCGCGCAAAACCGCGGGCCGGCGCGCAAAATGGCGGGCTGGCGCGCAATTGGGCCAGCGCTTCGCGCGCGAATGATTGGGATTGCGCGCACCGGGCTTCGGGTAGCGCGCGGGGGCAACGGCTCATTCTCTAACGAATGGCCACTTTGAAGATGGGGGGTGCGCGCAATCGGGTTGGATTGCGCGCACCCGGGGGCAATTGCGCGCAAGAGGCTTCTTTTGCGCGCAAAGACCTTCGGGTTTGAAATTTATTCAAAGGAAATGAGCCAAGGGGATTGCGCGCGAAGGCGGACCCCAAGGCTCTATTGCGCGAAAGAAAGGAGGTTACCTGAAGATCGGCATTGCGCGCGGAAGGGGTTGGATTGCGCGAACGAGCGACGCTTCGGATTCTGGCAACCTTCAAAACGTCGGGGGTCGCCTTATATTTATAGGCAACCCCGGGCGCGGAATCCGGTCTCGGGCGCGCAATTCGCTTCGCGGGCGCGGAATCAGGACCCGACGCGCAAAGGAGCCGCGCAGGCCACGACGCGCAAAATAGCGCGCCGGCCCAGCGCATTGCGCGCATCCCGGGAGGATTGTGCGCCGCGACTCAACTTTGCGCGCGGACCTCTGAAATTTCGCGCAAGTCCTCCGGGCCCTCCAGAACGTGCCTCTGACTCCAAATATCACTTCGCTTTCCGCATCCGGAGCTTCGTTTGGGAACAACGGACTTTTCCGGCGTCTACAAAAGCCCCCCCTCGGAATCTGATCGGCGAGAGGTCGCAACGATCGGGTTCTGAGGGAGACGTCGGAATGCCGAATTCCTGGGCTGCGCGGGACTTAGGCGCGCAAAAAGGGGCGCCGGGCGCGAAATTCGCCACTGCGGTCGCGCAAAGCGCTTTCTGCGCAGCGCGGACCCCGGCCTCGCCTATAAATAGGGGCCCTGGGTCCCGCGTTCCGTACTCAGGCCTTCCGCGCGATAATCTCCAACGCTCTCGTGCGCGAAATTGCCTTTTCCGGCGCGAAATTCGCCCGATCGGCGCGCAAAACCGTCCGGAATTCGCCTGTCTTTGCGCGAAAACCCGGAACTTTGCGCGACATTCATCCCAATTGCGCGCCGTCCGCTTGGATTGCGCGCCAACCTTCAAACTTCTCTACCAGCCTCGTTCGATCCCGCACGCTTCATCCCTTTACCCGCACGACTCCCGAAACTTCTGAGATGGCCGCGCACAGAGTAAATGAGGGGGATGCCGCCACTCGCAGAGCTGAAATGGCGGCGAACGAGGAGGTTTACGGAGCCAAGGAGATTGTTTCCAACAATCAATCCTTGTTCTACTTGCTGACGCCGGCCCAAAAGACATATCCGCTGTCGGACAACCTGCCGCTCTGGAACTTCGGCATCCTAGATGAGGTTCCGGTGCCAGGGTTCGAGATTGATGCGCCGCGGACCTGGGTGACCCGGGAGGACGAGCTTCACCGCTATAACATCACCAACAATGGGCATCCTGCCAGGGAAACCAGGCACTTGGATGTCTATGTCCTGAACCCGAGGACGCGAACCATTGACGGGGGTGAGCCTACTGCGGAGAATTCTCCAGCCCTCTACTCGAGCACATATCGCCAGAGTGTCACTGACGACACCAAGGGCTGGCTGAAGGACTGGGACTTGCGGTCTGGGGGCAATTTCACCAGTGAGTGGGCCTGGGTGTTCTGGGTACGCCACACTTGCGATCACTTCGCAGAGGAGCTGCGGTACATCGGCCTGTTTGAGGCGGTGTGGACGTCGCAGTTCCATTTCTACCAGCAGTCCGAGCTCGGGCCGGAGCTGTTCACCCGCTGGTCTCCGGATACCAACACCTTCCATCTTCACCATGGGGAGGTGGGCATCGGTCTCTGGGACATCCACTGCATCGGAGGTATCCCGCTGGAGGGATACCAATACGATGAGTTCCTGCCACCGAAGAACACCTGGGAGGACAGGTCACGGACTCCCATCCTGACCTGGCATCTGCTTGACCTGGCTACGCAGCGGCTCGGGATCAAAGACTTCCAGAAGGACATAGCCTACAAGGAATGGTTCGGCCAGTTCTTGGAGCATGACCCGGCGGTCAAGATGCCAGGTAGGGGGAAGCGGTGCCCGACCGTAGCTCAGAGGAGCCGGAACGGGTCGTACTGGCGGGTCCTAGAGACGGGCGACTACCGCTCATGGGGGTACCGCGTCATCGAGGCCCGGGACCCAAATGACTGGTACGCGGCGTTCATGGCCGCCTTTCTGAGTGGGTGGCTCCTGCCAGTGCGGGACGCGAGAATGGGCGTTCGCCCGGCGACACTGGCGGTGGCGGGCGCTATGGCCGCCAACAAAAGATACAACCTCGGGGTCCCAGTGCTGGCGAGGCTGTATGCCATCCTGGGACGCATCGCACGAGGGGGGTCGCCACGAAGGATCTGTGGGCCCTTTCAGTTCTTCCACGGCTGGGTGGCTGCTCACCTCGGTGGGTACACGTTTCCGAACGCCATCATTCCTCCGGGCAACGGCCTGCGACCCTCCCTGCTGAACATCGCGGGGGTCGCTCCGATGACCCTAAGTGAGGAGGGCGTGAGGATTCGGATTGGCAATCATGCCAATTTCAACTTCAGTCTGTTCCCCACTCCCGTCGGCCAGATGATCGACAACGGGCAGGGTCCGCTGGAGCAGCATGAATACTTCCTGAACATGCGGGGCGGGGTGCTCGTGGCTCGGATCGACGGGAAGGTGATCTGCGAGCCTTACGTGCCGACCCGGTTCGCCAGGCAGTTCGGGTGCCTTCAACGGATGCCGAAGAGGGTATTCACTGCTGTCCGGGAGGAGACGAACCCTGGCATCCTTCGCCAGATGTGGCTGATGTTTGCCGCTTTCGGCTCTGGCGACGTCATCACTCTCCCTCCTACCGGAGTTGACGCAGGCTTGGCAACCGAGTACGCCGAACACTGGGCCATCGCGTACCCCGAGGGGCTTTTGCGGAAGCTAGTTCGGCGGCTCGAGGTTACCCGTGCGGAGACCGGGCGTCAAGGAAGGAGGCGAGGCGCCGCCACACGGGGGAGAACGGAGGCGCTCCAAACAGCGGAGCTGGCGCGGGCAGGGACTTCGGCGGCGGGCACATCGCGAGCTGCCGCCACGACCTCAGCGCCCAGAGAGGGGGCACACGTGGTGGTCGAAGAGCGGCCCGGGAAGCAGGTGAGACGTCTGCTCGAACCCTCCCACGATGCAGTCTTCCCGGCGCTGTGGTCGGCCTGGATGTCCCTGCGGCAGTCACTGGGGACCGACGCCATCTGGCGAAAGATTCTCAGAGAAGGAATCCATCTGCCAGAGGTCGGGCGCCTCCACATTGCCCACAGGGTGGACTTCAACCGGCAGTATGCGTATCTGACGGCCATGGACGAGTACGCGCGCCAACGTGGTCAGCGCGCGGAGCCATCCCTTCTGGTGAAGGTGATGCTCGGTCTCGAGCCCGCTCCAGAACAGATGCCGCCAGAAGAAGACGATAGTAGCAACGACTCCGAGGAAGAGGAGGAAATGGGGGAGGATGAAGGCTCCGAGGGAAGATCCCATCAGGGGAGTCCGCGGGAGAGCGGCGAGGTGGCCGGCTCTGACGACGTTGATGTCACTGAGCTCCTCGAGGTCCGCTTCTATCCCTACTCAATCTGCTTCATCCATTATCTTATGCAGCTTCTAACCCATTTCTCCATCTTTCTCAGGAGCGCACGGATGTTGGTCAGGCATCCTCAGCGGGAGTAGGAGGGGCGCCAGCAGGACAAGGCGGGGGCCAGGCACCCATTACTGATTTGACAAGCGCGGAAGTGCCCCCTGCTGCAACTGTTCCTGCGGCGGCCGGGATAGCGGAAGATGACGCTCCGAATTCCCGTAAGTCTCCTTACTTTACTGCTGGTGCTTGCCGTTGACGATCCGTGACTAACCATGGCATGCCCTGCGCAGTGATCTCAACACTGGAGGATCGTCGGGTTGCCGAACCCGGGCCATCTACGAGTGGACCAGTGGCAGACATGCCGCCTGCTCCGGAACAGACTTCCCAAACCGAGCCGGCCCCACCAACTGCTGATCAGGGGGCTGCGGACGCCGGCGATGCTGACATCGGAGAGAGGTCGGGGGCTGACGAGGGTGTCAGCGCCGCTGGGGAGAGAGAAGAAGGTCGCCCGGATGTTGGGGAACCTATCCCTCGTGAGGACCTCCCAGGGGCGGACCCTGCAGCAGACCTGCTGGCTGCCTTCCCTGCCTACCGGCCTGCCGATCCCGAGGAGATGGACGACTCAGACACGGAGGCGGTCGAGGAGAGCCGGATAACGCGCCGCTGGGGGTGGAAGTGCATCCAGCGCTTCCTCAAGCGAGACCCGTCGGAGTGGCTGGGGCGCATGGGATCACTTCAAACCTGGCTGCGCTTTCTGTGTGCCGGGGGAGCTGATGCTCAACGCCTCCATCTAACAGTCCATGATTTCATGGCCGAAAAGATGCGCGAGAGCTGCCGGCGTGCCGACGTCACACAAAGTCGGGACATGTCGGAGAGCACGCGGGCGCTCCTCGCGGCGGAGCAGGAAGTTCGGCGCCTCGAAGGGCAGGCGGCAGAGAAGGAGGCCTTCGTCGCAACGTGTACCGAGCTTGTGGAGCAACTAGCAGCCCAGCTGGTTGACGCCCAGGTACAGCTGACGGAGGCGGGCCAACAGATGGTCACAATTCAGGTCGAGCAGGAGCGTGCAGAGGCCAGAATCGACGAACTGCGCGCTGCGACCGCCGACGAAGAGAGGGCACGCAGAGAGCGAGAAGCAACTCTGGAGGCCACCAGCCAAAGGGTAGCGGCATTAGAAAGACTCATTCAGCACGCTAATCCCTAAGGGCTTTGTTTTGCCATTCCCAAAACATTTGCTTCCGCTACTTTGATTCATTTGTATGAACCAATATATTTATCTGCATCTTTTGGCTTAACATGCTCAACCACAATTCGTTGTCTAGCGGGAGCGTTAACCAAGCATCATGCATCCATAGTTGGGCCTGGATTGCTGGAGAAAAGAGGGAGGTCGTTCCTAGGGAAGGAGACCTCAAGCCTAATCAGCGTATTATCCCCCCAACTTGTTCCAACACACGAGCGGGACAATGCTAGGGGCGTTGAGATTTTATCCGAACATAGGGAAATGAGAAAGGGTGAATCGCGCGTCCTGATTCCAGACATCCACAACGGTCGGCCTAACAGGAAATGCCCATGACGGTAGGCGGACAGTGGATCGACCATAACAACTGCAATAGACGGACCGAAAAAGGCCATCATTCATATTGCAGGAGGCGGACCACATGTCATCATGAATACCGCTTTGGGGTTCCTTCAGACACAAGGGTGGAAATCCAGATCAACAGGGCATGCGAAGCGTGGGGCGAAGTGACGATTTGTTCGGACAGAATCCAACGCTCTCAAAATTGCGCCACCGTGGGGAAAGCGTATTAGGCGGATGCACTAATCTGGCCGTGAGTCACCTCAATTCTCAGACAGCACCTCTCTGACGAGGAAACCGTCGCTTCCCATCCTTGCGATGGGGCATCCCGAGCTGAATCAGGGAGAATATCACAACTGCACCACTCTACCCGAAGTCAGGCCAGACGGCCGGCGACGAGGAGGGGCGGGACTTAACGATCCCTGAGGCTGGACCCGAGTTGAGATGTCCGGGCGTTCCTACGTACTTCATCAGGCTGGAGATCAAGCCACACGTAGTTCTGAGAGTGCAGTTTAACGTCATGCAGGACGTAGAATCCCGTTTGGGGGAGATCTTAGTATAAGGTCTTAGAGCTCGGACCATAAGGAGAGATCTTAGTTTAAGGTCTTAGAGCTCGGACCATAAGGAGAGATCTTAGTTTAAGGTCTTAGAGCTCGGACCATAAGGAGATATCTTAGTTTAAGGTCTTAGAGCTCGGACCATAAGGAGAGATCTTAGTTTAAGGTCTTAGAGCTCGGACCATAAGGAGAGATCTTAGTTTAAGGTCTTAGAGCTCGGACCATAAGGAGAGATCTTAGTTTAACGTCTTAGAGCTCGGACCATAAGGAGAGATCTTAGTTTAAGGTCTTAGAGCTCGGACCATAAGGAGATATCTTAGTTTAAGGTCTTAGAGCTCGGACCATAAGGAGAGATCTTAGTTTATGGTCTTAGAGCTCGGACCATAAGGAGAGATCGTAGTTTAAGGTCTTAGAGCTGGGACCATAAAGAGAGATCTTAGTTTAAGGTCTTAGAGCTCGGACCATAAGGAGAGATCTTAGTTTAAGGTCTTAGAGCTCGGACCATAAGGACCTCAAAGTACGCCGCATCGTGGTCCCATCCCCTGGGTATGCGAAGATGCACTGAGGGAGAGTGTCAAGAGTGTCGAGGTTTCGCCTGGTCAGAATGGGAGGTGGGAAATGTGAATCATGCGGCCATTCACTCAAGGACTGGGGGCACCGGAGTAACGATATGGGAGTACTGCCGACCGTGGCGGAAAAGCAGCATCAATATCGCACTAACCGTTGGTGGAATGAGGCAGAAAACGAGCATCGACCGCTCAATCGCAGGATTCATATCGGTTTGCTGCCCGAGGCCATTGGGGGTACCGGCCCGAGTCGGTGGGAGAGCACTGAGGCATTGTGTCCGAACCGTTCACGGGGGCTCCACCCAGGGCGTAGACGATGGGTCCGAATGAAAGGGAGCACGAAGCCTGAAAAGTGAAGGAAACCTGACCAAGCGGATCCTGACCCTCCTGGCAATAGACCAGAGTACTCTTAACACCGGTGGACCACTGCAAGGGGTCGGGGAACACACCTTGAGGGTGACCTGAAGGCGGCGGATTCCCCAGAGAAGGGGGAATCTCTAAGAGGTGGGGGGCTGGACCCGAAGTTTCAAACATCCGGGCGTTCCTACGTATCCCATAAGGATGGGAATCAAGCCACACGTAGTTCTTGAAGCGCGGCGCAACACAATCGGGCACCAGCGCGGGGAAGAGTGCGGGTCTGACCCTCGCACACAGAAGGAGCGGCATTTGATATTTCTTGTTTGTCCTTAAAGATGAATGGTTTTTCTTTGTGCGGCGACATGCCTGTGATTGAGAAATCTCGGGCGTCGCCACAATAATCAAGCCACGGAAGGCATTGATGAATGGCGTGGTTATTAACCAGCGCCCAACATGAGTGCCCCCTGAGGGGAACATCACGATGCAGTGCCGTTTCTCGTCGGGCGGCCAAGACGATCACAGTTTATGGTCGTGTGGTAGGACCAGACAACACAGTTTAAGGTCGTGTGGTTCGGACCATGGAGGAATCCGCTTATCGCGGTACGGCGGACACGGCGGAGGTGGGAGCATACCCAGCCTTGCGGTCACACACGATCCCAGGAGAAGAGTCTTGGGATAGGGGCCTGCGTATGTCCATCACCCGAGGGGCAGAGATGCTAGCCTCCAGATATACTGGGCCCAGAACGCGATTGTTCGGGCGACTCCTTCCTCCTTATGGGGACGAGGGTCCAGCTACGCACGACCCTTAGGGAGGATATCCGCATATTTCCTTGGTGCTCAGATCATGGGAGCCTCGAACGACATCATTACCTTGGTTGGTCTGCCTAACGTGTAGAGGTGTACTGAAGGTCAGTATGAAAAGAGTGTCAAGATTCCACTACAACGCACAAAGGCGGAGTGTGATGAGGACTGCGCAACCAATGTTCAGAGCCTGAAAGAGCTGACATGGCGATCGAGGATGTTGCTGACGCATTCGCAACACAACATCCGATCGCGTCAGCCTAAGACGGGGCAAGCAAACGAGCATCGACCGCTCAATCGCAGGATTCATATCGATTTGCGGCCCAAGACCCGCCGGTAAATCGACCCGGAGCGGTAGGAGAGCACTGAGGCATCGTACCCAAACCGCTAACGAGGATCCCTTTGGGTGAAGGCTCGAACAAGAGGAAGAGCGAGGACTGACAAGCAACACAGGACTTGTCGGGGTTGGATCTGACACTACGAGTCATAGACCGAAGTACCCAAAACATGTTAACAGATCACCGGAAAGGGTCGGAGGACTCACCCTGAGAGCAACCAAAAGAGGGCAGATCCCCGTGATCAACCAAGGGACGGGGCTGGACCTGAAACATAAGCGTCCAGGCGGTCCTACGTATCCCATAAGGATGGGAATCAAGCCATACGTAGTTCTGGAGAGGCAGTTTAATGTCATGCAGGACGATGAGGGGTGTGAGGTAGTCCCACACACGGGGGAGGCGTACGGCGCGGCCAGTAGACCGACGTGAATGAGGACATAATCCCCCGCTCACGCGATACGCCTCGCACAAAAAGAAGGGGAACTTGGGCCAGAGGCCCAACGCGGGATAGAGATTCCCGGGAAATGGGGCTGGGCCTGAAACATGAATGTCCAGGCGATCCTACGTATCCCATAAGGATGGGAATCAAGCCATACGTAGTTCTTTGAGAGGCAGTTTAACGTCATGCAGGACGATGAGGGAAAAAGAAGGGGGGAGCAGAAGGCATCCCCAAACGTGGGGGGCGTACAGTGTGGCGAGAAAACCGACGTAAATGAGGACATAATCCCCCGCGCACGCGATACGCCACATACCCAGAGGCAACTGGACCAAGGGCCCGGGATAGGATGGAAATTCCCGAAGGATGGGGCTGGGCCTGAAACATGAATGTTCAGGCGGTCCTACGTATCCCATAAGGATGGGAATCAAGCCGCACGTAGTTCTTGAGGGGCAGTTTTACGTCATGCAGGACGAATGCTGAACAGTTTAACGTCTTGTAGCTCGGACGTAGTGCAGTTTAGCGTCATGCAGGATGAAGCACTTGGCAGTTTAACGTCTTGCAACGTGGACGAATGCTGAACAGTTTAACGTCTTGTAGCCTGGACGAATGCAGTTTAACGTCGTGCAGGACGTAGCACTTGGCAGTTTAACGTCTTGCAGCACGGACGAATGCTGAACAGTTTAACGTCTTGTAGCCTGGACGAATGCAGTTTAACGTCGTGCATGACGTAGCACACTCAGACAAAGTACTTCTTGAGGAACCTAGCGTTGGTGGGAGGAGTGACACGCTCACCATCCATAGTCGCTAGGGAGTACGCGCCATTGGGATAGACCTTGTGGACAACAAAAGGTCCCTCCCACTTGGGCTCCAACTTGGGCGGCTTCCTGCCGGGGATCATCGGCGCTCTTAGGGCTAGCACTAGATCACCCTGCAGGAAAGAGCGGAGGCGAACCTTCTTATTGAAAGCTCGAGCCATTCTGCTTTGATGCCTCTCCAAGTTGTGCAAAGCGCGAAGTCTATTCTCATCCAGTGCTTCCAACTCGACTAAACGGGCTTCAGCAACTCTGTCCGGCGCTTGCTGGTCGTAGACCGCAGTGCGCAAGGACGGTAACTGGATCTCGATGGGCAGGACGGCCTCAGCTCCATACACCAGGGAATAAGGGGTCATCTGGGTTGAATTGCGAGTCGTCGCCCGATAAGCCCAGAGGGCGTTGGGGAGCTTGTCCGGCCAACTCTTCTTGTTCTGACCAACCATCTTTTGCAGAATGTTAGAGAGGGTTTTGTTAAACGCCTCGATCTGTCCATTCGCCTGTGCATGATAGCGAGATGTATGGTTCGAGCGAATGTTATACTTGGCGTACAACTTCTTCAACTCGGCTGCTCGGAAATTGGTTCCGTTATCCGTGAGGATAGCGTGAGGCACTCCAAATCGATAGATGATGTTGGAGGTCACGAAGTCAGCGATCGCACAGGATTTGACCTCTCTGAGCGGAATCGCCTCTGCCCATTTGGAGAAGAAGTCCGTGGCGGTCAGAATGAACCGGCACTGGCGAGCTGTCGCCGGTGGGTAAGGTCCCACAATGTCCAGACCCCAGACTGCAAAGGGCCAGGAATACCTAGTGGTATGGAGAGGCTCCGGCGGCCGATGCACAAAGTTCGCATGAACCTGGCACGCATGGCACCTCCTGGAATACTCGATGCAGTCATGGATCATGGAGGGCCAGAAGTATCCTAACCTCCGAATCTGGTGGGACAGCTTCGGCCCAGTCTGGTGGGCGCCACATGAACCAGCATGAACCTCTTGCATGACTCGTGGGATCTCAACTCCCTGAAGGCAACGGAGGAGAACACCATCAAATCCGCGTTTGTAGAGGATCTGCTCCAGGCCGGGACTGCTCTGGAGGACAAACTGCGATGCGCGGCGTCGAACTCGCTCACGCTCGGCCCGGTCCGATGGAAGAATGCCATGTTGGAGGTACTCAACCAAAGGCGTCCTCCAATCAGGGGCTGATCTGACTGTCATATCTGGGGTACTCGGGTCTCCGGGCATAGGGGCAACCGTGGTGAGATTACTTACCAACGGGCCGCGATCTTCCTCCGGGATAACGGGAGCGATGAGCCTGCGGCGCGTCACGCGGACGATCAGGTTGTCCTATTCAGGCTCCGCAAGTGACGCGGCAAGGCTGGCCAAGGCATCTGCTCGACCGTTCTGCGACCGGGGAATATGGACAATTTCTGGCCGAGAAGGGAACCGGGCCATCAGAAGGAGGGTGCACTCCAACAATGGCACAAGTTCCGGCTTCCTGACAACATAGTCTCCATTGATCTGCTTAACGACCAGCTCGGAGTCCCCTTTCACGCACAGACGGGGCACGTCGATCTCGAGAGCCAACTCGAGGCCGGTGATGAGGGCATGGTATTCCGCCTCATTGTTGGTACAGCCTTCTGACAACAGGAACGAGTATGGCAGCACGGCTCGCTCCGGGGTAATGAAGACGATACCCAAGCCCACTCTGTTGAGCTTAGGATTATCGAGTCTTCTACCGGTGGGGCTCCGGGAGGCACCGTCAAAGTGCATCTGCCAGCATGGATCGGCTCGATCAACCGAGAGAATGGTCTCATCAGGAAAGCCTAGATCCAGCGGCTGATCCGCGGAGGTCGGGTGAGCTTCCAGAAAGTCTGCCAATGCTTGCCCTTTGATGGCCTTCTGAGACACATACCTGATGTCGAACTGCTGGAGAATCACAGCCCACCGTGCTAGACGGCCAGTCAACATAGGCCGGCTCAGGATATATTTCAACGGGTCTACCCGAGAAACCAACTGTACCTCATGGTGCTGCAAGTAGTGCCGTAATTTCTGTACGGCAAATACGAGCGCCAGGCAGCTCTTCTCGATGGGGGAATACCTAACTTCCACATCGAGGAGCATGTGACTGAGGTAATAGAGGCTATTCTTCGTTCCCTCATTGTTCTTCTGGGCGAGAAGGGCACCCAGGGACCGTTCTAGGGCGGTCACATAGAGGACCAGCGGCTTCCCGGATACAGGCGGCATCAGGACCGGAGGTTGAAGCAGGTACTGCTTGATTTCCTCGAAAGCGGTCTGACACTCTTTATCCCATACATAGGTGGCACCTTTCTTCATGAGCCGAGAAAAGGGCTTACACTTGCCGGCCAGATTCGCGATGAATCGGCGTATATAGGCTAAGTGGGCTTGGAACCCTTGTAGTTCCCGGATGTTACCTGGGGGAGGCATCTGGCTAATCTCCCTGATTTTCTCTGGGTCGATCTCAATACCCCGGTATCATACCACAAATCCAAGGAACTTTCCGGAGGTGACCCCAAAGGCACACTTCAACGGGTTCATCTTCAGGCAGCGAGACCGGAGGAAGCCGAACACTTTCTCAAGATCTTTGAGATGGTCCTGACGCTGGCGCGATTTGACAACCAAGTCGTCGACGTAGCATTCCACCAGTGTGCCGAGGATTGGCTTGAATATGCGGTGCATCGCCCGTTGATAGGTGGCACCTGCATTCTTCAGGCCGAAGGGCATGACCCGGTAGCAAAAGGTACCTTGGGGGGCCCTGAAGGCAGTGAACTCCTCATCCTCAGGGGCCATCCGAATTTGGTTGTATCCGGAGTATCCATCCATGAAGGAGAGGGCTTGGAACCCTGCCGTGGCATCAATCAACAGCTCTGTCACTGGAAGGGGAAAATCATCCTTCGGACAGTGGCGGTTGAGATCGCGGAAGTCGATGCAGACTCTAATCTGCCCGTTCTTCTTCCTGACCGGCACAATGTTGGCCAGCCATTTGGGGTACTGAACTTCCCTCACGAAGTTGGCTTTGATAAGCTTGTCAACTTCGGCCTCAACCATGGCACCGTGGGACGGGTGCATCTTCCTGGGAGGCTGCTTGAACCCGCGATGGTTCGTCGGGAGACCAAGGCGGTGGACGGCTACCTGAGGATCTAGCCCCGACATCTCGTCATAGCCCCATGCAAACACATCACGGTGCTTCCTGAGAAAGTCCACGTACTGCTGCCGCTCCTCAGAGGGCATGGCGGCACTGACCAATGTGGGTCTTGGATCGGCCTCGGTTCCAAGGTTCACCTGTATTAACTCATCGACCGTGGCGGGGACGCCCTCCTCAAAGGCTGGGGGTGCATCTTCCACGTCCTCTCCACTCGGGGAGGGATCGTCCACGGGAGAGACTGCGTTGGCAACTGCATTGGGGCTACCAGATCCTGCTGGGCCACTGGTGCTGGCGCGGGCGGTCGCGATCATCTCATTAGGAGACTCGCGGGCTGTCGAGACCATGGCCACGTCCAACCGTTGAATCGGGAGGAAGTAAGCATCATCCAGACTTGCCCAGGGATCACTTACAACAGCGACAGGCTCAACCTCACCTGCCAGGATCTGCTTATCCTTGCTCTTGTAATAGTCCGCGTCCAGATAGTGGGCTTCACACGAGGCAAAAGGAGAGGCATCTCCTTGAAGCACGCCTACTCGACCATTAAGGGAGTATTTGAGGCATTGGTGGTATGACGAGGGAATCGCCGCGTGAAGATGGAGCCATGGCCTGCCCATCAATGCGTTGTACGCAGTGTCCTGAGAGACTACCATGAATTCGGTGTTGGCAACCAAGTCACCGAACTGGGTCTTCAAACGTATCTTGCCGACCGGGGTTTGCTCGGTGCGATCGTACCCCTGGATCCTGAGGTCGGAGGGAATCAAGTCATCCTCAGACAACCCCAATCTCCGGAGCGTCCGAGTTGGAATCAGGTTAATCCCGGACCCCGTGTCGACAAGACAGCGCCGGACTTCAAGGCCATTGAATTGGCCAGTGACATACAGCGGACGAATGTGTCCCTGTATAGGAGGGTCTTCATCCTTACCAGAGAACGAGATAACTGCCTGACATTCGGCGTCCTCAATCGTTTCAGCGTGAAAGGCCTCTGCAGCCGCAACCTCTGTCTCAAACTAGAGGGGGCTTTTCAGGGCTTCAGCGAGTGCCTCGCGCATCTCAGATGACATGCGCAGAGCCTCAAGGATGGAGAGCCTTGCTGGGATGTCGGCCAAGTGCTTCAGGACATCATACTTTTTAGCCAAGCGCGAGCCCCTGGTTGCAGGAGGTTGCTCTGTGGTTGGAAGCATGACGGGCCTTGCCGGTTGGATCGGCGGCCGACTGGTACTTGGCGCATCTCGCCGTTCACTGGCTGCAGTCCGGGAAATGGTCACCGTACTGGGGTCAGGAGGCCGGGATGGACCCATGGCAGGGCGGAGCTGGTCGTGACGCGGCTGAGGCGGTTCTGCCTGGTCCCACACCACAAACAGCGGCGGAGGCGAATCCGTCATCCCCGAATGGGGGGGCGGCGCACGTTGCGCTCGGTTTTGAGCCTGCTGCCTAGTCTCGGTGGCGTGCACGGCCTGGCTGGAGGCACCAGCGGCTGTGCCCCGGCGACTCCTGTTGCTGCGGTTCTTCCGACGGTAGCGACGACCGGGGACACTAGGGAGGTCCACCTGGTGTTCTTCAACGTCGGGAACCGAAAAGGGATTTACCAGCTCAACGGTGTTAACCGAAGCGTACCCAGTACCGTCATCGGACGAATCATCCATCGCCGGGCGGATCCGAGGAGGGACCCCCATCTCCGGGGGCATGAAATCGCCGAGAGTGCGAGATAGTGGCGGAACCGGCAGGGCGCACTCTTCCTTCTTGCGCTGCCGCCGTTTGCTCCTCTTGGAAGAGGCAGGCTGGGACGACGATGCCGAAGCAGCACCCGCAGATTCTGGGGGCTCAGGCTGATTCAAGCGCGCACGGATGATTCCATGGGCGCGAATGGTCGTCTTGCGGGCCATCCAGTTATTATACTTCTGGGATCCGCGGTTGGAGACCAGCTGCCATTCGTCCTCGCTACCACTATCGTCATCTGATCCCACGAACACGCCCGCCACTTGTGCTGGAGCTGGGCCCAACATGATTACATTGTTGTTAATCTGGTCTTGGAGCCAATCCTTAAACACATAGCACCGGTGGATGGTGTGCCCCAGGGTCCGATGGTAGGGGTAGTAGCGGGGGTTATTCGTAAGATGTGCCTCCTCTGGCTTCCAACACTCAGGCAGTCGCACAATCCTCTGCTCCAGGGCGCTCCGGAAATAACCGGGGACCTGATCCTCGTGGAATGAGTAAGTCAGGTGTCGCGGGCCCCTGGGAGCATGGTCTTGACGAGGGGCTGGAGGGGCCGGCCGAGGAGGTGGACCCTGATTATCTCGCCTGGGTTGCGGCGGTACATTACGCGGAGGGGCCGGCCGGTTCTGGGGCTGCCGCTGCTGGGCCGGGAACTGAGCCCGTGGAGGCGGGTTCCTGTGAGGCTGTGGAGCTGGCCTCGCCGGCAGCAGCTCCAATGGCCTGGGGGCCTCTATCTGGGCAACAGCAGCGGGCTCAGCCCTGCTGACTCTCCTTGCAGGAATCATAGGAGGCAGCGGGTGTGCCTGGTTGGCCTGTTGTAGGGCTTCCTCAAGACGTTGAGCTTTGTCTGAGAAGTCCCTGAACCCTCCGGGGTAATTTTGAGTGATCAGGGAAGGGACCAGCTCGGTCTTGACGTTCCCGACGCACATTGTCAGCAACTGCTCCTGAGTCAATGGCATGTCAAGGGAATACGTGAGACCCTTCCATCGGGCGACAAAGTCCGCGACTCGCTCATCAGGCCTCTGCTTGCACTTGAAGAGGTCTGCGATACTTGTCTTATGGGTCGTGGAACTGAACTGGTAGAGGAACTGTCTACGGAGGTCCTCCCAGCTGGTTACCGACCCGACGGGGAGCTGGCTGTACCAGACAAATGCTGGCCCTTCCAGTGTCTGAACAAAGCAGCGAAGCTTAGCGGCCTCTTGCTGCGCCGGAGTCCCCAACATAGGCCCGCACCTCGAGTTGAAGTGGGCTAAATGTTGTGGCGGATCTCCAGTCCCGTTGAAGGGAGCGAAAGTGGGATTCCCGAATCCCGGAGGCGCCGGCATGTCATCCACCCATGCTGGGTAGGGCTTGCCGTCCGGTGGGATCGCCACCTGCCGAGTCTCCAAGGCCTCCAAGCGGGCAATGAGCGCCGCCATCGGATCGTCCGGACATGGGTTCCAGTCCTGCCGAGGATCTCTAACCACGAGCGCATTGCATGGCCCTTCAATCGGGTCGTCGACCGGGTCGTCGAACTCGGCAGCTCGTGGGATGGCGGGCGGAGCGGCCCTTGGGGCAGCGGGAGGAATCCGAGCGGGATCTCTCAGGTAGTCACGCCGCTCGGGAGGGTGTGGTGAAACATACCGCGCCCTCTTGCCATAGGCAATGGCCTCTCTCCTGTCGGCGAACACGGCGTAATCACGGTTGCCCGGGAGAGTCTCATCGAGGAGCGGTTGTTCCGGTCCCTGCTGTCCTGGCCTGGGATCACCGTAGTCAGGCCGCCGTTCTGCAGCGCGCTCGGCGAGGAGCTGGTCAACCAGCTTCTTCTGTTCGGCGAGCTGCTGACGTAGCGTAGCCTTCTCGGGATCCTCCTCTGCCCTCTGCATGGAGGCAGATGGGTCGGCGGGCTTTATAGCCTCACTGTGCTCTTTTCCTTTGCTGACGTTTCGGCTCAACGTCAGTGCTTCAGTGGGTGCGGGGAGCCCCAGGAGGTTCCTCTGATGACGAGTAACTCTCACCGATGGATCTAACGACGGCTTGTCTTCGGGGGGGAAGCCCCCGTCGAGAAGTTCCAAGTCGTTCCCCTCTCCCGACAGGTCAGCCATATTGACTGTCTCCGTCCCTGTGGATATACCCTCAGGGCCGCCCAGTGAATCGGGCTGTCGGAGAATCACACTGAAGCGTAGGGCAGCGTACTGCCCCCATCCACGGATATACACATGGGGAGTGGCTTCCTCGATAACTTTGCGGAGTACTTGAAAACACTCAACGCATCGTTGTTGGAGGGCCTCGTGGTGCTCAAATGACCCGGGGTGCCGAACCGCGGGGAGCATGGCCAGGTCAATTTGACGGCACTGCTCACCAATATCCTCCAGGTGCGCTTGACTCCCGGGGTATGGCATTTGTAGGCGGTGAAGACAGGAGCGAGTCTCCCGGAGAGTTCGGCGGAAGCATTCGAACTCATCCGGGGTGAGCGATTCGGGTGCATCAAAGCCCGGTCCTGCGACTGGCCAAAACTTCTCAGGGAAGTGGCCCTCTGCAAGGACGGTCCAGAAGCTCCACGACTCAAACTCGGGACCCAGATCTCCTTGGTCCTCTTCAATGGATGGGAACGGACGGGGAACCGGCAGTGGTGCCGAGGCGGGCCGCCGGGCTGACGGGCTGGCCGGCGGTGAATACGGCGAACAGGCCGATTGGCCTCCATATCCCGGGCCGCCCTCTGAGGGTGGCGGTGCCCTGGCTACCACATCACGATAGGACAGGCCGGCGAGCGAACATCCTGCCGTAGCATCGGTGCTCGCCGAGGGTGCACCAGATCGTGGTTCGACCGTCGGTCCCCAGAAAAAGTCTTCGGCTTCTCCGATCGAGACGGAAGGCACTTCCGGAGGGTCCGGTACCAACCGCAAGCTTGATCCTTGGGGGTCTACCAGGCCCTCGTTACTCCGGATATACCTTCGGAGAGAAGCGGGGATCACATCGATCTTGCTCTCGGGGAGCACGAGGCTGACGTGCCGCATTCCTACCCCTGCCCTTGACTGGTGGGATTGGGGAAAGGGCTCTGTCGCCGAATCATACTCCGCCTCTGAATCAGAGAAGCGAACCGGTCGGATCTCTGTCCGGAATTCCGTAACATTCTTCCCTCGGCGTCGACGCCTTGCCTTCCTTCCCCTGGGTGGTTCTTCGGGGCAGGGCTGATCTCTGTCCTGGCATCCTCCGGTCGCACTGGTGCTGGGGCCAAGAGGACTGGAAACCAAGGTGTGAGGGGCACCAGGACAGATATCAAAGGGGACGCGGGGAGAGATGATTCCGGGCAGGACTCCGGGCCGGGATCGGAAGGTGGGATGACCCATGCCTCCTGGATCGGCCACACGGAGTAGATCCCGCTGGTGAATAGCGCTACCGCGAGGTGGTCCGCGGTGGCTACTGCCTGCACCAGCAACCGAGAGAGTCGACCCAACCTGCCTTTGGGGCGGTCGAGGCCTCGATCCAGGTCGGGCACAAAAGTTCCCCTGCTCAGGATGCGCAGGGGCCTGGCGACTGGAGCCAACAGTGGCTTGGGCCAATGCGGCCGCTGTTGCTAGGGCCCCAAGGTGGGCATCCTCCTCCGCTCGTGCCCGACGTTGGCGTCGGGACAAACGAGTCGGGATGAGCGGCACAGGTAGGTGGAGAGTCCGCTCTTCGACTTGAGAGGCCTGGCGGCGGTGTTGCCGTGGCCTGGCGGGAGCCCTTACCGTGGATCCCTGGAGCGAATCCCGGATAGGGTGATCCCGGACATCTTCCACCTCATCCGCATAGGGAAGGGAACTGTTAGAGCGCTCCGGGGATAAGCTCCCGAAGCGGTTGGACGTTGAGGTGGGCAGCGGTGCCTCCCTGCGCGGCCCTTGGGGACAGCGGTGGTGGCGAGGTGCAGCCTCCTCAAGGTCTAGGCGAGCCATGTCCCGGGTGGGGATGACTCCCTCTTCCTCATATCTCCGCACCAGGGTGTTGATCACCCTTCTCTGGATGACCTCCGAGGGGGAGAGAGGGCGTGGTCGTCCCGCAATTGCGGCTGCTGGGACGGCTGTGGAATGGGCGGGACCACGCGGAGTAGCCGCGTCGGTGTTTCCTCTGCCTCTGCGCCAGTGGGCGGGTGGCGATCGGGCACTGGATCGGGCGACCTGATTTCTGAAAGCAGGGAGAATGAACCATTAACACTGACAGGAAAAAGGAATCGACAACCAACCATTAGCGCCACGACGCCTTCCGTGGGGGGATCCCAGGCCCTCGACGTTGCGAGACGGAGTGCCCGATGTCCCTTCCCCAGCCCCTGGCGGGTAAGACTGAATGCTTGGCCGGGCAAAACGCCGGTCTTCCAACACCTCTGAAAGCCATCGGTCTTCATATCGAGGAGAAGAGATTCACGTCGGGTTCACCATTTTTCTGTTTCGGTGCGGATGTGCGTCGGGTTACGCTGTTCCGCCAGGACGCGTTCGCGCGTGCACCCGTCAACCCGAGGGGATGGGCGCGCGGCTTGTGGTCCCGCAGTCCCGCTTTCCAAGGGCGGGCGGCATTCGTCCCTTATTCAGGGGCGTCTGCTCCTTGATCGAAACCGGGATGATGGGATGTCGGCTCCTCCTTCCTTGGACGTCTCCTCGGAACTCGTCGCCTAATCCGGGTCTCCCTCATAGATTTAAGACATGCTCGTGAATCTCGTTCCCAGCGCCATATCTTCATGGACACCGGTTAATTACGCTGCTTCCGCCCGGACGCTCCAAGGAGTCTGGGCGGGGCAGCAACCTGCGGTGAGAAGGCCGGGTGGCTCTGGGTGCTGGGGGCGTGTCGTAACACTGCGGCTCTGCACGTCTGTCTTCCGTCCCTAATAGGGCTTCTCGAAGGCATGGTGGCCTGAGGTATCCCGCACTGGGTGCGGGGAATTGTGTCCCCTGAGGTTTTCCTCAGCTTCCCATGTCTAACACGGGGTATGACGCGAGTTTAACGTCCAGCGGGGACGGCATCGGACTGATCAACACGAAAAGTGAATCAGATGACAGAACCCCTTGCGGGGAACCTCCGACGCTGGGGCCAGCGCATGGGCGGCTTCCCAAGTGATATGGAGTGGAGTGAAGTGGCATGACCCCACCGGGATGTGGCGGCCCGGGTAAGGATCAGGATGGATGATGGAGTGAAGAGCTTGGACCCCGTAGAGGCTTCCTACGTACCGCGCGTTAGCACGGATCAAAGTCAACGTAGTTCGGGTATACAGTTTAACGTCATGCTGGACGTCGGCAAGCCGACTCACGAAGGGGTCGAGGCCGCCGGGCGGAGGATTGAACCGAACCACCTCGCACAGAGGGAGATGGAACGGCCGGGTGGATCACAGTTTCACGTCATGCTGGACGATGAAAGGAGAAATGGAAAAAGGGGCTGTGGGGAGGCACAGTGGAGATACACACGGGCAGTCTCCCACAGGGGCGGATTCATAGGTGAATCGACGCAAGAGTGAACCCTGGAGGGGTCCACTGATGGACAAACCGACGTGAATACGACCGGGATGACCAGGTGGTGGGCTTGAATCTCAGGGAGGCTTCCTACGTACCCTGTTTAGAAGACAGGGATCAAAGTCCACGTAGTTCATTCTGTCAGGACTTACGCACTTGAGGCAGCCCGGAAGCGGCAAAACTCAGTTGGAAGGGACTTGGACCGAAAGTAGGAGACACCTCGATCCCAGTCACACCCTCTACTGGCTTCGGCGGTGGGGGAGCGCAATGGAGATACACATGTGCAGCCCCCCACAAGAAACTAGGGGTTTGTAATACCCTACCCCCGTAGGGAAAAGCCGCTCCCATTAAATCGTCCCTAAAGAGGGGCAATCCCGACATCCCTGCAGAGACGAGCGGGTGGGGGCCACATCCAAACCGGGGGGGGACCCTGCGTGCGAGGCATGGGATCGGGTGAAGCGGACGGTTTAACGTCTTGCCGGACGAAATACAGTTTAACGTCGTGTGTTGAGGACGAAGCGGACGGTTTAACGTCTTGCCGGGCGAAGTATAGTTTAACGTCGTGTGTTGAGGACGAAGGTGCCTGGCAGTTTAACGTCTTACAGCGCGGACGTGGTACAGTTTAATGTCATGCTGGACAAAACACTTGGCAGTTTAACGTCTTGCAGCGCGGACGATATGCTAGGCAGTTTAACGTCGTGCAGCTTGGACGTAAGCAGTTTAACGTCGTGCAGGACGTGGTGCAGTTTAGCGTCATGCAGGACGATAAAGCCGCCGGTAGGTCCGTGTCACTTCGCGCAAGCCTGGAGGGTCGCACGGAAAGACAACGCACGGTGCGGGCACCCAGGATGAAAATCATCGGGCGCCACACGGGCGGGTACCCTCATGGGGTCAAGGGAGGCGACCCTGGCGGATTGCGCGCAAAAGAGGAGCTTTGCGCGCAAAACCGCGGGCCGGCGCGCAAAATGGCGGGCTGGCGCGCAATTGGGCCAGCGCTTCGCGCGCGAATGATTGGGATTGCACGCACCGGGCTTCGGGTAGCGCGCGGGGGCAACGGCTCATTCTCTAACGAATGGCCACTTTGAAGATGGGGGGTGCGCGCAATCGGGTTGGATTGCGCGCACCCGGGGGCAATTGCGCGCAAGAGGCTTCTTTTGCGCGCAAAGACCTTCGGGTTTGAAATTTATTCAAAGGAAATGAGCCAAGGGGATTGCACGCGAAGGCGGACCCCAAGGCTCTATTGCGCAAAAGAAAGGAGGTTACCTGAAGATCGGCATTGGGCGCGGAAGGGGTTGGATTGCGCGAACGAGCGACGCTTCGGATTCTGGCAACCTTCAAAACGTCGGGGGTCGCCTTATATTTATAGGCAACCCCGGGCGCGGAATCCGGTCTCGGGCGCGCAATTCGATTCGCGGGCGCGGAATCAGGACCCGGCGCGCAAAGGAGCCGCGCAGGCCACGGCGCGCAAAATAGCGCGCCGGCCCAGCGCATTGCGCGCATCCCGGGAGGATTGCGCGCCGCGACTCAACTTTGCGCGCGGACCTCTGAAATTTCGCGCAAGTCCTCCGGGCCCTCCGGAACGTGCCTCTGATTCCAAATATCACTTCGCTTTCCGCATCCGGAGCTTCGTTTGGGAACAACGGACTTTTCCGGCGTCTACAGATATCTACACCATTGACTTTGCCAGATAAGTACAAAGGTTTTATGAGCCCATGAACAACATCATCTTCATCTTTATCAGTAAAAGATATCACTTAATGGCATTCTGTAGGATTATTCTCTATGTGATAGACTTCAGCTGCAGCAATTTCAGCTTCAAACTCCTGAAGACTTGACAAAGCTTCGATGAGTGCTTCCCGAAGATCTTTTGAATGATTCAAAGCATCCAAAATTGATAACTTGGCTGGTACTTGGGCCAAGTGTTTCAATAAATCATACTTTTGATCAAGAGGTCTGCGTTTCCCAACAGGAATATGTGGTTTAGCAGGTACCTTGGAAGCAGATTCTTTGGAAGCTGATGCATCTTGTATTGGGATAGAAGTTGGAAACATCCTTGGTTTTGGAATATTAGACTGATTAGATCCATTTACTTGCTGAGATAAAGAGGATGGAACCTTCAATCGGTCTTCTAAAATAACTGTGCCAAGACTGAGTTGGCTATTAGCAGAAGAACCTGCTTGTTCTTTTTGAGCTCGATGAAGGGCTCTACCACGAGTTTCTGCTGCGTACACAGTGCTAGCAGGGGTAGAATTGGAGTAGTGGCTTCAGAAAGATCCACGTCTTCCCCTGTATCCTGAACCTCTAGAACTTCCTCAGATTCCCCTATTTGATACAGGGAATTCAGGCTCATCAAGACTGGAATATGGATCTGTTAATTGAATCATATTAACAGAACCAAAGATTAACTCTTCGTCTGATAAAGACTCTTCCTGATTAGCCTGTTTAGGTTGTGCGGTTTGATGGGGCGGTGCCCGTGGCTTTGAAGTAGATGGCATAAATTCTTCCAGAGTCAAAGACAATTTAGGCTTTGACACATACTCATCTTCTTCTTATTATTTTTTCTTCTTTGAATCAAGCCGTTTCTTTGAGGATTTTCCCTCTGATGAAGAGGTTTTTACCGCAATATTCATGGTAGAAGACACAATTGGTTTCTTTAATTGTGTTCGCAAAATGGCATGAGTTCGATTGATTGTCTTTCTGACCATCCAATCATCATACTTCTGTGCATTTCTGCTTTTGACTTCTTGCCATTCACCTTCTTCCTATGGAACTGTAGTAGTAACACATGCTATCTGAGTCGAAGAACCTTTTAACTTGAGTTGTCCCAAGTCGACCATCTTTTGCAGGAGGTCTTTAAAGACAAAACACTCCTCGATGGGATGCCCTAACATTTGATGAGAGGGACAATAATTGGGATGGTCTTCATCTCCTTCCTTGTTTGGCCTCTTGTGCACTGGTAATTGAACCAAATTATTTTCTAGAGCTGAAATAAAGTAACCAGGAACCTTCTCATTTCGGAAAGAGTATGTTTTACTCTTAAAATCCTCAAATTGTTTTCGCTGTTGATCTCTTTGTTCAATTGGACGAAACGGCCTTTGTTATTGGCGTTCAGGAGGTGGAGCCCTTCGAGAAGATGAAGGGTTTGCAGTAGAAATAGGCACAGGTGCTTGTTTAAGCATAACTATAGCAGTTTCTGCTTTACCCATTCTCCTTCCTGATGCTGATTGAATTACACGAGATTTAACATTATCCTATATAAGGGATTCTTCAATCTGCTGAGCAATTGAAGTAAGGTCTCGAAACCCTCCTGTGTATTTCACAGGGATCAATGGCGTGTGTAATTCGTCAGGCAAATTTTCCACACAGATTGGCAACAGTTCCTCCTAAGGAAGTGTTAAACTCAGGGAATATGTAAATCCCTTCCAACGAGCAATGAAATCAGAGACTCTTTCATTCTCCCTTTGCTTGCAGTTTGTAAGATCGAAAACTGTCGTTTTTGGAAAAGTTGTGCTGAACTGAAGAAGGAATTTTTTATGAAGATCCTCCCATCCGATGATTGACCGGGATTGCAAGCTTGTATACCAGACAAAAGCTGGTCCTTGCAAGGTTCGCACGAAGCATCTGAGTTTCACAGCTTCTTACTGTTCTGGAGTTCCCATCATAGGATCACAACAAGACACATAATGCGTCAAATGTTGTTCAGGGTCGCCTGATCCATTGAAAGTAGGGAAAACAGGGTTTCCAAAACTAGATAGAGGAGAAATTGAATATACCCATTCGGGGTAAACTTTCTTTTCTGGTTGAACTTGTGCCCGTTTCCCTTCCATAGTTTCTAACCGAGCTGTTAATGACTCAATAGTAGTTATTAACTTTTGAGAAACATCAGGTTGAATTTGGTATTGGGTAGGTTCAATGAATGGAGCTTGGACAGACATGGTGATTGGTGCTACAACTGATGGTAGCACTACCAACCGTTTTTGCATTTGACCCGTAGGATTAGACCTCTTACGGTGTACTGATAAAGGATTATATTCCTGATCCATCTCAGTAGTTACAAAAAATTCCTTCGGCTGTCGGACTTCAGCATTCTTAAGAAGAAGACTACTGTGATGTAGTTCTGCATTCAACCTTCTTAATTCTTTCATTTCTTCCTCTTGTTGTGCAAACCGTTGCTCTAACGAGAGCGATTGACCTTCTCCAAAGGAAGGATATGTAACCTGATTCTTTCCCCTCCCTTTGTTGGATATTTTTTTGAGAGAAGGAAGTGGATTACCTAGGTATTGAGTAATCCTTTGACTTCGTGTACACACACCTTCTTCATTTGTATCGGTGCGTACATTTTCTTGAGCAGGACGCTCTTCATATGAGTCCCATGAGTGAACCTCCTCTGGTGGATTAGCAACAATGGCATTGATGACATTGATTGATGCATAATGCATTGCATCCCTTCTATCAACATTTCTGTGATATTTACTTCTTTCATGTCTTTGATGAGACATTTCCTTTTGTTGATTCAATCTTTTCGGAACTTATTTACGAGCTATAACTTGGAGGGAATCTCCTGATAATTTGGCTCTTCGTTCCTCTTGTGGATTCTTCCCTAATCGAGAAAAGACCTTCATTCTCCGAGGAGGGGATTGATGATTTGAAAGATTCCCCAGTCTTGTGAACTGGGGATGTTCCTGCTGTTTCCCTTCAACTCCTCGAATCCCATTTGTTGAATCTGAGGGTTGGGTTAAAGAAGTCCCCAGTCTGACAAGCTGGGGTGTCTCTTGAAATTCTATGTCTGAGATCTTCTTAAAATCTCTCTTGATCATCTGAACCTTAGTTCGGAAATTAGCTGGATGCATTAGCCTGTATCCACTTTTATCACCTGGTTTAACAGACCGTTGGATGATTTCTGAAACTTCTGTCATTTGATGATGTGTTTGCTCCATACGAGAGGCTTGTGCAATATTCTCGCTTGCTTGATGTAGGAGAAATTTAACAACTTGTTCTCTATATGCTTGATTTTTAGAGGAACTAGTTGAAGCTTGTTCTTGAGCAAGATTTTGATTATGAACAAAGCCCATTGACTGTGGCGGTCCATGGTCAATAACATTGCATGAGACCATTTTCGGTGGGCATTGCTGATTGGAAAGCACTGTGAAATGTAGTGATCTGTGAACACCCCATCCTCTGATATGAAAACCAGATGGAGCATTGACAATTAACTGACGCAATTTTCTTAATGCGCCAAGGCATGAACGTTGAAGGGTTCTCTGCTGCTTTTCAGCCTTCAGATACCGAGATACTGATAGAGATGCCAAATCAATATGATGTTGTAGCCCTTATATTATCTTAAGATGATGTTCATATTCATCATAAGATAATACCTTCTTCTTCAATTGACAAAGAGTATTCCATATGTTGAGACGAATATCATGGATTCCATCATCCGTCAACATCTTTGGAATGTCATACTGGGAGTCATCCAAAGGCCAAAACATGACTGGTACCTCACCTTTTGCCAATTTTTTTCTCATGTTCAGCATTTCCTCTTTATCATTAAGTGAAGACTCTTCTACCTGTTTTGACCAGATTTGGTGTTTCCTTGTGGCTTCATCGGATTCAACAAGATTGGTAGATAGATCATTGATCAAACTAGAAGATGCATGACTTAGGGGTGGTTCGGAGAATGACCTACACCCTGGGCTATCTTCTGATTGAGAAAGTATTTCACTTGTTAGCGATAAAGCATCAGACATGACTGGTTTCACATTTGCATGTGCCTCAAGATAAGAGGGCTTTCTCGGCACTACATTGTCCACTGGAGTATTTTCCAGGAAATGTGAATCACTACTGCGGAGAGGACTTTCGTAGAGAAATTCATCATCATGGGGAGGACCACTATAATGGGTTACATCAAAAGATGAGATATCTTACTCCTTGGTCTTCTAACCACACAGAGGGTTCCTGTGGATCTCATCTGAAGAAGAAACTTCAAAATTGACCGAATTTTCATGAAGCAAGCCTTGATGAGGAAGTGTCTGTTAAAAACTTTCGGAATTAATGTTCCCGTTATTGGGAACTGAGGGAGTAGAATCTTGAATTCCAACAGAAAAATGTCTGAGGGCATCAAGAACTCCAGCATCGAGCAAATCCTTGTTTCAGATTGGCTTTTGATCTCCTGACTGTGCTTGGTGGATCTTTTTCTTAGATGCCTTCTTACTCGCATTGGAAACCACTTTTTGACCAAGGTGGTTACTCTGAGCAGGTGTATGTGCCTAGTCAGGAATGATGGTGAGGTTAGGCTGACGATCTCCACTCAAATCAGGTGTATGTGCCTGACATGGTTGTCCGTATGATATGGGGGAGTATGCCCCATAACCCTCTTGGACTGGAACGAATGTGTGTGTCTTTTCCGGAGTGACCCTTTGATGTGTCACTCCACTGCTAGGGATAGATTTTTGTGTCTTTCCCTGAGATGATGCTGATGTTGTTATTATATCCTATCAAGCATCCAGAATATGAGTAGGAATTTGCTTCTGCTCTTTCACCATTGACAAAATATGTTTGGTGACTTCAGCTGCCGGAACGGGGATATACGTCCACTCCGGGCTTGGAGTAGGTGTATGTGCCTGCTCCTGTCCTCCTTTTCCTATCAGTGAATCCTGACAGTACTCAAGTGTGGGGGCAGAGAGTTGAGTCTGCCTCTTGTTTGTCATCGGGGCATTCCGACTGACTTCTCCGTGCGCTACCAAGCGAGACTGTTGGTAGTCTTGATTAGTACTAGTAGGTGTATGTGCCTGCTGATTACACTTCACCAAACGCGGTTGACGATATCCATCATATGTAGTCAGACGAGCCTGCTGACTAACTGATGATGTATAAACAGGTGTATGTTCCTGCCTATAGTACTCCATCGGAATTGTCTGGTGGTATTGGCGTGATGCTACCAGACGAGTCTTCTGGATAGCGGAATTAAAACGGACAGGTGTGTGTGCCTGGTCGTTGTTTTCCACCAAGTTAGGTTGGTGGACTTCTCCGGAGATGGCAGGGATGAAAACCTGCCCATTGTTAACCGGATTCCAACTCTGGCGGTTCGTCTTGCCTGCTCGGGTTTGAGGAACCTGAGCTGAATTCCTGGAGTCGGTACCCTCATCATGTTGAGGGCGCACTGCCGCACGAGTCTGGCGGCGATTGTTGATGGGGGCCCTCGGGAAGGACTCCTGTCTTTTTGAATTAAGGCCCTGAGGGACCTTCTCATTCACTTCCTCAGAGTAAGGGAGCGAATTGAAATTGTGTTCCGGGGATAACGACTCGAAACGTTTGGAGACGGTAGTCAGCACCGCCTGCCTATTGATCACTGGTCGTCGTTTTCCGGACGACCTGTGTGAGTTGTTCACTTGGAGGGCCTATCGGGCAGCCTCCAGAGTTGGGATGGTACCGTGTTGACGGTACTCCTTAACCAGCGCATTTGATACCTAGCATTGATGACGCTGAGTAGGTGATGACATCCTCAGAGCGGATGATGATCCAGTAGGAATAACAGCAGTGGTATTTGCAGCATTAGTATTCACAGATGTGAATTTGAGAGCAGCCATTATAGAAATACAGAAGATCTTGGAAAAGAGTGCCTGTTTGATATAACAGACCTAATCAAGATAAAATTCAACCACTTCATCCTTTGTATGAGCACACGTGTCAATGATTGTTTTTGTTAGCCCTCTTATTGAGTTTTAAATAGGGGCTTTACAAATAGGTAAAACATCATTTTAACTTGTTTAAGGATTCACGTCGGGTTCACCATTTTTTTCCCTCGGAATTCGGGGATGACTTCCTGGATGGGAGATTCAAACATTCAAATCGGTTTCTAGCGGGTTTGTTCGTAGAACCGGAAACATCCAATGATTCCAAATCCATTTGGACCTATTTTCCAAATGTAGGCGCTCATTAGCTTGTGAACTGATGAGGCTTAGGAATTTGCATTGGTCGGGAGGATGGAAGGTAGGACTCATCACACCTTTTTAGGGGAATTATTGTCTATTCCGGGACTCTCTTTATAGATATAAGTTATGTTCGTGAATCCTTATTACATTACCAAGTAAAAAATGAGCTTTCCTTCAGTTTAACAATCAATGATTAAATATGTAAGAAATTTAGAGAATCTTTTATATGTATTTGAGGTTCTTCATCAATAGTAACATTCAAAACATTTATATAAAAGTATCTTGGTCATTCTGATGACCAGGCTAGTTTTAAAGCCACTCAGTGGGGCACTTGAAGTTTATTTTCATTAATAAGGACATGAATTATTTCAGAGTTGGGATTGAACCCATAGAAGGGCTACCTACGTATCCTTCGTTTTGGAAAAGGAATCAGAACCCACGTATTTCGAATAAAGGAGTATGATGTTTATGATTGATGGATCAAAGAAGGATGTCACAATTACTTTTACACTCTAAGCTCACGTGAGTCATGCTCGGTGTGAGAAACAAGAGGTATTGGTAAAAATTAGAAAATTGTGCCATGAAAGATGCAATCATAAGAAATGGTTTGGGGATTATGTATATATGACTGCCCAGATAAATGAAGGTTAGGATTTACTTCAGGGAGAAAATCCAAGAACAGGGTCCATAAAGGTATATGTGCTTCATGGAGATTTGAATACTCTAACTTGGGACTTATTCCAAAAAAGGAAACCCAAATTAGGAGAGGATTGATAATTAGGTTTTACTCCTGAGAAGGAATCCCATATCAAACGTAATTTAGGACTTGTTAAAGAGAGTTTAAGGGACTTGGGGCTTACTCCTGAAAAGGAATCCCAAATTTATGAGGATATGGGGCTTACTCCAAAGATGGATGCCCAAAATAATTAAGGGACTCAGGGCTTACTCCTAAAGAGGATGCCCATGATTATGACTGGGACTTATTCTTGAAAAGGAGACCCAGGTTAGGGGACATGGAGCTTAATCCTAAAAAAGAAGCCCAAAATTAGGACTGGGACTTATTCCTGAAAAGGAGACCTATGTTAAGGGATTAGGTTTGGGGCTTACTCCTAAGAAGGATGCCCAGATTTTGGAACTTTAAGAATTTGGGGCTTACTCCTGAGGAGGATGCCCAATTTTGGAGGACTTAGGACTGGGGAATATTCCTGAAAAGGAGACCCAGGTTAAGGATTCTCTCATCATAAAGGATGAGGTTGAATGAATGAACTCTCAATCTTTGGTGACATAAAGATGTATAAATCACTATGTTTTGAGAGATATTCCACAGAATTCGTTTCAAATGAGGAAGTCAAATCAAGATATCATGCCATAAATGGCTTTGAAGAGTATCGTGAAGACTGAATCTTGAATAGGAAAGGTGGAATGGCTTAAGAGGGGTAAAATGGGCATGATGGGCACCCAAAAAAGGTAGGGGCGTGCAAGGCTTGGAAGGCGCGCAGGTACTGCGGCGGCGCGCAAGTATTGGTCGCGCAAGGTATGCCTGCGCAACACATGGTGTACTTGAGCGATTTTCAACGAGCATTAAAATACTTGAGTGACTCTTTCATAAAGCCTTTAGAATCCTCTTGATGTTCTCCCAGTAAAGGGACATGCATGTTCTATCGAAGGAATAAGGCGGCGCGCATGTGTGACCACTTCCCTTAAGGGCTGACCACTCAGGCGCGCAAGTGTTGATGACTTTCAACACTTAGGCCTTCCTCCTTCTCTTTAGAGCTTCCGTTCTAGGTAAGAAATTACCTTAGAAGTGTTCTGGATGCTTTGAGAAGAGACTTGGGCGTCAGGAGCTTCAATCTATGTTTTTGGAAAAACATCCTCACAAATGGGGGGCCCATAGGGTCTATTTATAGGCAGGAGAAGACCCAGGGCGGTTACTGGGCGGTTATCAATTAGGTCGTGCAAGTCACTTGTGTGACCATAAGGGTGTCACGCAAGTCACTTGCGTGACCATAAGGGCGTCGCGCAAGTGGACTTGTGCGACAGTGATATAACTTGCGTGGTGCAGTTGCTTTTGATCCTTTGTTCATGCCTTTGTCAATTTTTGATATTTTCTTCAAAGGTTGAATCACTTTGAGCTCAGATATTCCCCTTTTCCGATCATTAGATTCTGTGATGAAAGGAGCGTCAACAAATATATATTGATAATTTAAATTGTTATAAAAGAAGTCATTTTATTTTTGGATATTTTGATTTTATGATTCTACTAACTCATTTTTTAATGTTTGATTATGAAAAACATATAATATTATCATTGAGAACAACATAAATCATCAAATTAATAATTGAAACATTTTATATGATAACTTTAAAAAATTATAATCATTTTAAATTAAAATATTTTAAAATATTTGATGGATTATTTTCATGAAAAACATTTATGTGATAGAAAATAAGATATAATGAATATTATAATATCAACAACAATAAAAATATTATATGATTTTACCCTAGGAAATTGAATTTTATAAATTATGAATAAATCAATATGAAATCATTTGAGATATTTCCTAGGTAAAACTCATTATCTATGTTTATAATATGATTTTTATTTATTACTAATTTTATATGATTCAAAAAGAAATTCATAATAAGGAATATGTTTGTGTAAATATCAAACATGATGTAAAAAAGGAGTTTCATAAGTGAGTGCATGCAATAGTTATGTATGCGTATATTCTGAATGCATGACCCACTAACAATTTCTCAAAACATTTGGATCTTTTGTGAGTAAATATTTTAAAATTTTTATATAAGCATGTTGAAAATGAAAACTAGTAAATAGAAGATTTCAAATTGAATAAAAAATGTATATATTATTTTGTAATGAAATTTGAATACCACAATAAGAAAACTAGATATTTATTAGTAAATTGTATTTTAATCCATTGAAAAATGATACATTTTTTATAAAATATGATTGAGAAGAATTAATTTTATCTTCAATGATTACACCACTAATAGATCCATCTCTAATGGTGATATTAAATCCTTTAATTTTAGAAATTTGATGAATTGGGATAGGTCTTTGCACAAGATTCACAACAAACATATATATTGTTACTATATTTCATCATGTTCTTTCCCCTTGGAAATATTTCCACAAAAATCAAGAAAATAAATATTTTGGTTCCCAATAATTATTTGATCCACTATGGATAAAAATCGTGATATTTCTATCAATATTTTTCACAATATATTTTCTTTAAAACAATGGATGAGGGTTGAATTCACTTTTGTCTTTAATAGTGTGAATTCTGACAATCACATAAATAAATCAATTATATTACTATTTTATAATAGTTAAAAATTATTTTATTAAAAAATATTTCAGTAGAGTTGTTTTAAATGGATTTATCTAAGGAAATTAATGGGTTTAATAACCATGATCCACCCATTTATTTCTATTTTAATAAGAGAAAAAATTTTGTTTAGATTATCTACAATCTATGTGAATTTTGAAATATGGATTTTTATTTATTTGATTGTATATTATATAATGTAGAAAACAAATTGATTACTTAAATTCATGTATACTTTTATTCAAGGGTGATTATTTCTATCTATTTTTATTTTTTTTCACATTAAAAAGGTTAATTTATTTCATATCATGTCCTTTGTAGAATATTTATTGTTCATGATTTATTTTAGTTGATCATGAAAATATATACTTTATTCATAACTATATTTTCATGAGGAGAATGAATTAGAAAAATATGTTGGATAGTTTTTTGCGGAAGATGATGTAATAGAAATGAGAATATAGGAACTAGAATTGATTTCATCACCAACATGATCCAAAAGGAAGATATGACATGTTTTACATGAAATTTCTGTAGATGTTGACCTCATGTTGTAATTGATTTCACTCTATTATTTAACATTGAGAGCCATATAACCATTTTATCTTTTATTTATTATTATTATTATTGATACGGTATTTTTGGTTTATTTTATCCTCTTTTTGTCTTTAAAATAACTTCACTATTGTATATATATTTCGATTTAAATATTTTTACTATAATATTTATTTTTCATAAAAATTATGATCATGTTCATGGTGAGTTAAGAAAAATCTTGAAAATCACATCTAGATGAATCATATTTAGAGGAATTAAATGTTATCAATTTTTTGATATCTTTTTCTCGTTATCCTACTTTATATCTTGTAACTTCACTGTAATTTTAAACCTTTATAGGGATCATAAATGTCTTTTGAACTTAATTTTATTCACACATAGGGTTTTATAAATAATAATGAATTTTCAAACTACATTTTATCACATGTCCTAGTTTATCATTTCCTATAAGGTTTATATTGGAAACTATTCTATTTGAGAATTTTGGTCACTGAAAATGCCAGTAATACATGTAATCATAATAGTAATTCATTAACATGGGTGGATCAAAGTTCTTGAAAATTCATACGAATACGTGTCTAATATTATATATTTAACTTTTTTAGTTCCCTTGCGGCCGGATTCTACTAAATTCAATATTTCATAGTAGTTTTACACGTAAAAATTTGATTAAATTAATATAATTCTAAAAACTAGATTATAATGTTTATATAAACTATGTTATAATAAATTTCATTATTGTTAGTATATTTTTATTTATCTTCATATTAATTAGTTTTACTATATTCACACATTAATATTTTCATGATAGGGTATCATATGATACCATAAAAGGATGACATATTATTTTCTAAATATGAATTAATTGTGGCATTGAAAAAGTAACATGCTAATAATAATTAGATTCCATAATATGGGAATCGATCATTGAAATCAATTATTATTTACATCAAAATGATAAATAATCATTGAAATGGATTTCATTTTAATAATAACATAATGAATCCAATAACACCAATTGTTGTACAAAGTCTATAGAAATAGGGGAGATATTTTTTAAAAAACATAAAATGTAAATTCAATATTTTGTTATTTTGAAATGATAAAGTGATATGTCAATTAATTAATTAATGTTTTTAATTTATGAAGTTGATATTTATTGTAATGTAAATGTAAACATATATTAATCAAGTAAGGCCAAAATAAATGGTCAAATCTAATTTTGTAAATAATGTGTATTTTAATTGAATGATATACTGTATGTAATAAAAGTGATAAAAATATATTTATTATAATTGGGAAATTCCTGCCAGACACTTTTTATAGAATTCATTATGATCCCCATCACATTAAATATACATTTTTATATTGAATATAAAATTATCATTACAATATAAAGAGAAAAATGGGACACCCATGTAAGATAAGACTACTTACACATTGATTGATGGGGATTCTTTATAATCATATAAGGATTAGGTAATGTGTGGTTGATATCTTCCCTATGGGAGTATGTTTAGGATTTAAAAAAAATTATTTGAAATGCCTATTAGTGGATTAAAAAAATACAAGGCCATAAATGGTGTTTTCTTATAATAAAATAATATATATTGGTGTAATAAACAAATCTAAAGGCATAAACCATATTTTATGAATTAATTTTTCTACATCTAGAGGAAAAATAGGCTTAAAGACCAAAATTTATTACAGATTTATATTAGGTTTGATTTTTTCCAGATGGGAAATCAAAAAATTCAAAATCTCATCATATTATTTTAAATACTATTTCACGTTAAAATCATTTATGATATAGAGGTGGTAGTTATATAGTATCCATATAAAAATATTATCTATTCTAAATGCATTAAAACTGGTTCATGAATCAATTATCATGTGTGGTATGGAGGTTGATATTTTTTCTACTATATAACACAATTCCCTTAGTTCGTATTTCTTTCCATGTTTAATAAAAAATAACATATAGAGGAATTTAATTTTTGATCAATGTTGAAACTCATGGTCTTTCCACAAAGTGAAACATAATTCCATGTAGTCATCCATTTAACTGTGGATGGATAACTCAAAAAGAACTTATTACCCACACCCTACAAACACTATCTTTCACATATAAAGAAAAGATTATAAATATAGATAACCATTATTGAATAAAAAATAAATATATTCAAAAAATTTATTTTTTGTAATCTCAAATCAAACTCCTGGTTACCCAGTCACTACAATAGTGGTGAAACATTCCCAAAAAAATCCTTTTATAATGGACTTTATATTAATGAATTTTCATATAGAAAAGAATTTTGTTCAGGTCTTGTTTACAGGATATACTCTAACCTATGAATAAATCCCTTCGGGTTGTAATATCATTTATATAGGAGAACATTGTCAATATCCCCATCTCACACAGTGAGACCAATATAAGGAATCAGAATCCACAGGGGATTCACCATCACTATGTAAAATCACTCTATAAATGTATTTTATGGCTTCACCTTATTCCATTCGTGAATTATCCAATTTTTTCAATATTAAAAAACTCAAACCTAAAGTATGTAAAATGTTTGAACTACCTGGAGTCCACTAGACCCATAAGATCATGTTATTAGGAACACCAGTTCTCACCATTCAATAATTCACTTACATTCTAAATGATTTTACCATCCTAAAAAAAACGAAATATTTTCAATTATAATGATTATTTTAATCCTTCAATCCCATGGTAAGGGGGACCCCAATCCTATAGAAGTGTTGTTTACCATCTTGGTTCAAATTTGTGTACTTACCACCCTCAGGATTAATAAAATATAATGTCAAATGATTAGAATATGAACCATATGTTCTCTAAATAGTGGATTTTTATGCCATAATATTTGGTTTAGAATAGGAAAAAAAGAAAGTATCTATACCTCCTTGAGTAATCCCTAATTATTTCCTCATTGAAATAACGATTTTCTTTACCCATGTCTATTAGTGGATGAGGATTATATTCCATTTATAATACGTTCTCAATTAATCCCTGAAACATACAAAAATGATTTAATATCCATCCTTTATTTTAAATCCCCTCCTTTATACATCATATTATGTAAAATAAAAGTAATCCTATGGTATTCCAATTCAGTTATATGTCTCATTTAAAAGAAAAAATCATATTGATAAAAATTTTATAGCATTGCTGATTTTATAATGATAAATGATTCGGGTGGGATTAAAAACATAATATGACTATTCCAAGCGTACAATAAAAATTTAATGTGTTTCCCTCCACCTAATAAAAATGAATTGACTATCTTTATCTACATTTTATTTTATGTCTATCATGGTTGAAATACCCCTAAGCTTGAAACTCTCTATCCTCGACACATAACAACCATTGTTGGGCTATATTCATAATGAAATCATACCCCTACAAAGGAGGTTTCATTCACTATCGATCCTATTAAATATAATGGGCATCTCATGAATAATCCTTGCACCAATAATTTCTATAATCATTTCTCTACTACAATTCTGTAATAATATGTTAAACTATGTTCTATAGTTAATGACACATAAACATTAATGGTGTGAAATGTCTCAATATGTGGCATCAAACTATGTGGGTTTTGAATAATTGTATATTGATAAATAGGAATCTATATCATAGGTATATTCACGAAACCATGAAAACCACTTCATCCTGTGATGACTATAAAATCCAGTGTATCCAATTAAAAGGTGTTAAATCATATTACTTTAAAAAATGTCATTAAAAGTATATTACTTGAAAATAAAGAGAACCATTGAAAATAATATAAGGATTGCATTAATACATGTTAATAACTACTTAATGATAAATGAGATGAAATTTATCCCATGCTACAATTTTGGATGGATCAAATATTATGTCTCAAATATATAATATATTCTCATTAAATGAAATAATAATCCCTAATAATAAATAATGTACATTATATCCAATCCTCTAAAGCATTGTGAGATCCTAAAAGTTGTTTAAAAAATTATATAGTAACCAAGTACCTCGAAGATCGCTATCTATATACCATCTCAATCATTCAAACATTTGTGTGATTCTGGTTCCAATAAAAACCCAATTTGAAAACAATCGAATGTCATTGGGTGGAATCCCACATGTTAATAACCAACACCCATGAGACTTGAATGTTATCAATTGTTATAAGAAATTGATAATTGATTAGTGTGATCTTATATGTCATCTACCTTCATGTTAATTGGTTGATTACTCCCTTGATCTTTTTAGTTACCAGGAAAACAATCCTTCATAATTGTGGTTCTGGTCACCCTCTTGATTTCAGCAATATATTTGGAACCCTTAAACCACTATAAAATTACAAAGAAACTATTTTAAAAATAGTGGAGAAGGGATGATTATAAAAAAACATTAAAGGTATTCTTCCAAAATTTCCCATATATATTTTTTACAATTGTGAATAGTTATGGTTAGATAATGAGAACATATACTTTGACAGATTGAGAAATTGATATTTGTCTTGGATAAACAATTTGATTCTTAGTTATTTGGAATCATTTATTTGTGTGAGTATTCGAGGAACAACATTGTTGATTAGATCCAACCAACTAGGGGACTCTATTTATAATCAAATTAGTGGATACAGCCCCTATTGGGTGGAGTAAATTCATTTATGGCCATATTCAAATAAAATAGTACCTTCATTAATTTCATTTTTAACATATATGTATCTCATCCACTAACTACCTGGATAATTACACATGTTTTATGATAAGTTTGATGGACGATACATGGCTATACATGCTTCTAAATTTTTGATGGTGCTCCACCACTGACAATATGGTGAACTCTGTGATTATTTGGAAATTTTCCATCATCATTGGTAGACTAGTGGAGCTGTAGTGGTTAGCCGGTGTGGTTTTCAGCCTTCAAAATCAAAATGTCTCACACCGTCTTACATCCATGGCCCTCTATATATATTAATACAATGTTCAATGAAACATAAATCATGAACAATTACATGTATTATCTTTTAAAAAGATAATAATTTTAACTGTTAATATACAAGGATATTTTTTATGTTTCAATATATTACATAACCAGTTAACAGAAAGGAGATATAAAAATTTTCTCAATAACATTGTAAGATTCATAAATTATTTTTTGTGGTCATGAAAAAAATTTGAGTGATATAGGGGAAAATAAATATTTATATAATAATAATTTTAGAAACATTATTAATATTAAAATAATCTGGGATTTGAGAATATCTGTCACCTAAAAAATTGGGAAATATAGTTATTCATTTTTGTTTAGAATGGAATTAAGAGAAATTATATTAATAATTAGGATCTGGTTGGTTCATGGGAATAATATGTGGTTTTCTTTTAATAATGGTATCTTATATTTATTAAAAAATAATTTATCATATTAAATTAATAATAACAACTCATGCCTATATAAAAATATTATTTTAAGAAATTTTAATATATTTTATACTAATTTTGAAATTATTTTTTTGGGTGATAACAGGGATGATAAAACAACACAACAATCCTTGAATGTCACAACCTAGACCCATTAACATTAATAAATTGATTACATTATTAAATTATAAAAAGATACAAAGGATAAGTACATAAATGATTCATCAATTTATCCATATTAGGTGAAACTATATATACATGATTTCAAAATTATATTTGAAAAATATAACATATTATGAAAAAATTTCTTACATCATTAATGATCTTTCAAATAACACATCTTAATTTCATATGGAAATTATATCTTATTAATGGTGAGATATTACTATTATTAAGGGAAATAGTATATGATATGATATCATGAGGAGATAGGGGATGCAAAATGGATGAGTGCATAAAAAATTCATTATCATTTTAATCAATATTTAATGATAAAAACTATTTCCATGATGAATTTCATGCTGAAAATCAAATAGATAACAATAATGACTAAATACATAATGAAATGAATGAAAAGTATTATATTTCATGAACTTAATATTTATTATTTTTTAAAATACATCACGATCCTTTATATCACATCCATTTGTGAAAAAATTTCAATGAATGAGTAATAACAGATAAAATACATTGATAATTTGGACAAAATGTTGTCTCATGAGGCTATGGGATACATTGAGGAGCTATGTATAAATGTGACATTGTCGTCACGTAATTAGTAATTTTTTTAAATTTTCCAAACATGGTTATGTTTGATGGTAACAATACATTTTCTATTGAAAAATTGTTTTGCCAAAAAATATGTCACTATAACTAACTTGATTGAAAAATTATGTCACTAAATATCATTATGAATGATAAAAATGTTCTCTTACAATTTTAATAACAAAAGAACATATATTTATTATTTCAAATGTACAGTTAATTATTCATATAAAAAATTTATCAATGGGTACAATTATTAATGAAATTTGTCTTTCTATTGGTAAATGTTTAACGAATATTGTTTTAGGGATTATTAAAAGCAATAACAAAAATTCATATTTATTTGACAATTTTAAAAAAATTAAATAATATTTTTTTATTATAATATTTATTGATAGAATTTTATATTATATTTTTCAATATATTTTAATATAATACAATTATATTATTTATAATGTAATATATGAAACTACATGAGTAGATTTATATAAATAAAAATATTCAAACATAATATGAAAACCTATCATGTACACTAAAAAAACATGAATATTATGTAAACATGTTACATACATGATCAATATATGATACTATACATGAATCTTCATCAAAATATTTCTGAATATTTCTTCTCAAACACATTGAGTGTCTATATCATGGTTCACAAAGATATCATGGAATAAACATTAAATTCACTCACTCAATCGACTATTTATCATAATGACAATGATCATTAATATAAGGCTCACATTACCACCTATAAATAGGTCATTACATATTAAATATATAGGTTTCATTGATAATAATTCATGGAAGATACAAAATTTCCAAACTCTAGTATGAGTACTTAACAGAATTTAATTTTTTTGATAGAATTAGTTTATACGAAATCTCATTCTAAAAATGAAGAATATGCCCCAAAAAGTAATATTTGTATATAAAATGAATTGAAATAAAATAAAATTCAAAATATACCATTGTATTGGTGGTACAACATAGATTAATATTATTTATGATCAAAATGAAGTATAAACTATAGCAAATAATAATTTTAGTTGGTAAGACATACCATCATATCAACATAATTATCAGTATCAATTATTATCTCTTGTGATTAAATACTAAATGAATACGTCACTTTAAGATAACAACATATTTTTTTATTATAGAATCAAGAGAGTCTCTTATTATTATTTTTAAAAAAATTATTTTCCACGGCAACAATCATATGTATTTTAAACTTTTTTTATTTTTAAAAAAACATATATTATAACAAGATGTTTCTAAAAATAAAATGATAAATATTTTCAACCAAAAAATCAACATTATACTTATCCTATAACTATTGTGCTGTAAAAAGCATCCTATGTCAACAATGTACAACTTCATGATAAAATTTTATTTTTATGTTCTTCAATGAAGTCAACTTAAAACTAAGGAAACATTCCACTACCAACAACCATAAAAACATAAAAGATGTAAAATAGTTATAATCATCAATTATAAATGAATAAAAACTAGACCCCCACTATATTCATGCATCTTGAACACTCATACAAGTAAGAAACATTTGAGAAAGATTAAAAATTATCAAGAGTCATTCATCTATATTCCATAATATTCAATCATTCAATTGTAGACTATAATATATTAAAGAAACAAATTATAATACATATGAATCTCAATCGTATATATATAAAGTGTTTATTTTTTATTTCCAATATTAATTATTCAATATAGTAAATGAGTTTATACCCAACATAGATATGTTATATTTTAGTTCATCTATTTCAGTGTCTAAAACATGAATCTTTGAATTGATTTTAGAATTTTGTAGCTCTCAAAATTCATATATCGGTTCTGAATAATTTAGCTATCTATGTCTCTTATTATTTAGTCATTTGGGTATAATGTTGATCTGGATGAAGAGAAGTTATAAACCACCATCTTGAATACCTACAAAAAGACCAATATATTATCAGTAAATATGTTCCACCAAAAATAAGAATAATTAACATGTATAAGAAATAATTATAGAAGCAGAAAATTAATAAACATGAATAAAACCCGGACCATGAAAAAACTATAATGAAAAAAATATGTGACATATAGATCTGATTCACTATTAAACTACCCATTTTCAACAACAGGTAGTACAACACTGCTACCTATATTAAATCACATGTATCATTATTTGGTTATGTGCATGTATCATATTCAAAATAACCAAAATATAATATGATGAAAATGAAAAATAACAGATAAATAAGAATGAAATTATAGGAATCATGGAAAACAAAACTAGATAAGATTCAAATGAGATGATTAATATACCATAATTACTTGAATCATGAAGATATATTACAATATAAAGAGATGATATAACAATTTTTTCCACCATTTATTTTGTAATATGTTTTCCTTGGAATGGAATGTGTGATAATACTTTTCAAATGAAAGGATTAAAAAATTATTTATCCCATATAACTCATCATTATTTACAATGGTTGGCATATTGTGAAGTATAGTGCAATATTTCATGAACTCGGATCATATTTATGGTGAATCCTTAAACATTACAATTTTCTTTATAAAATATATATTGTTGTCATTTAATTATAATTAGTAAAAGAATAAAACTTCCTCACCAACTATGTTGTCATATGCTTCCAATTATTATTTTTTGCTTCCTAATAATTAAAAAAATGTAAATTACAATGAATAAACATGACACATAGAGAATTTAATGTAATCCATTATGTTTAGATGACTTAATTTTTATATGAGAACATTCATAATAATTTTTTATTGAATTTTAATTACTGATACATATATTTATATATAACACAAATTTTATAATTTATAAAAATCATTCACTAATATTACACATATAACATATATAAATTTTATAGTACTTATATTTTTTATTTTATATAGATCCATGATTTTACAAAATGTTCATAGACTAAAGAGAAGGAATTTTTGGAAAAATTACATTGATTCTCAATATTAATTAATTTAAAAAAATATAAAAAATGATCAAGAACATAAAAGGAATATATATTATAAATATATTGTTAGAGTATGTCTTATATTTTATTTCATATTATAAAAAATTCAATCCAGACTGTGTAATATATAATATTGTTGGTTTTCAATTCATTTATTTTATATTATATATAGAGTAAACAATATTTTTATAGACAATGATTTATATTATGAATATGGGGATAACAAATTTCATATGGTAGATGATAATAAAAATTATAAAATTTTATTGACCATAATAAATATATAATTTTAAGGATCGTGTTTTTTAGCTTTACATGGATATTATTTACACATGACACTATAATATTCCAGATTTTCAAATATTATAATATAGTTCCAAATATTAATTTCATGATTTTATGATCCTTTTATAGTCAAAATATCATTAAAATAAAACTCAATATGATATATATTAGAATAATAAACATAATTATGATTAATAAAATTTCATTATTATCCATAAATTGTAATGATTTTTTTAAAAATATATATATTTTTAAGAAATAAATTAATTTATTAATAAGAGAAAAAATATGGCCAAAGAGAAGAAGTCTTGTAGAGTATAGATTATAGTCACACACATATGGTAAGTGGGAAAAATTAATATGAATTTGGAAGTGGAATACTAGAAAAATTATATTTTAAATCATATATGTTAAATTTGATAAAATATATGGTCAAATGTTTTATTGGAGTAAAAAAATAAAATAAAAACGGTACCACAATAGATGAGTCATTTTCAAATTATTGTAATGAAAAATTTACTTTGTAATGATTTTAGAAATGAAAATAAAATAATGTCAAATGATAATTATAAAATCATCCTTAAAAATTCATATTGATTAAAGAAACCAAGTGAAAATTTTAACGAAAACTAGACAAAAAATAAAACTCATTGCGTAAAATGAGTTAGGTGAAAAATCTAGAAATAGAAGGCAAACATGATCTGTTGATTTCTATATTTATAATAACATTTAACTTCTACAACAAAAACATAAAGAACAAATGTATGTCTCTAGATCTAATTTTTTTACTATGTGTCTTCATTATATGACGTGATGAATTTACGACCATGATATATGACTATAGTAAGGAAGAACATAAAATTTCAGCAATGATAAAATCATCAATTTATTAATCTATGAAGATGATTAAACCCGTAAAAAAATTAAATTTAACATTTATCAAATAAGGAATTGAATATTATAATTATAAATATATATATATATATATAATATCATTTATAAAAAAATTCTATACATCAGTATTATAGTCAATTGATAGATTTCCTCTGTTTTATGTGTATGTGCTTTAGAAACATTGAATAAAATTAATAGAAAAATGAACAAAAATATAAAACCATTCATGGATATTTAATAATTCAGTAAACAAAGAAGAAAATATATAAATCCTTTTATATCAACAAAATCTCGTTGCACCACTAATGAAATGTGAAATTATAGTATATTTTGATGTTTCAAGTGAGGAAAGTGAAACAAAAATCAATTTATAGAATACATATAGTGTTTATGTGTCAAAAAATTTAAATGTGAAGTAACCATTTAAATGAAATACCCCATTAATACCCATATTGATTGCAATGTGAGTCATTCTTATGTCATATCATGGGAATCTCATATAAAAAATGTTCCAAATAGGCCCCAAACAATAGATGGATTTTACCTTCTTATAAATAGTTTAACATAAAAACCCATTTTGAATAAACCACAATCTCAAGATTATTAATATTTTTGAAATAAATATTCTCATGAAATGATATAACCCTATTCCCTTTACTTTTAGAGTGCATGAAATTAATAATTATAGGAACAATCAAGGATTCACCAATAACAAATGTATCTTTATGATCAACTTAGCCACTATAATTATTGGAGGCCCTGAAAATTCTCCATGAATAATATCAATAAAACCCCTATATTGTTTGGATGAATTACAACCATATGTATGAATCAAAACATTGAGAAACCCAAAAGTAATGAAAATATCAATTTCACAGACATTGAAATTATTTATTTTAGATGAACATGGTAGTCCAAAATGAATGGAAAATTATATTAATGTTATATTTTGAAGTCAATGAGGTCTAGGTTAGATCATCCATATACATTTAATCATAACATAAATGTGTTGCGTAAGGTAAAATAAATTTGGGGATCCATTGATTTTTCCTGACCTGAATGGTGCTACATGATGCTGAAATGAATCTTAAAAATTGAACCCCTTCCACTAATAATAATATTGGTGTAATGATCATTGTGTTATGTATATGATGAAAGGGATCGTGGATGTAGGGGAATATCTTCTTTTTAATGCATAAAAATGATTACATTCACAGATTAACCTAATATCATGAAATAAAATCAATCTAGATGGCTAATATTGGAACCATACACTAATACTTAACATCACGCTCCTAAATCATGTATATAATTTGTAATAAATTTGAATGATTGAGAATAGAAGTAGTATAAAATCATAAGAAATTGGGGACATGGTGACTAGGGGAAGTGACTATATATAAAGGATACTATGAAGAGAGGGTTGCGTGGGTATATTAGGTATCATGGTGACTGAATGGTTAGATGGAATGATAGAGGTAAGGATGGAGTTAGTGTGGGAGAGGGAGGTGAGGATTCTGAATTACATGAATTATGTATTAGTAACTACAACTGAAAACTCCAAAATGGGGAATGATTACATCAATATTAAGTAGATATAGTACAAATCAACTCCAAAATACATAATTAATTTCCTCAATAATAATTTTTTAATATTTATAATAGTATACTTTTTATTTTTATATAATGATGTTTTACAAAAACAGTATCTAAAATTAAAAAATTGTGAAAAGGTGATGGAGCAGCTATAAAGACGAACCATATTTCTATTTAAAATATACCCCAACTCCATTATGGTGTATAATATAGATCTAGGATTGAGGGGGTTTTATAATTAAAAATTTGTCCTACATTAATTTTGATTATGGTTAGGATATTGTCTATATGTGAGTTGATAATTATATAACATATTCAAAAACAAATTAAAAATCATATCAATAATGATCAAAAAAGTTGAAAAAATATAATGACATGAAATTGAAAATAATGTATACATTATTTTGATATCCAATATACTTTTCTAAAATGTATACAATATTTAGGGATTTATGAACTGAATTTTTAGTCATTTTCTCAAAACATGTTTGGTAATTTGGTTACTTAGTTGCATTATTGAGGAAAACTATGGTTGTCTCTCATTGAGGTAGTTATTAAAATATATTTTTAAATGTATTATGGAAATATATGTGATATAAATACATAACATTGAAATATGTGTGGTGGTGGCTCATTTTTGGATTATAAATCAAAGAGATGTTTACTTAAAGAAAACATAGTTTTTTATTTATAATGAGATTGATTAAACTCAAAAGAAGTTGTTTTTTATATATTTTTTGAAGTCATAATTGATCAAAATATACATATTCCCTTACTTATTAATCAATTTTGTTTTAATTAAACTCAAATTAATTATGATCCCAAATTTTGTTTTATTGTTTCTCATTATGTGTGTTCACATAACCATGTGATGAAACTATTTAAACTCAAGGATATATTCAGAAAAAAATGCAACACCGTACATTTATTATCATTATAGGGATAATATATGGTTAGTAGTAAATTTGGAAATATATCAATTATAAAATTATCTTTCATAGTGTTTGGGGATTTTATTTAAAATCTACAAATTTATCCCATGTTTTTTTTACTTTACATATTTTGATAATTATTGAACAATTCACATGTTACTCAACCACAAGATTTTTTTCTTAATTGGTAAATAAATTTAAACATTTAATTTGATTTTAAATCAAAAATCATGTATCATATATTTTGAATTAAATTAGCTCAATAATTCAAAAAAACAGTTAATATAGTGAGAATTTGAATAATTTATAATTAAAATAACTATTCCATGTGTGGTGTAGTCAAAATAGAAATGTTTTTCATGTGAAAAGGATTATAAAATAAATTAAAAAATCATGTTTGTAAAAATAATTTAAACCATAAATCGGATAGATTTTTAAAAATAAAAATGAATAAAACAGGAAAAATTATATGAAACTATGATGTGTATTATGAAAACACAAACATTACTACATGAAGAAAAACGGAAGGCTTTAAAGAGGGGATCATTACTTCAAGAGATAACCTTTTTCCAATTCCAAAAGAATTAGAGTGTAATCACTTATATTATTCCATGAAAACAATATATAACACCCCCAAAACTCTTCAAATGTGAAATGTAAATATTAAATATAGGGTGGGGAGGCTGGGTTTATACGGGTTTAAAAGTGTAAATGGGGAAAGTCATCCAAATATTTTAATCCAATTTGAATATACAAGTTGAGAATTAAAACATGGGACCATATATACAACAAAAATTAATTATTCTTCCATAATGTTTCCATCCATATAATATAAAAATGTGATTGTAAAATTTTATTTAATATATAATATAGTTCATATATAGTGAAATGGGGTCCAAAATGGGGTGTTTAGTCCAACTTTTCCATAATGGGAATTATTCTCCAATCATTTACTTGATCAAGAATAGATTATATTAAAAATAGTAATTAAATAGTACATGAATTTGTGTCATAAAAATATTATGTTCATTTAATCTGCTTAATTATATTTATGACTAAATTACATGAGTGAAATTTATACAGTTAAAAGTTGAATTTTCACGAAATATTTATGTGAGTGATCTTAACCAAAATATTAATAGATAAAAATATTAATTAAAATATGATGAAATCATGTCATTTATATTAAAAAAATTAATCAATAAAAATTTATTTCATCAACTCCCCCACTCATACGCATTCGAATGTATAGGAAAACTTCAAATCATGTAATCTCAAAAAATTTAATTAAATATGAATTTTAAAATTTCATAATAAATACTAGAAATATAGAAAGTGTACAAATATTATTAAGAATACTATATCCCTAAATTTTAATTTCATTATCTCATACATTGTATCAAAATAATGTTTAATTGTATTGATGACACTAATCATAGAAAAATACGTTATGTGTCTTCCATGAAATTAATTCCCCATTGGCGTGTGTTCCATCCATTTCAAACTCATAACTCCACTATTTATTGTGTATGTGAAGTTTATGAGCAACATTTCATCATAACATTTATAATTACACAAAATAATTTCTACATAACCATGCAATAAAATTTCAAGAACCACGCACTTACTATTTCTCAAATGTCAATCCATAATCTATGCAACTAAATATTCCAATATGTTTTACATTTTATCCCTTCCATTTATATTACGTTGTATAATTTTTATTTTATTTTAACTTATTTTGTTTTTTCCTTTTTTAAGAACTACAACTATCATATATCACAAAAGCACACATAGGATAACATGATATAGTAATGAAACTGATCGGAATAAAAATGTTTGTTTGGGCCAACCGTTAATATAAGATGAAAATTTTATTATCCTAAATTGGAAATAACATCAATTAAGAAAGATAATTTTCACAATACATGGTTATAGTAAAAATAATATGGATAAATCAATGAAAAAATTCAATATTAACTAATATAAAAAAGAATAATGTCAAATTTTAATTTTTTTTATATTGGGACATGCAATAATATCATCTATGACTTCTATTTGATATAAAATCCAGGCATTATATATAAAATTCTTCTCATGATTATCATGCTACATGTGTATTATGAAAAAAAATCATTTTCTAGATTTTCCACATGTTAATAAGTATGTTCAGTAAAATATTCTTATTTATTCACTTTTTTAGTTTTTTAAAAAATATTCAAAAAACTCAAAATTTTAAATCCTAATTAAGATAATTAAATATTTTGATGGATCCCCCTCACTTAATATATTTAATTATACACATTTTTAACATACGAGTTGATATGGGGATAAGAAATGTTGAATATTTATAATGAATAATTATTTAATATCAAAATGGTTAGTAGAAACCTGAAATTCCCATGTGATGATGGGATCTTGTATTATGGGGAAATAATTGGCCTCGATTGGATATCCCTCAATGTTTGTTTTCATTTATTTCATATTAACCATAATGAACTATCCTATCCTCTATTATATAACCTCCACTACCATCTATTTAATGTTTTGTTATTTATAGAATGTAATTATATCCCAAATGAATAATCCATTTATATGTCATTCAATCAAGAGACAATTGAAATTTTATTGCTATTCCATTATTTATAACATGATGGAAACAGAATCTCCTCGAGCTCTTTAATTTTCATATTTCATTTATCTCTATCCTGGCTAAAATCAATGTTTCATTTCAATATAGCCCAATTCTATTATTCCTCATCCTCTTTGGGGAGATAAAAAAGTTCCAAAAAATAATACAAAATTGGGATATACCTATGGGAGTCTAATTGCATCCTATAATAACAACATAAATCATCTAAGATCTTATTATACGCATTAATTTTTTGTTGCAAGAATATTTTAGAAAAAAATTGACAACTAATTTGAAATATCATCCTTTCCAATTGTATTTTAGTGTTTTGGAGTAGATGTTTTATGCACTACCATATACATACAATGGATGGGAGAAAAATTTCTGTAGTAAAATAGTTTTTCCTGGTCACCAATTAGGACCTTTCTTAATCCAAATTGTAAAAACATTTCAACATTAAAAAATACAATACAACATGGGAAACATTAGTAATGGTGGCCTTATACTCCACCCATGTATAATCATAATCATAGATGATGATAATATACATGAAACTAAATTATCATTCATACATACACATAAAATAAATTCCCCATAAAATATGGGGTCTAAAACCATCCAAGAAATCCATTGGTTTCCAACAATTCCACCATAACTGAGTTTATATAAAAATGGAAAATACACAAACTAAAGATTAGGAATATATATCATAATGATTATGTCTCTAAAAATATTCCAATGATGAAGATCATCAAACACATAAAACTGAGATTCAATGTTTATATTTGGGACATGTGGTTTCATTAAAATTATTATAATTTCACTAGTAACCATGTAATTCACTAAATGTACATACTAATGATGCATACATATTATGACAGTAAAATTATCATCAGCAAAATTCTCTTGATGGTTTTCCTAACTGGGGAAAGCATGGTCCAAGATGTCAGTGATCCAACACATTTGGTTAGGTAACAAGTTATTTTACACCTTCTTATAACTTATGTTGATAATAAACAATTGACGAATTAGATTCAAATGCATAATTTAGGGATTTTCATCTGGAATTCTTATGAGGTTCCTTAATAATTCTTGATTAAAGAAAAAATAGCTTTTGATCCCAATAAAGAATAGTGGAATTTATCTAATGATGATATTACATAAAGAAAATAATTCCCCATTGTGATGTAATTTTCTTCGGTAGAATCCAAAGTCTATGATGGATAAGAAATCATAAGGTACCTCTTTTCCTCCCTCTTTTAAATACCTAACCCAACAATGATTTTGGAAGAATCAAACATAATTTAATAAAAACCTTTGTAGGGGGTGTGTGATCGGGTAATATGTCATATGCTTATTTATCCCCACAAATTTGACCATTCATGAATCATAAAATGATAATTATATATAATTTTGAAATAATTGTGAAATTTGTAGTTTGATATAACTAAAGTCTCTAATAATGTGTCGATAAAATATAGCATGTTAGGGGAAGTCAATCAAACATCGCACACATATGTGTGATATGGAATGGATTAAATATTTTGTACCTTGATTTTATCAACCATAATGTATTTTTGAGAAACTACCTGACCTAGGATAATTCCGTTCATTACTATTAAATGAAATTTCAAATTAATTAAAACCATATTCTATAAAACAAATCGATTTAAAACATTACTCCAAACTAGATATAGACTCATCAATTGAGAAACTGTACACAGAAAAATATTCTATAAATACCACCATGAATGTATCCATTAAATAAAAAATTTCAATCATCATACATATCATAGTGGTCCATGGGGAATTATAACACTTCATATGTAATCCTTATGTATGATAATGTATAGAAAATTCCAACGAACCTGTACCCATGTGGTACAGGCTCCTGCTTGGCATCCAAAATCTCCAGGTTCAAATCCGGGCAGGGATGAATTTTCGGGTACAGTAGCAGGGTACTATAGTAGGGCACTGTAGCAGCGGTGGAACTGTAGCTGTTGATACACTATAGCGGCGGACGAAACTATTGCAGGAAACTGTAGCGGCGGTGGGTACTGTAGTAGGTATTGTTTTTTCTTAGGCTACTATAGCAGTACTGTTCACAGAGGGTCCATTAGATGAAGGAGAGGATGAATGTCTGAATAAAGGTCATGAAAAGCTTGGAGAGTGGAGTGATGGGTTGTTTGACTAATTTCCAACAGTCTTGAAATTACACCACCGTGGTGGAAGCGCATTAGGTGGATACACTGGCCTAATCAGAGATCCAACATATATCTAAACAGGACCACATTAACAAATAAAACTATTGCATCACAACGTTTATTATGGGAAATCATGAACTTGTTCAGGGTAAAGCTTCAATTTTTTGGTTCCCAAAACGAGATCAGGACAATTGACCGGAAAAATTAGGGGGAAATGGGAATTACGATTCCTGGAGCTGGACCTAGGGACAAGATGTCTGGGGGTTCCTACGTATCCCATGAGATTAGGAATCAAGTCGAACATAGTTCTAAGAGCATATTTTAAAGTCATGCAGGGTGAGTAAAGGCATGTGTGGAAATGGTTCTATATGTACAGTTCCTACTATAACTACAAAGACCACATGAGTCGTGCTCGATGTGGGAAACAATAAGTAGTGATGGGACATCCCTAACATAGGGAGTCGCACATTTGGGACAGTGGGTAATTAGATTTCTAACGTCCCATTGATGCTTGACTTATTATATAACACACCTAGATGTGCTGAAAGGTAAATCCTAGCATGTTAGAATTCCACATATATATAAGGGAGTGGAAACATATGAATATTGATGCTTGAGAACTGGACCACAATAATTATGGAATGACGATAGTGGATAGATCTGGACCATGTCCAAAACAAATCATCAAAATCATGTTATCCTAGAATGGGGACAGACAAATGAAGGATGATTTTTGAATGTGTTAGAAACACCGGACATGCACAAATGTCGTCTAATATCTTCAGGGACATTGTCCTGAAATAGTTGGTGAGCCGAGGAGGCATGAGACTAGGCCGTTAAGTGGGTCCCTTCAGATGTGGAAGAGGATGAGGATCCAAATAACAGGCTCACGAGGCATGGACATGGAAAGAGGAAAATATCCCCATGATGTTTCTACACTTTGGGATCTTTTTTGAAACGCATGTGAGTACAACTATAAGAGGTATCAAATAGAGGGAGTCGAGTCCCTTTCCTAGGAAAAGCGACCTGGTGTAGAAAAATTTCAACCTAATTCCCTAGGGTGGACCATTAAGGTGGGATTGATTTAATGGACTATGAACAGGGTGGTGAAATAGCCAAATGTGACATGTGGTTCCCATAGGGAGATATTAGTTTAAGGTCATAGAGCTCGGACCATACTGGAAAAAGATATGGGAAGCCTATGGTGTGGCTATTGAACGACCCAACATGAAGGAGACCCTAAGAGGTACTAGCCACACCACGAATTCCCAGATGAGTTTGGGATTAGGTACTGATAAAGAAGGGATAGGATTTGTAGATTACTGGAGCTGGACCCAAAGACAAAAATTCATGGGCTTTCCTACGAGTCCCCTGAGTATGAGAATCAAGCCATAAGTAGTTCTGGAAGATGTCATGTAGTTTAAAGTTTTGCAGTAAGGACACAGAGTGGTCTTAGTTTTGGTCATGGAGCTCAGACCATAGATGGTAGGAAACATGGGAGACACATGGTGGGGGAATTATAAAACCTGATGTGAATGGGATCCTAGGGTACCGACCACCAAGTGTTCCTGGGGAAGGTTTTAGGTCTAGGGACCAAAAACAATGATTAAGCTGGAATCCAGGAAATGTGCATGACATTTCTTATGTACCCCATGATGATGGTGATCAAGACATATATAGTTCTGAGGGGTGGTACAGTATGGTGCTAGTGCTAGGGATAAAATTGTGTGCGGGTCTGGCCCTCCCACCATGAGAAACAACATTTGATTAGTCATCTTTTTCCATTAGGATTAATGAGAGTGTGTGTTTATTTTTGTGAGCAATTGACCTAGGTGAGAAGGTCCTAGAATCACCATATAAATAAAGCCATATATAGGCATTGAAAAATGGTATGGAATCTAACAGATACCCAATATGTCGTCCCCTTAGGTGAGGACATCACAATGTTGCGTCGTCTTTCGTCGTGCAGCCAGGGCGATACTTTCACAATTTAGGGTCATGTGACTGGACCAGCCACACACTTTATTTTTGTGAGGAACAAGTGTAGTATAGATGATTCTAAAGGGATAATGTTCACTGTGCAATAATGCATAGACGACTTGAATGAGGATGAGGTCCACACCACACTGTTCATGATTCCAAGAAATAAACCTCAGGCCTAAGAGCCCAAAAAATATAAGAGGGTGGATGGTTGGAGAGACAGGATCTCAATAAATTTGGACCTATAGACAAGGAGTCTGAGTGGCCTACATATCCTATAGAATGGGAATCAAGCCATATGTAGTTCAGAAATAGTGCAATACAAAAATTTATTTGTTTATGGTCTTAGAACATGAACCATGGAGCGGCGAGATTATTCCAAGTAAGTGTGGACCATAACCCGATCCCAAAGACTACGTGAGTTAAACTCATTGTAGGAAACAAGGGAATATAAGGTATTTTCAATACATGAAATAAATGAAAAAGGCAAATCGGTGGTTCACCTAATGATTTCCTTATCATAGATTTTTCCACCTAACGTGCAGATGCACACTAAGGAATATTACCAAGTGTCTCAAAATTCTACATGGACAAAATGAGGTGGAGAATGTTGTGAATCATGTAACTGACATTTTGGTCTTAACGAGGTTTTCATGATGATAGAGGATAAATGTTGACCATGTTCGAAACAAAACATCAATATCACATTATCATGGAATGGGAACAACAAACGAGCATCCACCAAACACCATATTCACAATGGGGGAATTGAATCAATTTTTTGCTCAGAGACCTTGAGAACATTGGACCGTAATGGATGGAGGGACCTTGTGCCGATCATCCATGCCATTCAGGGGTCGTTTCAGGTGTGAAAGGTGTTGGAAGCCCTAATGAAGTGGAACACGAATCCTGAGATATGGGTGAAAGCATGTGCGGGCAGAATCAGACACTTTATGTGATGAACCAGAGTACCCTTTGGCACAATTTTGAATCTTTGAAGGGGACTAGGGGGCCAACTATAGAGTGGCTGATTTTAAAATATGAGTATTGAACAAGAGTATAGAAACTCTCCGGTGGGAGAAGTACATGAAATATTTTTTACAAACCCGGCGAGAATGAGGACATAGTCCCATTCCACATCATATACTCCCCTCCCCGGGAAAGGGTAGGCTAAGGGACAAAGGTGAAAGGTAGATCCCCAAAAGATGGGGCTAGACCCAATGTATACACATTCGGGTGGTCCTACGTATCCTAAGTGGATGGGAATCAGTCCACACATAGTTCATAAAGGGAGTAATGTGCAGTTTAACATCTTACAGTTAGGAAAAATATGGGTATGATACCCCACATACAGGAGGTGTACTACACAATGAGTAACTAGACAAGAATGGGGACATGATCCCAGACCACACTGTACAATCCTAAATGAGAACATGGGCCAGGGGCCTGAGAAGGACATGGAGCATGAGGCTGGGCCTTAGACAGAATGTCCCTACCAGCTTGCAGTTTAACGTCATGCAGTATGGGCGAAGAAAGGGGTAAGATAACACCCATATATGATTTGTACAATGCGATGAGTATCCCAACATGAATGGGTACCTCATCCCATACCACACCATACAACCCTAAATGACAACTTGGGCAGGGGGCACGAAAAGGCCAAGGTTCCTGAAAAGTCCAAGTGGCATGAGGCTAGGCATCCCAACCAATGGTAGAAATATGAACACTTGTGTGGTAATGGCCTCATCAAATCTCCTAATCCCAAGTGAGCAGTTCTTAGTATGTGAAACAAAGAGCCGAACTTGGATCTCCATATCATATAGGGGTCTAATAGTTATCATCACCTGAAGGGAGTTCTTCGCTTGGGGATACAATGGGGTAGAATGAAAAACTACACTCAATTTTTGGTAAATAATGGGGTGAATTTAACGACCATGGATACATATTGACCATTTTCGGAAAAAATCATTCTTATAGTGGCTTGGAATGGGAATAAAAAATTAGCCCCAACCGCTATCCATATTCACGATGCATGACTTTTATGAGTTTATTGTTCAAAAACCTCAAGGGCGTTGGCCCAATGTGGTAGGAGAGCCGTTAGTCCTAACATCCCTACCATTTTGGGCCACTTATAGATGAGATAGATGATGGAGAAACAATCAAAGTAGTGGGTGAAGCAAAGATGTGCCCATCTGTGAAAGAGGTGGACACCTCCAGGGAGTGGGATGATTGGCGGAATCAAGATGAGCTCAACATATATTGTTGAAAGAGCATGCCCCACACCATATGTCTTAAACCGAACAAAGATGTTGTCATTTGGGATGGTCCAACAGAAAAAACTTTCCGGGTATTCCTATGTAGCCCATTAAGATGGGAATCATGACGTACGTAGTTATCAAAGGCCATGAAGTTTAGTGTCATATTGTAAGGACGTGGGAGGATAGAAGAATGGGGAGTGGGCACATGGTGAGACCATTGTAATCCTATAATGAGTGGGGATAAATAAGCAAATACCATATCATGAAATGATCATCTGAGAGAACGATACCTACGGGGGATAGTCAAAGAAGAGAGTTTGGGACTGATCCCAAGAAGAAATCCTTGATCGTTCCTACATATCCCATTCAGATAGGAATCAAGCCACACGTAGTTCTAAGGGTAAAGTTTAACATATTACAGGATGAAGTAGTTTAGGGTCATTCGTGACCCTCATTCAGTTTAAGGACATGTGGGACTATCAGGAAGTTTAAGGTAGTATAGGACCATCATGATGGTTAGGGTCTTGTGGGACCATCCTACAGTTTAAGGTCCTATGGGACCATCATGCAGTTTAGGGTCCTATGGGACCATTGTGTAGTTTAAGGTCATGGGATAACATGAGGCTCAGACAAAGTATTCCTTGAGGAACATGGAATTGACGAGAGGATTTATACACCAACTATCCATGGACATTAGGGAGTATGCACCATTGGGGTAAACACTATGAATTATATAAGGTCCTTCCCATTTGGGCTACTACTTGGGAAGTTTCCTTCCAGGGAGAATTGGTTTCTGGAAGGCCAATACCAAGTCACCTTTTTGGAAATAGAAGAGGTGGAAAATAATGTTTAAGGCTCTAGAAATCTTATTCTAGTGTCTTTCTATGTTGTTCAGAGAACAAAAAATGTTCTCGTCATGTGTTTCTAATTTAGACAGATGAATTTTGGATGCCTTATCTGGAACCTGCTTTTCATTGAACACTATGTGTAATTAAGGCAGTTGGATCATGATGTCCAGGATGTCCTCATCCCCGTACACTAGAGAATATGGGGTCACATGGGTGGAAGTATGGGTCATCATTTGATATTCCTAGAGGACGTTTAAGAGCTTAGCTGGCCAACTTTTGTTGTTCTGACCAACAATTTTCTACAAAATTGTTAGAGAGGGTTTTGTTGAATGCCTGGATCTGCCCTTTTTTATACCCATGATAGAGGATGTTATGGTTTTAATGGATGTTTTACTTGGAGTACAACTCCTTCGACATTGCTGCTCAGAATTTGGTGCTACTATCAGTGTGGGTGGCATGAGGGACTCTAAATAGGTAGATGATATTGGAACTCATGAAGTAAATGATAGAATGATCCATGACCTCAATGAGTGGATCTACCTCTGCACACATGGAAATTAAATCCGTAGTGGTAAGGATGAACCTTCACTGGCGAGCAGTCGCTGGTGGATATGGTCCCACAACATCGAGTCCCCACACTGAAAAAGAACAAGATTACTTGTTGAAGTGGAGAGGCTCTAGAGGCTGATGCATGAAATTATCCTGAATTTGGAAGGCTTTAAATCTCTTTGTGAACTCGATGAAATCATGGATCAAGGGGGGACATAAGTACCCTAGTCTCCGGATCTGGTGATATAGCTTCGACCTAGTCTAGTGGGCACCGCAGGAACTAGCATGAACATCTTGCATGACCTGAGAAATCTCAACTCAATTGATTAAATAGAGGAGAAAACAATCTAACCATACTAGTAGAGGATATTCTCAAGACTGGGACCACTCTGGGGGTAAACTGCAACATGTGGCATCAGAATCTCTCATGGTAATCCTAATCAACCGGGAGGCAACCATTTTGGAGAAACTCGACAAAGGGGGCTCTCCAGTCAGGGGCCACTTCAACCACCACATCTGATGAACCTGGGGGTCCTGATGTGGAGGCTCTGACAGTAAGATGACTTACCCACTGGTTGTAGTCATCATATGGTGTTATGGGAGGGATTCATCTTTGTTGTTCCAGGTGGATAATCAGATCAGCCTACTCAGGTTCTGAAAGTGATGCAGTTAGGCCAGCCATGGCATCTTCATGACCATTCTGATATCACGGGACATGAGTAACTTCTGGACGATATGGAAACTGGGCCATTAGCTGGAGAGTGCACTCCAATAATGGTACAAGCTCTAGATTTTTTACGATGTAGTCGGCGTTGATTTTCATGATGACTAGTTAAGAATACCCTTCCACATGAAAATGGGGCACATCAATCTCGAGGGCTAGCTCGAGGCCAATGGTAAGATCCTGATACTCTACCTCATTATTGGTGTAGCCTTCTGACAACAAAAATGAGAATGGAAGAATTTCTTGCACTAAGATTATGAATAAAATAACCAAGCCTACTCTGTTGATTCTAGGATCATTGAGCCTCATAACGGTGGGGCTCGAAGAAGCCCCATCAAAGTGCATCTGCCAACACAGGATTCAATAATCTACAAAGTCATGTGCCTCATCCAAAAAAGCAATATCCAATGACCGGTCAACATGAGATGGATGGGTTGCAGGGAATTCTACCAATGCTTTCCCCTTAATTTCTTTCTGAGGGAAAACCTAATGTTAAACTACTAAAGATTCACTTCCAACTGAGCTAGGTTGTCTATCAACATTTGGCTATTCAGAATATACATTATTGAGTCTTCTTAAGGCACAAGTTGTACCATGTGGTGCTTCAAGTAATGTCAAAATTTCTGTACTGTGAATTCCAGTGCAAGGCACATTTTTTCAATGGGGGAGTATCTGGTCTCTATATCGATGAGCATACGACTAAGGTAGTAGAGATTATTATCCATCCCCTCATTGTTCTTCTAGGTGATAAGGGTGCCAAGATATAGTTATAGGGTATAACATATATGATCTATGGTTTTCTTAAGACGAGTTTCATCATGACCGGAGGTTGTAGCAGATACTGCTTGATTTCCTCCAACACAGTTTGGCAGTTTTGGTCCCATTCATAGGCAGTTCCATTATTCATATGTCTGGAAAAGGGCTTACACATGTTGGCCAGATTAAAAATGAATCATTGTTTATAGGCTACGTGTACTTGGAAACCTTGAAGATCTCAAATATTTCTTGAGGTGGGAATCTGGCTGATGGCCTTGATCATTACTGGGTTGATCTAAATACCCTGGTATCTAACAAAAACACCATGGAACTTCCCAAAGGTGAACCCAAAGGCACATTTCAGTGGATTCATCTTAATGTGGTGGTAACGAAGGAAGATGAACACTTTCTCAAGGTCCTGGAGACTATCTTAGCAATTATGATTTTTGACTAACATATCATCCAAATAACAATCCACTGATTTCCTAAGGTTTGGATTGAATATGAGATTCATGGCCCGCTGATAGGTGGCACCTACATTCTTGAAGCCAAAGGGCATGAACTGGCAACAAAATGTACCTAGTGGGACCCAAAAGCTGTAGACTCCTCATCATCGGGGGCCATTTGGTTCAGGTTGAATCTCAAATAACTGTCAATGAATGAAATGGCTTGGAACCCAAGTGTGGCATCGATCAAAATTTTTTCACTGGAAGGGGAAAAGCATCCTTCCAATAGTGACAGTTGAGATCATGGAAGTTGATGCAGACCCTGATCAATTCGTTCTTCTTCCTGAATGGCACAATTTTTTCCATCCATTTGAGGTACTATACCTCCTTGACGATGTTGGCTCTGAGGAGCTTTTCAACTTCGGCCTTGACCATGGAACCATGAGAAGGATGCTTCTTTCTGGGGGGGGGGGGTGGGCTGCTTGAACCTATGAAGACTTGCTGGGAGACCGAGGCGGTGGACGGATACCTAAGGACTTAGTCTAGGAATCTCATCATAACTCCAAGGAAATACCTCATGGTACTATTTAATAATGTCTACATACTACTTCTGCTCTTCAAGGGACATGGTGACACTGATCAATGTGGGTCTGAGATTTTCCTTGATACCATGGTTCAATTGTACCGGTTCATCGACTATGGTGGACATGCCTTCATCAAAGGAAGGGGAGCATCATCCAAATATTCTTCTTCACTTATAGAGGAGGGATCCTCAGTGAGAGAAGCTACCTTTGGGTTGGTTGATTCTGACGAGAGTCTGGAACCTGCCTGAGCAGCAGTGGTAACCGCATAAAAAGATAGAAGAACCGAAAAAACCATATCAATTAAGGTTGTCAATCCTATACTATCTATTCTTCAGCCAAAGGGGCCATGTTTGATTATATAAAATCAATAGTGGCACATTTATTGATCTGGTTAATTCCACCATGGTGAAACAAGCATGTATAATGTATTGTTGTTGACATGGGGCCAATTTCCTGATACCTTACGGGGATAGGAGGCTATAGGATCACCTGAGCCTGATTTGTGTAGGAGTATGAGGTGATTTCCCACCATCCCTTGGACATGGGCATATGCTCCCCCCTTGTACCAAAGACAAAAAAAATTACACCATGTCGGGGGCCATGGACTTTAGTTGATGGATCAGGAAGATGTAGGTGTCATCCAGACCTGCCCATGGGTCAGTTGCGACCATGAAGGTTTCAACCTCACTTTCCTGAATCTGTTTATCCTTGCTCTTGTAATAGCCGACATCCAGGTAGTGGGAATCCCAAGAGGTGAAAGGAGACACATCACCTTGGAGTAATATTAGTCATCTATTTAGGGATTACATTATGCATTGGTGATACGATGAAGGAACTACCACATGCAGGTTGATTCATGGTCTGCTCATCAATGCATTGTACGCGGTGTCCTAGGAGACAACCATAAACTCAGTGTTGACAACTATGCCACTAGACTGGGTCTTCAAATAGATCATACCAACTGGGGCTACTCTATTCTATTGTATCCCTAGATTATTAAATCAATGGGTGTCAGGTCACCTTTGTATAACCTCAGCTTCCGCAGTTTCTGCATAAGGATAAGGTTATTCCTAGAGCCCAAGTCAACAAGACAGCAAAAAAACACCATGCAGTTAAATTGTCTTGTAATGTATAGTAGGGAGATGTACCCATGTATGGGATAGAATTCATCTTATCTAGAGAATTAAATGATGGACTGAAATTTGGTGTTCTCAATCGCTTCATCATGAAAGACTTCTGTAGCTACTACCTCTGTCTCAAACTAGAGGGGGCTTCATAAAGACTCAAAGGGGTCCTCACACATAAATGGTGACCAACATAGGGACTCAAGGATGTAAAGCCTCGCTGGGATTCTAGAAAGGTTCTTGAGAACATCATACTTTCATTCCAGGAGTGAGATTCTACTTGCAAGGGGACATTCTGTGACAGGAGGCATGGTGGGCCCTGTCGTCCGGGCTGGTGGCTGATTGCTGCTTGGAATATCCTGTTGTTCACTAGAAAAAGACCACAGAGTGTCTATTTGATGAGGACCAGATGACTGAGACATGCCTATAATAGGGTGAGGATGGTCGTGGAATTGTCGAAGTGGCTCTACCTGATCCAAAAATACAAATGGCGGTGGAGGCGGGCCAGATGACACTGGATGAGGAGGTTGCACATTCTTACCTCTGTGATGGGCCTGTTGTCTAGTCCCAGTGGCATGAAAAACCTGGCTAGAGGTGACAACTGATGTTCCTTGATGAACCACATGGTCACGTCTCCACTAATATTGGCCTTAGCTGGGGACATTGGGGAAGTTTTCATGATGCTCCCTATCGTCAGGAGTCATATATAGATTTACCAACTCCACGGTATTAACCGAAGCATACACATTATGATCACATTATGATTCTTCCATTTCTAGAAAGATTCTAGGATGAATCCCCATCTTTAGAGGAATGAAATCACTGAGAGTGCGGGATGAAAATGGCATTGGCTGGGTGCATTTCTTTCCCTTGCGATGCTGATGCTTGCTCTTCATGGAAGAGGTTGGCTAAGATGATGATGCCGAAGTAGTGGTCGTAGCTTCTTAAGGATCCAGTTAGTTTAGGATTTCTTGGATGATACCATGTGCATTAATGACTATCTTGTGAGCCATCCAGTTATCATAGTTCTAGGAATCGGTGTTAGAAACCTGCAGCCACTCACCCTCGTTGTCGTCATTGCAACCTGGCCTTATGGCGAGGCATGCCACTTGTGCTGGATTCGGGCCCATCATAAATATTTTTTTATCGACCTATTATTGAAGCCATTCATTCAACACATAGCACAGCTTTAGGGGGTTCCCTAGGATTTGTTGATAGGGAATGTAGTTGGGGTGGTTAGTGAGGTTTTCCTCTTCTGTCCTTCTATACTCTGGCAAACACACAATCCCTTGTTACAAGGAACTTCAAAAATAACTGGGGACCTGATTCTGTTTGAACTTGTATGTCTGGTTTGATCTGTCTGAAAATGGGTGCCTTGGAACCTAGCCCTAACGAGGGGATAGAGGAGCCTACCGGGGAGGTGGAGCCAAGTTGTCCCTCTTAAGAGGTGGTGGAACATTCCATGTGGGCATCTACCGATTCTGAGGAAACCGCTGCTGGGCTAGAGGTTGTGCCTGTGGTAGCAGGACTCTACGAGGATAGGGAGGTGTCTCTATAGGTAATAATTCCAGTGGTCTGGGGGCCTCTATATGGGCCACCATGGTGGGCTTAGCTCTAGAAGAACATCTTGCGAGAATTACAGGGGGCAGTAGATGTACATGGAAAACCTATTGTAGAGCTTATTCCAGGCACTAGCCCTTATCGGAGAAGTCTCGTAATCCCCCGGGGTTGTTCTGGGTGATCAGAGAGGGAACCAGTTCCTTCTTGACATTCCCTACACACATCTTCATTAGTTTCTCCGGATTCAGTGGCATGCCAATGTAATACGTATGTCCTTTCCATGGGAAATAAAGTCTGCGACAAGCTCATCAGGACTTTTTTTTTAAATGAAGAGGTCTGTTATGCTCGTTTTCTTCCTGGTGGAGCTGAACTAGTTGATAAATTGCATTTGAATATCATCCCAGCTGGTTACAGATCCGGTGGGGATCTGGATATACTATACAAACGTAGGCCCCTAAATGGTCTGCACAAAGCATCGAAGTTTAGTAGCATCCTTCTGTGTAGGTGTCCCTAACATGGGCCCACACCATGAGATGAAGTGGGATAGCTATCGTTGTGGGTCCCCATTCCTTTTAAAGGGGGTGAAGATGAGATTATCAAATCGTGGAGGTTCCTGCATGACATCCACCCATGCTGGATATGTCTTTCCATTATGCATGATTGTCACCTGTCATGTTTCCAACCCCTCTAGGCATGAAATGAGCACCGCCACTGGATCATATGGGTGGGGGTAACTGTCTAGGTGGGGATCTCTAACCATGAGTGCATTGGTGTGTTCTTCAATATAGTAAGTAGTCCCATTGGCTTGTGGAGCAGCTGGCAGAACGACCCTCGGTGGGGTTGGGGGAGCCCGAGCTGGGTACCTTGGATTGTCACACTGTTCAGGAGGGTTTAGTGACATATACCATTCCCTCTTGGCATATTTTCTGGCCTCATCCCTATCTACATGGGGTGGATGGTTAGGGTAACCTGGAGGTAGCTCTTCGAGGGGAATTTGATCCCACCCATGTTGCCTCGGCCTGAGATCATCGTATACCGGTCATTGTTCTACTGCGTGCTCAACCAAGAGGTCATCGACCAAATTATTTTGTTCGACATGTTGTTGGTGAAATGTGGCCTTTTTAGGGTATTCCTCCATCTTATGCATTGAGGAAGACGGCTCAGAGTTCATGTCAGCTCCCACAAGCTCATTACCCTTACCAAAATTCTGGCTGAGTACTAATGCCTTGGTGGGCGCATGGAGACCAATTTGGTTCCTCTAATGGCATGTGAACCTATTCGATGGGTCCAATAGTGGTGAGATTACTTCGATGGGTAATTCCCCATCAAGAAGTTCCAACTCATCCTCCTCATCCACTATGTTATCCATTTTGGTCATGACCATTCCTGGGGGCATGTCATAGATATTACCTAATAGGTCAGGTTGCAGCCTAATAGGACTGAAGAGGAGGGAAACATAATTCCCCCAGCCATGGACGTGTGCATGGGGGAAGCCTCATTAATGATATTGCAGAGTATCTTGAAACTCTGAACGCATTTCTCTTGGAGGACCTTAAGGCTACCTGGTGACTCGGGGGGCGCTGGACCACTAGGAGCGCTTCCAGATTGACTAGACAACATTGCTTTCCAATGTCTTCAAAATGATCTTGGCTCCTAGGATAAACCAATCTCTGATGATATATGTGATAGTGTGTCTCCAAGATTTTCTAGGGGAAACATTCAAACTCTTCTGGGGTGAGGGATTCTAGCGCGTGAAAATTTGGTGATGCCACGGTCCAGAACATCTCGGGGAAGTGGTCGGCTACGAGGATGTTATATAAGATCCTTGGTTCAAATTTAGAGTTTGGCCCTTGATTTCGCCAATATTCAACTAGATGTGGCTAAGGGACTAGTAGCGGTACTGAGGCAGACCTCTGGGACGGTAGGCTAGCCGGTGGGGAGTATTGAAAGGGGGCTGACTGGCCACCAAATCTCATCCTGTCTTTCGATCACTGTAGCAACCTGGCCTCTATGTCGTGATAAGATGGGTCAGCGGCCACAGTTCCTATATCAGGGGTTAGGGCTTCAATTGATATGCCTCATTGCTGCTCACCCACTATTTGTCCCCAAAATAGCCCCATGTGATCTTTTGTTGAGGTGGAGAGTGCTTCTGGTGACGATGGCGGTGATTACACGACCGTGACCTACGAGGTCGCTAGATTTTTATCCTCCTAGATTTACCTATGGAGGGGGGTGGGAGTCCAATGGAAATCACATTCCAGTATTACTATACTAATGCGCCTCATTCCTTCCCCAGCCCTTGACATAGTTGGAAAATAGTAGGCTTCCCGAGATGAGTCTTATTCTGCTTCAGATTTTGAGATGTGGACTTGTTTGATCTCTGTCTAGAACATCCAAGAATTCATTTTATAGTGGTGGAAAAACACTTTCATTCCCTTGGGTGGCTCTTTAGACAGTGATGATTTCTGACACAAGGTCCTTCTGCTGCTCTTATGTTGAGGTGGAGAGGGTTTCCACCAGCTAAATCTAGGGTGCAAGGAGGATCAGGATAGATGACAAAGGGGAAATGGGGAGGAACTTCATGGTAAGAGCTGATGCAGGAATGACCCTTGCAATAATGTTCCAGAGCATGGGAAGGACCTCCATGTTGGTTTTCCCAGGTGGCCTCAGTATGAGGAAGGTCCTTGCATTGGGATAGCTAAACATGAGTAGGGCCTTCGCGTTGCGTGCTGGTGGAGAAAGGCTGACATTCATCCCTTTGGTTGATGAGAAGATGAAGAACTCTGCAAGATACTAAGAAGATGCAGGGAGGATCCCCACATTGGAGAGAGACTAAATGTGAAACGTCCCTACACCAGCGGTCAGAGGCAGAAGAAATGACTCCATACCCGGTGGAATGGGAATGAGAGAGACCCCCCACATTGAGCGTCATTTCCATGAGGAAGGCCCTCATTTGGATTGAGGGTGGCATCAGGTAGAACTCCATTCCAAGCCTCTAAGTGGGGAAGGATCATGCTCTCCCTGGTAGTGGTATAGGGATGACCTCCGTACTGAGTTTCATCGATGTGGGTTAGCTCACAGTGGCAACTACCTGTGCCAGTGACCAAGAGAGTCAACCCAGCCTGCATGTGGGGCGGATAGGGCTCGATACTATATGGGAATATAATTTCTCCTACTCAGTTTATTCAGGGAACTAATTATATGCGTCAGCGGTGGCTTGGGCCTCAGTAACCATCGAGGTTGATGCCCCTTGGTGGGTGTCCTCCACAACTTCCGCCTGACGCTGGTGTTAGGTCGGACGAACCGAAGCTGGTGGTGTAGGTACGTGACTTACCTACTCCTCATCCAGAAAGACCGAGTGACAACGTTTACATGGACATGTGGGAGCCCTCACTAGGAGCCCCTGGAATGGGACTCTGACCGGACTGGGCTGAACGTCACCTATCTCGTCAGCATAAGGTAGGGAGAATTCAAAGCATTTTGGGGGGAGGCTCCCGAAATGGTTATATGTTGGCCTGGGGAGTAGAGGCTCCCTGCATGGCCCTCGGTGGTGATGTTAAGGATGAGGCATACAAACCTCTATATCTAGGTAGTCCATATACCAAGTTGGTATAATGACATCTTCCTCGTAGAAACATATGAGGTCGTTGATTACCCTTTGCTGAATAACCTCAGATGGGGAGATGGGGCGTGGGCGCCCCTGGGCCATAGGTGTAGAGGCTATTGTGGAATAATCGAAGCTGCGTAGGACGGATGTGTTTGTATTTCACATGCCCCTAAATCGGTGTGTAGGCGATGATCACATTCCGAGTGTAGCAACATGATTTTGAAGACGAGGGATTTAAATTATCAGTGCTGAAAGAAAAAGGAATCAACGTCCAATGTCCCAGCACCATTCCATCTAACATGACTGGTAAGAGTGATCCACGCTGACACGTCATAGAATGGGATTTCAAACATTCTACAATCCCATATTATGGTGCGTTTCTTTCGAAGAACTCTTTTTTCTAGGTGGGAATAAGTGCTAGATAACTGGATCTGGTGACGCGTCAATCTATAAATTGCTTGAGCGCTACTAATATCCATATTTGATGAGAGATACTTTCATGTCAGGTTTAAAATTTCTATTTCCAAATCATTTTCCAGAGCATGCACATCCTTCTCATTTGAGGACGAAAGGGGTTTTTTCCCCGCATTCCCCCATTCCATATGTGTGCGGCATCCGTCACATTTTTAGGGAAATTTTTCTCCTTGATCGAAATGGGATGATGGGATGTCGGTTCCTCCTTCCGTGGATTCATCCTTGGATCTAATGGCCCAGTCCGGGACTCACTTATTGATTTAAGGAATTGTTTGTGAAACTCTTCATTGCTCCATATCGTCATTGATACCAGTTAATTACTCTGATTCTGTAGGGGCATTCCAAGTGGTCTGGTCAAGGCAATAACTATCAGATATTGGAGTATACATGTTGGGCATCACTAGTATATCTAGGCACTGGGACACTTGCGCTTCTGTCTTCTGTCCCTTATTATAGGTCTTCCCTAGGGCATGGAAGCCCTAGGCATCCCACATCAGACGCATGGAATCATATGCCATGGTCATGTATCTGATGTTTTCCTCAGCTTCCCATGTTTAACAAAGTGTATGTTGCATGTTTAACGTCTAGCATAGATGGATCAGACTGATCAGAACACTGACTAGTGTGGATCCGATGACTGTAACCCCTAGAGTACACATTTATTTAGGTGGGTTGACATGAACTCACCGGGATGTGGCGGCCCGTGTAAGAATCATGATGGATGATGGGGTGCTGAATGGGATGGGTGGTTAATGGGATGGAACCACCATGAGGACGACTGTAATGTTGGGATTGAGTATTAGGGATACTTCTTACATACACCTATTACAAGGAATCAATGTTTTCATAGATCGGTGGGATGATAGGGCACTTCAGGAGGTGGCCCATGAGAATGGACACATAGTTGGGACCTGGAGGAAGTAGAACCTCTAAGTTAGGGCGTGATCTTCCTGGAATTACTGGGATAGATCAGGATGAGACATGGGTGCTGGGATTGAACATCATGGAGGCTTCCTATATATCATTGTGGTAGGGAATAAAATTCAACATAGTTTATCTAACAGCGGCTTACCATCGATTGGGGACATCAATGGATTACCACTGAATGAGGATGACCACAACTTACTGCTGAATGGGGGATCAATGTCTTACCGCATATTGAGTTCCACAGTTTAATGTCATAGAGGACATGGGTGAACCGACATGAAAGAGGACTTAGGGCCCAGAAAGATGGTGGTTTCAACCTCAGGGAGGCTTCCTATGTACCTCACCTTGCCAAGGATCAAAGACCACATAGTTTAGGTAGTGGGAACCAAAGGGAAGGTGGTCGATACCAATGGGGTGTTGGGCTTCATCCTCAACGAGTCATCCTGCGTACCCTTCTTGGTCCAGGATCAAAAACTTCATACTTCATGTATGGTGTGGGGTGTACACTCTAGGCTTCCCAAGGTGTTGGAGAACTTACTTGAAGATGGTCATAGTGACCGGGGTTGTGGTCTTGAACCTTGTGGAGCCTTCCTACGTACCAAACCATGGAAAGGATCAATGTCCACATAGATCGGGATGGGGGAATTGGTTCACTGATGTGAAAGTGTTTGGGACCACATAAGAGTTGGGCTTGAACCACAGTGAGGATTTCTACATACCTTTCCATGTAAAGGATCACTTTCCTCATTGTTCAAGATGGGGGAATTGGTGCACCGACGTGATGGTGGATGGGACGAATTAGAAGTTAGGCTTGAACCTCAAGGAGGATTCCTACTTACCCTGCTTTATCAAGGATCAAAGACCCTGTAGTTTGGGATGGGGCCATTGGTGCACTCACATGATGGTGGTCTTGACCAAATAGGATTTGGGCATGATACTCAAAGAGGCTTCCTATTTACCTTTCCTTGGAAATGATCAAAGTCCCCATTGTTAAGGATGGGGGTATTGGTTCACCGACGTGAAGGTGGTCGGGACAAACTAGGAGTTTGGATTGAACCTAAGGGAGGTTTCCTATGTACCATACCATAGCAAGGATCAATTCCCTCATTGTTCTGGATGGGGGAATTGGTTCGCCGACGTGAAGGTCATCGGGACCAAGTAGGAATGGAGCATGAACCTCAGGGTTGCTTCCTACGTAACTTGCCTTAGAAAGGATCAATGTCCTCGTAGTTTGTGTGCGTAATTGGTGTACCGACGTAAAAGAGTCTAGGACCAAGTAGTAGTTGGGATTGAACCAAAGGAAGGCTTCCTATGTGCCGTGCCTCAGCAAGGATCAAGGTCCTCGTAGTTCTGGTGTGGTAGTGAACTGACGTCACGGAAGACCTGGGGTCCAACAGGTGGTGGGATTGAACCTCATGGAGGCTTCCTACATACCCTACCTTGCAAAAGATCAGAGAACTCATAGCTTAGGTGGTGGAATGGGGCTTATAATCTATGCTTCCCAGGGTGTTTTTCATGGTCAGTGCCTTCTCTAATTCCACCTGAGTCATGCTCGGTGTGAGAAACAAGAGGCTACAGAGATCTGATGATCATGTCTTGAATTGTCCATCTATTGGTAATCGAGTGGGGCTTACAAATAGATAGCATCCCAAAGAAGAAATACAAGATTATTTGTGGTTTGAAGCCCGAAGAGGTTGAGACATACTCCATGACGGAGGCTGAAATGCACAAACCCAGTGGGAGAGAGATTTGGCTCTGAATAATGGATGACCATTGTTACCCACCATGACCTTTACCGCTCCTTGATAACAAAAATTAAGGAGGAGGAGGGAAGTTGTCTCCTGCAAGAAAATATAGGGGATTACACCCAGATGATTTCCCTTTCCTTATGTAGGACACATGGGGGAAGTCACAGTTTAATGTCGTGTGATGAGGATGATGGTGCTTGTCATTTTAACTTCTTGCAGCTCGGATGAGGCGGTTTCATTCCACACCCCTAGGAATTACATAACTGGTACCCTCTGTACCTTGGTGAAGTGAAGGGACATTCAACGCCTTGCTGGGGGGTATCATGGAGGGAACCATTGGGGGTTCCATGTTAGCATGGCTAGGTGAAAAACCAATATCCATTAGCATGCCTATTCGAGAATGCATGAGGTAAAGAAAAGTAATGGGAATTGGTGTCTAGGGGAATTTGAATTTTCTTCTTGTGAACATTGGAGGTTACATAGGAGAGGGAATTGCAGAGAAAAGGGAACTATGAGTAGAAACCTCGTAGGGATCTGGTGCTCAATATAATGTAAGGGATTCGTGAAGATGTGGTATTCATGAAGTGAAGTAGGTTTTCCTAGGCATAGGCCATAGGTACACACAAGAGGTTCTTCGTGAAGTTGAATGGCGTTCGTGAAGCACATCCCTACGAAACATGGGTTCCTCATAAATCAAGGTCCTGTGAAGCAATGTGCTTCATGAGGCATAGTTACTCGGCCTTAGCATTTGAGTCATGTTCTCCTGGGTGGTGCTTCACAATGCCTAAATGCTCAGCGATGACACGAGTCTCTGTGAGAATCTCCTTCTTTCATGACAGCCATTGAGCTTCGCTAAAGGCATCCCTCTCAAAAGAGGGGGTGAAAACAAAGAAAAGGGGATGCACTTCACAAAGAAAAAGTACCTTGAGTAGATCATGTTTCACAATGCAAAACGTGCTTCGCGATTTTAGAGTCATGAGGAGGAATGGTCGGAATATCCGTGCTTTGGGCTTGGGGGAGGCCGATATTTATAATCAAGAGGTGTCGAGGAGCAGTGCTCGTTCAACACAAATATGGATTCCCCTCTGTGGTGGGCTCGTCAACGCCAAAGGGGACTATGGATCATCCTGCATTCTGGCTTCGTAGTGGTCTCATAAATATCAAAGGGGCTCACAAAACATTCCCACTCCTGGATTCACTGTGGTCTCACGAATGTTAAAGGGGCTCGTGGAGCATCCTTCTCCCAAGCAACATGGTAGGCTAGTGAGGCCATGGCACTCCATAAAAGGGCTTCACGATGCATCTTCAGAGCTTTTCTTATTCTCTTTCTCCATTATGATTTTTGGCACCAACACATATCCATAACATATATGATATGGACTAAATATTGACATTGTATCTAATTTATTGAATACAACACACCTTTGAAATCATGTCTAATATCTTGTATAAAATACTTGGTCCAACATCAAATATCTAAATTAATGCTTAAAATAATTAATTGATATAAAAATTTTAAAAAAATTTAAACTTCATATAAGATTTTTTTTCTAAATTACACTGGTATATTTATAAAGTTAATAAGTTAATTTTCATAAAATAGTATAATGAATGCCTGAATAAAAAGTATTTAATAAATAAATAATTTCAAAAAAATTAAAGAAATTGTTCATCATATAATAAATAATATATTAAATAGTTTTTTTATTTAAAAATTTATTATCATAATAAAAATTTCGTTTACTGATAGTGTGATTAATGTTAAGATCTTATAACAATTTAGAATCAATAGAAAGAACCTTGTTCAAAAAGAATGTGATCTAAGGCAGCTATATGATTTTTGATCATTCATTATCTTCAAATCACATAGAAAATACAAGATCCCTATCATTCTATTAGATCATGGAAATTATAAAATTCATTATTAACAAGAAATATTCATTGGATTTAAGGATTATACTATCAAAAAATTATGTAAGTCTAATAAAATTGAGGGACAAACATTAATATTCAGCTATTCTATTATTTTAAATGATTACATATTCATATTATTATTTAAAATTGAATTTAAATTCATATAAATACTAGTAATTTTAATTTCAAATTTATAAATATAGTTAAAATTTTTCAATGATTGATGATGAAAATAGATTTTTAGTAATAAGAGATCCTCTACACTCACATGAATAACCACCATTTTATTTCTATCATTGTTGAGTTGAGAATTGATTAGTTTTCAGAAAAAAACTAGGACCACTTATTAGTAAATGGACAAGGTATATATATTTATTCATGGGTTTGTGTCCAATTTTTGTTATAAAATTTATAATTTAATAATTTACTACATAATATTTATTTAATGTTAATAATTTTTCAGTAATAATATCTATTACAATAAATCGATGTGATGGTAAAAAACATTTTGTATGAATATGACAATACAAAAGAATATTAAATAAATAAAATTATTTTTATTAGATAGATAAAATCAATAGATATAATTATTAGTAAAAACATTTCATGTTAGTTAAAACTAGTACTAAATAAAATCATTGTATTTTATGGAATTAATCCCTTTTACCAATTTTTTTAATATGTTAATGATTTTAGTTTAGTGAAAATAAATTGTTCATGTAGTTTTATTTACAAATAATTCCTCTTATATTGAATTAAAAAATCATGTAAGATTGATATTTATTATAAATAAATAAATTTCTATATTGAATCAATAATATATAACATCAATATTTTCTTAGTAAATAAAATAATATTATTAAAAACAATACATCCATTAACACCAAAGAAAAAATATTATATTATATTGAAATATATGTAGTATGAATGATATTGAATAACTCCATGATATTGAAAATATGTACATGGAGGGAAAATTATTTCCATTGAATAATAGAGAGAAATAGAGTGAATTATCTTTATCATTATAATGTTCTCAAATTGTGGTGTAATATAAAAATCATAAAATGATGATATAATATCCTAAAATATACATAAATGATGGCATTGATGTAAATTCCTGTAATTTTATAATGTAAAATAAATATAATTTAAATTAATTATATCATTTCAAAAAAGTATGTTATAAATTACTTTTTAGAATTTTTTTAACTACATAAAAAATAATGCATTTTTTATTATAAAAAATTAAATTTCTCTGAAATAAAAATCATCACTGAAAATACATGGTCATTTTTATATGGTGATATACACATTATAACATTATTGAATTTTTTAATGGATATTCAAACCATATACATCAAAAAATCCATCAATTACACTTTTGAAATAAATAAAAATAATTTCTTATTATGAAAATTTTCAAAAATAAAATTAAAACCCATTAAATAACGTAAATGATTATAAAAAAATACATTTACTAATAATGAAAATATATAAAAAGTGAACTTTAATTAATTTCAAGGATATTTGTATTGAAGAAAAATAATCTTGGCCAGAAAAGGGAAATTAAGTTTCAAAAAAAATATTTATGTTTTTTATATGAATGTGAAGAAAATATTGAATACAAATTAACTAAAAAAATGTAATCATTGTATAAGAATGTAAATGAATTTTAGAAATAGAAACTTCTAAAACATATTTTAAAATCAATTTTGAAAAGAAAAATCAGGAATAATGGTGATATTTCCAACTAATACTTTATGACTATAATATCCTCTAAATTTAAAAACCATTAATGTAAAAAAATATGAAATTTTATATACGATAAAATAATAAATATTTAATATTTGATATGGGTATTTTAAAAACAATATAATATAAATTAAGTGAATTACAAAAGTCATTTCTCATTAGTGTAGAATTTAGATAAATAAACCCTTACATCAGATTCCATTTTAGTCAAATGAATTTTATCCACATGAATAATAAATTTATATTTATTAAATAAAATTCTTAGAACAATTTTTATATATATTACACATGATAATGTCCTTTTATAATCAATTATTTACAGTCATTAAAAAGGTATTTCTTATATTTTCCACTTCAAGTTGTTCAGTCTGTTTCTCTAAAATTATATTTGTATATTTTCCATGATTAAATGTCTTACTAAATATCACCTTCACTTAGAGATTTATAATAATATAATTAATTTTTTTTATTAATTATATTTATTTGTATAATTTTCTATGAAATGGAAAAAAAGTAAACAGAATCACATTGCATCGTGGATATGGTAGTCCACACATACAAAAAACCGACATTCACTTTTCACAACATATGGTATGGTGGAAAGATGATTTATCTTTAATTAGTAATCATATTTTTTTATAAATACCATATATACTAATTATTTTCCTATTTAAATACATTTAATTGATATTTTGATGAAACATAATATACAAAATTATGTTATGATAGTTGTCTATACATAATCATGATAAAGGTTTTGATTTACCAAATAATAGAAAAGAAATTAAAAATGGCAATACCATTAAAATAAAATCATATCAATATACTAAATGTAATGATTTAATTATGATTTTTTTAAATATTTTAAAGAGGATTATAAAGAATTAAACATGACTATGCTCCATAAGAACAAATATATTATGCTTTGGTAATCACGATTGGATTACACATTAATACTTATTAAGGTGGTAATTTTTATTACCATCACTAATAGATTTAAAAAAATTAGCGATGTAAAGGTATTTCGATAAGGATTCTTGAGAAAATAATCTAAATATAAGTGTATAAGTTACGTGATGAGGATCCTATTTTTTTGTGAAGTGTGTGTAAACATTGTATATATGTGACACTTTATTATATAATATATGTCTTACTAAAGTCATGGGGATTTAAATTAACATAAATTCAATTATATGATGCGTATGTTAAAAATAAAGCCAACCAATGAAATTTTTCAATGTATATATTTTTTTATATTAAAAAATTCTAAAATTATTTTAATCCCATTAACTCATTTTTTTGAATTGATTTGATTAATATTAACAACTATAATTTCTTTAAAAAATTATGTTTAATATATGAGTGAATAGTCATTATTTTGATTAAAAAAAATTAGTCCCATTTTAGGGATTAAATTTTAATATTTTGGAAAATTTAATTATAATACAATTTTAAAAAGAATAAAAAAAATATTTTTTAGAAATATGCATGTATTCAAAATAAAAATGAAATAATTCCAAAATCATGTATAATGATGTTTCAATTTTAATTAATTATTTTAAAATAATTAAATGGATGATTATTTAACTGTAAAATAAAAAAAACTTTAGGTTCAATGTGAATACATGATAAATAGGGAAAAACATGAAATAGTTTTAATTTAAATAAAAACATTACTTTTATTTCCAAAATTCTAAACATATATTTATATGATCAGAATTAAATATGTAAAACAATTATTTATTATTAAATATATATTTTCTCTATAAATAAGGATTCATAAACATTCAAATCATTTTTATTTCCCCAAAGTGTCATAAAAATAATTTTATTTGTAGAATCATTATAAACAATATAAAACTAAAAATCATCCATTTTAGAAAAATATCAAACATTCCCCAAATGATATTTTTTATTGATACATTATATAATTAAATTCATTTCACCAATTTATAATTCAATTTTTTGGATTTTATATTATAATAATATTTTTGAATACATCTATGTTCATTTTGTCATACTTTATTTATAATGTAATATTTAATATTATAAATTTTTGAACATGCTAGGAATATTTATTAAAAAAATGTGGCCCCTATAAATACATAATTATATTTCATAATGTAAAATAAAACTTCTATTATGTTTTCAAATTAATGAATTATCTATATAATGATAAATGATTATTATTTTCTCGGATATTAGTATTTTTTACAAGATCTATATTGGGAGAAAATAGAATAATGTTTTTATTAATTGTGATGAAGAAAATGATTACAATAGAAGAGATAAATTAAACTTTCATGATGATATAAAAATGCCAATGGAAAAATTAATAATTTTATATCTGGATAAATGATTAAAAATATATAATCTATTAAGAAAAATATTCCTTTAAAGATAGAAAATAATTACATTTATGGTTAGAGGATTTTTTATTTGAATATATAATTATATTTGAAGAATAACGGAAGCCTTAGAATTATTACTAAATTTATATACAATAATAATTTCATTAAAATTAATTAATTATACAATATAATAATAAAATTAGTTTTAATTATAAAAACCATTTAATTTAAATTGTACATTATAAAATGAATTTCATACGTGGTGAAATAAAATTCAATTTAGGTAAACCATTAATGTATTATAGTAATGACCACAATAAATATAATTATTTTTTAATTAATAGTCCATATATTTAATTGTGATGAAATTTTAGGTGCATTGAATTGAAGATAAAACAAATTTAATTAAAAATATAGTGATACAGTTTTTTCCATAAATATATGAACTTACTAATTTATATAATTTCATGGGGAAAACATAAAATATAACATCTTATAACATTATAAATATTTTAATAATATTTTCCTAATGAAGTTGGATTATAGATGTATCATTGATAGTTTTATTTTTCCAATAGATGTGAATCGACTGAATTATATAATGAAAATCAAATGTAAAAAATTTGGGATTGATTTATCAAATGTGAAAAGTAGTTTATAACCAATAAATCCTATCAAGAATTAAAAATTTAGTCTATTCTAAAAAAATTATATATTAATCCATTTCAGTTTTTATTTGTTTGAGGGTGATAAAAAATTTATATAAATTGACATTCATGGATGAATTTAATTGTTAATAAAATAACCAAATTTTATGACTCTTGTGCAATCCTATAGAAAATATAATCTACTAGTAAATGGAGTTGTTGTGATGGGAGAAAATCAAAACCACCCACCACCATATTGGAGGGATACATCATGTCTCTAATGAGGCTCAACCTCACCCATTTTCCCCCATTTTTAACCCCAATTATATCCCGTATTTTTATGAAATTGAGGTATTTCCTAAAGATAAGGCATTGTATAATGATTTACATAATCTTCTAATCTGGAATTTTTATTTCCAGTATGTATCAAATATTTTGGATAGTTCCCTATTGGAACTTATAGGGTGAAACTATCATTAATTAGATTCCTTCAGTGTTCATATTTGATTATGATGATCTTCTAGAACAAGTGATAATAGCTTTATTGGACACTCATGACCTCATTATTCCTTTTAAAAAATTCATATCCTAATAATAGATTGTTTCTATCATTTTATAATGGTTTTATATTTTTTTCTTTTCATCTCGTCTCATTATTTTCATGTGAATAGAGGCCCAAAATCCCATGCCGTAAAGTTTAGTTTTCATATTTTACGTATTACTTACCAAATTTCATTGAATCTTGAAACTATTAAGAATCATGGTGGGTCACATCCTATAGTCATATAAATGGACTACTAACATATTCCAACTTATCTCAACCCACATATTTTTTTTGTTTATATCCAAAACTCATTATAGGAATCATTCCACATTGTGGTAGGAGAATAATTATGTTGCAATTAATAAGTTTTAATTTAAAACTTTTGTGTTTTTATTCTCTACTGAAAGAGTTTAGGTCATTCTGAACACATCCGTTAATATTAAAACTATAATCAAAACACTAGTATTAATGATCACGATGATCTAGTGGTTCAGGTGTTTATAAATTGAATATGAATTGTTTGTTTCATAATTCATAAGGATGATAAAGATTCCATATGTTTGATGTATATATGCATTGTGACTATAGGATATATTGATGAAGTTATTATACTAGATCATTTTATGGGTTGAATTTTCCAATATGGATTATACATAGTATATATGTTTTTAAGGTGTATGGAGAGTAATTTATATTTGATAATATCATTAATTTGAGAATTAAAGGATATTTTTAGAATGGATACCTAATAATATAGTTACGGTTAGGGCTAGATTTCCTTAATCCTTAATCATCATTGTTCAATATGAGAATATAATTTGAGGGAATATTTATTATATTGGTAGCCCTAAATAATAATAATATGCACTTAATCATGATCTATTTATCAACTTTTAATATGTAATAGAAATTAGATAGACCTATACATGGTAAACTAGAATGAAGTGCAGTATAGGGTGAAAATAAATAAATTTTATATGTTATCAAATTTGTATCGAACCCTTCACTTAAAATAGGTTATGATCTATTAGGCCTTCATTAACTAGTAAATTAATCCACCAATGAGGAAGAGTCAGGTGAGAAATAAACAAACAAATTCAATTAATACAAGGGTGAGAAAAAATAATATAATATACACTCAATAATGAAAAAAGGAAATGAATGTGCTTATCAAAATTGTATATTATACAGTGATGAATGTAATTATATTTAGAAATATAAATTATTTTTCCTTTCTAGTATAAACTATGATTACGATTTCCAAATAAAATTGTTGATCGATGTTTAATTTGATAAAAATGGAATATTTGGAAATAGAGGGAACACAATGGCCCATTTACTAGAGTTAGGGTAATTTTTAAGTCTATAAGTTCATATGTGGAAATTTTCTATTTCATTTTAGTGCAAGGGGTTCAGAAGAAAAATTTCAAAACATAGTAGATCAGGTATCACTACATTATTTCTTTAGAATAGTGTAGAATTATACAACCTTATTGAAATAACATAATAGAGGGAGAATCGATACCTGATTCCTATTGAAATAATATAGAATATTATTTATAAGAGTATAATATTCAAATAACAAGAAATAAATTCACATTTTTATTTGGAATCTGTGTGGAAGGAATAAAATTCTTAAAGTATTATAATAATAAATCTGGTATATTATTTTTACTAATTTCATTATATTAGATTGTATAAGATTAGTTTTGAATAAACTGATATAGAATAAAATGGTTTCCAGGTGACTTGTACTAATGATGGGGATTTGAGTATTATCATAAAATATTTTTTTGAGTTATAATAAAATTTTAAAATTTAATGTATATATGGGATTTAATTTCTAGGGAGTGTGTTGTCTGGATTGAATAATATAATATTATGTTAGATATCTTATATAACATGTAACACTGAACCAAAAGGAACCAATAAATAATAATAAATATAATTTATTGTTATAAAAATATATCAATTCTAGTGATAGTCAATAGAAATTTATTTATTCATTACTATTGAATGAGAAAAAAAAATATTATGGTTATTTTATTCATCAAAAATATTTTTTCCTAAATTATTATTTAATTAAATTTTACTATTAAATATTTCAATTACATTCAATCAAATTTAGATGTTTTATTTAAAAAAATGAACTCAATTTTTTATTCACTATGTCAAAATCGGCATTGGATATATTTTTTTCAGTTTTTTAAAATTTATTCTTTTTATATTGAATAAATAAAAATATAGATTTTTATAGAAAAAAATATGCTTTCTAATAGCATACGACATCACAATAAATTTTTGATTAGTTTTAGTATTTTATTATTTATATTTTGTGTAAAATAATATATTTTATAGTATTAAAATATATATTATACTTTATTTTTTATAATTCTATTTTATAAATAGAATACATTTTCTAAAACATCGATTTTCAGCATATTTTTGGGGTTTAATTATTAATTAAATCCACACACCTAACCGTGTTGAATTTTAACAAATACATTCTATATTTATAAATAGTATAATTAATATCAACTGAAAATTTTAACATAATTTTTTGTCCATATGAATAGTTTATATAATATACATTATTCCCCAATAATGGTACAATGTGATAATTAGAATTGAAAATAATGTGAGAGGATTATAATTAAAATAAACACATGACCTGATTTAATTATTATGAATATATTTTATTGATAATAATATACAATTTGAACACATAACATTTTTTCATTTATAATTGAATGGGACCTTTATAATATTTGAGTAAAACATGAAGTAGAGAATCTCATATTTTTTCTTTTAAAAAATAAAATACTTTTTTACTTGAAAAAAAATTGGTTATGTTCTGTTACAAATTATTATTTCACATTTTAATAATTTTTTTATCAATAAATTATTTCTAAAATTTTGTGATGAAATAATTAAATTAATTATTATTCAACACTAATACATTGCATGTGAATACTAATGAAAAATATGATAAATAATTTTAAAAAATCTGAATGTTACATTTTTTTTTCGAAATTTAATTTGAAAAACAATTCTGAAGATAAATATAACATATAACTACACTATACAATTATTTATATTCAAATTGAATAATTTTATAATGTTTTCAATGTTAAATTGTCTGAATAATATGAAAAATGATAGTAATATCATTTATTGTTATCATATTTATTAAATTATTTTAAAAAAATAAAAATATATAAATAGGAAAATTAGTACTAGTAATGGGGTGAAATTTTATACGATATCCATTTATAATCCAATTTTCATTTTTGATATAAAATAATGACTGTATAATTTTTTTAAAAAAATCATTAACATGGTTAGAGTTAAAATTACATGACCAATGGGTTAAGATTTTAAAAAAAATTAAAATGATATAAAAAACACTAAGATTAATAAAATGAATATATGATGACCATATCCATTATATCAACTAATCATTTCCATTTTTGATCCCTTTTCCTTAATTTAGACAAATATGATTTTATACTATTTCATGTGTCTATAAAAATGATAATAATGAATTTTTATAATAAATCATTTTTATTTTAATAAGTTAAAATTAAAAAAAAATACAACCACTAAATATTTTAATGGTTTATGGTTTATCATATCAACCATGATCCATTTTGGTTTACTTATCTTTTATAGGGTCATTATCTACAAATAAATTGAAAAAAAATTGTTGTCATAATAATTTTCAGAATAGTTAGCATGGGTTAAAACACTAAGATAATGGAAAAGTCATAATAAAAACTTCTCAAAATTGTATTAAATAAGAAAAATTGTATTTTCTATCATATTATATTATATTTATATCATTTAAATTCATTTTTCCATGAAATGTAATTTATATTAATTTACTAGAAATTCTATTTTTATTTAAAAAAAAACTGCTTCGTGGTTGATTGATAACTATAACATGATCCAGTGTTATAGAATTATGTTGTGGAATTTGAAATTAAATCAAAATCACAAAGACTATGGCCAAGATCTTTGGGAAACCTGTATCATCTAGTGTCACATTTGAAGCAATCATTCTCATTAGAATCGATATACCGCATTCTTTGACCTCTATCAATGCCAGATTGTTTGAATAAAGAAACAAATTCAAGATAAACCATCAATTTTAAACCACTATGTCAATGAATAAATTATCATAATTAATTTTTACCATAAAACTCCAAAGAGTAAACAATAAATAAATAAAAATAGTCTATCAGAAACATCACCAAGGAGAACCTAAAAAATCATAAAAACCAAAACATTTTCAATGTCATTGGAATTTCCAAATATGTCATACATTACCAACAAGAAGAAATAATAATGGACACACCTCTTGGAAGACATAATACCATTGCAATTGAGCAAAACCAAAGCCTCCAAAAGAACTACTACACCAGGATGGCCAGGCTTGTGGTGAAGGAATGAGAAGCAATGGATGGGTTGGAATGGATAATACTTAAATTTGTGTGACAAACATAGACCCATGACCACTAAACACAGAATCGAATCATTTTATACATTTCATATAAAATGATAAAGTTATCAGAAAAATAATATACATTGATGAAGATGGGTCACCACAACACCACAAGACCATTTAAATAATCTTGATATACAGTTACATACCAAAAATATCACATCCATGTAAATAAATGATTACCAGTCCAGTACTTTCCAAATCATCTCATATAGATTGTGCTCTATACCCTATAGTAATGAAAACACAATAATATATGATAATATTAGAGGAAGAGTAGATGAAAGGCAACCAAAATGAAACAGTATTGATGAGAGATAACCGGGTCCAAAGGGATGAGATCTAAGGTTCATCTGAAGAATAAATAAATAAAAGATGAGGAAAGGGGAGGAAACAGTAGAGAAAATTTCTCTCGCTTATAGTAATATATATTGATGGAACACTATAGTTGGCGTAAGGTGGGTCTGAACCACTCAGAGGATTTAATACATTAATTACTCCACTAGTGCTCCTCCAGTAACTTATAAAAGGTGACCCATATCATCTCTTATCCACATTTTATGTACTATTTACTTTATCTAATACAGATAAAAATACATTCCTAAAATCCCTCTCAATCATCTATATTCTTTATCTTTTTTATAATACTAATATTATAGGGCTTCATTTGTAAATTAATGATGGTTTTCCGATTAAGTTGTATAAATTATAACATAATGTGTCTATTTTTTATCCATAATACTCATTCAGATAAAATTCATCATTGAATTAAAAATGAAATATTTAATTAAAATATATAATTGTGTTTTAATGTTTAGTTTATAAATTCTTTTAATATACTATTCCGTGAAATGAATAATGAATCCAATTCTCATGTTTGTGGAAGACTATCATCTAGAGAATAATTATAAATATTTATCTAAAAACACCTATCATGGATGGTTGAAAAGATGGAATTAAATTAGATATATTATATTAATGATATAATTATTGTTTCATAAATATAATATATCACAAATTTTCTAATATTTAAATTCATTTAGAAAAGATAAATTCATCCTTGCATGCGTTTTGATTACCATATACACCATCTGATGTGATATTTTTTCACCAATTTTTCAGATAGATTTTTTATATAAGTTTATTTGTAGATTTAATATAGTATTAATTTAATTATAAGGAAACCTTAGAGTTAAAATTATACATAACTTATTTCCCTCTTTTTTTCTGAGAATGGAAAAGATTATCAAGCATACCTACTTACTATTAACACCATTACTGTATAATAGTTCATTTATCAGAATGAGTTTTCATGGTTGGTTTTAATGTTATATATAATGTATTAAAATGATAATTATATCCTCATTATTATTTATAGGTTGATGTATTAATCACCGCTTTCACCATGTTCATCCAGTTTATTGTTTTTGGGATTATGAATCAATCAACCTCAAAACACATAACATGGACATAGTAGGTAAATTATATAAGTATTTCATTTATATAAATGAAATTAATTTTTAATGTATAATCTATTAATCCTATAAAAAATATCCCATGAGATAAATTATTAACATAAGTTATTTATATTGATGTTAAAAGAATTAAATTACAACTTGTGGATTTAGGTAACAGTTTTTCTCCCAATTTCCATTCATCAAAGATTGTTTTAGTATTATAAACATATGATATTTTATATTCTTTATATATATACTATTAGATATATTATCAAGATTCTATAAAAAAAATAATTTTATTTAAATGTTAAATTCAAATTATTTATTTTTGAGGGCATTTAACATAAATGTTACCAACTACTTAGGAGTTTCTTAACAATATTATCGCTCATTTGGTTATATAACTTCTTTACTTATTAGAATATATCATTAATACATTTGAAATTTACATTTTTCAATCATGTTTTATTTTAACATATTTCTTGTGTATTTACATTTGTTTCGACAAATCTATCCATTGAGAAAGTCACAATTCATTCATATAATCTTTTTAAGGTTTATTCATCATAATGATTCCCGCATTATTATATATGTTTTTTTATAAACATGTATTAATATTATAGGAATATATACATATCATTTTTAATTTATAAAATATATAGCATTATATCCATGGTATTTAGTGTTTCATTTATTACAATTTTTATCAAGGGTTTAATATTCAAAAGTTATAGAAACTCTAAGGATTATTATATTAAAACCACATATTATTTTAGGATCCACTATTTCCAATGTTCCATTGGGTTAAATAATATACTGCTATTTTCTTGAGGCAAATATTGTTTCTTATCCTTTTTTCATGTATTTGTTTTACATTACTAATTTATATTTCCTTCCACATTGATTAAATAAACATCATGAATGGTTTTAAAAATTCATGTCAATATTATATCATTATTTAGATCATTAATCATTCTAGTCCATTTCTATGTCTATTAAATTAATTAATTAATATACACCATTAAAAATAAATGATTTATTAATGTTATATTATATAATATATTATTTCGTTTTAGAATATTTGAAAAAAATATTTATTAACATTTTTTACATGGGTATATTTTTACGATATCTATAGAATTTTGAAATGACGGATTATTGTTATCATTTATTAAAAGAATATATTTTACCCAAAAACCCAAAGATTGAATTCATTTAATATTTTTTATATTATTCCAAATATATTTTCATATAAAAATATTTCTATATTTTTTAAAATATTTTATTCTAATTTTTGTTTCGATGACAAAACAATATTTTATTTATGAATGTTTTTATGGACATTTTTATGGTATTTTTCTTTAGAAAATATAACATACCATTATGTTTTTAGTGATATGGTAGGAAAATGTTTTAATAAAAGTGAACGTTTTATTTCTACAAATGGCCGACTATTTTTTTCAATGAGATTGCACGTAAAATTTTTATTTTTAATGGTTAATGAATGTTATAAATGAACTATTATTATTGATATGTTTAAATATGAATGATCATAATTATTTTACTCATTATTTATAATAATGACATATTTCTGGATTTTCATATATTGGTTCTTTTATAAAAAATTATGGGTGTTACCACTATAAAACATTGATGGGTGGTTCTTTTAGAAACTAAACACTAGTGGTTAAGTAATAAAAAAATGATTAGTGGATCCATTATATCTTTCCAATTCACTGGTTAATGAGAAAGAGTTAAGTGGATAAAATGTAATACTAAGAGATTATAATGTTTTGTTATTATTAACAGATAATACATATTATTGGTTATATGTTATATGTAAGAAGACTATTTTGTTTAAACTTTGATTTAACATGAAGGATTACTTTGAAATATTACTATTTAAATTTGTGGATGAATTCTAGAATGTATGAGACAACATTTTAGGATAAAATATAATTTATTGTTGTTATTATTGTGGATAATTGGGAAATATATTTTTATTTATGGAATGACTAATGTTTGTCCTTTGGTTTTATTCTTGAAAATTTTGGGTCAAACACATTATATAATCCTATGAAAGATTATTTACAATGTATTTTCTTATATTTTTAAAACCATTTTTATTTTTTTAAGGAATGATGGAATATAATCTTAACCTTTTATTGATTATAAGATCCATTGTATATTTATTCTAGTGGTTTAGGCACAATAATTTCATATTTAAAACTAATTATTTGAGAAAAATATGATATTGTGATGAAAATAAGTTATTTTTTGAAATTATACTTCTCATATAAGTATATTTATTTGTTCTCGGTAATATAATTTCTCAAGTCTTAGAAAATGATATTGAAATATAAAATTTATTATATTATCATTATTTATAATGGATCCATGGACTTTTACACAGATCATTGTTTTATAGTCTTGGAGAAATTTAATTTAACATAGTCATTCACATATTTGTTTTCAGTGGTCTCTATAACACTCCATATTTTTTAGTCATTACCGTTTTCCACCATGTGTATCATTATATTTCACATGAATGACCTCATTTTAAGAAAGGTAATTATCATTAATAATATATGAGGTCCATATTTTCATATCAATCACATTAGTATGATTTTTATTACCCATTATTAAAAAATATTTTTTAAAAAAATATTTCTATATGTACAACCTTTTATTAAAGATCCCAATATCAAATAATTAGGAAAAAATTCATTAATTGTGGGAGAATACCTTATGGAAATAATTTTAAAGGAAGCTACATGTGATACATTATATTACACAAAACACATAGCTGAAATGTAACATTAAATTTTAATATTTAAATGTTATAGTAATAACATACCCACTTAATTAGATAGTATTCTTATGAAAACCATAATTAGTAAATATATATAATATTTAAAATTAGAAAAAAATTTATTTATTAATTATTATGAAATTAATTTTCAATTTTTATAAAATATAATTTCATATATCGATAATTATTTTTCTTCAAAAATTATAATTATTCCATTTGATGAAATAATATTTTGATTTATTTATTCAATATTTAAAAAATAAATTTAATATATCTTGATATATTTTCTAGATTTCCTAATTTCAAAAATATATATGAATGAATTTTGGGAATTTTTTTGAAATGTGGGATTTTTCAATGAATAATAAAAGGTAATTATATCTATTTTAAATTATATTTTATTTGTTAGTATATAAAAATATGTATTATAAGTTGGAATAATTATTAAAAGAAATTACCTTTTAAATTAAAATTATTGAATAGATATTATTAGAAAAAACAATATACATAAATTTTTTATAATTATATATATATATATACATATAAAAAAATAATTTATCTTGAAAATATCTTTTCTTTTCATTTTTTATTTTTTATTTAATAATGGAATAAATATTTTAAATTAATATTATTAAAGTTAGCTATTGAAAGAAAATATAAATTTTTTCATTGAATAATTGATGATGAAGAATATGTTGATCATGTTGACAGAGTGAGTTTGACACTGCATGTAAACATTTTCAAACAAAATAGTGAAGGCTCAATTGTGCATGGTTTTATGGGAATAAATTGAATTATTGATCAACATAATGGATTATTCATATTAACATTATCATCCATTTATATCTGATATGGAACTCTTTTATATTAATGTAAAACACCTATTACAAAGATATCTTTATGTATTGAATGTCATATATGTCATTCGATGAATACATATGATTTGACCATGGTGGTCAATATGTTTTTGGGTATTTTTGGAAATTTGTGGCCCAATGAAAATATAACTATAACACGTACTAATATTCCCTCTCCTTCTATGGATACATTGGATACCATGAGTGATGGTTGTATGGAAGTACATATACATATATCCAAATGCGACACAATTGTGAGACTCGATTTTTTTCAATCCCAGGTTCACTTCATTTGGATTGCATGATTACTATGTCAGGGAAAGACAAGGTTTTGATAAATTTACATAAATATTGACATTTATTTGTCCTTTCCATTCATTTATTATCTTCCATATTAATATAAAAATTATTTTCTCAGGTAGTGATTATTAATAGTCACTATAGTAATTTTTTGTTAACACGGAAGAGGTGATATTTCGTCTTTAGGGTCATATATATTATTATATGTCATAAAATTCAAGAAAATGAATTAATTTATTTAATTGGATGTGTCTATTTCATCAATAATTATCCAAAAATAAAATATATGAAAATTTATAATAAAATATGGTTGTTATCTTTATAATATATTTGTAAAGTATAAGCTAAGAATTTAATATTTATAATTTTAATATGTATAATAAATTTTTTCATGGATGAAAACAACATATGTTTTGTTATAAATGAGTATGTTAAATATTAATAGATTTATTATGATGTTAATTTATTTTTAAAATTTATTTATAAAATAATTCCAATAAATACATACATGATTCTTGTGAAAGCAATAAAAAAATTAAGTCAATGTTTTTATAAACAATAATATAAATATATTTGAGTGATTTAAAGTGTGAGACAACATTTTAATATAAATATGAAATATTAGATATTACTTAAATGTGTATGTTCAAATTACATTTCTCAAATGGTGTATTCAATATAAAATTTACTAAATTTTTTATAAAATAAAATAATATATGGACTCTATTTTTTCCTCTATGGTTTTTAAATATGTATGAATATATTTCTTATGATAAATGATGAAACTAGGGGTTCTTATAAGGCCCATTGGTGTTTGGATTAATTTTAAAAAAATTAAATTATTTTTATTTTAAACGTACATTGTTTTTTAATAAAAAATAAATATTTATTAAATTATATCATATATGAGTTATCTAAAACCACAGTTGATTATAGAACGCCATGGTGACCATAGGCGTCGCCTAAGAATTTTTAGTGTGTGGTTTTAAGTCAAAATAGACCATTGGTGGGTGTATTTAAATAAATAAAAAATTATTTTTTCTAATTTAATTTAAATAATCCTTACTACTTATTTGATAAATACATAATTATGATGAATTTCCCACTATTATCCCTAGAAACAATGGGATAATTGATTGGCATTCCTCCTTATATTGGTGAATTGACATCTGATGATGATAAGACTCTGGATCAAAGAATATCAAAGTGAAACAAACACAATAACTCCTCTCAATCATTTGTGATCTATTTATTCAATGATGAATGATTGAATTTCTAGGTAGGACGCTTCATATTTTGATTATATTACATTTTAATAAACTATTGATCATGTTTCTTCTTTTTTCATTAATCATCATCAATTTAGAACCCTTCCAATTATCACATGTGTAGATTGAATTTATTATTCATTACATTCTCACCTAGGTAATCCATGATTTTGTGCATTGGTGATGAATTCATGGGAAATTATCATTGAACCTCAATTACTTTTGAATTTAACCCTCTGTTCATCATATTATTTTTCATTGGACCTTGTGGTTTGAACGTGAAAATATCAAGGGCGTCCAAGTCTGTTTAGGCCCATAGATTCATGAAGGTTTTTTAGACAAATATAATGATGATACCTTGATGTATTTGAGATAATTTTGAGTTTTAGGTGATCAATTTGAATAATTTATTTCAAATCTAAGATGGATAGTGATAACATATTCATATGGTTCCTGCAGGAAATGCCAAACAATATATAAATATGTTTACTGTAAATAGATGGCTGGAAATGACAAACATGGAACATCACCTATGAGTTCATGTGAAGATGAGTTTATATTCGTGTTGGAGAATGATTATTTGGATTTAGATGCATATATTTTAATTTCTATAGAAATTGCATCTACATGCCCTATCATCTGAAGACCATACAAAATTTAGGGCATTGACTGTGGTTTATAGGGTTTTTTTGTTATTTTAAGTATCACATTTCATTTGGTACCCCCACAAAATTTGTGAACCATGTACTGGGGACATGGTCAATACTCAGGGTTTACATGGGAATGGAAATATCCAGTAATAATCTATATGTTAGAGTATATAGACTTGGGTAGGAATCTTGTACATGGTTGGGGAGTACAGTGAGGACCTTGGGTGCTTTAGACCATCCGTGCAGTCCACATACACAAAGAAAGTGATACATGGGAAATGGTTTTTTTAATTATATGGAAACATACAAGATATTTGGAAAGGCCATATTTCATATGTTTCCCACAAACACTGTTTAAATTTTCTTCCCTATATATGAAACATTAATTACTTGTATCACCATTGTTTGGACTTGGATTTTAGAAATCAAGGACCCATTCATAATTTTTTACCTTGAATAATGTAATGGTTTCATCCATATTTTTTCATATATAAATTGATAAATTATAAATAGTATTCATTTTTAGGTGATGCATGCTAATGGTAGAGATAAGGGTGGATATCCTATGGCTTTATAGTGGCATCCTCATGTTGGGATGGGAAAGGGTCCATTACCAATCTTTAGAGTGGAACCCTACTATGGGGTTGTGCGTGGGACATATAAAAATTATTATAGTGGAGCCCTAATAATTTAATATGGTAATAGTACGATGCCTACCCACTAAGTGTCACCCTCCTTCGGAGTCAGGGTATGTGTCATCGATAATGAGAGTGAAACCATCTAGCTGGGCTAGGTGCGGTTCTACTATATGTTATCCGATAGTGGAACCATCTTATTTTTTATGAATGGGTCTTCTATATTTTACCAAATTACCACCCTCAAATAGGATTAGGGATTGGTTCTTCGACTACTATAGTGGAACCCTCCATTTGGATTGGGAATAGGTCCTCTGCCGACTATTAGAGTGGTACAATCCTAATGGGAATGGGTATGGGTCCTATTCAAATTACATTAGTGGAAACCTTCTATCGGGATATGTCATGGGACAAATAGATATATATAAAGTTTATCCCTTGTATTTTTCAAGAAAATGGATCATATACCTATGTATTGTGTCCCTTTGACAATCATGAACATAGGGAAAGTGTGGTTTGACTAGTATGCTTCTCCTAGGAAGATGCACTTTATATTAGGCATAATTTATGGACTCCTAGAACTAATGGAACTATTTTTATGGTATGATATATTAGATTGATATCCCTTCATCTCATTCTTCGGTTCATTTATGTTGAGAATATTTACATATATTTATGTTTATTTCTGTGTCTATGATTTCAGATTATTTTTACTCTTTTACTTTTGGTCGGCCTGTCTTTTTACCTATTCATATCTTGTATCTTACAACCCCCCTTCTAATTTCAAGGAATCCCACTGGGTATGCATATACACATTCATAAATGGAATTTTCCCACATAGTTCTTATCTTAGGAAGATTTTGGATAGGACAATATTTAATACAATAGTGATCAGAGTTTTTTTCTTTTATTGGCCCGCATATGGTGGTCAGGGCATGGAGATCATGTGCTAGTATCTCTATGACATTTAATCTAAAAAATTTCAGTTGTGAAATATTTTTGGTTGGCCATATTTTTCTATTCTCATTTCAATTTACACTTTTAAACTATTGAAAACTCTCTACTTTTTTCCATGCATGGTTGTTAATCTAGGTGTTCCATATTTATCCATTTTTTCATCCACTTCACATCTAAATTAATATTGTCTTGTGTGTTATATAGGTATCTAATGCAATGAAATACCCATGAAATATATTACATATGGCAATTTATTCAATCTTGTGGTCTATGAAGGTAGGTTGGGGAAGTTGTATCTAAAGCTCCATTGGGTCAGGATGTGACATATTGGAATCGTAGGTGGTTTGTTCCTTGGGATAATGTTTGGAGTAACATCCTTTTGAGTATTTGGTTGGTATATAGGGAAACATGATGTGTCTCTACTGCATATCTCAAAATTGGGAATCCCATATCGCTCTAGTGGTTTATAAACTATTCATTAGGACCATTACTACTTTAATGTAAAATATGTATACCATGAGATTTTATGTAGGGATCAATGGTACATAAATAAAATAGGATAGAGTCATTGAACATTCTTCCCGATTCATATCCCCATTATATATACATATAAATTTGATCATCGTATTGATTGATTAAATTTTAAGGATTCCTCCGTAAATAAATCCATCTTTCATAGATTTTTCGGATCATGATGGTTATTCGATGAGTGATGAGGCCTCAGTTACGGGTTTATACCCCAAGATCATTCCTCAATGAGGACATGTAGCATAAATCCCACCTATTTAGTAGGATATCATATAATGAATTAATGTTTATGATGCACATAGTCTTATCACACATCAGGAGATCATGTGCTAGATGCATTTGAATTTCTAAGGTGATATAGATCCCCCTGAAGTAGAGGGATTTCTGGAGTTAGTGGTGAATATTTTCGTAATTCTATAGATACTAAAAGATTAAGTTATTGATCTAGAATGTAGATATATCCATGTCATTTCTGAGAACTATATGTGTATTGTTTCCTAAATACACAATAAATCACACTCTTCTGGCATGAATTTTAGAAGATGTATCATTTGGATCACTACCCTTCCTCTTTTTTCTCAGTTCGTATCCATGAACTTAGGGGGTTAAATCATGAAGGGATGATAGAAGCTTAGTATATTCGGAGGTTCATAGACCTTACCCGAAACACAATTAACATGATCATGGATTTAAACTTCTATGAACAAATATTTGATCATGAAATCAAAATAAATATATATTCTATTGTGGTACCCTTGGGTATTCCAACTGATAAAAGATAGTTGTATATGGATATTTTGATAGTGATAATAATTTTAGAGTTATTAAAATATGATGAATCTAGAAATGGGAATTGTAGTACTGATTCATTTATAGTATCAAAGAGACACTAGACAACATGATCTTGGGGTAAAATATATTCCCATGATACTGATCAGGAACATGGATGGTGGTTAAAAATATGACTAGGGCCTCTCATTAAGGTTCAGTGATATTCTATGAATGGTAGATGTCTCACTAATAATAAACTTTTAATTGATAAAATAACTTCATAGGAAAACTGTGAAACTAGTCCCAATCAAACTGGAGGTGAAGCCTCATAAGATAAAGAAAATCCCTCAAATCATCTCCTAATCCTATTAGTACTATTCTATATATAATGATTCCAGTTCATAAGCCATAACATATCAATAGGGTCTCCGCTAATAAAATCTTCGATGAGATATTCCATTTTTTCCCACATTTCAAAATACTCTTCTTTTCAGTTTTTTTGGTCATTGAATCCTCTAATAAAAATCATATCATGTTTTTCAATAAAATTATTCTTATTGTTGTTAACCTCTATATGAATATGTCATCCCATAATCTTAGGCTCTTCTCATGGGATGTTGACATAAATAATTTCATTTACCTTTTCCTCCTCAGAGTAGAGGAGTGGTTTGTTAGAGTCCATTGTCATTTTGGTATAGTTGGCAGTAGCATTACAAATATCAAGGATCATGTCGTTTTTAGTTCCCTGAACTGTATCCTGAGACTTCTCTTTCATAAAAATCATGGAAACAGATGATATTTCATTCTCACATGGTCCAGATTTTTAACCTAATCATGTTTCCATCGATTTTGGTAAATTCTAGTAGTCATTTCATCCACTCACAAACTTCATAGGGATCTTCCCTTATTTATGAGTCATAGATACTACATAATCATTCTTAGACTCCACACCTTCTATTGTTTCTCCATCGGGATCATAGGGTAGATCTTGTATAAACACAACGGTGTCCAAAAAGAAAAAATAGTAGTTAGTCTGAACACCATCTTGGACTAATCGCTTTCCTATTAAATGTTGGATTACCCCTACAGTATCATAACATTGAATTAAATTTATTTGAGGTTTGATCTCCAGCTATTTTGTCTATGAAATGATTGCCTTCCCAAAAAATTCCCACTTTAGCTCGATGTGGTCATGAAGATGGATCATCATTTTGCTTTCACAGTAATTTACAAGTCTCTTGGTCCCTCAAATCCATTTTATGTCGATCATATACCCCCAACATAGTGGGTTCATAAAACTATTTTTCCTTTTGTTTACTTTTAACTGCCATGATCTCCAATTGGTTCACCTTATTAAAATCATCACCCTTCCTGACATTCACTTATACCTTCCCCTGGTGAACATCCCATCTACAGTTGGTGTTTGAGTTACTCGTTCAATGACAAGATGAGCATAAATCCACCCAATGGTCATAGTCCACTGAATGCTTACACCGTACTACCTTACGGACTTCAATCCACACATACTCGATGGGCGACCTTGACACCTCAAACTCCACAGACAGCGTGGGTTGATTAGATGGAACACAGAAGCAGTACACATATCAACATAGAGAAACCGACCACTATATTTCTTAACATGCATATAAATGTAATATTTTAAATTGAAGAGGTAGATGAGGAAGGCTTACTCAAACCATAATTGAAGGATAATCATGATTCATGTATAGATCATATCTCCACTAAAACAAAAAGAAGTTGTAGCCCACAAAAATACAGGGATCACATGACAGAGCACATAAAATGTCTTCCGATTAAGAACACCACACCATCAAATGCATATTATTTTACAGACCTACAACCGCTCATTCATAAAGTTACCAGTTTTCAAAGAAATACCTGTCAAATTCATAAAAAGAATTAAATTTGATCGAGAATCATGAAACATAATTTAGGTTCAGAAAGAAAACTGCTTCCGTAAACATCAGAACCGATAGCGGGATCACAGGATCACCTTCTTGAATACTAAGGACCTTCGGGCCTAGGATAATCTTTGAAAAAATCAGAATTAGTTTATGATCAGTGAAGGGGTAGAGGTCACATTTCCCTCCACTGTGAGGAAGTCGTGGATCCTACCCTCTCCCACCGACTAGCATGGGAGGGTAGAATGCCATCTTTATTATTAGGTTCCCACCATCGGCAATTCAAGATCCTTCTTAGTTCGAAGGTAGATGTCACATGTCAGATGAATGGATGAAAAAACATACTATGGAGAATATGAAAATTACAAATGGACTTCCATAGTAGAGTCATCATTATGATTGAGGATCTCCTAGTAGAATACAGGTGGCCCATAAGGTGGTAGAGTTGGAAGAAAATCCAGTGGATCTCTATGAAGATGAGCTAAGGTAATTGGAATATTCTATGTTATCCTTCCACCACCACAAATATGAAGTCAATGTTATGCTCTTGAAGAGAAAATTTAGGGTCGAATATAGCTACAAGTGATATATCCATACCACCCATTGGAACATGCGATGACTAAAGGTATGATCTATTTTTATTTTAAAAATCAATCAGTATTACTAGTCATTGTAAATGGCATTGAATTAAATATATACTCGAGGTGTGGGATATAGAGTTCTAGGATGTGTTTTTGTTCTAACAACATTGTATTTCATTTCCTACATGGAACAATTCATCTATATCATTAATCTATTGAAATTGAGAGTTATCACTTAGTGTATAGAATTTCATTTGAACCCTTTTAGTCATAATGATGGATCCTTAGGAAGTGATATTGGTTATGAATAATTTTTTCTTATTTTGTGCCCAAAATTATTATCACCATAGATGATCTAGATTCCTTCACAATGACTGGATGACATTTTCCATTATGGGTGAGAGATATCACATGGTGGGATGAGTGGGATTTATGAGTAGGAGGATGCAACACATCACATGTTAGATGGAATGTGTATATCTCAGTGCAATATGCCCATCATTAATCCAAATTCCATCAGTCATAGATTATTTTATGGAAGTCTTCTCCGAGAACGTTCTAGTGATTCCACTAAGGATGTAGTTAGAGTTTTCCATCAATTTTATTCCCTAAACCACTCCAATATTTTCTTCCGCATATCAACGGGCCTCAACCAAGCTATCAGATGCATAGTAGAAGATGGATTAACTTCATGATAAGAGTCTCCTCAATCAAAATGTATCCCCCTAGAGATCCTCATTTTATTTCTAGAGAATCTCGGACATGATATTATGAAATTTCAAGGATTATTATCATTTGAACTGGGTCACAAAATAGAACATGTACACCTTTTATTTGAATAATGGAAAATTTTACTAGTTGTGATGATCAATATATTTTTCAATGATAGACCTCATGTGCGACTACCACTATTTCAATGTTCATGAGACAAATATTCCGATTAAAGATTTATTTATATCTCTCTACAAAATATGAGATCATGTTGATTCCCATCGGTGTGAAGAATTCACCATTCATGTTTATTCTTTCGATGAAACAGATTTTAATTTTGTACATGGATCCATACACAGTATTCATCATGAAAATCATAATCATATAATTTATGATAAGGTAGGTTCAATCAGAGAAATTGAGAATTCATATAGAGTTTTTTCAAGACAACTAACTCATTTATGCTATGTAAGTTCCTATAACGGAATCAAAATGTTGTCTTTACTGGGACATTTAATTTTTAGTCATGATTTATCATTGGACCAGAAGATGAATGATCCATTACCTTATTTGGATCTGACCATGAACATGTCAGTGGTGATTAATTTTCTTTTCACAATAGGGTAATAAAATAGGATTACACTATACTTCAAATGAATTTTAGATTGTATGGCCAACCTAACATGGATTGTACACCAGTTTAGTTGGGATGAATAGTGCCTAAGGACCTTTGAGACGATGTGGATGATACTAATAGAATCTCATATTTTGAGTTTCTGTGAGGAGGTTGTTGAGTACATAGGGAATTATAATATCCCAAGAGATAGGCATAGCTATATATTGAGACCGAGGTGGAAAGATTTCACATATGCGTTGAGGAATTTGGGACCCCATTGGAATAACTACCCAAATATCATGTTATAGTTGGATGATTTGTCTTATCCCCAAGGATGTGGAGGCACAATCTTCACGAGTATCAATTTTTGGTTTACTCAAACTGTTATAGTCTCTAGTGCATCATCACATGGAGGGAAATGAACATGAGATAGTGGTACTCATTGGAGTTAATGTAATATTATGAATTTTATAATAATATTTATTATAGGGATGAGTAACTTGTTAGATTATACCTTTAGTAGTAATTCTCAGGGTTATTTAGTAATGGAGGATTCTAAAACATTGGCTTTGATGCAACTGACCCTAGTTGAGAAGAAGTGTACAACATTTATTTATTCGATAGTGTTTACTGATTTCATTATCGTGATTCTAATAGATCCCAAATTGTAAGAATCTTACTATGAGGTCTTGGATGTGTATATATACTCATAATATACACCTAATTAATTTTATAATTCTAGGAATCACATCATTCCTTTTTTAATTATGGTTCGTGTTCCTAGTGACTATGTAAGAGGATGTGATGATGTAGTTAAAATATTTTACTTTATGTTTTAATCATCATTTATGGAGTTTTTGTTGAGACCATATGTGTGTCCACATGATATTGTGTGTGGCTGAGTTTTCATATAGGTGTCTCAACTATTAATAAGAGAATGATGAGCACCAGGTCCTGATGGGATTATTTCATCCCCATGGGATCCATGAGTGTAAGTAGGATGTCATATCCATGGATATAATGATAGGTCTCATGTGGATATTTAATGTACAAAACACTATATAGGTGATATTTTAATAACTCTAGATGTCAACAAACATCTTTATTATCAAGGTGAAACGTTCAATGGAGTGATTTCCATATATGTGTGTATATTTTTTTTTTGCATCATGTGGTCCAAATGATTATTTTCTCTGATCCATATAATTTGTGCACATCATAATTGTGCAGAGTCCTTTATGTTGAATTTGGATCAATGATGAGTAAACGGACTTCCATTCACCCAAAAAATATGGGACAACTGATTGAATTATCCTTGTGGTTGAGGATATGTTGTGGGATTTCGTATTAGACTTTATCCTGAGTTAGGATGATTACTTTTTCTTAGTAGAGATTATGTAAAAAATATATACCACTCTACTATGGTCATTAATCCTTTTAAGGACCTATATAATAGACACTTAATGTAACACTTGAGATTGAAATAGGTTGGTGAGGTATCTATTTTTTGTGTACATATGGTGTAGGTGATGATATAGAAGGTCCATGTTATCCATGGGAATATGATGATAGCCCAAATAAGGCATAAACCATACACATAATGATCTTATAGGTCCTCATAGTTCATTTTTGGAGACCATGTTTTCCTAAATGTTTCCCCACAATATGTATTGAAAATATTATTCTAAGGGGAAAACCTATCCATCAGTATCATCATGAAGTTAAAGAATTTGTAAATGGTTGGTGAGGTATCCTACAATCCCTCCCTACAACAAATGTTTTAGCAGTATCAAAACATATTCCTTGTATCGAAGCTAATGTGAAACATGCATGACCACATATAAATTATTATCTTGCGAAACATTGACATTGAGGAAACATCTAATTTTTCAGATAACATATGGGAGATCGACGTTTTCTATTATAGGAACCTACATGGATAGACCATCAACATTATTTGTGTGTTGGCGGATCAAAGGATAATTTAAAATTGATTCTTGGAGATGGAGAACCTGTTGTGCGCTCATTATGAATATATTATTATTTTGATTTCATTTTTTGAAATAAAATCTTGAATGATTGAATGATATATAGACGTTGTTTTTTTATAATATGACCTTTCAATATTTATCCATATATTTTTGATGTTAGGTAGTAAGATTTCATTGGATTATGAGGAACCATGGGCCAGATATATAATTTTATACAAATTTTAATTACTTTTTATATTAAATGTGCACAGTTTAATTATGAAAATGGGAATACATATAAATTGAATATCGGAATGGGAATATGAGACTAGTGTTCAGCCTGGAACATGATTTTTATCATAATTGTAACGTAAAATATATCAGAGTGGGGAATTTATAAATAATTGACCACAATATGTTGTAATTATATAATTAAATAAATAATTTATTATTTAATTTTAATTATACTTAACTTGTTTTCTTTAAATTCATCATTATGATGACTTTCCCATGATTAGATGCATACAACCTTAGTGAACTGATTGGATTTCCTTCTACTTTAGTAGTAAAATCGACACTAAGAAATAATTACACTCTAGATCAATAAAGATCTAATAGATTTGAATGTGTAGACACATATAAATAGTTTTGGATCATGTTATTCAATTAATAACGGTCCAATATCTAGGTAGGACTTATTACTTGATGATTTTGTCACATTTAATTGAATGATAGAGCATGATCATCCATTATTCAACCATATCGATCAATTTGGAACACTTTTCATTTGGTCATTTAAAAATATAATTTAATTTTCATATATTTATCACCTTGGTAATCCATAATTATTTTAATTGGACCTGAAATAATTGAAAAAGTTCATTTAATCACTATTTATTCTACAATCATCCTTTCATTGTCTGTGTCATTCATCACTGAATCACGAGGTCCCAATTTAACAATATTTGGAAGTGTTGACCCTTGTTGGGCCTCTGAAATTAGAACATATATTTGTGTGATGAAAATAATTAATACTTGGGGATTTATTTTGGATGATTTCATGTTGACATTGATAAATTATACGTGTTTAATCCAAATATGAGATGTAACGGTATGGGATACATGCACGCTACATGTGGGAAATGAAGAATGAAATGAAAATATTTTTCTGAACAAAAAATGGCCAGAAACTAGGAAAATGTTATTCACCACTTATTTCATATTAAAATGAGTAATTATTAAAAGTGTAAAATCTAGATATGTATGTGCCACTGTAGATCCACCTTTCTAGAAAAATCACATCTATACATTTTATAGATCAAATAACTCATTAAATGAATGGACATGGATGTAATGGAAATGGTTTCACAAAATTATAATAATTCCTTACCATGTGGGAAATATTGATTTAATGTTTTTCATGTCTTGGTTGAATAGTATATTCTCCATCATTACATGGGCAAGGTAATATCCAGGAATATTATATGTTCCAAATATCATATATATGGTGTAGACACCGGAAAACGCGTCCCCAAAATTTTCTAAATGCTTTGATTTGGTAGGTCACATGGCCCGAACGGAGCTACGGATTAGGAGTTATGGACATATGAAATTGGGCTGGAAAACGGGTTCGCAAAGCCCATTCGAAAAGTCACCTCCATGATTGCGGAGCGCCGCCGCGAAGCAATGAGGCGAGAAGCTCCGTGAACCTGTTTTGACGTTCACGACGTGCCACGAAGACCCGCCACGAAGCACAGGAGGTGGGATGCTCCACGACCGAATTTGACTTTCTCGAACCCGACGAGAAGTAGAGGAGGCGGAATGCTCCGCGAACGCCCTGACGTTCGTGATCCCTCCGCGAAGCAAAGGAGGCGGGACGACTCCGTGAAGTGCCTTGACGTTCGCGACACGCCGCGAAGATCTGCTACAGAGCGAACTCCGTCTTCGCGCGGAGTGAGATGTGCATCAAGGCGCCCCTTGCCTATAAATACCTACCTCACCCCCCTTCTCACGGAGGGACGGCCACGGCCACTTCTCCCCTTGGGTGGTTGATCTCCCGGTCCGCGGAGCTCCCCATTGCGGCTCTGCGAGGCCATGCTCCGCGAGCCAATGCTCCGTGATGCTGCTCCACGAGAACATCCTCCGTGAGTCCATGCTCCGCAAGAGGCCCATGCTCTGCGATGCAGCTCCGCAAGACCAAGCATCGTGAGACCCCTTTGCTTCGCAAGAGCCCAAAGCATCGCGAGACCCCTTTTCTTCACGAGAGCCCCTTGCTCTGCGTGAACCCTTTGCTCTGCGAGAAACCATTGCTCCGCGAGGCCATGCTCCGCAAATACACTTCGCGAGGACCTATCCATTGCGAGGATCCTACCTTCGTGCCCACCGGTCCATACCAAGGGGGTTGCGCCCCCGCACCCCTGCTCGGGGTCAGTTTCGGGCTTCGGTCTTTCCCCTTCGGGTTGGTCCCTTCGCTACCGTCACAGACCCCCATGAAAAATGGGGAGTCTCACCACAAACTTTTCTGGAAAGGACGTCGGGATTTTCCATTGCCCACTTATGCACTCCCACCTTCCACCTATGGAATACCATGATTAGAGATACTCCTCCACACACCATGAAACTCCTCAAGTTGACATATTCCTCTTGGTTTCATTCCATGTCGTGAGTTGAGATTCTCATCATCAATTCCTCGAGTACCTTGAGTCGAACCATTCCTCATGAAACTCCTCCAAACCCTATCACTTGGATCCTATGCCAGGTTGATCTAGAAAGGGCCGCCCATGTGTAAGACCCAACACCTACCATTTCTATGGACCTTCTGCCTAATAGTCCTATCTACATGGCTATAAACTGTAGTACTCACTATCTAACAAATTATAGGATGCCCCTTGCTCCAAGGAAGAGATGCCTTGTGCTCCAAGCATAAGATGCCAATAGTCTGATATACACGACTATAAACGGTAGTACTCCCTATCTAACCAATGATAGGATGCCTCTTGCTCCGAACAAGAGGTGCCTTATGCTCCAAGCATAAGATGCCTAATAGTCCTACCAACATGACTATAAACTGTAGTATCCCCTATATGATCAGTATAGGATGCCTCTTGCCCTATACGAGAGATTCCTTATGCTCCTAGCATGAGATGCCAATAGTCTTACCTACATGACTCTAAACTGTATTATTCTCCCTATGTTCCAAACATAGGATGTCTCTTGCACTATACAAGAGATGCCTTATGCTCCTAACATGAGATGCCAATAGTCCTATCTACATGACTTTAAACTGCAGTACTCCCTATCTAACAAATGATAGGATGACCCTTGCTCCAAGCAAGAGATGCCTTATGCTCCTAGCATGAGATGCCAATAGTCCTATATATATGACTCTAAACTATAGTCCTTCCTATCTAAAAAATGATAGGATGCCTCTTTCTCCAAGCAAGAGATGCTTTATTCTCCAAGCATGAGATGCCAATAGTCCTATATACATGACTTTAATCTGTAGCACTCCCTATCTAACAAATGATAGGATGCCTCGTGCCCCATATGAGAGATGCCTTATGCTCTAAGCATGAGATGCTAATAGTCCTATCTACATGACTATAAACTACAGTGATCTCCCTATGTTCCAAACACAGGATGCCTCTTACAATAAACAAGAGATGCCTTATGCTCCTAGCATAAGACGCCTAATGCCATGATTACAGTGGCATAATTCGAATGCCCCTTGGAATTACCCCTCTTGTGCACCAATGCACAGGTGAGGGCCTCAATTCACCAGTGAGATGGGATTCCCTCTTGGCCAGACATTAGGAAGATATTACGGGCAGCTTCCTTGCGTAAGCCCCATTCACTAGTGCCGCTCTATAGCGGCACCCGAGCAGCTTCCTTGTGTAAGCCCCATGCACCATTGCTGCTCCCTAGGGACACCTGGGCAGATTACTAGCGTAAGCCCCATACACCATTGCCGCTCCCTAGCGGCACCCGGGCAGCTTCCCTGCATAAGCCCCATTCACCATTGCCACTCCATAGCGGCACCTGGGCAGCTTCTTTGTGTAAGCCCCATTCACTATTGCCGCTCCATAGCGGCACCCAGACAGCTTCCTCGCAAAATCCCCATCCACTGTTGTGATCCCAATAAGTGGTATGCCATTGTGATCCTATGCAGTGGTAAGTCATTGATATCCTTTTCCAGCGGTAAGCCGTTGTGACCCAATCCAGCGGTAAGCCGTTGACATCCTTATCCAACGGTAATCTGTTCACACCCAATCCAGTGGTAAGCCGTTGAAACCCCCGATCAGCGGTAAGCCGTCATCAGGAGAACTACGTGGTCTTTGATTCTCTGCCACGGGGATACGTAGGAAGCCTCTTCAAGGCTCAAGCCCAAAACTATCATCATCCTTTTCCTCGGGCCTCTATCCTAGAGTAAGTCCCAGCACCATGGGCCGCCTAACGCATAAGAACCTCTTCGCTTCTCACGGACGCACCCTTGGTGACGTGATCATCTGGTCCTTACTACCTCTTATTTCCCACACCGAGCATGACTCAGGTGGGTTTAGAGTAAGCATTGGCAATGAAAATGACCTTGTCCAACATGACGTTAAACTCTGCCCCCTTGTCCTGCATGACATTAAACTGCACACCGATTTGAACTACGAGGTCTTTGATCCATGTCAAGGCATGGTACGTAGGAAGCCTCCCGGAGGTTCAAGCACACCCATCATTTCTTCACATCGGGTTCCATCCTCATTCCGCATGATGTTAAATTGCATTCCGCTCTAGCGGTAAGCCGTTGTGACCATTCCAAACTATGAGGACATTGATCCATGTCAAGGCGTGGTACGTAGGAAGCCTTCACGAGGTTCAAGCCCACCACTAGTGGACTCCCGTGTCTACCTTCAAGTCGGTTCACCAACGATGCCCCATCTCGAACTACGAGGACTTTGATCCATGTCAAGGCATGTTACGTAGGAAGACTCTCTGAGGTTCGAGCCCATCTCCCATCGAACCAAGGTCCTTTCACTCATGTCGGTTAGCTGACACCCACCCTCCGAACTATGAGGACTTTGATCCATGTCAAGGCATGGTACGTAGGAATCCTTCACGAGGTCCAAGCCCACTACCACTAGGACCCCTTGTCCTCCTCATTCATGTTGGCCTTCCTGCGTCCAACCTGAACTACGTGGTCATTGATCCATGTAAAGACATGGTACGTAGGAAGCCTCTTAGAGGTTCAAGCCCACCACCTGTTCGTCACTCCGACCTTCTTCACGTCAGTTCATCCACACCTGGGCAGACTAGTGTGTAAGCCCCACACCATTTGGACCAAGTTCCACCTTCATGCCGGCTCACCAGCACCATCCCGAACTACACGGACTTTCATACCCTGCCATGGGGATTCGTAGGAAGCCTCTTCAAGGCTGAAGCCCAAGTTCCCTGTCGCCCCTGCGATGGTACCATTTCATTCCCCCTCCACTTCATTCATCCATCCATCACCCATCCTGATTCTCACCCAAGACGCCACATCCTGGTGGGATCATGCCATCCACCTCCTCATTGCTCCTAGTGGTGCATGGACCGCATTCCACGTGTAAGCCCCATCATATCTCTGGGTCGTTTTCCTATGTGTACACCCCGATTCATCACCCTTTTGAACTACGTGGGTTTTGATCCCTGTCCTCAACACAGGGTACGTAGGAAACCTCCAAGAGGTTCAATCCCAACCAATGGTAATCCATGGTGTCCCCCATCCTGGGGCGCGCTTCCCCTGATCCTCCCTCAGTGGTGTTCAGATCAGCCATTACAGTGTGACATCTCCCCTCTAGGGAGTGAACCACCTCGGATCTGTCCTCATTGGGAATTCTAATAAATCCATCTTCCAGGTGTTCTCCCTTTGGGATATACCAATCTGATCCGTCTCTATTGGTCGTTCTGATCACCCTCATTCCATCTCTCCAAGACGTTAACTCGCGACATACCTCGTGATAAACATGAGATGCATGAAGAAAACCTCGGATGACATGCCTTTGGTGTAACTGTCTCTTCTAGGCATTAATCTTGCAACATACCCTGTGATCAACATTGGAAGCTGAGGAAAACCTCAGATATATGCCTCGGGTTCTGTACCCTTGAGATGCCCTCTTATGAGGACGAATATAGGTTCCCCTATGTCCACGCACCCAGAGATGCCCCAACATGCCTAATGTTTCCATCTACTCCGACCGAAGGTTGCTACGATGTAAAGACCCTATGTAATGTCTTGACGGAAGTAGTGTAATTAACCGGCATCCATGAAGTTATGGCACCGTGAATGAGATTCACGAACAACGTATTAAATCTATGAGGGAGACCCAGACAAGGTGATGAGTTCTTAGAAGGATTCCAGAGAAGGAAGAACATACATCCCATCATCTCATTTCAATTAAGGAGCAGACATCCCTGAATAAGGAGCGAATGCTACCTGCCTTTGGAAAGAGGGAATGCGGGGAAACTGTTCCGCGTCCTCACAGATGGATGCACGCGCCCCGACAAAAGCGTCGGAATCAGAAATTGTGAACCCGATTTGAATGAGGACATAATCCCGCACTACGCCACGCGGTCCCATAGTCGAGGTCCCGATGGCCGGACTAGAGAGGCGAATTAGCTGAACTCAAGCTGGACCCAAAGACAGGAGGTATGGGCATTCCTAAGTATCCCATTAGAAAGGGAATCAAGCTGAACATAGTTCTAGATGGATCTTAGACCATAAATGGGTAAAGGGGGCAGGGGACACATGGCAACAAAACCTGACGTGAGTGAGGACCTAAGACCTACTTACCATGGGTTCTCTGGGGAAATGCTCGAGTCAAGGGACCAAACACAGAGGTTAGGATGGGCCTGCAAGGAAGTACCCGGGCGCTCCTACGTATCTCATGAGGATGAGAATCAAGCCATACGTAGTTCTGAAAGATTACATGGTAAGATACCAGTTCCAGGGGAAAAGGGGAGTCTGTGCGTGGCCCTGGCACTAAAAGAAGTGGAATTTGATAAATCTTGTTTGTCCTTTAAGGTGAATGGTTATTTTTGTGAAGCGACATGCCTAGAGTAGTAGGATGTGGTGTCTCCACAAGAATCATGTCGCGATAGGTGTTGACAAATGGCATGGCATGTGACCAATACCCAATGTGATGTCCTCTATAATGTGGTCATCACAATGCAGTTCCGTTTTTCTTCGTGCGTCCAGGACGATAATTTCACAGTTTAGGGTCGTGTGGTAGGACCAAGAATGCATTTTATCATCATGCAGCGCAGACGTAGCAGAGGCGATGCTAGGCGGGGAATGTGTGCAGTGTTATAAATCAAAATTGATGGAGACATGATCCCACATCACATTATACGCCACTCAGAGAGGGAGACCTTAGGATGAGGGGCATATATAGAGGTAAGAGGTGAAACAGGGGGGAGAGACTAGCTCCCTAAATGGGCTGTACCCGAAGACAAGGCATCCGGGTGGTCCTATGTATCCCATGAGGATGGGAATCAAACTGAATGCAGTTCTATATGGATCTTAGTTTATGGTCTTAGAGCTCATAACATGAATGGTAACAACTTCCCAAGTTAGCGCAGACGTCAACCCAATACCTAAGCCTACGTGAGTTAAACTCGATGTGGGAAACAAGGGGGGGAATTCTCATCGCAATACATGGGGCATCCATCAGAGGGGAGTCGGCAGAGATCCTCGAAGGACACCTTTGACGTGGCTTGTTTCCCCAATGCGCAGACGTTCACAGAAGAAAAGTACCAAGAGTTCCGAGACTCTACTAGGACACGATGAAGTGATAAAGGGTGTGAATAATGTACTCGACATTTTGGGCTTGATGGGTTGGCGTGGCGATAGAGGAAAACTGTTAACCATGGTGGAAACACAGCATCCATATCGAGTTAGCCTGAGGTGGGAACAACAAAAGAGCATCGACAGCTGACCATATTCGCAACGCTGGATTTTATCGATTTGTTGTCTGAAACCCTCGAGGGCATGGCCCGTAACGGTAAGAGAATCCTTGGGAGTAGTATCCAGGCCGTTCTTGGGAGTCCCTCCAAGTGTGAAAGATGACGGAAGCCCTGATGAAGGGATACTCAAAGCCTGGAAGGTGGGTGCGGACGTGTCCGACTAAAGTCTGGCATTCCAGGTAATAAACCGGAGTACCCGTGGGCACATTGGTGAACTACCGAAAAAGGGTCGACGAAATAGCTCAGGAGGGAAAGGTATATGGTGTGGTCATTACGAGACTGATGGGAATGAGGGCATAATCCCATACCACACCATATAATCATCTCATGGAGGATGGGTAGACCAAGGGGCCAAGGTGGGATGAAGATTCCAAAGAGATGGGGCTGGACCCGAATCCTAGACAATCAGGTGATCCTACGTATCCCATGAGGATGGGAATCAAGCCACACGTAGTTCTCTAGATGCAGATTAACGTCATGTGGGATGAGGAGGGGGGGTAATATACCCCTAAACAAGGTAGGTGTATGGTACGACGAATAAACCGAAGTGAATGAGGACATAATCCCACACCACACCGTACACTCCTATAAGAGAGGACCTGGGCCGGGGCCCGAAAAGGCCAAGGGGCCTGATGGTTAGGCATTGGTCAGAAAGGCCTGACCTATATGCAGTTTAACGTCTTGCAGTGAGGACGAGGGCCGGGGGCCCGAGGAGGCCAAGGGGCCTGAGGCTGGGCCTCGTAAGAGAAGGCGTACGACATTGTATATAATCCTGACGCGAATGACGATTTAGTCCCACACCACACTGTACACCCTGGGTAAGAGGTTGGGCGGAGGGGCCCAAGAAGGCCAAGGGGCCTAAGGTCATGCATCAGTCAGGAAGGCCTGACTGGTTTGCAGTTTAACGTCTTACATGAGGATGGTGACCGAGGGCCCGAGGAGGCCAAGGGTCCTAGGGCTGGGCCTCATAAGGGAAGGCGTACGACATGGTACATAATCCCGACGTGAATGAGGATATAGTCCCACACCACACCGTACACCCCTTATAGGGGAATCGGGGTCGTGGGCCTGACTGCTAGCACCACCTGGGGGGATGTTTGTCACTTCGGGATGGGGTAGAACGAATCACTGCACTCGATGCTTGGGACATCTCGGGGTAAACCCGAAGATCCAGGACACTGTTGTCCATGTTCAAAACACAGCGTTCCTATAGTGACTTGATATGGGAGAAACAAATGAGTGTCGACCTTTGACCGAATTCGCAACGCGTGACCTGTATCAGCTTGTTTCTTGAAAACCCTCGGGGGCATTGGCCCGTATCTATAGGAGAGCCCTTGTGTGTATTATCCGGGCCGTTCTTGGGGGTCCCTCCGGGTGTGCAAAAATGATGGAATCTCAGTCAAGGAGTGGGTGAAGCATAGATGTATCAATCCACAAGAGAGGAAAACATCTCTAGGGGGGATGTGCAGCTGGGTCGAGGCTTGCTCGATGTGAGTTGGGGAAAAAGTGTGCACCCTCCCATATATCTTGACCCGAGAGGAAGATTTTGGCTTTTGGGCTGGGCCAATGGACAAAATGCATGGGCGCTCCTACGTATCCCATTAGGATGGGAATCAATCCATATGTAGTTATCGAAGGCCATGAAGTATAGCGTCATGCGATGAGGACGTGGGATAATATAATAACGGTAGTGGGCACTTGGTGAAACCCTTACAATCCTTGTATGAGCGGAGTTTTATGAGCAGGGCTAGGAAAGCCTACTCCTCGCAAAACAAAGATCCCCCAAGGAAACTATTCCCAGGGGGGATAGTGGAAGAGAAAATCTTGGGGCTGGGCTCAAGACATGGCATCTGAGCATTCCTACGTATCCCGTGAGGATGAGAATCAAGCCACACGTAGTTCTTGAGGCACGGTTTAGAATTGTTCTGGATGAGAAATGTGTCTCAACTGGGTATGGGTACGTTACGACGGGTAACCCGATGTGGATGAGGATGTATTCCCACACCACACCATACAATCCCATTAGAGAGCCAGAGCCGACATAGGCCAAGGGGCCTGAGGCTGAGCCTCGGTCAGGAAGGCCTGACTGGCTTGTAGTTTAACATCTTACTGTAAGGATGTGGGCCGGGGGCCCGAGGAGGCCAAGGGGACTGAGGCTGAGCCTCGTTCAGGAAGGCCTGACTGGCTTGCAGTTTAACATCTTACAGTAAAGACGGGGAGAGATCTTAGTTTAAGGTCATAGAGCTCGGACCATTTTGCAGTTTAACATCTTGCAGGACGAAGATGTAGTTTAAGGTCATGCAGGACACTCTTTCCATAGGTAAAGTATCGCTTGAGGAACCTGGCATTGGTTGGAGGGGTTATGCGCTCTCCATCCGTGGTCACCAAGGAGTATGCTCCATTGGGGTAAACCTTATTGATGATGTAAGGCCCTTCCCACTAGGGTTCTACCTTGGGCAGTTTCCTACCGGGGATCATTGGTGCTCGATGGGCCATTACTAGGTCGCCCTGTAGAAAAGAACAAAGATGAACCTTCTTGTTGAAGGCCCTCGCTATCTTATCTGATGCCTTTCCAGATTGTGTAGGGCACAAAGCAGGTTCTCGTCCAGTGCTTCTAATTCAGCTATACGGATTTAGGATACCTCATTTGATGTCTGGTGATCATAGACTACAGTGTGTAATGATGGCAGCTAGATATCAATGGGTAGGAGGACCTTAGCTCCATACACCAGGGAATATGGGGTCACCTGGGTAGAGTTGTGAGTCATCGTCCGATAAGCCCAGAGGGTGTTGGGGAACTTGTCTGGCCAACTTTTCTTGTTCTGACCAACCGTCTTCTGCAGAATGTTAGAGAGGGTTTTGTTGAAATCCTCGATCTGTTCATTCGCCTGTGCGTGGTATCGGGAGGTATGGTTTGAATGGATGTCGTACTTGGAGTACAATTTCTTCAGTTCAGCCACTCGGAAGTTGGTGCCATTATCGGTGAGGATGGCGTGAGGGACCCCAAACTGTTGGATAATATTGGAGCTCACAAAGTCGACGATGGAATGGGCCTTGACCTCTTTGAGTGGAACTGCCTCTGTCCACATGGAGAAGAAATCTATAGCAGTCAGGATGAGCCTACACTGGCGGGCTTTTGCCGGTGGATATGGTCCCACTACATCATGTCCCCATTCCACAATTGGCCAAGTGTACTTGGTGGGGTGGAGGGGCTCTGGCGGCCGACGCAGGAAGTTGGCGTGAACTTGGCATGTGTGGAATCTCTTGGCATACCCAAAACAATAATGGATCATAGAGGGCCAGAAGTACCCCAACCTCCCGATTTGATGGGACAGCTTCGGCCTAGCTTGATGGGCGCCACAGGAACCGGTGTGAACCTTTTTCATAACTTGAGTAATCTCTACTCCTTGAATGCAATGGAGGAGGACGCCATCGAAGCTCCACTTATAAAGGATCTGTTCAAGACTGGGGCCGCTCTGGAGGGTAAATTGCATCGCGCTGCATCGGATTCGCTCGCGCTCCGCCCGATCGTCTAGGAGGAGACCATTTTGGAGATACTCGACAAAAGGTTCCCTCCAGTCGGGAGTGGCTTCAAATACTGTGTCTGATGAACCTGGGAACCCTGACATAGAGGGTCTAGTAGTAAGATGACTTACCCGCAGGCCATCATTGTCCTCTTGGGTGACTGGGGTAATGACTCTCCAATGTGCTACATGTATTATCAAATCATCTTTCTCGGGTTCTGCGAGCGACACGGCTAAGCCAGCCAAGGCGTCTGCTTGACCGTTCTGTGACCGTGGGACATGGGTAATCTCTGATCGAGAAGAGAACTAGGCCACTAGGCGGAGGGTGTACTCCAAAAACGGTACAAGCTCCGACTTCCTGACGACGTAGTCGCCATTAACCTGTTTGATTACCAGCTCAGAATCTCCTTTCACATGTAGATGGGGCACATTGATCTCAATGGCCAACTCGAGGCCACTGATGAGAGCCTGGTACTCTGCCTCGTTCTTCGTACAACCTTCTAACAACAGGAACGAGTATGACAGGACGACTTGAGCCGAGGTAATGAAGACAATACCCAGGCCCACTCTGTTGAGCTTAGGATCGTTTAGCCTCCTACCGGTGGGGCTTCAGGAGTCACCGTCAAAATGCATTTGCCAAAACGGGATGACATGATCAACTGAGAGGATCGTCTCATCAGGAAAATCCAGGTCCATGGATTGATCCTCGAAGGTTGGATGGGCAGCTAAAAAGTCTGCCAATGCTTGACCCTTAATGGCCTTCTAAGGTACGAACCTGATATCAAACTGCTGGAGAATCACCGCCCACCGTGCTTGTCGGCCAGTCAGCATGGGGCAGTTCAGGATGTACTTCAGTGGGTCTACCCGGGAGACCAATTGTACATCATGGTGCTGCAGGTATTGTCGCAACATATGTACGGTAAAGAAGATCACAAGTCAGCTCTTTTTGATAGAGGAGTATCTGACCTCCATATAGAGAAGCATGCAGATGAGATAGTAGAGACTGTTCTCAGTATCCTCATTATTTTTATGGGCGAGCAGTGCACCGAGGGATCTTTCTAGGGCAGTCACGTAAAGGACCAGTAGCTTTCCGGAGATGGGTGGAATTAAAACCTGATGTTGGAGCAGATACTACTTGATTTCCTTGAAGGCGGTCCGACACTCATCTTTCCATTCATAGGCGGCGCCCTTCTTCATGAGGCGGGAAAAGGTCTTACACATTCCGGCCAGATTCGCGATGAATCGGCGTATATAGGCTAAGTGGCCTTGGAGGCCTCGATGTTCTCGAATGTTGCTCGGGAGTGGCATTTGGCTGATGGCCTTGATTTTATTTGGGTCGATCTCAATGCCTCAGTATCTAACAACAAAGGCCAGAAACATCCTAGAGGTGACCCTGAAGGCACACTTCAACGGGTTCATCATTAGGTGATGGGAACAGAGGAAACCGAACACCTTCTCAAGGTCTTTGAGGTGGTCGTGGCACTGACATGATTTGACCACTAGGTCATCTATGTAGCATTCCAGCAGCATCCCGAGAATCGGCTTGAATATGCGGTGCATGGCCCTCTGATAAGTGGCACCTGCATTGTTCAAGCCGAATGGCATAACCTGGTAGCAAAAGGTACCTTGGGGAGCCCTGAAGGTAGTGGTCTCCTCATCCTCAGGGGCCATCCGGATCTGGTTGTACTCGGAATACCCATCCATGAAAGAGAGAGCATGGAACCCGGCTGTGGCATCAATCAATAACTCTGTCACCGGGAGTGGGAAGTCATCCTTTGGGAAGCGGCGATTAAGGTTGCGGAAGTCGATGCAGGCTCTGATCTGCCTATTCTTCTTCCTGACTGGCACAATGTTGGAAAGCCACTTGGGGTACTGGACTTCCATAACGAATTTGGATTTGATAAACTTGTCATCTTTGGCCTCAACCATAGCACCATGGGAAGGGTGCATCTTCCTGAGAGGCTGCTTAAACCCACTATGGTTTATCGGGAGGCCCAGATAGTGAACAAGTACATGGGGATCTAGTCCTAGCATCTCGTTGTAACTCTAGGCAAACACGTCACGGTGTTGTTTGAGGAAGTCTACGTACTCCTACCGCTCCTCAGGGGACATTGATGCACTGATTAATGTGGGTTTCAGATCTGCCTCGCAACCAAGGTTCACCTGTACCAGTTCATCAACCGTGGTAGAAACGCCTTCCTCAAAGGCAGGGGGAGTATCCTCCAGGTCTTCCTCTCCACCCATGGGGGATTTCTCGCGACGGGAGATACTTCTAGGCTATCAAATCCTGAGGGGCAGCTGGTGCCGGCTTGGGCAGCATCGGTCATCATATAAGGAGACTCACTTTCCATTGAGACCATAACAATGAAGGCGCTCGACCCTATCCCATCTAGCCTTCGGCCTAAGGGGCTACGTTTGATGATATCAAAGTAGTGGTGACATGTCAGCCTGAGTCGGTTGATTCCATCCTGGTGGAAGAGACACGTATGGCGTACAACTGTTTTCATAATTTTGACATTCCGGTATCGTACAGGGGTAGGAGGTTCCGGGATCACCCGAGCCTAGTTGATGTGGGAGTACGAGATGATTTTCCGCCGTCGCTTGGACATGGGAGCATGCCTTCCTTGTGTACCTGAAACAACAAAACATTGCCCCATGTCTGGGGTCATGGCCTCCAATCTGTGGATCGAGAAGATGTAGGCGTCATCCATGCTTTCCCAGGGATCAATTGTGACCGGGGCTGGTTCATCCTCACATTCTAGGATTTTCTTATCCTTGCTCTTGTAATAATCATCATTCAGAGAGCGGGCCTCACAAGAGGCAAAAGGAGACACATCTCCTTGGAGCATGCCTACTCGACCGTTGAGTGAGTATTTGAGGCACTGGTGATACAACGAATGGACCGCCGCATGCAGATGGATCCATGGACTACCCATCAACGCGTTGTAGGCAGTGTCCTGAGAGACGACCATGAAATTGGTGCTGGAAATTAAGCCACTGAACTGAGTCTTCTGGCGGATCTTTCCGACTTGGGTTTTCTCGGTCCTATCATACCCCTGGATTCTAAGGTCAGAGGGAGTTAAATTACCATCAGACAGACCCAGCATTCGCAATGTATGAGTCGGAATTAGGTTGATTCCGGAACCTGTGTCAACGAGGCAGTGACGGCTTCCAAACCATTAAAGTGGACAATGATGTACAGCGGGCGAATATGCCCTTGTATAGGATGGTCCTCATCTTCACCAGAGAACGAGATAACTGCCTGACATTCGACATTCTCAATTGTCTCAGCATGGAAGGATTCTGCAGCTGCTACCTCCGTCTCAAACTGGAGGGGGCTCCGTAGGGCCTCGGCAAGTGCCTCGCACATTTCAAATGACAGGAGAAGGGTATAAAGGATGTAAAGCCTTGCCGAAATGCTGACAAGGTGATTCAGGACATCATAATTTCGTGCAAAATGCGAACTTCTGCTTACAGGAGGTCGTTCGGCAGTTGGAGGCACAGCGGGTCCTGCCAGTTGAACCAGCGGTCGGCTAGTACTGGGTACATCCTGCTGCCTACTAGTTGAAGCCTGGAGAGTAGTCACCGGACTAGGATCGGACAACGGACACTGGCCTATAGCCAAGAAAGAATGACTGTGATACGAACGAGGCACCTCTCCCTGATCTAGTAGCACAAAAGGCGGTGGGTGTAGAGCTGAGGGCGTTAGATGGGGTTGCACGGGCTGAGCTCTATGCTGAGCCTACTGTCTGGTCTCAGTAGCATGCACGACTTGGATGAATGTTCATGTTGACGTACCTCGATGACCGGTGTGGTTGCGGTTCAGCTGACGTTGACGTCAGCTGGAAATGTTGGGGAGGTTCCCCTAGTGTTCCCCATTGTCAGGAGTCATATAGGGCTTTACCAGCTCCACGGTGTTAACCGAAGTGTACCCCTGGCTATCGCTCGATGATTCATCCACCACCAGGCGTATTCTGGGAGGGATCCCCATTTCAGTGGGCATAAAGTCGCCGAGTGTGCGGGATGACGTCGACATCGGCAGAGCGAATTGTTTCTTCTTGCGTTGTCGCTGCTTTCCCTTTTGCGAAGAGGTCGACTGTGATGATGATGCAGAGGTACTGGCTACTTCTTCTGAAGGTTCTGGCTGCTTTAGGCATGCTCGGATGATACCATAGGCACGGACGACAGTTTCCCGAGCCATCTAGTCGTCGTATCTCTGGGACCCGTGGATGGGAACCTGCTGCCACTCGCCTTCGCTGTCGCTACCGATCTCAGACCCTACAAAGACACCTGCTACTTGTGTTGGTGCCGGGCCCAAACTGAATATGTTGTTATTGACCTGGTCTTGAAGCCATTCTTTAAACACATATAATTTCTTGAGGGTGTGCCCCCGAATCTGAGGATAAGGACAGTAGTTGGGGGGATCAGTGAGATTCGCCTCTGCCGGACTTTGGCACTCGGGTAGGCGCACAATCCCTTACTTTAGAGCACTTCAGAAGTAGCCAGATATCTGATTTTTGTTGAACGTATAAGTATGGTTCCTTCTTTCCGGATAGGGGGCCCTGGGGGCCTGGCCATGACGAGGGGCTGGAGGGGCCTACTGAGGAGGCGGCGCCTGATTGTCTCGCCTAGGTGGAGGTGGCGCATTGCGCGGGGAACCTATCGATTCTGAGGCCGTCACTGCTGGGGAAGGAGCCTGTGGTTGAGGTGGAGGACCTTTATGGGGTTGCGGGGTTGGTGCCACTGGAAGTAATTCCAGCTACCTAGGGGATTCTATTTGGGACACCATGGCGGGTTCGGCTCTGGAAATCCTCCTGGCTGGGATCATAGGGGGCAACGAGCGTGCCTGACTAGCCTGTTGCAGGGCCTCCTCATGGCGCTGAGCCTTATCTGAGAAATCTCTGAACCCTCCAGGGTAGTTCTGGGTAATTAGGGAGGGTACCAGCTCCGTTTTGACGTTCCCCACACACATCGTCCGTAATTTCTCTTGAGTCAGTGGCATATCGAGGGAATACATAAGTCCCTTCCACTGGGCGATGAAATCTACGACTTTCTCTTTAGGCCTTTGCTTGCACTTAAAGAGTTATGCAATGCTTGTCTGCCACGTGGTGGAGCTGAACTGGTATAGGAACTGCTGGCGAAGATCCTCCCAACCGGTCACCGATCCGATAGGGAGCTGGCTGTACCAGACGAATGTGGGACCTTCTAATGTCAGTACGAACCATCGGAGCTTGGTGGCTTCTTGTGGGGTTGGGGTCCCCAGCATGGGGCCACACCTGGATGAAAAATGAGCCAAGTGTTACGGCGGGTCCCCTGTCCCATTGAAGGGCGAGAAAGTGGGGTTCCGAAAACCCGGGGGTGCGGGCATATCATTCACCCATGCGGGATATGGCTTGCCATCCGGTGGGACCTCCACCTGCCGCATCTCCAACAGTTCGAGGCGGGCTGTGAGTGCCACTATTAGATCATCCGGGTGGGGTCCCGTGTCTCCACGGGGATCCCTAATCACAAGTGCGTTTCCAGGTTCTTCAACACGGTAGATGGCTTCAGCAGCTCGTGGATCGACTGGCGGAACGACCTGTGGGGTGATAGGGGGAAGCTGGACTAGATTCTTTAGATTGCCCCGTCGTTCGGGGGGGGGGGGGGGGTTTGACGAGACGTATCGCGCCCTCTTGCCGTAGGTTCCGGCTTCTGCCCTGTCTGCAGAAGTAGCATGATTAGGGTTGCCTGGAGGCATCTCACCTAGAGGAAATTGTTCCTGCCCCTGCTTCCCCGGCCTGGGATTACCATAGTCGGGTCACCACTCTACAGTTCCCTCGGCCAAGTGTTCGTCAACCAGCCTCTTCTACTCAACAAGCTGCTGGAATAACGTGGCCTTATCCGGATCTTCGTCCATTTTCTTCACAGAGGCAGACGAGTCAGAGTGCTTGATAGTTCCGACGTGCTCCTTACCCATGCCGGTATTTCGACCGAGTCCCAGCGACTCTGTGGGTACAGGGTGGCCTAGAAGGTTCCTCTGATGACCGGTAACCCTCTTTGAACTGTCCAGTAGTGGCGGTACTCCCTTGGGGGGTAAGTCTCCATCAAGAAATTCAAGCTCGTCTTCCTTGCCCACAACGTCAGCCATGTGGACCGCGACCCCTCTCGAGGGTGTGTTCTCAATGTCGCATAACGAATCCGGCTGCCGTCGGATAGGTTCAAAGAGGAGAGCATCATAGTGTCCCTAACCATGGACTTGCACATGGGGGGTAGCTTCCCTGATGAATCTGCGGAGTACTTTGAAACTCTGAACACATTTCCGTTGAAGGGCGTTCTGATAGCCTGGCGACTCGGGGTGTTGGGCCACAGGGAGTGCAGCCAAATCGATCAGGCGGCACTGCTCGTCGATTTCTTCAAAGTGCTCTTGACTTCTGGGGTACACCACCGACTCGTAACGAAGGCGGGATGTGTGTCACACATAGGGTTTGACAAAATCACCCCACTTCTTCAGAGGTAAGAGACTCTGGTGCGCGAAAGTTCAGCACCGCCGTCGGCCAGAACTTCTCTGGGAAGTAATCCACTGCGAGAATGCTCCAGAAGCTTCTGGGTTCGGACTCAGGGTTTGGCCCTTTATTTCCCCACTCTTCAACTGGGGGCAGCTGAGGGACTAGTAGCGGTACCGAGGCGGACCTCTAGGATAGTAAACTCGGCGGCGAAGAATTCAGCGAACGGGCTGACTGGTCGCTGAATTCCAAGCCATCCTCTAAAGAGTGAGGTGACTTGGCCATGATGTCACAATATGATGGGCTGATAGCCACAGCTTCCGACATAGTAGTCGCGGCTGCCGACGATATGTTATATCATTTCTCTACCACCATTGGCCCCCAAAATAGCTCTCCGTGATCTCTGGTAGAGGTAGGGGGCTCTTCTGGTGACAATGGTGGTGATTGCATGGTCGATACCTGCGGAGTTTCCACGATTTCCTCCTCCTGGATGTACCTGCGGAGAGAGATGGGAATCTGGTGGACCACATATTCTGGGAGAATGAGGCTAACGTTCCTGGTTCCTGCCCCAGTCCTTTATACAAAGGTGCAGGGAGATGGTTCCATCGCTGAGTCGCATTCTGCCTCAGAATCCGAGAAAAAAGCCAGTTTGATCTCCACCAGGGCCCCCCCAGGATTTTTCTTGTGGCAGCGACGACCCGCTCTCGTGCCCCTGGGTGGCTCTTCGAGACAAGGTTGATTCTCAACAAGTAGTCTTGGGGCGGCACTGGCGCCGTGGCGCAAAGGCCCCCCGCTCGAGATAGCCAAAGTGCGAGGGGAACCGGGGAAAATGTCGAAGGGTACATGGGGAGGACCTCCATGGACATCACCCATGTAGGAGGAGCCTCTGTTGGAATCGGAAAAAGCTTGGGGAGGACCTCCATGGTCGATGCGGGCGGAGCGAGGCCGACCTTCACCCCTCGAGTTTCCGGGGCAAGGAGGACCTTCGCCGGTTGCAGAAAGGACGTAGGTAGAGGCCCCCGCTCGAGATAGCCAAGGTGCGAGGGGAACGAGGGAAAATGTCGAACGGTACATGGGGTGGACCTCCTTGGACATCACCCATGTAGGAGGAGCCTCTGTTGGAATCGGCAAAAGCATGGGGAGGACCTCCATGGTCGATGTGGGCGGAGCGAGGCCGACCTTCACCCCTCGGGTTTCCGGGGCGAGGAGGACCTTCTCCGGTTGTAGAAAGGATGTAGGTAGGGCCCCCTCATTGGAGAAGGACCGGATGTGCAGTTCCGTCAGACTAGAAGTCAGGGGCAGGAGGATGGACTCCATACCCTGTATAGTGGGTGCGGGAAAGGTTTCCATGGCGAGTGTCACTGCCGCGGGGTAGGACTTCCTTCGGGATGGGGGTTGCATGAAGCATACCTTTATGACGAGCTTCAGAGCGGGGAAGGCCCACACTCTGTGGAGTAGTGGTACGGGGAGGGACTCTGTACGGGGTGACATCACCACGGGTTAGTTCGTGATGATCACCACTCAGACCTGCAACCCGGAGAGTCAACCCAGCTTGCACGTGGGGCAGTTGGGGTCTCGAACCTGGTTGGGTGAAGGAGTGCCCCTGCTCAATGTATTCAGGGACTCTATGATGGACGTCAGCGGTGGCTCGGTCCACTATATCTGTTGACGTCGACGCATTTGGGCGAGCGTCCTCAGCCCGGGCCCGGCGCTTACGTCGGGTCAGATGAGCTGGCGCAGGTGGTGTAGGGGCATGGCCTGCCTGCTCTTCCTGCGGAGTCGGATGGTGGCGCTGACGCGGCCGGACGAGAGACCTTACCTTAAGCCCTTAGGTTATGACCCTAAGCAGGCTGAGCCAGACGTCGCCCGCCTCATTAGCATAAGGCGAGGAGTCATCTCCCGAAATGATTGAACATTGGGATGGGGAGCAGGGGCTCCCTGCGCTACCTGTTAGGGCGGCGTTGATGGCGGGGCCTGGATGCCTCTAGGTCTAGGCAGGCCATATCCCAAGTTGGGATGACCCCTTCCTCCTCGTACCTACGTAAAAGGTCATTGATCACTCTTCGCTGGATGTTCTCTGATGGGGAGAGGGGACGTGGGCGCCCTGTATTCACGGACGTAGTGGCCGTCGTAGCGGTAGCGGACCATGCGGGGGGGGGGGGAGGGGTTGTGCCGGTGTTTCCCCTGCCCCTACGTAGGCGAGAGGGCGGTGATTGTGTCTCTGTAATGGCAACCTGGTTCCTGGGAAACGAAGGGATCAACCCATCAACACTGTGAGGAAAAGGATTGAAAACCAGTGCCCTAGTGCCCTTCCATTCTCCACGTCTGTAAGAAGTATTCACGCCAACACGTCACAGAACAGAGTGCCCTACGTTCCACTGCCCCAACTTCCGGTGAGTTTCATGACAGGCACACTATTTTCTTGGCGGGACCAGGTGCCAAATATCTGGATCTGGTGACACGTCAATCTACTGGTTTCTTGAACGCTACTAATCTTCATATTGAGGAGAAGAAATTCATGTCGGGTTCACCATTTCTGTTTCTAACGCTTTCGACGGGGCGTGTGCATCCATCCATCCACAGAGGAGGACGCGCTGCACTGTTGACCCGCATTCCCGCTTTCCAAAGGCGGGCATCATTTGCTCCTTTTCCAGTGCCATGTTTCCATGGATGCCGGTTAATTACACTTCTTCTTTCAGGACATTCCAAAGGGTCCGGCCAGGGCAATAACCTTCAGTCAGGGGAGTAGTCACGTCGAGGCATCAGTAGCATGTCTAGATACTGGGGAACCAGCATGTGTATCTTTTGTCCCTTGTCATAGGGCTTCTCGAGGGCGTGGAAGCCTGAGGAATCCCACATCAAGTGTGGGGAATTATATTCCATAGACATATATATGAGGTTTTCCTCAGCTTCCAGTTTTTAACACAAGGCATGTCATGAGTTTAACGTCCAGCGGAGACGAATCGGACCGATCAGATCATTAGCTAGAATGGATCGTATTGAGGGATTCCCTTGAAGGGGTGCCAATACCAGGACCAGCCCACGGGTGGCTATGAAGAGGAGAAGACCGACATGGTATCACAGGGATATGACGGTCCAAGTGAGATTCAGTGTGGATGATGGATGGATGAATGAAATGGAGGGGGAAATGGCAAGGAACTATCGCAAGGGCGACATCGAAGTTGGGCTTGAGCCTCGAAGAGACCTCCTACGTATCCCCGTGGCAGGGAATCAAAGTCCACATAGTTTGGGATGGTGCCGGTGAGCCGGCATGAAGGTGGACCTTGGTCCAAATGGTGTGGGGCTTACACACTAGGTTGCCCGGGTGTGGATGAACCGACGTGAAAAAGGTCGGAGTGACCAACAGGTGGTGGGCTTGAACCTCTGAGAGGCTTCCTACGTACCATGTCTTGACATGGATCAAAGACCACATAGTTCAGGTTGGACGCTGGAAGGCCGACACGAATGAGGAGGACCAGGGGGGTCCTAATGGTGGTGGGATTGGACCTCGTGGAGGCATCCTATGTACAATGCCTTATCACAGATCAAAAAACACATAGATCAGGTTGGTCACAAAGACATCCTGCTAGAACGGAATGCAGTTTAACATCGTGCGAGACGAAGGTGAACACTGACATTAATAAACGACGAGAGGTGGGATTGAACCTCATCGAGGCTTACTATATACCATTCCTTGACATGGATCAAAGGCCTCGTAGTTCATGGTGGGGGAATCATCGGCGAACAGACATGAAGGTGGACCTTAGTCCGATAGGTGGTGGGCTTGAACCTCAGGAAGTCTTCCTATGTACCATTCCTTGACATGGATCAAAGACCTCGTAGTTCAAAGGGTTTCATCGATGAACCGACGTGAAAGTAGACCCAGGGGTCCACTAGTGGTGGGATTGAACCTCGTGAAGGCTTCTTACGTACCATGCCTTGACATGGATCAAAGTCCTTGTAGTTCGGGTTTAAAATGGGGGCTTGGTGCACCGACAAGGAGATGTTCTGGGCCAATGATTTTTGGGATTGAACCTCAGGGAGGCTTCCTACGTACCATGCCTTGACACGGATCAAAATCCTCATCGTTCGGTTGGTGGGTGTCAGCGGACCGACATAAGGAAAGAGGGACCTTGGTCCAAAAGGGGATGGGCCTGAACCTCAGAAAGGCTTCCTACGTACCATGCCTTGACATGGATCAAAATCCTCATAGTTCAGGTTGGGTGAGTCACAACGGCTTGCTGTCGTACCAGAATGCAGTTTAATGTCATGCTAGACTAGGATGGAACACGACGTGAAGAAATGACAGGTATGATTGAACCTCTGGGAGGCTTCCGACGTACCATGCATTGACATGGATCAATGACCTTGTAGTTCAAATGGTTTTGCAGTTTAATGTCATGCGGGACAAGGGCATACAATTTAACGTCATGCTGGATGAGGGCATGCAGTTTGACGTCATGCTGGATGAGGTATTGTCATGGCCAATGCCAACTCTAATCCCACGTGAGTCATGCTCAGTGTGAGAAACAATAGATAGCAAGGTCCTGACGATCACTCCATGAAGGGTGCGTCCGTGAGAAGCGAAGAGGGGCTTACGCGTTAGGCAGCCCATTATTGCTAGGACGTACTACAGGATGGAGGCCCGAAGTGCGGAAAAGCGCAGAGAATGAGGGATTTAGGACCAATGATGGGAGTTACCTCATTCCCTATCGCGCCCTCTACTGACCCTGGTAGTGGGGAAGTACGGAGACGCAGAGGTGCATCCATCCGTTGGGGAACAAGGGTCTCCCTTCTCCTGAGAACGTACGCTGCTCCAATAAGGAGGATATCACCCCTTGTGGAGGGGTGATTCCACTCCCATGGAGACGAGTGGCGTAAAAACTATTCGTGCTTGGGGGACCCTTCGTGTGAGGCACGAGGTCAGGTCAGAGTTTAACATCATGTGTTGAGGACGAGGTGCTTGGCAGTTTAATGTCCTGCAGCTCGGACGAGGTGGGTTCACTCCACACACCTAGGACTTACATAACTGGTACCCTTTGCTCCTTGGGGTAGGGAAGGTACCAGTAAGGCCGTGGTCAAGGGGGTTGTAGGGGGAACCATCGAGGGTTCCACATTATCATGGCTAAGGGAAGAAGCAATATCCGTTTGCGTACCTATGAGAAGAAGCATTAGGCGGAGCAACGTTACGAGTGGTATTGTCCGTGAGACATTGAAATCACATCGTCCATACCTGGAGGGTCGCACGGGAAGGGGATTTGCCATGAAAAGGAGTGTGCTTCGCGAAGTGGTGTGCCTTGGCCTTAGCATGGGGAATAGGTGTGAGTGGAGGGTGCTTTGCGAAGTGGAACAGTATTCGCGGGGCACTGCCTCGCGAAGCAGAGGTGCCTCACGAAGCAGGGTGCTGCGAAGTAGTGTGCTTCGCGATGTGTGGCGATCCTGCCTTAGCATAGGGATCACTAGTATAGGTTGGGTGTTTCACTAAACATAAATGCTCCGAGGGTGCCCGGTTTCCCTTGGGAATCCCCCTCCTTCGCGAATTACCTTAGGCTTCGTGAAGGGCATCCCTCTCGGAAGATGGGCTCAAAACTAGAAAAAGCGAAGGCGTCACACGAAGTAGAAGTACCTCGCAGAGCTCATGATTCTCGGGGCAAAGGGTGCTTCGCGATTCGGGAGTGGAGAAGCCGAAAGGTCGCATTTTCTGTCCCCTGGACTTAGGGGGAGCCCAGTATTTATAGGCAAGGGGTGCCGCGAAGCCGAACTCTCGTGCCGCCTCAGGTGCTTCGTGGCGGGTTTGCGAACGTAAAATTCATTCACGGAGAGGTACCGCCTCCGAAGCTTTGTGGCGGGCTCACGAACGTCAAATTTATTCATGGAGAGGTACTGCCTACGGGGCTTCGCGGCGGGCTCACGAACGTCAAATTCGTTCGTGGAGTGGTACAGCCTCCGGAGCTTCGTGGGACCGCGATGCTCATGTGCTTCGTGTCGATGCTTCGCGTGGCAGCGTGCAGGACGTGTTTTTCGTCCCTTTCATTCATGCAATATTTTGGCGCCAACATATGGGTAAGATATACAAAAATGAAAATTGATCATTGGTAGGACCCTAAGTGTATGAGGCACGTTATGTAGTTCACCTAGATTCTATATATTGATACATGGGTAGAGATATATATATATGATGGGCCACATTCAATTTACTATGTGGGGCCTCTTGTTATTAGGTCCTCTTACTTTCTAAGCACTCATTCTTCCCTTTTGAGGAAAATTCAATCTCTCATATTTCAATCATTTTTACTCATTTTTGGTCCCATTTGTGGCTTATCTTTACTATTTTCATTCATATAATACAATGTTATCATCGATAATTTTTTTTTCAGATAGGATACATGATTTTCCACAAGGGTTGATTGTTTAGGAAATAGATTATGATGACAGATGTAATTATGGAACACCTACGGATTTAGAGTGGCACAATCCATTTAAGATGGTCATTGGTATACAATATATCTACAAGGTGGAACACACTTATGGGTAACATAACGAGCCCTATTACTATACATAATGTGTATCCCGTATAAGGATTGGGAATGGTTAATCTACCTATACACTTATTGCAACCCTCTAACAGAGCTAGGGCGTGGGTCCTCGACTACGATAGTGACTTCCTCGAGCTGGGATAAGAATGGGTTTCCTATCCATAATATTAGAGTGGAACCCTCCAATGGGGCTATTAATAGGTCATCCTACAACTATCTATGTAGATATCTCTAGTAAAGTCTGTTATTGTGTACTCAACTACAATAATGTCACCCTCCTACTGGTATAGGGAATGGGACCTCTACAAACTACTAGTGTGGAACCATCCACTCAAGATAATGCATGGATCTCAGAACAATTACATGACTAGGACCCTCATTTAATAAAATGGCATGGGTTCTCTTGATATGTAATTAGTGATACCTTCCAAATATACCAGGTAATGGGTCCTATATATATATTGTAGCCCCTCGTTTATGCAGAATATGGTTGAGATGTCCCTTGTCATGGATGTTTATATTGGGAAAATGAATGAGATGTTGTAAATCAATAATGGTCACTAGTAACAGATTCACTCATTTCCATTGATGTTCTATTAGACAACGACCCCCTTTTCTATCATTTGTGTTTTTTAGGTTTGAGTATATATATATATATGTATCCATAATATTATATTATGTTTACTCAATTTCATGTGATTGAGATATCTGTTTATCTATTCCTATTGTGTCTCTTACTCTACCCATTTTTAATTTTGGGATATCCTACATGATATGTATAAACTCACCCTAACACTGGATTTTCATACACATGTCATATATTGGGAAGATGAACGACATGTAAACCATTAATACATAGGATCTTTGGGATATATAGTTCATTGGGCAACGTATAGTGTTAAGAGCATGGATATAATGATCTTGAAGATCCAATTACATTTACATTACAATTTTGGCAAGATAAGAAATTTCACGGTGAGGATTGTATCTTTCCCTTTAAATTATTTTTAACCAATAAATACATCTGTACACCCTATATGATTTTCATATTGTTTCATATTCATGTGGTTCCCTATTTTTATATTTGTAATTCCACTACACTTGTTCATTTAGATAGTCTGGTGTGTGCATAAATATAAATTAGTTAGAAGACTCATAATTTAAGATATTATTTTAGGATCTTTTATCTGTCCATTGGAATATGGAAGATAGCACCATGTAGATGTGGCTTAATCCCCATTTGGTCGGGTCATGTAATTTTTTTTACATATATATATTTTATAAAATTAATTGAAATACATCAAAAAAATTTAAAAGTTAAATTATGATAATAAATAGACTAAAAGATTATACATTTCCCATTTAAGGTCAAATTTCCACATTATATGTAATATTGTGATTTTTATATATTGTAATGTTCATTACATTAGTGATGTTTAAAATTGGTAAACAAAGGGGTTAAACAAAAATATATGATTTTAAATGATATCTAGACATATATAAATTTGACTAGTCTATTATATTACCCAATATATTTTTTATCATAAAATAATTTTCATTTGGGAAAAAATTTATATTATATTTTGTGAAATTATAATATTGAATTTCATGTATTTCTAAAAATGAAATTATAGGAATTTTCATCCAAAAAATAATTTCTTAAATAAGTTAATATTTTTTACAGTTCAATTTTCAACCAACTAAATAGTATATATTTTAAAATATCAATCATAGTCCATTCAATTTTCACCTATAAATTTATATTAACATTCATGACCCCTAACGAGTAAACATAATTGATATCATGATAAATAAAAAATGGTCATCTAAGGATTAAACATATTTTATAAAGGGAATATCAAAACAAATTAATATAAAAAATTTAATTTTTGAACTTAATAAAAATAATTATAATCTTATATTATAATAATATTTTCTATAAACCATTTTTCTCATAAAAATAACTATTAATAATTTAATAATTCATGTAATAACAAAAGTGACCCTCATCACACTTATAAAAATAAATCCCATCATATATCCTATAAAAAAAATTAAAATTAAAGTTTCCTTAGTCCAGAAAAGATTAATTCCTACAATAAATAAAAATATTTTATATGTATTATATTTTTTATAATACCATACTTTTAGGGATAAATATGTAATGAAAAAGTGTACTTCTTAATATAAGGTATGACAATTATCATAATTGTGTTTTTTAATTTTTTCTTTTATATCAATCCCATATTCATCAATAAATCTAAAATAAAAGATTAATTATAATTTTGGTAAAAATATGTTATTATTTTTATGGATTATCTTATATACATCCCCCATTTGATTAATTGGTACATTATACAATCATTCTTATATAGGGCTGACTACAACCTTACAAACAGATGTAATTATTTTTGCAGCATCGCCTCAAATGGGTGGTCATAATGATATATTATATATATATATATGATATTTATGGAATAATTATATTTCAAGAACGATAATATAAAATATATTTTCTTATAGTTTTATTCATTTAATACCTATTACATTATTTGTGCCTACATGTGAATTTCCACCTGTATGAAGCAATTTGATCTTGCTTTCATAAGCGCCTCACAAGGGTGGTATATGAAATTGTATTTAATTAGTGAATATGATTTTTATTACACAATAAATATTATATAATTGTAATATAACACTTAACATAATTTACATTGGTTTGATGAATAAGTTGAATGTTACTCATGAATCTGTATAACCTACAACCTCTATGAATATAACATAGTTCATTTCTCATAATGAATTTTCATTGATGGTATTAAATATATAATTGATAAAGAAATATTTATTATGTCAGGATTATTTACATAAACCATCTTTTGTACCCTGGTATCCCTGTAACAGAACCCATCCTGACATATCATGAATTGTGTTCCCAATATCTATGTGTTGGAAGATGGAATGTATATTAAAACTACCTAATATTAGGAACTATTTTTCCATAGCAAAAAAACAAAATAAAAAATTTTATTATTGATACAAGAAAAACTCTTCATAGAGAAAATTAAAATATGTCAAGTAGGTAAAAAAACAAATATTACAATAGCAATGTTCTAGAAAAATAAATGGACAACCCAAGCCCTAGAGAACTCAACACCCAATCCTAACGATCAACATCCAAAAACACCTCCAACTATTGATTTTCCCCTCCAAGAACCTGGAATGAGATAATATACAAGAACCAAAATGAACTTTATGGGTGTGAGAAAAAATCACATTAGGGTTTCACTAAGTGGTCCATGATATGATTCCAAATTTACATAACCAAATAATTATCAAATTTTATTAAAAAGATGTGGAATTTCAAAATACTATTAAAAAAAATCAGGCCTGAAATATTATATTATGGAAATAATTTAAAAAAATATATTTGATAACATTTTATATAATTTATATTTATAATTTTAGAAGAAATGAAAAAGGATTTCAATAACAAATTGAATATATTTCTAAATTACATGTGAGAAAAATTGTAATGTTCCAAATGGAATGATTATTCTAGTATGTAGGAACCTAAAACCCAAAAAGATTAATTGAAAAATTATGTTTACATAAGAATTCCTTTTACAGTTATCATGAGGACTTCATCACCATCACATCGAGAATGGGATGTGTTGAACTATGTTATTGTTACTATGTGTTAAAAGAGTTGAATAATAGTAACATACTAAATACCTAGGATTTAATGTTATCAAACACAAATAAATTATAGGAAATTAATTTAAAACTAATTTATGAAGTTGATCATCCAAAAATCCATTTTAATTATTTCAATATCCATTTTAAAATAAATATATTGGTTTTTAATCATGTCATGCCTTTTTTCTATGATAAAACTCATATGTTTAGTGAAAATCTAGTTGAATTAATTTTATCCAAAAACCAATTTAAAGTCATATATATTAAATTAATTTTACTTGTTAAATAATTTTTTTTAAATTCCACAATTTTCAATCAATTACACAAACACAACCCAATTTAAGGGAATTGTAGTTTTCCCAATTTTCAAGCGAAATAAAATAGAAGTTCCCAAATTAAATTGAATTGGGGTTTTGATCAAATTAATTTAACAAGTCATAAGGGAATTTAATTTATATGAATCAATTGAAATTAAATAATGAAATATAGTTAATCAAATATTCAAAATAAAATGGAACCACATACCTTGAGATCTAGGGATCTCAAAACAAAAAACCCTAATCAGGAAACACCAATAAATAATGTTAACAACAAACCCATGAAACAAAAATATGTTTAAGATCCAATGAAATTGTTAATATATCATAAAATAGCATTGAAATACAAAACCCTTGGGGTGTATAACATAGATAGAGTACGAGAAGGATAAATGGAATAGAAAACCAATCATAAGGTGGTAAAACGATGTTCCCTATTACATGATCCACATCCAAGAGTTTCATGAGGGTCCAAAATAACTTATTTGGATCTAAACAGGATGAATATATCATTTGGGGTTTATTAAAGTCCACTAGGAATGTTATATAAGTGTTTTAGGTGTTTTAAAATTAATTTTTAGATTATAAATTCATGTACTAATGTTTAGATGGGATGAGACAAATTTAAATTAAAAACTATTTTCCCTTGCAATGTGAAAATTTCATTAGGTGCTTGGTTTCATATAATTGGTTATTTTAATTCTTAGACTATTTGTTATAAATTCAAATCAACACTTCCTAGTTTTCTATGGTTTTCATTTAGAGGGACAAGAGTTTTGGAAAACTATGCCCCAACCATGTAGAGGAAATAAGTTTTCACGATTTACAAAATTTTCATCGAAAGAAACACCAAACAAAAACTAAACAAACCATGAAAAATAATGTGGTATAAGTATACATGAAAATAGTAATATATTGATACAACCACGACACCGTAGAAACACGTTGATCTAACAAATTACATAGAAGCATCCATGACAAAAATATGAGTCTACTACTCTATCATGAGTTCCTCACTCTCCCATGTCTCATGAATATTACAACTATTCCACCACAACACTCAAAACAATTGTATCACTAGGAAATGATGTACATTGGTTTTAGAATCAACTATACTAACTGGGTGTTAAGTAACATATATATAATGTTTCTACTCAATATACATCCATCCCAAAACCTGACATTTATCATATATATATGTTGATATTCGAGACACATGGAACATATTACATATCAACATCATTTGAGTTAAATGTTCTGATTGGTAATCAAATTTTCATACCCATTCAACAACCCCAAAAGTTCCCCAAAATGAGGAGAGTGATTACATTTCCTCCTACATCACTGATGATCAAACTGAGGTAAATCATTCAAGAACACAAAGACACAAACTAAACAATCCAACGACCTATAAAAAAATCAGTATAAGACATACTAATTCTCTATTCCAATAGAATTATCTTATGAATCAATTGATTAATATTCTCGTCTATCAATCCATGCTCGATCCTAGAAAGGAACATTTACTAATATCCTTCCAACACAATAGATATTTCTATGGGATATCATACGATGCCTCAAAATAATCAATTTTTTTTTCATACTAGTAAATATTGTAAAATGAAAATTTAACTTTCCCTAAATAATTATACCATGATCTACCAAATTAATTGACATACGGATGATGAATATCATTAATAATTTTTTTAGTTATTTATTTCTATATATCAGACTGATGATGGTATATCATACTCATATGGATATGTGATCCCAATGCCTCATAATGGCCTATCCAAAAGTGAGAAGTAAACCAAGGATCTATATAAGAGACTAAATAAAGTGGAATAACATTAATAAAGATGATCTATTTCATATAGATATTTCCGAACTCCTATCATTGGTTGTATCATGAATGGATATAAATTGAGCTTTCTTAGTTATCATTTTGATCAAAACCTATATGTAATTAATATATATATAGGTATAAATAAACCCAAAAAAATGTACATGCAGATCTCAACCCAATTAGATGTCAATACTAGAAGCAGATAATGAAAAATCTATGTTTTCTGGTTCTTATCCTTGACATGTTGGTACATATTTCAATGAGAGTTAGATTCGTAAATTCCATATCACATACAAACCAACATAATTTCCAAATAATGTCACTGAACAAGAACCAGTTCTAGGGATCATAACCCATTATGATATATGATAATCTCCCATAAGATCTATTATTATATATAAATAATATCAAAATGATTTTTATAAAATAGAATTATAATTTAGTGAATGCTGACTTAATAACTATCTCCTAAACATAATGGGATTTTCTAATGGAATTAAAATCACCATCATGTTTTTTTCTCAAGAATCATGTCGAGAAGTAACAATTAAAATTATTCATTGTTTATGGAAACAAAGTCCCCTAATTCCTAGATTCTAATATGGATTTGTGAAAAAAAAACCATCATGGATAGCTCTTCTACTAATTTTTCCATAGAATGGTTCTGCAGTTTCATTCCTAATACATCATCTATGACATTTTATGATCATGGGATATAGATGATGTTGAAATGAAAAGACTATATGTACTCCACAAAATATCTCTATCATAGATTTAAATCTTTTTTCAAGAAGATATAACTTAATCTCGTGTGGTTTGAAAACCCAATAAACTATTCTCAGAATAAGTAATTCCTCAAAATCATATAAATGTGAGTCCCAACTAAAATATCAATGTAATGTGTTTGGTTATTATTCATGTGTGGAATAATTGGATTTGATCCATAGTAAATGACCTCATCACCATTCCTTAGAAAGTAACTGAATACTGAACTTTATACATCATAGAATACTATATACTAATACATAACCTCTTGATGAGTCAACACTATAATATTTTTCAACATACAGTTCATCTCTAAAATCAAATTCGTAAATTTCACAACATATAATAACATTTCCCCTATCTAATATTGAGTATCCATGAGATAATCCACCATTGAGATGACCTTTACAATTCGATGATAACACCCATCTAGTCCCAAGAATATTTGAATCTCAAACAATTAAGAATTTTCTACCATATCATAAAATATTTTACATTTTATATATTGAATGAGATACCATGTTATGACACCATGAGTAACAAGAACATCACATCATATATCTATAATTCCTATGCCTAAAGAATAGTACAATGTTAGTGATTTATCAATAATTACATAACTACTATGAGGTGATACATATGATTCTACCCATTCATAGATTAATACAATATTTCATCCAAAAAGACTACATTGAATGTATCAATATTTTGAAGCTAAATCATACTCATCAATTGCATGAATACTGTAAAAGACTTGATTAATCCAAATTACAAGAGAATGTACTCAAAATAGATATACCAACTCCAAAATAAGTTTAATGAATTTCATAATAATTTATTCTCAACTAATGGTAACAAAAAAATGATAAATCATCAAGAACCACATTTACCCATTTAATTGATCAAATAGATCACTAGTAATGGGAAATAAAATCTTCTTTAATTATCGTACATTAATTGAGATATTCATAATTAACACAAATGAAAAGGTAAAATTCATCATTCATTACAACGGACATTGGAAATTCTAAAAGTTACACCGTTAGGAGTACACAGGAATTACAGAGGAGATCATCAAACATAGTATTAAACTCTTTCATGTTATATTGATCCATGCATTAAAGTGTAATACAAACCACAATGATCATTCATTATAACCTTCTATGAGAGGTGATGATGGAGAACGAATAACATAAGTTAATTAGGTGGTAGTCAGCAAAACACAAAAATGAATATTTTTTTACCCATATGATAGTTGATGAGAAGTAAATATGATAATATATTATAATAACTACATATATTTATATTTAATAAATTGAGGATAAAATATAAATATAGTTTAATAATAATTGAACGTGGTAGATAAATAAATAAAATAATATTCTTTTCCAGGGATGTTACCAATTCTTGAGACAACGTATTCTGGTTATGACAAAAAATGATTAAGGTTGGATTATTGGAAAAAACAATTATTCTATTATCAAATGAGGGAATTAAATATGTTATTTTTGTAGGTATTGGAATGTAAAAAGGGTTTTTTGGATGTTGGACGTGGAAAAGATATGGGATGGCCTTTTATTAGTTGGGGGAGCAGTACACATGTAATTATTGAAATGAAAAATTGGTACCCTTTTTTTTACATGACACAATGATCTAAAATAGAACATTATCTAAAATATATAATAAAGGGTCAAAATATATTCTTTAAATGGGTGTTGAATAAAATTTTAGTCATTTTTAACCCTGGTCAATTTACTTTGACCACAAGTAATCCCAATACTACCTTTAACACAATAACTATTTTTTACGATTACAATTACTTATGGTAAAAATAAGTATTTAAATTTTATTAGATAATATAAATAAAAATAATTTTAATATTTTAGTCCATTTTAGGAAATTACACTAATAAAAGTGGTAAACATTATTTTAACATTAACCTTGTGGGCGCAACGGAAAACTGGTTTGCAAGAAGAATGTTTTCAACATCCATAAATATTTTTTTACAAAATAGAAATATCATGTTTTTTAAAATTACCTAAACTATATTAGTAAATATATTATTTCAATAATTTTTCATTTAAAACCATCATAATTATTTTGGATGTTCTTAAATGTCATAAATTAAATTATATTTCTTAAAATAAAAATCATATTTTTCACTGTATATAAAACAAAATTATCTTCACCCTAATATAAATTTTACATGTTTAGTTTAGAAATGATTTTTTCTAATAAAACATATAAATGTGTAAAAAATTACAATAACAATACAAAATTTCAATAATTTCTTTTAAAAACAAATTAGTTTTAAGAATTAAATTGGATTTATTTTATCTCATTATTATAAAACCTATAAGATGGATGTTAAATTTTTTGTTGAATATATGACATATTTTTTTATAATAATTTCACAATGTGAATTTTTAATTTAATGAGGTAAAACACAATTTTCTATATGAAGGTAATTTTTATTCACATTTTCTAATGTTATCACAACTCTGAGTTATGGATTAAGGCGGAGGAAACCTAATGGAGCATTGCCTATTTTCGTGATGGCGGAGGCCACTGCACCGGTCCCTCTCCCAGCGGTGGGAGAGGGACCGCCACCATCCATCAATGGAGCGGATTCTTCGTTCCTCCCCTTCTCACACCCGAATCTCCTTTCATTGTTTCCCCGCATCTCGCTCGGCCTAAAGGTGCCAGATTTGTTGGATGGATACCCTAATCTTTCTATCTCGAAAGCGGAGTTCGTGGACTCTTCGTCTCTTATGAAGTTTTCTTTGGTTTCTAGGTTTAAGAAGTAGCGCCCATCGGTGGATGCGTTCGATAGGTATGTCTTCGATTCTTGAGATTTATAGGAAAAGGTTACAGTGGGTCTTCAAGACAGACATCAAATTCTGATTCATTTTTCCTCGGAGGCTGATTTTATAAAATCATCGTCATGTGCCCATCACAGCTACAATGGATATAGATTTTACCTTCTAAGATGGTCGTTCGACCTGCATATGAAGGGGGATCCCCCATACAATAGAAATTTGGGTATGTTTTCCCAAACGTCCCCTACCGTTTCAAAATCATGTTGTTATTAGGATGCTCGGGAACCTTATTGGTAGGTACTTATGTTCGGATAGCCGCACTGAATCCCATTTTCACCCTATTAATTTGCATGTGTGCATAAAAATGGATGTATCCAAGGTTCTGTTTTAATATGTTTAGATCACTATTGGTGAGGAGTACCGATTCAAACAACACGTGGTCTAAGAATCGTAGACGGATTTTTTCTCTATCTGCAAGCGCCTGGGACACTCGAGGGAGAACTGTAGACGTGGGTCTCAGGAAAAGTTAGAGGCTCATCCAACTGGTATGGAAGGAAATGCTCGGGGGGTTCGATCTTCCAGGTGGTCCACTGTAGTCGTCGCTGCTGGCTTTTGGGGGGTTGAGGGTCCTGCGGAGGAAGAACGATCTATTAGTTCTGAGGTTTGAGATGTCTTGGTTCATAGGGTTGGAAAGTATACATAATTGTGTAGGCCGAACACGGTTAATGGGAAACATCCAGTGTTTCAGGATAACCCCAAAGTCTTTACAATTTTTAATAGATTAAGACAGTATTTGGTTGGTCCTGGCAGGTGGTACAATTTAAAAGACAATGGAAATAGCAGAGGGGTAGGAGTTGGTCTGGTTGACATTTCTTTGAGTGAATCTCAAAAGGAGATTAGTAATGGCGATATGGTCTAAATGGCAGGAGTTGAATCCGATGTTGTTAATGGCGCTTTTGTGGGGCTTCACGGGACAGTGATATCATGTCTAAGGGAAATCAGCCACTGGTTATGGATGAACAATGTTTAGCTCGTAAGGAAGGGGATTCCATTGCAGAGAAACAGTACTCAATTCAAGTGATAAACAGCTTTTAAGGCCTTGTAATGGAAGGTTTGAACACTAATCAAGAAGACAAGGGCTGTGAAAACATGGTCCGTGTAGAGGATCCCAGTGAAATCAGTAAGAGTTTTGCTGCAGAGTAAACATGCCTGAGAAGTTGTAGGTGTAACAGGAGAAGGAAGGGTAGGAAGGATTACTCATCCTTGCCTCCTCCCTTGGAAACTCATTTAGAAAAAAATAAAGACAATGAGAAGACGGTCAGTAAGACCATGTGTCAACAAAAATCATGCGGTCTGTGTGAACAACAATTGGATTTGCTTATGTGTTCAGAATATGAGGTGATAGAACAAGTTATGTTACTCAATTCTTCTGAAGAGGAAGCAGCCAAAATGATGGGATAGTTTATTGAAGTGGCTATGAACGAGGGGCAATACCCAAGGATTGACAAGTAGGACACGATCTTGGTTGGGGGATTTAACAAGGGGAAGATCAGCATCAATGAGTATATATAGACATGGGATAAGATGGCCTCTACATTTAAAGATATGATAAGGGATTATCTGAGCACGCAGGTAACATATATTTCCTGGAACATGTTTATGGATATTGAGTCTAGTAAAAATAAGCTTCCTTTTAATGACTCTGATTTATCGTTATGTGGTTGACTCTTGGTTTATCTCTTTTCCTCAAAAGTGTTTGAAATAAAAAATTAAATTTCAGCACCAGCATATGATGGGGTTTTCAAAATAAGAATTATATTATTTTTAAATTGTTGTATTATAATTTGTAATTAAATTATCACAAAAAACCATTTTATATACATGTGTAAACCACATAATTTCATAAAATCTTCAATTATATCATTTTTCCAATTACAATATCTATGATATAACGATCAATTTAAATATTTTTACCTTATTTTTGTATTATTTTTTATGTATACTTTGTGCATAGTGTAATTCAAGCCACACACGAAGTTGGGTGTAATTATAAAAATATAAAATATTAAATTAATTTAGTAAAACAATATTTTATAAAATCATAGGTGTTACATGATCACAAATGAAATTGAAATGTAAATGATTTCTTCACCCTTACTGAGCACTTAAGCACAACCTTTTATTATATTCTTTATTAATAGTTATTAAAAATTATTTTAAATGATTCATTTATAGAAAGGAATGTTACAAAACGAATTTTATGCAGGTTGATGTAAATTTTAATGAACCATTATTTCATGTGTCCAATTAGTAATGTAAGAGTTTTCCCATATCCTATAAAGCTATAATCTTATTATTTACATCCGTGTAGAGGCGATCCAATAAATCATTGTTATGATTCATATTATGGATTGTAATTTTTTTAAACTTTATTATTACCATTTACAATATATTATGATTATGTTTCTATCAATACATCCAAGTGTATTAATTTTTATTTGTCTCAGAGAGGGTTTTTATAAGATTTATGATTGGAATATTTTCATGGTAATTGAAGAAATAGAGAGTTTCATAATGATGATTCTTATATCGTAATTTTATAATCATGAAATGGTACATTCCATGGGAAATATATAGTAGGAAAGGTTAATAATAGAATCTCAGGGGTTTAGAAGAATCATAATTTGTGAGACCTGAATACATGACACTCCAACCTACCAATATTTTTACATATTTTATATATGTAACCAAATTGTTAATAAATTAATGAAATTGAGGATGGCCATTTTTTCCATCAATAACCATGATTATAAATTGGCAAAGAAAATCAATTTTTTACAAAAAAAATTTAACATTTACTTTTTTAAAATAATATATACTTTTTTTATAATTTGGAAATAAATTCATCAAATTAAATTTTTAAAATGGTAAAATTTAACATAAAACATTCTTATGGATTATATTGAGAACTTCCTTTTGTGAACAATATCTCATTAGAAATTTTTTTATGGATTCATATCAACAAGGAATTAAATAATTATAAATATTTTTTCTGTATGTATATAAAATTTTATATATAATTTAAAATAGATCAACCTAATTTAACTTAATATATATGTCACATACCCTTATAGTTGGACTCCTAATGTTTTAATCATGTTATAATGAACAAAAATCATGTTATCCTTGGTTAATCTATCTCAAATAATGTATTGATATTGTTGGTTTCCTAATTCTTAAATACTTATATCCAATGGTTTAAACATTTATAATATCCTGATTTAGAATCATTTAAATCAATTATAAATCCTGAAAACTATGATTTATCTTGTTCAATAATGTTTTATTATACTAATGGTTTTATGTAATTCATTATGTGAATATTATATCTTAACATGGTTTTATCGATATTTTGCTTAGTCTGAGAAATTGTAAGTCAGCCACTAGATTTTGATGTTTGAAAAGTCTCTACCACCATTACCCTGACACACTAACTCTAACACCATAACACCTACTTTGTGACTATGAAACCATGCCTCAAAAAACAAAACATGTTTCAGATTTCATTGCCTATGACACTGGTTCCTTTCTACCATCACCAAGACACCGTTTAATGTTTTAACAAAGTACTAGACACCGTTAACTGGGACATTGTGATTCTTGAACCGCATCTATGTTAACTATTCCTGACTTCAACATAATTGCAGCATCGTGATTGTCTTAACACTCAAAGCCATATGAGAAGGCACCATTTTTCAGTGACAACATTTCATTAAACATTGTGTCATCATTCCATACTTTTTGTCTTTTTAAATGTAATTTAAATATAATTTAAAATGGTAATATTTAATACATTTAATGGCATTGTTATAATTTTTTTTTGTAGTCATGTCACTATACAAAATGAGGTATATGGGGTATAAAATATGCTTTCTATCAGCTCCAACTAATGCACCCAACATTAAAAAAGAAAACTACGAGACTCTATGATAGATAATGCATAAGATATGATGAAGAACATCGAAAAATCTCATGAAAATACTATGTACTAAAGATTACGAAGTAGTAACATAGAAGGAAATATAACCTAATCAACACATTGAATTTAAAAACCACTTCATCATACCAAGGAAGGAGAAGAATATAAATTCAAAACTATACATATACCTGGGAGCTAGAATACGACACTCTATGTTTGTGTCAACTTTGATAAGAGTACTCAATGTTCATCTTAGGTACATCTGAGGAGTATAGAGATGCATCTCAAGACACACAGGACCTTTTAAATCGTCTCTCATACTTATTTTCTTTGTTGTGTGTATTTTTACATACATTCGAGCAGTGTGTTCGTCTATATTAAAACACATACTATATTCTATATCAATCTAAAGGATACAATATTTCCTTCAACTCATATAGTCATGCTTCTATTTACTCCCACATATAAGTGTCGAAGTGGTCCATGTGCGACCTGGTAGTTTACACCCATGAAGAATAGTGGAAGAATTTGTGTGACCTAGATAGTCCTTTGTACTATTTTTTACCCTGATCCAAGGTGTGGATAACATTTATTAACATAATATACATAGTGGTAGGTGATCACCATGTGGAGTGGATTATGTATCATCTTTAGATAGAGCCACATGATTTATCTAGTGTGTGTTTCTATTTTGTCATTCTATTTTTTAATTTATATATCAAAAAACTATATTTTACATTTATAGTGAGTATCAGATAGTATATATAATTTTATCATCTTATTAGACAAGATTCAAAATCTGTATCAATATCTCATATTAATACTATTGCTAATTAATCAATTTTCTGAGAAATAGTTTGAAGAGTCAAATTATTATAATCTGATTAACCCAATTAACTGATCAGTTTTAATATTAATTGGATGTTTATTTTAGGAAAACCTTTTTATTAGAATTTATTATAGGAACTCAATTCACCCTCCTGTTTAGCGTCCTACTCGAACCCAAATTTTGTATTAGAGGAATATTTAAATTCTATGTTATCAAAATTATAAATTAAATATCTATTTAAAAAATGTTTCAACTGTTATTTTAATTGTGTTTTAACGATATTAAAATTTCTATTAGTTATAAATTTTTAGTTCCATAAAACATAAAATCTAAACATTCTTGAGTATGTGTGGATAAATTATTATAAGGACAATCATCCAATAGACCACCATTGTTTAATGTAATAGATTATGCACAATTGAAAATTTAATTAATTACACTAGGAAAGTATGGGTTCTAAGATTTTATCTTCAATTGCAGATGAAAATAGGATTAATATTACTACTAGTACCAATTGGGATAACCCAACTATATTTTCTTATTCTAATAATTGAAAATCCATGAATTCCATATAATGATTCTTAGGATATGATTAATTTAACAGATTTTTATCATGTAAAAAATACCACGAAATTTTTGAACCGTTATCTATTTTTCATGAAGGAACCTCTATTGCTATTGAAATGAGACATAAAACATATACTATTAAAAATGATAACTTTAAAATGAATCATAATGAGACTATTTCTGACTTGTATCTCAAGTTAAATGAAATATGTAACACTATAATCACTCTGGGAAGAGATATTGCTACTAAAGAGAATAATTTGAGGATACATAGATACATACATCACAGATGGAGAGGAACTCCTATCTCTATTAGATAATCATGGAACATAAAAAAATTACCAATAAAATAACTCATTGTAAAATGGATAATGTATGAAATATATTTCAATGATAACAAAGAAGAACATGATGAACCAAAGAATAAATTTGTAGCAATCAACATAAAGACATCTATCAACAAGGAAAAAGAGTTTGTTCTAGCCTCTATTGAAAACTCCAATAATGATGAATTGTCATCTGATAGTGATGATAAGATAGCTCAAGTGGAAAGAAGATTAAATATATTATATAGATAGATGGAATTATTTAGGAATCCCAATTATAAAAAAAGGAATGATGGCAATGGAAACTGGAAAAAGTACTGGAATTGAAATGACAACTAATATGATATTATTTGCTAAAAATGTAACCAGAGAGGATATGTCAAAGTTTACTGTACAAAATAAAAATAAAAAGTCATATGAAAAAAAAGACAAGTTGTTTAAGAATGTTATGAAGGACACATTGGGTGCCTCTGAATATATATCAAACGAACCATCATAATCCCATTATGAGAAAGATAACATGGAAAATATATTTTAATGATAGACATGTTTTAGGAAACCTTACATTCTCTTACACACATTTCATAACATTCTGGAAAAAATATGTTTATAAAAATATGACAACACATGAAATATTTGAATATCGTAATATTCTAGAAGAGATATGAAATGGTATAAAAGTTAAATATAATTAATTTAAGAAACTACATGTTATCAGTATAAATATCATGTCCAAATATACTAATGAAAAGTAATTGTGTGATCATATGGTTAAAGAAAACAACGAACTGAAAATATCATATAAGAAATTGAAGAAATATCTAAAAAGGATTACAAATGGGAAAACCATTCTTATTAAAATTCATGGAATACAGATAGCTCTTATGTACACTTTTGAAATTGGATATCAGCCTGTAAAGAGAATCCTATCTATAAAAATATTTCAACTAAATTTTAGTAATATTTTTTTTCCAAACAATTAAAATGTTGCTGCTGGTTCCAGTTTCGGACAATATTTTACTACATATTGTTATTATTGAACAAATAGATTTTATTTTTAAAATATATTATATAATTCGTCTATCAGTCCTATGAATTATACATTGGTTCTAAAAGAGCTGATTACTAATTTCACTGGACCCAAAACAAGTTTGGATACCAAAATTTATTTTTCGTTGATAATTATGGAGAAATTTTGTTTGAAGAGCTCATATAAAAGCTTATGTTAGTTGGATAGTGGATGTTCAAGACACGTGAAATAATATTATTCATTCTTCAATAATATAATTATGATTTATGGTGGGAATATCACATTTGGTGATAATACTAAAAATAATAATTAGCTTCGGCCAAATTGGTATCTCTAACATATTATTTATTTCTAAAGTACTTTTTTATGGACCGAAATATAATTTTCATTTTATTTTACACTTATTTGATTATAGATTTCATTGTAAATTTTATAATTATGCTTGTAATGTATTCAACTCTGAAAACGAAATGATATTTTATGCTTTTAGAGATGAAATTTTTTTATGTTGTTAACATATATACATTAGTTTCTCAAAATTTTTCTTTTTTATGTTTCATTCATAGAGAGTCTTGGATTTAGCATAGAATATTAGGACACAACAATATACACTCCCTTAGGTAGCATACCAGGATAGGCTTAGTCAATGACATATCCAAACATGACTTTCCAAATGATAATGTCTCTAATCCTTGTCAAAAGGGTAAACATCACAAGATATATTAAATATCACACAAAGAATTTTTAACATCACAACCACTTAGGTTGGTTAACATGGATTTGTTTGTACCATCTATAGTTTCTAGTTTAAAAGGAATGAACTATGATTATATTTCGTAGAATACTATTATAAGTATAATTGGACTGATTTCATGGCTCAAAAAAGTGAATCATATACATAGTCTCCCATGTCTGCTAAAACAATTGAATATATATGAAGACATATAATAAAATCATTAACAAGAGAACATAGTTGTGAGTTTGAAAATCAAGACTTTGAGTATTTTTTCTCAAACAATGGCTATAGTCAAAATATACATTCCCCTAGTAAACATCAAAATAATGGAATTGTGGACTGTAGAAATAGAACCATAAAATAAATTTCTAGAAGAAGAATTAATGAGTATGACATAACTATTTACTTTAGATTTTGTCATGGAATACATCATGCTTCATAATTAATAGAGTATTAATTTTAATAATTCTATAAATAGCTCCATTTTAATTTTGGTACTATAGAAGAACAATGGTTAATTACTTCAATGTATTTGGATACAATGTCTATATTCTTAATAACAAGAATAATCATGACAAATTCCTATCCAAGAGTATATAAGGAATCATTCTAGGTTACTCATCCTCTAGTAAATATAATATTTTATTTCAAAAAAAAAAACAAAATGTGTGGAAGAATATATTCATGTAAAACTACATGAAAAATCCCCTCATCAACCTATAAACACTTTAGAGAATCTTTAAAATGATATGAAAAATTGTATATAAATGAAAAATCATCTAACACTATTTCCTAAAAATCTATTAAATCCATCATTTTTACAAATTTCTTAGGATATGGAAATGATGAAACTGAACCTAAATATGAACCTTTAATTAGGAATCTCTCATTTTCGTGACAAAATAGAACCCTTAAGAACCATCCTTCAGATGCTGTTGTTGGAGATTTAGATAAAGGAACACAAACTAGAGTGTGTCTTTGAAATCAGGTTGACCATCAAGCTTTATTGTCTCATCGTGAACCAGAAAACATCAATGATGTTATCAATGGTGATCTTTGGTTTATATATATGTAAAAATAACTAAATCAATTTTAAAAAAATAAAGTATTAAAACTCATGGATATACCAAAAGACACCTTGACCATAGTCACTATGTGGGTGTTTAGGAATAATGTAAATGAATATGGTAATATTGTTAGATGTAAACCCAGATTGGATACACAAGGTTATACTCAAGAAGAAGGCATTCAATATTAATAATTTTTTACAATGAAATTTATACTTTATTCCATCAGAATCCTTCCTTCATATGCTGTATATATTATTTTTAAAAACTATCAAATTTATGATAAAATTTCATTCAAAAAGGGGTATATAGTTGAGGAATATTTTGTTGAACAACCCCTGGTTTTAAGAACACTCATATTACAAATAATTATTTCAAATTGAAAACATCATTATATGGAATAAAACAACATACCATAGATTGGTATGATAGAAAATGTACATTTCTTAGTAAAAAGGATTTAATAAAGGTATAGGTGATCCCATACTTTTTAGAAAACTAATCCCTACTGATGCTTTATTAATTCAAGTTTATGTAGTTTATATTATTTTTTAATTATCAATAATTTTTTTATAAATATATTTTCCAAAGATCATGAAAAATGAATTTGAAATGAGTTTAATGGGTAAACTAAAATTAATTCATGGATGCCATATTTTACAATATAAAAGAATGCATCATCCTAAGTCAAAGTAAATATAATAATGATCTTCTAAAAAGTTTGTCCATGGCAATAATAAAATTTAATGATACTCTAAGAATATCTAATTTTATGTTGGATATTGATGAAGATGGTTATTCCATTGATCAAACCACTTATAGAGGGGTGGTTGGAATTTTGATCTACTTGAATTCTTGAAGGCCAAATATAATGTTTAGTGTGTGTATGTGTTCTCTATTTCAAGAATATTCCAATTATTCTCATTTAAACTATGTTTATATAATTTTAAAATACATCAAACATATAATCCATTTAGGTTTTGTTCCCCTAAAAGAAAAATTATTTTATATTGTGAGTTCTTATGATGCTGATTTTGATGGATGAATGTTAGATAGAAAGGGAACAACTGAGACTAGTCACTTTATTATAAAGTATGTGGTTTTTTGGTATATTAAGAAATAAAATATGATTGTATTATCTACTATCGAGGAAGAATACATAGCTACAGGTAGTTTTTGTGCCGAAATATTGTAGAATAAGACCACATTACTAGACTATGAATATCAATTCATACATGTATCTATAAATAATGACAATACAAGTGCTATAAAAATTTCATAGAATTCTATTTCACATTAAATGCCAAAAAAATATTGATGAATACCATCACATTTTGAATGATCTTTATAAAAAATGTGATATCACTATGGAATTATTTGACACTTAACACCATCATGATAATATATTCACTACATCATTAAATTATGAAAGGATAAGTTACATCATACATTAATTATTAATGATAAGTCTTAAGTAAAAATTTTATGTTCTCAATGTTATTGTATCAAACTTACTGACTCACATATTATGTTTTCATGTTTCAAAATTTCACAAGTTACTATCTTGGAATTTCTATCTCTTAGTTACAGTCACATTCTAGTTATATCAATGATACAGTCACATTATTTTGAGCCACACCTTAATGATGAAAATGAGAAAATAGGTTCTAGTCTCACCATAATAACTCAATTTTCAAATTTATGAATTTTATATATCATATCATATTATCGATTATTTTATTTTTTATGTTCTGTATTTAAATTTTTGACGTTTGAAATCCTTATATGATAAAAACTCAATATATTTCACTCCTCCTTTAACCAAAGCTCTTTTTCCTCGAAACAGAATCCTTTCTCTCTCAAGACGTTAGTCCTCTTTCAGACCTTCGCCTCTCTTAAACAGTTTTATAATTCCCAAAATAATGTTTCCATCATTATTGGCTATTAAAAATAGTAGTTCTCATATTAAAGTTAAATGGAACTGAAATTAATTCCTGAGGGAACATTGAATCTAAGTCTTGTTGATAGAATAGTAGTACCAGAAAAAAAAGTCTATCTGAAATGATTATTGATAATTAAGTCACTCATTTTTGAATGTACTAGATGTTCATTGATGGATGAACTGGTTCATAAAAGATAAAATGATTATTTAATCAAAACATGTTTCTCAATTTTAATTTTATATTTCGTTTTCATTCAATATTGAAGAAGACTTTAGGGTAAGAAGCTGAATTAATGTTCAATGAGGTAATTTTTATTAGAGTTTATGGGTTGGCTGCCTAAGGATACCTCATAATGGAATATTTGAAGATTACCAAAGAGTTCCTCATATTCCTATTAATGTTTTTATATTAGAAGAGCCCCTAGGAAATTTTCCATGAAATAATAAGAAAAAAAGTGAAATTGTTGTTGTGTTGGATGTTGAGACAATAAATATATTTATGTTAATCCAAAATCGTATTAGGCCCAAGAAAATATATTCTCTACTAATAAGTATCAAGATTTATCCTTGGTAAATAATTTAATATTGTGCACAAGATTAATCAGTGTAATTATATTATACATTAGATTTGTGAAATGATCAAGTCTCCTTGAAATCTACCTCTATAATTTATTCAGGATTAACATATGAAATGTCTTTTACCAAATGAGTAGTTGACCTAAATGAAGAAGTCATTGAATATTATGAGTACTGTATCTCTATTGATATAATTATAAGGATGAAAATTAGCTAGAATCTATGGAAATTGTCCTAGTTAGTGGAAAATGAAAGGTTGAATAAAATGTTTAATCCTGTTGAGAATCCTTCAATACTTAAGAACAACTATGACCCATGTTTCAAACCAGATGAAGTAATTGATTATTCAGATAAAGAAGTAGAAGATATAGTTGTTTCACCTAATTAAGGAACATTCTTTAAAAGAGTAGACAGTAGCCTACCTGTTCCATAGGATGTATTTTTAGAATTTGTACCATTTTGAAAAATAACTTTTGACACGATGGAAGAACCTTCTTTTGAAAAATAACATGTTACTAAAAATATAGCTGATGCTAGTGTAAAAGAAATTGATGTTCATGATGAGAATTTAAATGGAATTTTTATTAAAGAAGAGTCTTTTATTGGGGAACTATCAATATAATAAGTTGATCAAGAAGTAATCTAATATGATGAGAAAATAATTGGGAAAAACTTTCAGCTATCTAGAAACGAGATGGGTGTGCCTGATAGAGAGGAAAATTTTGTCAATGGTTCAAGAGACGAAATATCATAGTCCCATAAGAGAATAACCAATTGACTGAGAGCAACAAACTATTATAAAAAGAATTAATGTTCCTAATCCTATTAATCAAAACATAGTGGATACCTAGTAAAATATTCCTAGGTATTTCTATGTGGTCAATAGCCAAGAGGCCATGATTAATGTAATAGATCCTTCCATTTTGTTTCAATTAAAACATGTTTTCGCTCTAGATTCAATATATACTATGGGTCCTGATCCTATTTCAACTCTTTTCATGAACCTACATATGAATCATATAATTCTATGAATCACGGTTATCGTAAAATCGTTGAGATACTTTGTTCCCTATATTTGTATAGGTCATGAAATCAAAACTTTTTCCGGTGACAAATCTTGATGAAAGAGATGATTCCTTTCTGTTAGAGAAAATAATAACGAAATTTTTATGAAAATACTTAATCAAATACAATAAATTATGATTGAGAATAAAACATTGAGTGATACGCTAAGGTCTCTCAACTATATGGTTGAAGATATGGAAAATATTATGGAAACTAGAGAATCACCGACTTCTTTTCCTATTGATGATTTTAGTGATCAGATCCTACTGACTGTTGCTTCTCTGATATAACTTTTTTTCCATAAATATATGAAAATTTGGATGGGAGAACATCATGATAGTCAATAAGATGCATGATCTTGTTGATGGAATTGCGAAGCTGGATGATGATTACAGGTGATGTTTATAGAATTTTGTAAATTAGCTTAGGTCCCTCACATCATCCATTATATATTCAAATTCCCCTGGATAATTATCTCAATATATAGATATTAATATGATCAGAACTATTTTTAATGAAAATTTTCATTTATAATTTTGTGGTGTTGATAAGGAATGTTTCTCTGCTATCTTCAATACGAGTGACTTAGTGATTAATTTAGTGAGGATTCATTCAATTATTTCTAATGATGTTGTTGAAGAAATTTCTATGAATGTGGATTTCTTCTTTAATTGAATAAACTCAAAGCCGTATCTGACTAATAATTTCATGTAACTTATATTGAATTTTATAATTCCACTTGTCACTAAAGCCTTCAGGACTCATGTTTTAAAAATGAATGATTTCAATCCTTTATTGGACATTTTCTTGGAGGACAAAGATAATTTTGAGAAAAAAATTCAGTATGGTGGTGAGAAAATTATGGGTATCATTATGTTGCTGAATCCTTATCTTTATTTGGAAATAATTTCCATTATCGATAATACAGTAGCCCCATTGCAGTATAGATCATCCCCTTACTTGTCCACTTTCATTTATTATTTCTCCATGTTTATATCTCAAGAATTGAGCCAGATCATATATGTTATCCATAATAAATACATTACTCAGTTTCCAACCAAACCAAATCTTATACCTTCTTTTGTTAATAAAGTACCTATTCTTTCTCTCACAATCAGCTCAATCCCTTCTTCAACCTATAATATTTTTACTTTGGACCCTTCTAATGATTCTACCAAGGCAAACAGGAAGACTGTTGGTGCTAATGTGATGTAAAGAATGTGTTTTGATATGGATGGTTTTTTATTTTTCCTCATGATTTTAATGATATCTATATTTATATCCAACTAAATATTCACTAATGATGTCTAATTTCGTACTCACCATCATTTTATGTGTATTTTCATCATGATAATACCAAATGGGGCAGAATAAGAAAAGGCATTTAATCCAATGATATGTGATCATATAAAGGTGGAAGATTGTTGGACTCATAATGTGGTACTCTTTGTTTAACGACCAGAAATCATATTATCCAGGTTTAATCAGTCTCAAATCCAGTGTAGAGATTATTGTTTTCCCTAGGATTAAATAAATACACCTCAGGGTATCAACTTTCGTAATATCTTAATTCAGAATGTTATAATTCATGTTATATTCTAGTAAACTAAGTTTTATCAATGTCTATAATGTTTTTTATACTAATACTTATATCTAATTCATTATGGGAAATGTAATTATTAATACATTTTTATAAATATTTAGCTTCGTATGAGAAACTATTAGTCTTCCACCAGTTCCATATTTTGCCTATGACCCTAACACTGTATCCCTGACATCATGACTCTAAGACCATAACTCAGACATCATGACTCAGACACCATGTCATAGACACCATAACTGGTTTCAGATTTCATAGTCTGTGATAGTGATTCCTTTATACCGTCACCAATACATCGTTCAATGTTTGGAGAAAGTACTATATTCTGTTACCTAAGACATTGTGATCCTGACTCTACATCAATGTTTCTAGTTCTTGATCTCAACAAAGCTTTGGCTCCATGAATATCTCTCAACTCAATGGAAATGGAGAAGATTTTGTTTCCAGTGACACCATTTAAAGACATACTATGACACCATCTATTACATTTTGTATTATTTAAATTTAATTTAAATATTATTATTAATGGTAATATTTGAGTGATTTAATGGAAATGGAACAATTAATCATTTGTTGTATACATTTCACCTGACAGTTTGAAGTATGAAGTGTAGAAATCATGCTTTCTGTCGCATTGAACTCATGCTCCCCAAAATAAAAAACAAAACCTCCAGATTCATAGACAGGGAACAGGTTATATATACTAAAAAATATATAACTGTCATTGAAAGAGTGTGAAATCAAGAAATCAAATAAGAACACAAATGGAAATATCACCCGAGATATACATCAAATTGAAAAACTACCTCAGCATTTCAATGAAGGAAAAAAATATACCTATAGAACAATAATTTCACTTGGAAACAGAATATGACACATTATTTTTCTTTCATCATTGGGATGAGGACCCAATATTCATTTCAGCTACTTTTGAGGAGTATATAGTTGCATATCAAGATAGAAATTGTCTTCTTAATCTTCTATCATACTTATTTTCTCTATCGTGTGCATTTTTACATACATTTGAGAAATGTGTTTTTCTGTATTAAATCACACACCCTCTCCTGTATCGTACTAAATGATAACATATATCCATCCACTCATATCTTATAATAAATGTATACTCCCATAGGTATGTGTAAAATTGGTCCTTCTATGACCTGGTAGTCTAGTCCAATGATGATCCATTGAAGAGCTAATTTGTCACGGATAGTCTTGTGTGCTGTTTTGTTACCCCGATTTGTGGTGTGCATCATGTTTATTAATATAAACTGATTAGAAAATGTGATCACCATGTGTAGTGGATTAGGTCTCTGCTTGAGACTGAAACACTTATTTTATTTGACATGTGTTTCTATTTAGACATTATCTACTTTATTTTATATTTTAGAAAACTAATATCAACATTGATAGTTAGTCTTGTATAGTAAATAAAGTTGTTTTTAATTATTAGAATAATTTTTAAAATGTTTATCAATATCTTATATTGATAACACTAAGAATAAATCAATCTACTAGGAATATCTATGAACAGTCAAACTGTTATAATATTGTTACCTTGATTAAAAGTCCTATATTAATATTAATTGATGAATATTTTTGGAATAAAATTTTAACATAAATTTTTATAGGAACACAATTCACCCCCTATAGTGTGTTATTATTTGACAAGAAATGTTAAATACCACTCCTTGAAAATTACCCCATAATACATTTCTTTTGAAGTTATCATTATCGAAGATAAATATTTTTTTCCCTAAAAATGAAATTAAAATCACTACCAAATTTGAATATTTTTTTGTAAAATATGAAATTAATTTTATCAAATTCTTGTTTGAGACTTCATGGAAACTAATTTTCTTAAAAGTATTTATATATATTAATATATTAAAAAATATATTGATTACACTTAAAATTAATGTATTCAATTAGGAGGAGTAACGATCAATTGGGTTTAACATATATATATATATATATATATTATGAAATCATTTTATCCGAATTATTTATTTCCCATTATATAATAATATTCATTGTGGAATGATAGGCTATTTATAGTGATATATAAATTTTTTTTTAAAATTATTTAATTTTTTTTATAGACTTATTAAATTTAATTAAAGAATCATTATTGAAAAATCCCTCTTCATTTCTATCTTGACACATATAAATATAAGATTACCTATATTTATATTTCCTTTCTAAAAACCTTCATTAAAAAAGTTATATTTTTATACTTACATTTTCTCTTAATAAAATGTTTTATGGTCCAGTTTTAGTTCAGTGTTTGATGCCGATGAATATATTCAACATTTTATTTTATTAACATAATAAATATTGTAAAATATTATGGTTTTACATTCATAACTATTAAATAATTTTCATCATTGATATTTTTTTATACTGAATGATGAAATAAGAGGTTGATATTCACAGTATATTAATGAGTTAAATAATGGTTTGTAATGATATATAAACCAATTAGAAATTTGAAAACCCATGAAACTAATATCATGATTTATTATTATAAAAAATATAATGTAACTAATATTTATACTGATTATATATATATCATTAGATATATTGATGGACATAGGTTTGATTATAATAAGAAATGTTACTTCCTTATTCTAAAATTTTAAATGGGAACATTGAAGAGATACAAATAAATAGAAAAATAAAATTATTTTCCACCAATGATAAAATAATTATATTTAAAGAATTTCATTCCGAAAATATCTACTTTTTTATATAATAATTATATTAAAAGAGGTTTTCTATGATAATAAAATCAATAGCCATTTGATTTTATGCTCATAGACATCTTCCAATATATTGTAGGGTTGTAAAAACTTAAATCCAATATTAAAAATTCAAATATAGACTAAATCATTATTATACAATAATTATAAAATATATTAATCTATGGTAATTATTTCATAGGATCTTACATATTCACATGGTCCTAGAGGTTTTTATGTCTATTATCCCCATCATCCATTGGGTTTGTGCAATTTTTGGTGTAAGTAAAAAACACAATGAAATTTTGGAATTGAAGATTGGGTATATAATTAGATGAAATATGTAACTATATATTTAATAATATATCCATTATAAATACCTTCAACAATTAATTACTTGATGGAAAATCCCTCTACACATGAATCATATTCTTATTCCATTGATACATTCTGCATGGTTCTTTTTATAAAAATTAAATGATTAAAATTGATTCATCAATCCTTCATGGTATTTATCCCCACAGTATTCTTGAAATTATATTAATTCTCCCTTTAATGTTTATATATATTCTATTGTCTTTAAGTGGGTTGAAATAAGTCATTATAATATGTTATTAATAATTACATGATTCATTATAATTGATCATCCATTAATAATAAATATTATGATATATTTAGATAAGAAAATATTTTTTTACAATACAAACCAATATTTACATTTAGTATTTTAGGGAATAATTTCTTATCACTTATATAAAAAACCCATAAATTACAATGTGCAGAATTTTACCATGAATCTATTTTCTCCCTAATAATTGTTTTTAAATTGAAGCATGATTTGGTTTCATGACTAATCATCATGATATTAACCACAAATTGTGTTTTATTATTGCATATCATTAATAATTATTTAGAAAATTATAATATTATTTAATGTCTTTATGTATATAATCAATAGACATAATTTAATGTATAAATAAAGTCATTATATTTGGAAAGTTTATTAAAATTTTTAATTTCATAAATAATAATTAGGTTTAAAAAAATCCCAACAAACACACTTTCTTCTAAAATTTGTTCATAAAATATGTCAGAGGAAATTAATAATGAATAATATGACTCATAAATTATTTTTTATGCCTTAAAAAACAATATAAAACATTATAAAAAGTTATAATATCCACCATTTCGCAGATAAATATACATTACATTAAACAAAATATAATTTTATTAACTTGTTAAATAATAATATATCCATAAAACCGATAAAAGCATAGATAAATTATGAAATTAACATTTTAAATATACTCCCACATCACTCTAATAGATTGAATAACTAATATGGTCGACTTCCATATCCAATCCAATATAGGGTTATAATAAACCAACCTATTATATCGTAATAACTTAAGTAATTGTCCTTGGATTATAACACAACCATCTATTAATGGATTATAACCAAACCACTCATAATAATAAAAATTAAAAAAATATCTAACATAATCATCACATGAAATACCATTAAAATTATTACATTACACTATTATAAATATTCTTCTTCACCCATAAAATTAATTTTTCATATATAAATATCAATTTAATTATAGAATTATCATTAAAAATAATCATAATATAGATAAGGATGATTTTTCATTGAATAAAACAAGGAGTCTTATAATGGAATTGTAATATCAAATAACTATTTTTGTGGATAGAGCATCTATTACCGTAGATATTGTTATATAATATTTGTTTCATTTGTTTAATGAAAATCAAATTGGTATGTATATTATATGAATAAAAATACCTTTTGAAAACATTTTAATGAATATATTAATAAGAATAATATTTCAATTATTAATATTTTATTAGTATATATATAAATAATATAATTTAAATAATATCGACACATAATAAATTGATTTATATATTAAATATTGAAAACATTTTTAATGATGTTTTAATGTAATGTGTCAGTTATGAAAAACCCTAAAAATAATTCATATTTATGTAGAAAATTAAAATTATTATTAGAAATAATCATCAATGATAAATGATAAAAATTTAATAATTTTTGTGCTTCATCTACAAGAACATGGATATAAAACGAAAAGAGTTTTAAGGGAAATAATAAAAGTTTATTTTTATAGAAAATTCCATTACATTGATTCCATGATATCATGTATTTTGTTTGTTATCCCAAATAATACATATAAATTAACAAATTAACTTTTTAAGAAGTTATTCCAAGATAATTATTCCTTTATATAATATATAATCTGTTTCTTAATCAGTTATGGTCACATTGGAAATTATCATTATATTCAGATCATATGTCCTAATTAACATATATTAGTTGACTATAGTCAAAGGGAAAATTATTAAGACATCTAAAGAATAATAATAATTACATACATATCTTATTTACACAATAATTAAAATTTTAAAATACACCATTTGTTATTGTTTTAACAAATGATATATGTGGAAATTATAGAGACGATAAGTCATACGAAAAGGTGAGTAACATTTCCATTTTTCAATGATCATGATATAAATAAGGTAATTAGTTAGATAAATTTTTAGAATTATATTTAAAAAAAATTATATTTATTCATTATTTATACTTATATATTATCTATGTGGCGTGGATATGGAATATCAATCACATTCCTTCTTAGAGTTCATAGTCCTCATGTACACATGAATTATGTTATAATTTTTCAATGGATTTAAAGGTATGAAATTAGAAGATATATTATATTAACAAAATACTAAAATTTAATTAATATACTATATAATAATTAAATCTATAATAATAAACATCCCTATGAAGTGGTGATTGATAATGAAATACATCGATTCTTGAGGTAATAGTCCTCCATACATATAAATGGTTGTTTTTGTCCCATTTCATAGAAAAATGAAATCAATATAGGTTACAGAATTAATATAATAACATATAATTATACATTATATACTGATGTTATCATAATAGTATGGTTGAATAATATTTTCATGTTGTAGAATATGAAATATAACTAAAATATTCAATTGAAAACAACACCTCTTCTTCATTCAATCTCATTTTTAAAAAATTATGTCTAATACGTTTTGAATTATTCATAGAATTTATATACATAATGAGGTAAAACAAATAAAGGATTGGATTATTTAGGTATTTGATGATTAAAATTGTTCTTTAAGTGTGAAAATATGAAAAGGGGGCAACCTATATAAAGTGTTTAGAGAGACTTCTTAAAATTTCGTAAATTATTAAATAAATATCATTTAATATTCCCATTTAAATTTATCCAAACATTTATAAGACTATTTTAAAAATTGGATGAGATAATTTCCACTAATAAAATAAATTTTCTACCTTATTATATTTTGTTATCATCCTTTTCATTATTTTGAACACTCTATTAACTCTATTGTCTCGTACCACAATTATAATATTTTTTACAATTTATGTGTCACGATATGTAAAATAAAACAAAAATTTGACAATAAATATGCCACGTTATAAATTTTACCCCATATAAAAATATCTTTGATGAATATGGTCTCATTAAAAATTCTAAAACATTTCATAAATCATTATTTATTATAAAATTTGGTCGATGTCATTTTTAGAATTTCAGGAATATTATAATATAATATGGGTCTAAATTAGGTAAAATAATTCAATAATTACAATTATTATAATATATGGAATATATTATATTAATATAATCATACAAGTATATTTTATTATAGTTATAGATATCATTTTTAGACATATTTTTCATTATAGAGTATTTCATGACATGTTAAAACTTTAATGGTATTAATAATTATTTAATATTAATAGGTTATATTATTAAATATAAATGAAAATTAACCATTAAATGAAAAATTATTGAAATTTTTTACCATTCATAATCATTACTTACCACAAAAATGTCTTGTATAATTATGAAATATTTAAATAAAATATTATATTAAATTAAATAATATTAATTTAATTTTACGATCTATTCACATATCTTACCATTTAAATTTACACGATTGTAATTTAATTTTAATATTAACAATAATAACGGAAATATTCCCATTTTACATATAATATATATCAGAAAATTAAACTCACCTAAAAAATAATATTTTTTATTATATAAAATTAAGTTACTACATTTTTTATACATTACACAAAATGTACATCAACATTGCATAATAATTTTTTTGTCATCAATTAAAATTAAAAATAATATACCTTGATAAATTATAATTTATCATCAAAAAATTATTACTATACATATGTTTTTTTATACCAATGTGAAAAAATTTCCTGATAATATAAAATTGAGAATAGAATTTTTATCTTTTTTTATGAAAAATTTTAAAATAGTCAATATCATGGAAATAAGATAAAAGTTAATAAATTAGAATATTGTATGAATATGAATAAAATATACTCATCTAGAAAACATAATAATATTTTTAGGGTTATATTTTAGTGTTTATCATTCTATTTTTACTAATAATCAATACATTTTTCATTCACTATTATAATAATATTTACTATAATTACTATTAATTCTAGATATAAATAAAAGGTAAATAAAAAAAATTGGCATCATGATTCCAAATAAATAATACATTTTTAAAAATAATATAAAACATATTGATTTAATTTAATTGATATTTATTCCGACAAATCATTACAAAAACATTTCGTCATAAAAAATTAGATTTTATGTAATAATATATTTTTATACATAATTAAAGTATAAGATCTATTCTAAAAAATAATTTCTTTAAAATTATCTAATAATATTTTATATATAACAAATATATATTATTTAAATATATAAATAATTAAATATAAAATAAATTATTAATAAAACTCATTATTTCTCAATATCAATTGAATGTTCAAACCATTCTGAATAATTTCAAACGATCTCCCTAAGATTATTAACATATGATGCGCTAATACTGAAAAAAATTTATCAACTAATATTTATTAAATTTTCATAATTTAATACTTATAGTGACTATAAATATAACTAATTATCATTTCTAAGAAATAATCTTTTTGAAGACAATGCCTTCGATAAAAATTATGTGATTATTTCTTAAGAATTGTGAAATATTATGCTATTGATTAACAAAATTATATATATTCCATTATAAGGATATTATTATTCAATTCATGAAATTAAAATTTAATTTTATAATAATCATATATAAATATTGATATTTCATGGTTCTTTTATGCTCTGTTTTATGTGGCATACACATTATAAAAAATAATGTCCTTAATTTACAATATATATTCAAATTTTTCACCTATTAATAATTTTTTCCTCCCATTTTTGAATTTGGAATCATAATAAATGGTTTTCTATTTTTGAATAATTTTTTTTTGATATATCACATCATTAAATGTGTTACAAAAACATTGACACTAAACGATGTAAGGAAAAATATGAAGTTTTTCTATAAGAACATGTTTTAGAAATCAGAAAACACTATTGGGATATGAAAATATAGACATATATTAAAAGTGTAATGTCAATATAAATAGGGATATTTTTTGAGATCATTAATAATATGAAATGAATGATCTTGAGAATTTTGATGACTAGAAAACTGTAAACATAATTGGTTTTAAGACACAATCAATTCATCAAAATCAATTATTTATCAAGATCATTTTCCTTCTGTTGGGACATTCCAATATCATATAAAATAATAAATAAGGAATAACTCTTAATTTAAATTTATAATTTCATCCTTTAATAAATTTTAATCATAATATCATATTTTAATCCATACGATGAGTATTCCAAATGAGTTATTTATGATTGAAGCACAAAAAACAACATCTGTCAAATAATATACTTCAATAAAGGGTTAAGAAGATATTTCTCTAATACATATATTTTAACCAAAAAAATATTTCCAAAATATGCTAGGATAATTAAAAAAATTAATAATCTTTTGTTAAAATAGAAAATAAATTATTCTTTAAATTTAGTAATATTAATAATAGTATGATATAATAAATTTTATAATTAAATATCTTTATATTTCATAAAAATATTTTTAACAGTGTTGAAACCAAAATATTATAATTCATTGATCAAATATTATTACTGTAAAAATTTACCAACATTCTGTAAATACAATCAATAAATCATAGGGTCTCATACAAGAAATGTATTTGATATATATATATATATATACTCCATGATGTGGCTCTGACTTCCATAAATAGCCTAAATCATCATAACACATACAGATGATATTATAATATTTATTTATGAAATAAAAAACCCTTTTATCAGAAAAATTTATCATATACCAAATTCACGTATGGTTCCAAAAATAGGTAATTTTTTCTGAAATATAAAAAATCCACTAATCCCCAAATAACCATTAAATAAAATAGTAATCTATTTGATAAAACATAGATTCCCAAAATAAAATTAATTACAATTTTTTTGTTATTATTTTTTATTAAATACTAAATAAGACATTAGGTAGTATATTAAGAGGTGTTTCACCCTTGTCACGCTAATTTTGGGTGTTTAATCCCCAAAAATCTACAAGATGTGAAATGTTTTACATTATACAATATATGAATAATTATTATATCGGTCAAAAGAGTATATGAAACATTCTCAAAAATATATGCATTCCCACTGAAATAATATAACTTAAAACCTCATATAGGGTGTATAAATAATTAAAAATATATCCAAACATTAACTCAAGAAACCATAGTGGTATTAAAAACATGTAGTATAACATCTAATATATAAATATGGAAGAAATTATATTCCTACTCTATATACATTGGTAGATTTATAAAAAAATTATAGTACCTACCTTGGTTAAAATGTTGAAATGATTCATGAAACACATGGATAACCTGTTAACCCGCCCAATAATCCTTAAGCTACTTCATGGATATATTGTTTAGATGGAGTAATATATATCCTAAAACATTATATATATATATATATATATATATCTACATAGTATTCATAATGGATCTATGATATATTTATAAACATGAGGATCATGTGTAAATTCTATTTGATCAGCGGTCATAGTGTAGGACCTAAATGAGTTGTATCACCAATCAATATCTACAACATGGGAATAATAAAAGGACTACTATAATTGTTAAAAAAATGTTTCCACATTAATATTGTAGTGATATTATTTTATTTATTTCAACAATCTACCAATATTTGGGTATCATCCAAAATCCATCCAAAAATCATCTTGAAAATCTAACAATCTTTTCTAATATTTTTTTAATATGGTATTTCATTTGTATATAGTGAACTCAGGATGAAGAATGTTTTTGTTAAATATGTTGTATAATGAATGTAAATATTCATCATTGATAACGATTCCTGATAAATATTCTAATATTTTTTATTACGTTTTTAGAGTATATGAAATTCATAATGTTATAATTTTTGAATTTTTACTTAATATTATTAATAATGATTATAATTAAGTAGTATGGTCAATTTTTTGCAGGTTCAATGAAATGACCCAATTATTTACCGAATATATATTTTTCATTTCTATAAATATTTAATAATATGATATTATATTGACATTAAATGTTATGATTTTTATGAGAACATACTAAACACACAATAATAGATTTCATTGAAATATTACCTTCTACAGACCATTGAGCATACTGAAAAATAATACATTAATAATACTTTTATTTTAAATGATTCTGAACACCTATTTATTATATTGGAGGGAATGAACATAACTAACTATATTATTATTATACAAGGGTTTTAAATGTTTTTATATTTATCAACTAAATTCTCGAGGCTCATATTAAGAATGAAATTTATTTTAATCATTAAATACTTATATATTTTTTAAATGGTGTTCTACGTCATTTTGAAAGGGAACCCTTTTTAAATCTTATTTTTTACCTATACATAGTCTATTTGACAAAATAAACTTTTTATTTCTAAAAAAGCATCAGAATTTACATTGAAGTATTTTTATTAATATCTTGATAAAGTCCATTTTTATTGAATAGTGAGAAATATAGCATTTTAAGTGAATTTTTTTTCATCAAATTTTTTTAAATAGTTAGATTATAATTTAATGTGGATTTAATGTGTAATAGGATTATATTTTGATTATTTTATCCAATGTTTTTCATTGGATGTAATTTCACATTTTAAATTATAAAAACACATGAAAATCATTTGACAGTTATTACTTCTTAAAAAAATTGGTTTTCACAAAGGGGATTAATTTTTAGTTATAAATACTACCTATGTGTTATGAATTTGTAAAAATAAATTCTATTTTTTGAATAATATGGTCCAACTTTTTTGAATTTTTACCTTTTAATTTTGGACATTATATATAGTAACTTTAGTAATTATTTTATTTACCATGGTTAAATGATAAATATGGTAAATAAGCTTAAAAAAATAATATTATAATAATATTAAAGTACTCTATCACATTTACTATACCTATTAAATGAGATATTCCAAACCATGGGCATACTAGTGTCAATTTTTGGTCCCCATGGATCTATGTGGGAGTGATAATTACATTGTGTAAGAATTTCCTTAATGTAATGGAAAATATAACATAAACATGTATCATTTAGTAAAAAAATAATTAAATGATTTAATATAAGTGACATGTCCGACTATAAATATTAATTATAAAGATAAAATGATTTCATATATTATGTTTTTAAATTTATAATTTATAAAAATTAAATAATTTATTAATTTTGTAACAATGATGATGCATTGACTTCCTCATTAAAAAAGGATTCAAATAAATTGTATTATAAATGATAAAATATATTTAGTTTTGTTATTTTTATGTCATCCACGAATTTTATGGATGATATTGAAATATTATGTTATATATAATCCCTTTTTTTCAATGTAATTATTTTATTATAAGTTTATTAAAAAGTCACGTATAAATACTATCCAAAATTTAGATAATTCATAACATCAAATATAAAATAGTAAATTAAATTGTATTAAATTAATTAAAAGCTATTAATAGAACAAATGGTTATGATAAGTCTAATTTTTTATGAAATCTTATCTTGGATGTTTTTCATGATTGGGAAACAATTTTGACTCTCAAAGTGTTAAATGATTGATAAAATAGAAAAAGTAAAAAAGTGCCAAATAAAAAAGAAACGGATTAAGAAAAATCCAAAACCTATCTAATTTTTATTGATTGATTTTATTTCCATTAATAATAATCACATAATTTTTTTATTAGTGTTAATAGGAATATAATTTATAATAAATAAATATTTCTAGACATTCTTAAAGTCCTCCTCCTCACACTTTTAAAATGCCACCACCTCTACCCACATAATCACACCTATCATGCACTTTGAATCATCCAGATTATGGATAAATAATCTCCAAAAATCCCTCTCTTTATCATATAATCATTTCATTGGGAATAAGTTAATAAATGAATTCCTTTTGACTCAAATGAAATGGAGTTACACATTTTAGAGGCATCGTCTTATCTAATGTTCATATCATTCATTTTCCTTCACCACTACCTATAATATTCTTATAATTTTATTACCAAATAGAACCCTTATAATAAATATAATAGGTTATTTTATGTTGTGGACTCAAAATACACTTGCACACTTTTCCATCTAATTGATATGAATATACTCTTTCTTTTAACAGTGAACTACTGCCACACAAAAAGATGATTGTTCAAATATCCCCTACAACCTCACATGGTTACCATTATAATGAAACTGTATTTATATATGAATTATATTATTTTTTTATTGTCTCTAACATTATGCATTTTTTATTTACAATATACATTTATTCTTTCTATAATGTTAAAATATGATAATTTAATTTGAGGAAGTGTAGACCACCACCCCCTCCATGTTATATAACTCGTTAATTCCATACATGAAACATAAAAATGATGAACTTAATGAACATAAATGACATATGATATATTACTATAACTATTATATACCTACGTATCATTTCGTTTCCATTTCTTTAATATGACAAATAAATTAAAGTATCATTTATGCATAGGAATTTTCTACCATCTATAAGAATAGTGCATTTCATTTAAAATATCCATGTGTTATGGAATATTATAAATATATATAGGATATATATGATATTTAATTCATGAACAGTATTCTAGAGATATAGAAATTTTGATCACATGGTCAGTAAGTATTTATATCATGTTCTTTTTTGACTCAAGTACGAAATGGCAACAAAATGGCTGATATGAAATTAAATAATTATGTAATTTTTGTAACAAAATGATAAATAATATAAAATGAATAATAAAAATGAAAAAAATTATAATAAAATTATTAATTAAAATATGTTTATTATTCAGGTATATAATGAATGTGCGATACAAGTAAGTCTATCTTAGAATACTTCTGAACAATTTTCTCTCTCATGACAAGCTGAAACTGATCCAATCTGCTTGGGGTGTTTATGCTCCGACACATCTTCTTTAATCAAATGACATTATCCTCTTCATTAATGGTATCAAAAAATTATCCTGAATCTTATGAATACTTTAAATCATTATGTGGAGGTTTCAGGTCAAACCGTTAGCTGGAGTAAGTCTTCTATTTTCTTTGGAAAAGGCTTCCCTACCAACCGTAAAACTAAAATCATTGAAATCCATTTCATTAAAGAAGGTATCTTCCCCTTTACATACTTAGGTGTTCCCTTATTTTGGGGAAGACCTAAAGCTGCTTATTTCGACTCTTTGGCAGACCATATTCTTCATCAACTCTCTTCCTGGAAATGAAAATCTCTATCTATGGCTGGTCGGATTTGTCTTGTTAAATCTACAATGATTTACAAGATGGTTTATGCTCTTATGATTTACAAATGGCCAGCCTCTCTTCTCAAAATAATTAATGGTTGCATTAAAAACTTTGTTTGGACTGGTAGCACTGTTGACCATAATCTTGTCACTATTCCTTGGTCTACGTGCTGCAAACCATTGGAAAAAGGGGGAATTGGCATTAATAATATTAAAATCTTTAATGATGCACTCCAGGACAAGTTCACATGGAACTTGATCACCCATAACACTAAGCCCACCGAGTTCCTTCTAAAAAGTTTCTTAGATAAGCTTTAAAAAGGTAACATCATTTTTTAGCTCATCTATTTTTCCCTCCATCAGAGATTCCTTTCATAAAATTATGCATAACTCTAGATGGTTGGTTAGTAAAAATTACTCTTTGAACTTCTGGTTTGACAGCTGGTCTAGCTCTCCCTTGATATCCATGTTGCCTCTACACTCTCATCCAGACACCATTAATCACTCTATTTAGGAATTGATGAATGGCCACCTACCCAATATCTCAAAATCCCTTTTTCATGTGGTTAATAGTCATACCTTCATTAATACGGATGATTTCTGGGTCTGGGAACCATCTCATAATGGTATCTTTGAATCTAAATCATTCTATAACCATAAATTTTATTCTTCTGATAATTATTTTGGGTGGATCAAACATTTTGATAATCATTAGATCCAGCCTTCTAGACATAATCTTATCTAGAAGATTTCTCATAATCATCTTCCTAATGAAGTTTTCCTCCAATCCTTTGGAATCCCACTTTGCTCAAAATTTCATTTGTGTCATCACCATAGGGAGGATACCAATTATCTATTTCTATCTTATGCAACTTTTGCTGCTCTCTGAAAATTTATTACTGATATGATTGATTGCAGATGGATTTGTTATCAGAAAATTATTACTCATCTTAAATGTTGTGTAGAGATCAGCGCATCGAGGAAAATCAAGAACCTTTTTTTGGAAGTGGTTTCTGAGATCCTCCAAATTATTTATTATGATTTTAATGATATTATTCATAATCGACACTCACTTAATCTCAATGCAGGTCGCTTATGAATTATCACTGCTATCAGAGATGCAAATTTGATTCAAACTACTTCTTACAACAATTCTGTTTAGGACTTTGTGATTCTCAGACGTTTGAGGTTTGTTGGGATTTACAAAAAACAGCATCAATTTATTGAGGTCTTCTAGCAAGCTCCCATTCTAGGGTAGATCAAAATAAATGTTGATATAGCCTTGAAAGGGAACCCGGGTACAGCTGGTTTTAGAGCGGTCTGCAGGAATATTCTGGGTCACTATCATGGGTGTTTATATAGAGGTTGCGGCAGTTCCATTTCATTAGTAGCTGAGATGATAGCAGAGATTAAGGAAATTTATTTTATTCAAAGGAAAGTTTGGCACAACATTTGGATTGAAGGAGACTCTACTTCAATTGTCCAAGAAATCTATAACGGTGTGATCCATCTTTCATAGTCTCTTACCTCTCATTTCATGATCTGTATGGACTCTCTTAAAAATATCAGATATACTCCCATTCATGCCTACTGGGAAGAAAATATGGTGGCGGATGCTCTCGCTAATAAAGGTATCAACTGGGGCGTTATGTGGTTTGATAATCTGCCAGTTGAACTTCTGCCTCTTGTTGAATGAGATTGTAATAAAATCCCAAATTTCAGACTTTTGTAGCTTCCCCCTCTTTTTTTATTAATAAATTGTGTCTTGCTCTTTGACCAAGACATTACCCCCCAAAATGATACAAGTACGACTCAAGGTAAGTGAACATTTCACCCTTATTTTTTAGTCAAAGACTTTTTTATGTGATGCATTTTAATTTCCATTTTATTATTTTTGGATATGTAATTACATTTCATTATTCCTCTATATTTTATTTCTATTTTACTAGATACCCTTTTCTCTCTCATCAAAAGAATTTTCAGAAATTTAAGTGATGTCGTTAGGCTATCGAATTTTCATAATGGAATTTCTAAAATCAATATCCACCCATTATGTTTTAGGGATACTTCATTGATTATATTATGCCATGATTATGTGTGGAATCCCTGTTTATTTATTTATGATTTAATTTAAACTTTTTATTTTATGGATATACTCATTCTATAGAAAATCTCCCCATTGATAAATTCGTATGGCATTTATAAGATATTTGTATGTGACCTGATAACCCACATTTATTCCATTTGGTTAATCATCTATATCATGATTACATCATTATTTGATTATGTGAGAAATGAATTTCTATATATTATCTAGTATTTATATTTTCATTATGTGTATTTATAGTTAATACACATAATTAATCTATTTTATTAAAACATATTTTTTAAGGTAATTTCTAAACTCATATTCAAATCATTGGGTTTTACACATACTTCGTTGATTATATTGTGCCACGATTTTTTGTGTAATAAATGTTTATTTATTTATGTGTTAATTTCCACATCCATTTTTATGGATATAAATTTTCTAAAGATAATAAAACTATTAATAAATTCTTACGTCATTTATACGAACATTGTAAGGGAAATATTTTCTCAATCTCATTTCATTTCAGTTAAATAACCATTTTGTTTTTCCAAGATATTTTTTTAATGACCAATGATTGTTTTACACATAATTTCCATTTATATTATGTGTATTTATATTTTTCACAAATAATCATGTCATTGATTTATCTATAATCTAATGATTTTATATTTGTAAAAAACATTACTTCAATTTACATTCCATTGAGTCTTCGTTGTTGTTATACACAAATTCAATTTTATATAGTGTATATAATGACCTTGGAAATATTTTATCATGAATATAATTATTCCCATGATATTATATGTTTTTTTTAATTTATTCTTTTATAATTTTTATTCATTTATTTTCTAATGTTTTAACGGACTATGTAACCTGAACATCGTTTTAAATGTTTTAAAGATTTTATCAAATAAATCCCTCAATTTCATACCCATGTTTTCAAAATTATTTTTAGGAAATTTTTATATTGACATTAATGTATTGAATATGTTAAAATTTTTCAAATGTTACAAAGATGTATGTAACACTTTGATCAAAAAATAATATTTTTAAATGTATTAATTTGGTTTAAAAATGGATTAATTATGTTAATATCTTGAAATGTAATCTTGTTATTACAATGTAAAAATTTTATTTTACTTTTATTCTTGGTCTATGTCTTATGATTATGTAATGGTACTCGGACAATTGACAGGTGGTTATGTGATAAACCAAATGCATGTGGTTCTGTGATAAACCTAGGGTTGGTGAGCTTGTGATAGCTCTCCAATGCATTCGGAAACATGGAAAATGTAATCATTAATGTTCCTCGTAAGAGAGTTAGGGAATATGCTATGATGGGTATTCCAAAAGAATCTTTCTATATAGTTTTTAAATCTACAATGTAAGAATGTTTTGGATGATAATAGATACCCTTATGATTTATGATTTATGTGTGTTATTCATAAATCATATGATTTCATGACGTATGTTAAAGATCATATGTTTTATGAGTTAAAAGTATGGATTCATTAATATTTATCTATTGATGGACTAAGGTTATCATTCCTTATTATATAACCAGTACTATGATTTTGATGAGGACCCTATGTTTTTGAAACAAAATTTACAGGTTATAAAGAAGGGTACGAGAAATGGAGAATTTAAGAATATTTATAACATTAAAATAATTCTAATTTTTTTATGTAGTTATATTATTTTGGAAAAAATTGTACTGAAAAGAAGTGTCTACATAGTGAATTTATTGATGTAACGTAATATTTAGGTCTTAGTTCTCTAAAAATCTAAACCTAAAAATACCCTCAATGCGAATTATTTACTTAAGACATGATTATGCAATGTTAAAGGTTGGTATGTATATTCAAAGTTCCTAAAATAATGTAAAACATAATTATTCAATCATTAGTTCAATTGGATATTAGAATATTTCTTGACTGAGTTCTTATAATTTTATTTTTAGAGTAGGTAGAAGAATATTCTATATAGAGCATTTTTTTCAAATAAAAGGAAAGAAATTTTTTTGAAGTTGTTATAATGGAATCAAACATACAATTTCAATAGATTATAGAGATCCAGATTTAAATAAAAAATAATGATTACTAAAAAAATTTTGTTTTAAGAGAAAACTAATTATAAAACCATGATGATCAGATTGACCATTACTTTATTTCAAATCCAATAAAGTTACTATTTCCATTCATCGAAGTATTTTATAATATTTTCTTGATGCACAAGGTTAATATTACAAAAAATAATTCTAAAGGGACTTATTTTATTATTTTATTCTATATTAATGGTATACTATTTTTTTGAAGATAACGTAGTGTGCTGGATCATCATTGAAGAAATGTGTATATGTTTCCTGTAGTTAATTTTCTGATCGAAACATTTGTACAATGTTTATAAATTTTAATCATATTTAAAAATTTTAGAATATCAAAAAATCCATATAATGATTATCATTGTAGAATAATTATTTTATGTTTTCTTTCATAGTTTAAAAGTTTTTTAAAAATATGAAATAAATAAATTGTTGCATTGAATTTTAGATTTGATTATTGATGAAAATTCAATGTGGAAGAAATCAATGAAATTTTTTCAATTTTTTTAATAATAAAATATTTGGTTGTGACTAAATTCATTAGAAGTAAAAAAATGTATTCATCTATCATTATTAAATCAATAAATATTGGAAAAGATAGATCTACCACTATTTCATCAAATCAAGACCAATAAATGGTGGAAAATTATATTTATTTTCTTATAGTTTGTATTGTGTTTTATTTACATAGTTTTGTTACAAGATACATAATGTTAAAAGTTGGAATGTTATGAAATGATTTTATTCTTCATCTAGATTAATATAAAATTGAACATAGAACAATGTTTGAATATTTTATTTGAATTATATTTATTAAAAGTCATGTGTTGTTTCGATCTTTGAAATATAAATCCAACATAGACAGATAAACAATGAAAACTAGAGAAGAAATGATTTTTCATCAAAATATTGATCATAGATAAATCTTTTCATGAATAAATTTTTATATAGAAATATAAAAAAAATATAATAATGAAATGATTCAAAATATTCTAATTCATATGGTGTATTATAAATTATGAAAAGGGAATAAGAAATTGAGTTGGGATATATATGAGAATAATAAATATTCATATAATATTTTAATTGATAGATAATTCATTATATTTAATTATTATTCAAGAAGAATTTTGAGTATTAGAGAAGATATAAATGAATTGTTTTGAGTGGGGACATTAAAATGGTTCCCAAAATTTCACATTTTGGGAGAATGAAGAAAAAGGGGTAAAATATATATTTTACATAAATCAATTAAAAATTTTAAAAACATTGAAAACTATAATATTTGTTTAAAAAGTGAGTTTCTAAATAGAATTAATTTGAGTACAACAAAATTCTCATATGAATATTTTGATAACATAATTTTGTTGAGTGCTGATTAAAAATTCATGACAGAGAAATCAGATGAATGTTTTATGAAGAGTTTGTGTTTTATAGTTTTTTGATATGTGATACTGAAAGCATAATAGAAAAATAACAATAGTTTTATTGAGGTGTATCAAATAGTGTATTAGTGGATGAAGAAAACCACATCATATAATCATTAATAGTTGAAGAAATTATATAAACATTCATGATGAAATATTATATAGAATAATTTAAATATTTATTCACATTTTTATTGTAATGTAATTTTTTATGGAAAACATTTAAATTAATCGGAGTTGGTATAATAAAACCTATCAGTAGAATTTTGGATTATAACAGGAATAAATAGGAAATATTTAGTCACTACATTTAATAATGATGATCTAGAGAACCCCTGTATAGTTTATGGAATGGATATATGTTCTCACACAAATGAAAAACTATGTAAATATTTTTTCCTTGATTATGATCTCTTATATGCATGCCTCTATAATTTTTATGAAATATAAAAGGAAGGTAACTCTATGATTTTTCAGGGGTTAAATTTATTAATTTTTTAAAAATGTAAAATAATACTAAATACACTCTCCAATATTAGTTTTATAATAATCTAAAATAACATAAATTACTTCCAGACCGAAGGTTCCCCTGTAAAATCATTATCACCGAAAATAATTGTCTATTCAACACATTGGGAATTCATAAATTCGATGAAAAAAATTGTATTTTTAGAAATAAATAATGATACCATATCATTGATCTCTTAGAATTGATGTAATTGTTGTATTTAGGCATTGTTTCCCACCTATTGATAATGTTTTTATTATATTGTTTATTGATATAATTTAGAATTTTACTGATTATAATCTAGAAATGATAACATTTTTTATTTCATAAAATTTATTCAAATTGTCATTGGGCCTATAAATAGCCCAATAAACTATGGAAAACCATTAAAATACTTTTTAATGAAATACAAAATTGATTGACATAAACATAAAAATATGTATAGTTACATACTTAGACATTATAATGAAAAAAGTAACAACTATTGATGAGTAATTATTTAGAGTTAATGAAGTTGGGTGAAATGTTATAATATTAAAAGATATCATGGATGATTCTAGTATCATTAGAAAAATCATTAAAAACATACATGATTGGTATTATTATAATTTTTTTCCCAATGATGATAAAGATTATTATTACCATGGTGAATTACATAACATTATATTAGCTAATGAGATGAGAAGTTATCATTTATTTGGAAATAATATCAAGAATGAAATTTATTTTAATGTTTATAAAATTATGAAAATACATAATTTTTGGAATGTTAATAATATAAATTTGTAATAAAAAGATAATGGAATTAATGAAAAAATCATGTCAGTTATCTCCGTTACAACAAAAAAAGTTTTGGAATATAGAAATAATTCTGATAGAAGTATATGTTGGATAATGTTTAATAATCATATAAAGAAGATATGAAATGCACTAGTTGTATAAAAAAATAACTAGGAATAGGATATGTAAGCCAAGTAAGAATGATTGGAATTAATCTAATGATAATAATTCACCATAAATCAAATCCCTATAAAAGTGTATTGATTTCATTGTTAATTTTGAATATAAGGAAGATTTATTAAATAGTGAAAATTAACATGGAGATTAATAATATTGTTTTGAATATTAGTTTTTAATATATGTTGTTCCATGTCATGATAAATATAATAAATATATAGAAGTGATCATAAAAATGAACAGATAAAGTGGAAATATTAAAAAAATGAATAAAGGATATCAATAAACAAGGATATTCTTTAATATAATAGATCATTAACCAAAAACTAATAATTTGTTAACAATATAATGAAATGTTTGATCTCTATATGAAACCCATATCTAAGGTATTTTTGGTCTCTAAAACCCAATAAATCCATCATGAGGCTGAAAGACCAATAACAATGATAATAAAATATTTCAAAAACTATTTAGTAGTAAAATATGAATCATATCATGCTATTGAAAAATATAATTCAAATACATTTGGTCAAGAATAATACATGTATAACACAAGGGGTTGAATTTTTTGTTTTTTAAAAACCTAACCTATTTTGGTTGTTGACATCCCTTTTTATTGAAAAGTATTTACAATACTTCTTTCTTTGTGAAATATGTTCAATGGGTAAACATAAAACAGAACACATTAATTTTATAATTTTTGCAGGAAAAAAAGTACCATAGTCCACTCCACAAAAACTCTCTTTCCAAGAATGGTGAATTTCACTAGAATTTTTCTTGTATCACATGACCTTCAAATATACAACTGAGTGTAATTTGTTGACGCTATTACTATCAATGATAAATATAGACTTATTTTTAATTTACAAGGAACCAATTATCCTTATATTAGTATAATAAGACAATAACTAAACCTCAAATGAGTATGAGATGTTGAAGCTCGAATAAATGAATAGTGATTTATTTATGAATGGTTCTTCATGGTCTTCAAAACTGTAGTTGCAACAATTCTTAGTAGATGAGTACTCTTCTTTAGAAATGAATTTCTTCATGAATTAATTACTTTGAAGAGATCCTATTTTCAAATGATATTAAATTTGAATATCAATAAACATCAATAGTAATCTTATAGCAGTATGAGGTAAAAAATCCATGTCTTACAATTTTATCATTTTTTGAAAATAATTGATTCATCGATACAATGCATCATTATTGTAAAAGATTTTCATATGTATAATTGTGAATATGGGAGTGTATCCATGTATATTTCAAAATAAATTATGATTGAATTTTTTTTAATTAGAATACTTTCTATGTTTTCTTAGATCCATGAATATCACTTGATAGAACATGGATATTCACATATGAATTAAATATTGGATTAATAACTTCCCTTAAAATAAATAGCGATTTTCTATAATGAATATGGTTGTATGAATCAATCATAATGAGTTCTATATTTTTCTTTAACAATCCTTTATTTGTTCATTAAATCTACCAAGACCATTGCATAAATAATGAATAGAATCATTTATTTAAAAATAAGACACTGAATAGTCAAACATATGGTTCATTCATAAAATGAAAAAATTATAAAAAATATGGTTTAACATTGTAGTATTTATTCTCTATATATAAGGTTGACAACATAATGTTGATAACAAAATCAAGGTTAATGAACTATACATTTTTCCCAAATATTGGGTTCATTACTTATGTTGGTTATTTTAATCATACTCTAACCGTTTAAAAATTCAAGGTTCCATCAAAACATATATTATTTATAGATAATTTTTTAAAAACATATAGTTGATGATCCATACATACTTTTTTGAACCTATAGAACATTCTTTAAATGTTGCTATAAGAATAGGTTTTATTAATTATGTTACATTTAACCATGTAGTGTATGACTATTGTCTAGAATACATAAAAACAAATTCCAATCATTTTAATGAATGTTCCTTATGAATAAAATGCCTGAATATATTTTGGAAATAAATATTTCTATGAATATTTATTTAATTAAATACACATAAAGTAACATCATCAGAAAAAAATGTATTATTGAGAATCAAAAGAAACAAAAAAATTCATGTATTATTCAGGCAACACATGGCCAAAAATCTTACCTATTTTGATGATAAAATAACCATAATATAATTCATGCAATTTTTTAAACACTAATGAAATTTTTTTAATTATTTTATTATAATATTTGGATTTCATATAACTATTTAGACTTATGAAAATATTTATTGTGAGTTTTAATGTTTTGTTTACTCAATTTTATGCCCCTTTTTTGATATAAAAACTTATTTTATGAAAACTGTGTAAAAACAAATTAAATATTTCACAAAAAAATAATTGAATATTTTCATTGGGTTAATATGATAAACAAGACATGGTTTCTAGAATTATACATAATCGTAAATTAAAATATATAATATAAGAACATAATATAAAAAAGAATAATTGAATTTTTTGTAAAAAATATTTAAAAATTACTAAGATGTTTTGGCTTTGAGGAAAGGGTTTAAACAATAGGTCTGGTAGATGATCAATGATTTTGGTTGGAATCTATTTCTGGTGGTAATTCTCATGTTTAATGAGATTTTTGAAAAGTTCTATTCAATTCTTCCATATATCCATTTAGAGTTTTTGAAAGAGTGTCTCATAACTTATCAATATATGGTAATATTGGCTTAAATTAGAGTTTGGATCAAAATTGGCTTTCAAAATGTATTGCCAATTATCATATTTCTACAAAAAAACAAGATTTATAGTCATTGACAAAATTAAAGAGAAACACAATTTCAGGTTTAGTTGATGACATTTTATCGAAATAATATCTCTATTTATCCAAAAGAACTGATTTTTGTGACCTACAACATTAATTATTACAAATTATTTAATTTATATCATTTTTTATATATGTGGGGGATTGAAACCCTATGATCAAATTTGGGAATGTTAGAGGTTTAGAGGTAGAATCTATTAAGTGATAGATATCTTCTTTAATTGATGAAAAATAAATTCACATATATCATGTCAAAGTATATTTTTTAGAAATAAATTCAAATTTCATCTACCTAATCTAATCTAAATCATCTCTCTTAAATGCATCAAAATCCCCTTTTGGCATAGAATATTATCAGAGATCTTGATGTTGATTCTTACCAGACACCAATTCTATCCATGGAATAGGCGAATTTATGAAATCTTATAGATATTTCCTTTCTAGTTATAACTCTTATCAATGACTGTAGTTCTCCTACAAAATATTTTCAAACTATATAAATACTAATTCTACCTCATTTGATATGGAATCATATGTTATATAATCTGAATTACTATAAAAATCAATCACTTCAAAAACATCTAAATATTTATCAATTGAATTCTCACTCATAAAATAAAAAACATCAAGGACCTATAACCATTCCCCTTAAATAGATTCAGTTCATTAGAGGGACTGATCTATGGTAGAGATATCCTAAATTTGGACAATATAAATAGTATTAGTTATTGATTTATGAACTTGTTGATCTTCATGAGAAGTTTCTTTTTGTAGATTTGGTTGAGTATCAATATAAATATATTGAGTTTTAATTTATTCTTGTTGACATTTATCATGATTTAGTTTTTTCAAATGCATTGAATTGGTTGCATCTCCAGATCATATCACTGGTTTTTTATACTTTGTTTATTATCTGATCATTGTCCTTAAGACAACTTCATCATGAATTACTTCTCTAAAAACATATTCATTTACATTTTTAATGTCATATTGATTATTTATATTGTTAGCCTGAGTGATGCATTCAATTATGTATCCCCCAACTTATTAATTTGATAATGATTTGAAGTTTCTTTTCTCCCCCTAAGAAATAGATCCAATTTTTATTCTATCCACACCAACCAGAAATAGCATACCATTTGATATACATCAAATCAAAGAAAATTTTCATATATTACCACCATTAAATGTAATTTTTTGATGAAATTACACTCCAAAATCAAAATCATAAAATATATTATTTCTAAAAAAATGTGAGAATGTATCTGTCCATAATGATAGAATTACATCTTCACCTTTGAAAGGAAACAACAACTAAAATATCTAATAATATATCATGGAATGTTTAACGTGATGTATATAATGAATAGAAACTTGAAAAACATATATATGTATAAAATATTCTTTATCTTAGAAACCATATGAATAATATCTGTTTGAATAATCATTACCATGACTATTTTTCCAACTCAAGATCCTTTACAAACATTGTAAAAATATTTGTATATCTAAGAAGAAGAAATATAATATCCTATGATTCATGATCTTGATTTTAAAATCAAAAAAGATGAAAATAGAGTACTCATTCAGGAGTACATTTCAAAATATTATAAATTTAGTTTGATGATATAAAAAATTAATTATCTTCTATTTGAGAAGATATCATATATTTTATTTCACTAAAAAAAACTGAACATTTCTACAAAACTATTTTACTTTGATTTATTAAATAGAATAGATATTTTCCACATTAAATGAAAATACATATCCATTAAATGATAGGTGTTACTTCATAATAATGTTTTTATCGTACATCCTTTCCAAATATATGACATTAACATGAAGAATAATTCTGATTGGTACAATGAAATGCTTCAGATCACCTTGTTCACCTTCATCAATTTTCATGGAAATCATCATTTCTATTAATCTCAAGGATATGGTTTTTGGATTCTATGGTTTATAAGAATGTTGATGGATCTAGGAGGAAAATGGTTCAAAAAATTATCGGTATGGATAATTAATGGGTTATCTAAAGGAAAATGACATGGTCGAGTTTCTAATTATGTTTATGCAGGGTAATCATTAATTTTGTTTTTGTTTTTCAAAAACAAAGTATTGAAAAATAAAAACAAAAAAAGTATTGATTAAAATAAATTAAATTTTAATTTAATTGTGAAATTAATGTAAATTAAAAATGAATATTCATAATAAAAATATTCTATGAAAAATAAATTTATAAACTATTATTTAATATAAATAACCGAACAACACCTTAATAAAATAAAAACATTTAGTCAGAATTGGTTTTGTGAAAATATACTCTAAATGATATTCGGTATTTACAAATTATAAAGATATTATTTTTTTGGAACATGAACCATATAAGTGATGCCTTATATCAATATTCATAGTCCTATAATGACTTATATGTGTTTTGAAATATTAATAGAACTATTATTATCACATAAAATAGGATTATTGGGAAAATATAGTCTAAAATATAGTATATTAATTTTAATCCATAAAACATGTGAATCAAATCTTCCAACAGAAACATATTATTTATTATACATTGAGAGGAAAACTATGTGTTGTTTCCTACACGACCATTATATATAGATTTTCATAAAACATGATAGGTTCCTCTGGTGCTATATAGATATATATTATATAACAACCAAAGTCAACATCTAAATATTATGTATATTAATATCATAAGTTTTGGGGTAATAAAGATATTGAAGCTAAACTACTTATAATTATATAAAAATTCATTTAACAGGATGAATGTGTTATAATATATGATTATACTAAAATCTAGAACGTAAACATACAAAAAACATAATGTATTGTCTTCTAGCAGTATGATATGACTAAATACCAATAATAACTCTATATAACATTTTGTCAATTGGTTTTGAAATTCCATTCAAATCACATTTTCTATTGGTACACAAAAGAGATTTATATGAATTATTGTTTATGTGTCCCGAAATTTTCAATAAATAAATAATATATTTATATTGATTTTAAAAATATCCATTATAATTTTTATAAAAATGAAATCCTAAAATGAAATTTAGTTCTCTAATCATAATCATTAATTTATTCCCTTACATTATAAAAGATGATAAAAATATTTTATATTTTTTCAACTGTAGATAACATCATTAAATCTGTATTGTACTAAAAAAATATTATACCAAAATATATTTTTTATAAACTGTTGGATCTTTCAATCATACAATAAATCCATTTTCTGGATTTTTTTAATATTTAATACCAAGTTCATGGTTCCTGTTTAAGGCTATTATGAGCTTTGTTATGTTTAGATAAAAATTGGTTTATTGGGGTTTTCAAAAGCAGTGGTTGTTCAACATAAAATTAAACAATTATATATTAATTTAATAAATAATGATTTAACATCGATGTGATATAATTTAATATTTATATCAGATGCATAATCGAAAAGGATTATAAATGGTTTTAATAGTGATATAGGATCAATTGTTTTATCATAATCTACACATTCTTCTAGAATATATCCTTTCATTGTTAATATAACTCTGTTTCTAGTTGTTAGCCCTTGAACATCCAATATATTTTTAAATAACCACATACTTCTAATTACTATATAATTTGACGGTCCTTTCACTAATTCCCACACATCATTTCTTCAAATTTTTTTGATATATTTTTTCATTGGTAACTACGAAGTAACACATTTTAAATCTTCTTTAATATATTTTAGTTTTAACTAATATATAAAGGCATAAAATTTCACTTGGATTACTTTATTTTTTCTAGATATAATTCATGTATCTAGGTATCATATAAAAGTTTCAAAATGATTATTCTTTAGGGTTCTAGAATTTCATGGTAAGACACATTCTGACTATCCTATTTCTTATTATTCTAAACTATATTTAATTTAATTTATACCATTTTTAAAAATTCATTTGGGGATTCAAGTCTTATATGGTAAAATGAATCAATAATTTCATCTACTTGATATTTATCTATAGTGAAATGGCTAGTTTCATGAATCATCCCATTCACAAATTTTCAAGAGTCATTAAATTTTTATCAAATAATCTGTAGGCTTTAGAAGTAGCCGAATATACTAAAATATTTAATAATCATATTTTGGATTGATTTTACCAGTTTGATCCTTAGTATTCAATATTTAAAACTTGCATCTAAATACTTTAATGTTTTTAATTTATGTGTTTTGTTAATCTTTATTTTGTAGAGTTTATTATTTATAATATATATTATTAAAACTATATTCATTATATAGAAGGATTTACATAATTATTTTACCCGTATTTAATTAAGAAGTCTATATTAAGTCAATAGTGTTCCTTGAATTTCATGAATAGTAAAATTTATTCGTTTAATAATTACATTTTAATGAGGTTTTAATGCTGGAGTGAATTTGTATTTAAAACCTAGGTTAGATAAATAATAATTAACTTATTGAATCTTGAATTCCCTATAACCATAAATTATCAATTTATTTATTTGAAAATATTATTTACTTTCAAAAATATTAAAAAGGTTTTAAAAAAATGAAAAATTCACTTTTGTGTTATAGAATGTAAACCCATGTAATTATAGAAAAAACAGCAACTAAAACACAATCTGGTAATTTACCAACCAATCATGCTTCTATGTATATATTAAAGAAGTCAATATTGATAACTTCTAAACTATTAGATATAGTAATTTTATAATATAGTGGAAAAATGATTTCAGCTTTTTTACAATTTTTCATGCATCACATAATCTATAATTTTCAATTTTATGATGATAAAAATAATGAAATTAGTTTTTTCATAGATAATTTCATTATAGAATATAATTTTAAATGTCAATGTATTCTATTCCCAACCCATGAATCATTTGTCTAAGTATTTAATCATTTCACTCCTTGTTCACAAATGAAATTTATGTTAAATGTGTACATTTTATCAGTTCATGGTAATCAAAAAATAATTATTTTATCTTTGAAAATATTTAAGGAGTTTTTAGAAAAAAAGACATAAAATAAATCATTACTATGTTATTAAATAATTATCAAGTTGTTCTTTATCCCGTTCACTAGTCATACTATTTTTATTTGATATAATCTTTAGATATACAACTATTTGTACTCCAATGATCATTCATTTTTCATTGTCAATAAAAGTGACAAATCCTATATTCATATGTTTCAATGTATGAAAATTTGATGAATATCTACTCATATCTATAGTGTAGACACTATCCATATTCCATATTTTCTTTTTATATATGTGGAATTTTTAAACAAAAGAAATGAAAAATTTATTTGTTTTTTCCCATATTTTTTTGGGTCCTACTATGTCAGAGTGTAATGATATGAGAATCTGGATTTTCCTTCTCTATCAAAATTTTGTATTATCTTATTAAGAAATATTTTTCAAAATAAAATCCATTTTAATAAAAATAATTTGAGGATTTCTCATGTAACAATTATTTGATTAATGACACTTTATTCGACAAAAAATGTATAATTTTTTAAATTGGGTACTAAATAATTTATATATAATTTTATTTCACCCTTGATTCATATTATAATTTTTTCTATCTTAATAATATTATTTTCAAGATTATCACTAAATGTCGTTTCTCATTTTTTAAAAGAAACACCAGAACATTTGTATAATTATACTTCATCAAGTAATTCTTTTACCCATTCTTCATGACTGATACATTGTGATGTGGATGAGTAGAATTTTACAATTATATTTTAATATTTTTTAATGATAGTGTCTTTTTCACAAAAAATAACATTATTTATAATTTTTAATGATTTATTCTTAATTACTAAATAATCATAATTATATTACTACATTAAATAGTAACATTTGTTTTATCATTTGAGTAATTTTTAGAGTCAGAACTATAATAGTAATATATTGGTTCCTATTCTTCTTCCATATCCATAAAGAAAAAATTGAATTTTATGTTTTGTGGCAAGGTATATAAAGTAGATTCTGATTAGGTAATGGAGTCTTCCTACACATTCCATGTAGATTTCAAGGATCATTTTTCCATTATTTTAATAACCTATATTTTTATAATATTTTCTTACCTATTTCATTAATTACCCAATTTAGTGGAATCATTTTTGATGTGCCAAAAAATAATATTCATAGAATCATACATCAAGAGGTTCTATTACATCTTTCTTGAATGATTTTATGAAACATAATTTATACTTATTTAATTTTCATGACATTTTGACCATTTGAGCATGATCCATTTTAGAATATGAGTAGTATAAATATCAATCAATTTTATCATTCTTTTTTTTATTTGTGTAATTATAATGATATTTCACATTGGGTGAATTATTAAAATTTTTACTAAATGTTTTTGATCTTCTACTTTGTCTTTAATTTATAGATCATACATCATATATGATCCAATCAGTTCTTTCACTGTCAAATTCTTGATAGGTGCTGATTATCATATAGCCGTAGATATTAAATTCGGTTTAAGGGGAATTATAGTATGAACATTTAGTGATTGATCTTATTAAGTGATAGGATCTCTCAAAGAAGTAATATTTATGACAATATCTGTTATTCAACTCTTCATCTGTGTGATTCTTTCACCATCAATCATTATAAAACTATTAATATTTAGATTGGATGTTAAATATCTCATATTTCTAATGTTATCTATTCCCTCAAATGAGATATCTAATGTCTATAACATTTTATAGGTAGAATGGAACTGTGATTCTTGACTGAATTCATTTGATCATAGATCAATGATAATAGAATTCATTTCATTTGATTTGATTTCATATTTAGCCTTTGTGGTTGTAGTAGACGATTTTGGGTTTTTAAGAATAACCTAAGGTTTGATGATATTTTCTGAAAAATTGATCCATGATTTTTCCTATATAGTTTCATATGAGTTTTGCAGCATCAATTGTTTTAAAAAATAATGTATGGATCAAAATCTATAAAAATTCCTTATTTTGAATCATTTATTTTCATTTTATTTTTCTTGACCATATTTTCATTAATAATTCCATATAATTATTAAAAAATATCTCCCTTGATAGTAATTTTTAGATAGGACCAACACATGTATAACACAGGAGTGGGTGAATTTTGTGTTTATAATAAACTTCACAAATTTTTTTTTGTGAAATATATTTTGATTTATGATGTTATAAATTATTTTCAATTATATTATATATGAGAAGTAGAAAAAGAAAAAATGAACACAATAAATTTTTAGTGGTTTGGGGCCAACGAATCCCTAGAACACTCTTACAACAGCCTCTTAGAAAGAGTACTAGATTTCACATGAAAAGTACACATATCACCAGAAATTCAAATGAACATCTGAGTTATACCATTTAAAATCATTAAAATCCAGGGAAAAAAATTCTTATTACTCTTTTGTTGGGAACTTGTTATCCACATCTTATTAAATGATGGTGATAATTAAACCATTATCAAGTATTAGTTTTTGTAACTCAAATTAATTTTATTTATCAATGGTTTGGGTTGATTTTCAAAATTGTAGGAGAAGTAGTAGACATTATATTTGTCTTCTAAGTCATAATTGGATGTATTCATGAACAAATGGATCTGAAGTGATCTTGGTTGAAAATATACATCAATATGAAAAGATATAAACAAAAACATTAATAGTATAATAGTATGATGTAGAAAATATATTTCTTAAATGTTTATAATTTTTGGAAATATCTGATTTGAACATTCCTTTTATCTATAGTGTAAAATAATTTCACAAGAATACCATTGAATATATAAGTGTATACATGTATAATTCAAAAAAAAATTCTGATAGAATGTATAGTATAAACACATTTATTTAGTATCCCATATCAAATAAAATCACTAGATAGAATGAGAAAATTCAAGTATGAATTAATATGGGAGACATGACATGTTATAAAAATAGATGTGATTTTATATGATGAATATAGTTTTTTGAATCAATAAAAACTGTTTTTAGTCAATCATCAATTAGACATTATCATGTCATGAAATATGTCATGAAAATTGTATATATATAAGAAAAAATAATTGATTTAAACTTCTAAAGTTGAATAGTCAAACATATTGTTTGTTAACAAAACAAAAAAATACCAAATGTAGGGTTAAACTACTTAGCATTCATTCTCAGAAACATAATTATAACAATGTATAGTTGATCATAAAATTATAGTAGATGATCAATATGTTTGTTTCTCAAATGTACCATTTGTTATTTATATACGATATCTTAACATCAAATTATCATCTTATCCAATGTATGTTTCCATCAAAATGTAAGGTTCTTTGAACATACATTTATGAAAAAGTATGGTTGATGATCCATAAATACGATTCTAAAAATATGGATCATTCATTGTGTAATATTAAAAGAATATGGTTTGTTCGTTATATTACATTTTAACATGTAGGGTATGAATATTTTTCTTGAAAACATATAATCATGTTACAAACATTATGATGAATATTTTTTTGTGAATTTAAATCTTGATTATAATTCCTGAATAAATATTTCAATTAATATTATCTTCCTAAAATACACTTAAATTTATATCAATATTAAAATAGAAAAGGGTATTTGCGATCCAAAAATTCAATTTGATTTCTAGAGTTTTGTTGAGATAATAATTTCCTAGAAAAATGATATCATAAAATATCAACCTAATAATTTTATTGGTTCACATGATTTAATTACCATGATAGTGATAAGAAAAATATAGACAAATATTAAGATGTGTATGTAAGTGAAAAAATATATGATATCAAAATATTTGTGGAATTAACCATATAAATAATATCCCCATTTAAGGGGGAATAAAAAAACTATGATATTATCGACCTCAATAAATTGAATACATAGAAATATTATATTTTTAGAGAAGACCAGGATTTAGTGGATAATTTTTGTGTTATATATTTTGATAAAGATTATAATTATTGTGAAAACAAGGCTCTTCCTAGTAGTAAATTTTAAATGAGATAGAACAACAATAGAAGAAAATTTAGTAAATTTCTTCAACTGTAGGAATATTGGAGTCTTAAATCTCAAGATGTTAGAAAACTTATAATCAAAAAGCAATTTTATTTCTAAGAGGAATCATTTGAAATTTGTATCAAAAAAATAAATTTTATAGAGTAATGTCTGATAACTCTTCTAGGAAAATGTTATTATAGACACAAGAGAATATATATATGAAAGAAGATAACTAATGATATTTCCTTAATTATGGTGACATATTTGAATGAATGAAAAATTAAAAAATAGTGGATTCCTGATAGTAGTACTTCCCTCCCCATGATAGGCGATATAATTTTGTGTTAATGATGCTGAAAATTTTGAAGGTAGAAAATTTAAATTCCATGTTTATATCTCTATAATATTTATAGTAATATGAAATTCTATGATTAAATATCATAAATTGAAAACAAAATTTAACATGTTGATGGGGTCTAACTGGTTATTCTATATGTTACAAAACATTTTTATTATGTTAATAATGTTATATTCTAAAAATGGTCATGTGTCATTTTATTTGTGGATGATGTAAAAATAATAATCAATAGATAATGAACCATTGAAAATATTTATCTAATTAGAGAAATTGAAAACCCATGCTACATTAGTATTAATGATGAAAAAAACTATGGCACAAATTTATTGTATATCTAGCCTATAGCTGTAGGATTAATTATTCCAGTGATTATGTAGTAAGAATCATTCAACTAATGATTATAAAAAATGATTCAATTTTTATAACATGATATAAATGGAAGATGATTTATGGAAAATATATGAAATTTGAAATTCATTCTAGTGGATATCTTTAAGAAATTATTTTTGGTATTTTTTGAGAAAAATATATATCAATATATGAAATTATAATTTTAAATTATAAAATTTAATGATTATTTCACATTGATGAACAATAAAACATTTATTAAGAATTAATAAATGGATATAGAGGTGATCAAATATATTAGAATAGGTGTTGAGAGTTAATTTTGTTTTTATATACAAAAAATTGAGATATAGAAATATAACGAACAATTCATGAAATGATTTTGAATCTGTCTTATTGAAACTAGGAATTATAGATCAGTATTGTACTATATAAACCACCGAAATAAAAAAAAGAGTGGTAGAATGTAAAAAATATTTTTTTTGTGTAAATGGGTATAATAATTCTAGACGAGTTCAAACAATCATTGTTTTTATGGTTATATGATCATGGTATTAGTGTAAAAATAATAAATAACTTTTTTTAAGGAATGAATATATGTACCCGAAAATACACATTACAAGATCATAAATTTTATCTATGAAATTACATTCTATCAAACTAAATATATTTTTAGGTTTAGTGGTTTTGAGAATTAAGACTCAAATCATTCATAAATATCCAAAATATACAATGTGGACATATACGAGCTATATCATTTCACCCATAAAATAAATCATTGAAAATAATGCAATAATTATTTAATGGAAATTGTTCATGAATTCAAACATGAATTCATCTTTTCCGATATAAATCAATAAACCTTTTGGAAATATTTTAATAATGTTAGATGAGGAACAAATCTCTGTATAGGGTATAAATTTAAATGAAGATGTTATTTTGGTAAAAACATTAATACACATATAATGATAAGAATTATATTAAACAGTATTTGTGAAAAAAATATAAAACCATTTCACATGTAAAAAAACAATCATTTATCTGATGTAAAATAATTAATACCAATAAAAATAAAGTAATCATATTTTGGTGACATAAATAAAATGATATATTAACTAATTGAAAACTCATTTTATTTTAATAAACATTAGGACGATATTTAAAATTGTCACTACCGAAAGATTTATAGATCTCTAATGGGGATCGCCTTTCAGATCATTAATATTTATCTCACATGAGATCAATAATGGGACTTAACCATTCCTATAAGCTATATTAGGCTCACCAATATCTCATGAGCTATAATAGGGTTCAAAACATCATATAAGATGTATCAAGATGACCCATGAGTTCTAATGGGGCTCAGACCTTCATATAATATGTATCAATCTTACATATTTCAAAAACTTTTAATGTAAAATTTCTATAGTAAAAAATTTTCACCATAAGTTCCTTTATAAAAACTTTTTAAATCTATATGAAAACACAATTGGATAAAAATACCTTTTTATTTTGAGAACCCATTTATAATACCCAAAAAACCTTTTTTAGAATAAAAATCATTTCAAAAAAACAATATCCATGTAAAATGAAACAATATTTTTCATTTAAAAAAATATGAAATCCCTAATGTAATAAATAAATTAAATAAAATTCATGATGTAATGAAAGACCATTATCAACATACATTAAAAATAGAATATTATCTTTGACTTTTTTGAAACATTCATTTTAAGAAGCCTAAATATATTTATTTTAAAAAAATAATAATAAAAAAATATTTAGTCATAAAAATATTCTGAAATATTTTTATATCAATAAAAATAATATGTATAATAATATGAAGAATATTGATAAGGATAAAATTATTTTAAAAATAAATATTTAAACATTCATCTTTACCATTCCAATTTGAATTTTTAAATAATAATCACCATGAAATATTAAAATTTAAAAAATCCAATAAATTTATAATAAAATTAAATTGTATATTTAATTTTAATGGGTATATATATACATATTATAAAATAATAATGGCGCATCTCATCAGGATATGTCGTAATGAATGGAGATTGACCCAAAATACCTTGGATTATGCCCCACATGACACATGCGGATCTATCCCCCAAAATAACAATATATAGTAAATTTTTTACATTCATCATTACCTATTTGATGTTTATCATTACGTTTATATCACTAATTAATTTTCTTTATTCATCTAGATATGCAATTTTGTATACATCAGTTTCTTTTACCATATATGGTTTATGTGTTGTAACAAAACATGATGGATGAGTATGGTTAATGGAGAAATAATAGAAAAATATTCATAATAATAATTATTACATAAATATCATGGTTCAACATTAATTATACTTTTTCTATATTTTATTGAATATGGTAGTTAAAAATGAACCAATGTCACAACCGTGGACATGGTAGGGCTTATATATACATGAGTGACATTCTACTTTTTAAACGATGGTTTTGGATGGATGGTATGTAATATTTATCATCATATAATGACCTATATATCGTATTGTAAAGACTCGAAAATCCCGTTGAACTTTTTTAAATACATTGGAATTTTACAAGTCTACGAAAATTTACAGCGCATGATTTAGAGGCCTGATGTGCCCGAAATCAAATGCTTGAAATTTTGTTCAGGTACGTTCAGTAAACAAACGAGTGGGATTTTATAAATTTTGGATCGGTGCTCAGAAATGAAATACGAGGGAACTAATGAACTCACAGTACTAGTATTCACTTAAGAAGAGATTCGCATTGACGGTAGATGGTCAAAAATGGAAGTTATATTTTATTGTTTTTTAAATTAAATTAAATAAAAATAAACTGTTACATTATTTTTATTTATGGTGGTTAAAAACACCATGTGGTGGTTATAGGTAGGGTCGACCACACCAAAACATCCCATGAGAGGTTATGGTGGTGGGGCCCACCCGTACATAACCTCTTTTGGGAGGATATCCTAGGTGGGGACCACACGGGCTTTACACCAACTTTAACTCCACATAAAGAGGGGAAACTCTTCACATTCCCTGCCAATTAATTGAGCCAACTCCACCCATTTAAATATGTGAGATAACTCATATAATTAAAATACCAATTTGAATTCAATTGAATATTTTGGCCAAAAAATTAAATAATGGGATGGCTTAACCCTTTATTTTTGGTTGGAAATTATTTTGGTGGAGTTTGAGAGAGGGGTTGGAAGAATATAGAGAACACTTGGAGAAATATTTCACAATGAAGAACACGAAGAACACCTCTTCATTGTCCACTAAAGAAAGATGATTAATTTCTTCGAGCTTCAACCGAGCCAAAAGAGATGGAGATGACTGTGAAGAACGCCAATGACGCTTCTTTCTCAGTCTCCTACCCCGGACGCTTCCCAAATTCAACAAATCGATGTCCTCCATTCGTCTCCTTCAACCGTTAACGATCAGAAAGAGAGGTATAGGTTGTTCTATGTATGTGTTTTACCCTCCATTCATCGTCGATCAAATTATGGATTGTGAACTTTCGATTGTTATCACTATAAAAAAGAAGGCTCAGACTGCACAAACATGGCCTGACCCTACCCCTTTGTTCTATCTCACTTGTTAATTACTGTGGCAGTGGAATGGTGCCTCCGGATGATAGGACCGCAGTGGAGTAACAGTGGCTGGCGACGGGCGGGCTGTGATGGAAACCGGTAGTGCAAAGTCCACTAGGTTGCTGGAGGGGAGTGGTGCCGTCGTGCCGCATGGAGAACCAGGACGCGGCTAGCACGAGCCACGATAGAGAAAGGCGGCCTGCTAGGCAGCCGAAGGGGCATGTCTCTGTCGCGCCGCACTGGTGGAAGTGTCGAGGCCAGGCGGGCCGTTGAGGACGGACGTAGTAGCGCGGCGCCATGACACCACACATAGCAAGGGATCCAATGATAGGGGGTCGCGGTGGAGGACTTAGGGCGCATCACAATCATGCCGCTGTAGTGGTATGGAACTGGCTGGCCAATCAGCCATCCGGACAAGGCTGGACCCCTCAGGTCCTGCGGGTTACTGAACCGGTGCCTAGAACTAGTTCCGTTCGAATGTTAAGGGGGGCGTGGTACCCCCACCCCCACGCATGGATATTCGGGCCACATGGGCCACCGGGATGGGCCACCTCTACTAGGTCAGGCTACATCCGTCGGGCGGGGCCGTCTCTACTGGGCCGAACTACCTACTCGGGTCGGGTCAGGCTGGACTATCATAACCTATCCTTGGGGACCTTTCTGTGGCTACCCCCAACCCGGATTCCTTAGGCTAGGGCCTAGCGACTAGAACCAAATACATAAATCCCTATGTTGTGAAGGCATTGCCTTTATAAATTGTAAACACACACAATAGAGTATGCAACTGGAAGTTAAAAACTATGCAAAACTATATACAAAAGATGTGTTGGAAAGAGAAGGGGCTAGAAATACAAGCCCAACAGCAAAATACAAGAAAAGTAAAAATAGGTACAAATAAAAATACAAATAGCTGGAAGTGTCCTAACAACTCCTAGATTGTCCACCATAGATCATACATAAAGGGTTGGTACGGTTAGCCTTCTCAGTGCTCCACATTTTTCTATCTCCTCTGGGTACCGACTTGTCGTGAGTCCACCTTCGGGTACTGTCCAGTCCTCGCACACTACGCCTTGATCAACTTTGTCCGTCGTCTGCATCCTACACAACAAGGTGCCGGCATTGCCCTTGAAGACGTGAGTATAATGATACTCAGTAGGGACCTCGATACCCTCAAGGTCACAAAATATACAACAATGATAAACCAAAAAGTAAAGAGTCAACTGATAACCCATAATTAGGTATATGCCCATATATATACCTAAGATATCTAGTAACCCATCTCCATTAGGAGGAAACACAAAAGCCAATGACGCATCTCAAACTAAGATTATCTTTATCGAATCCACGACTGTTGGACAACTCCTCCTCTATCTAGAACAGTGGGCTTGTCGCAACACCGATGTGATTCTCACTAACATTGGAATGTTAAGGTACTCCTTCTTTCGAGTATCACAGGTCTGCCACCAACTACCAGGAACTCCTCCGCTGTGGCTCTGCCACCAACTACTAGGTGATCCCCCTAATATTCTACATAAGTACTCCTCTTATCGATTACCACATGTCTGCCACCAACTACCAGACACTCCCCACTGGGCTAGCCGAATCACTCTGAGTTGAATCGATCAAGCAGTCGTCTGGTCTGCCAGCTACAAGGCCGTCACACTCTGTCTGCTCATCACTGGAAGGATCTGCTATAGAAGATACTAGGAACTACTAAAACTATTGAGAAGTTCCACGAAGAAGTATCTAAAAGGTCCTCCATGTCATAAGGGTCTCAACGAAACATTCGACACGTCAATCCAATTCCTTGTCTGTTAGTTATTAGCCTTTTAGTCCTGGGGGTTTGGTTGGATTCGTGTACGATCCAACCGGACCGTAACTCAAACATAACACGAACTCCAGTAGGGTATTCTAAATGGGAGGTCTTTGCTCCAAGAATACCAGCTCTGCTGACGGTTCGTCAAGCTGGTGTCTGGTGCCAAAGATATGGCCCAAGAAGTTAATGGGTCTGTATTGGACCTGGGTCCAGTCCGACCCGGTCGGACCGACTTGGCCCAACCCAGTCTGGGCCGACCCGGTATGGTTCAACCCAATCAGACCCACTGGGTCTGAACCAGGCCGTTGGGATGGTCAACCTTCTATGTTAGGCCAAGTCCGTTGGGCCCATTCCAGCGGACTACAAGGGAGATTCGGCCAGGAAGCCGCCACGCAGGCGGCTTGGCCAGCGTCGTGAGGGGCCCGACATGGGAGGTAAGCCTCTAGGGGCCCAGTGGATGATATTACGGGGCACGGTCTGGCCGGATGAACACCGGGCTGGTCGCGGGTGCACCGGGCAGGTTGTCAGGAAGCGCGTTGAGCAATGCGCTTGGGCACATGCGACCTGACAGGGAACTGGGCAGATCGTTGTAGGGGGTTGCAGGGCGTCGGGTAGCACGTTGGTGAGCTCTATTGGGCATAGGTAACACGCCGAGGGTACCGAGCAAACTGCGGAACGTGGCCTTGGGGTGCCGAGAAGGGCGGTGGGGTGCTGGGCAGGCCACCGGTAGGGCGCAGGGGTGCCGGGCAGGCGGCCTGGGCATCATGACGGGGCAGCGCCAGGGAGCATGCAGAGTGATGTGGTTGCGCCCTATGGAGCGGGTAGAGCGCCGGGCACCACGGGGGTGTCCTGGTTCACGAAGGCCACTGGGAGCATGACCTTTGATCGTCGTCTTCATCATCGTCACCACATTACCATGTTGTCGTCATCGAATGAGAACTAACCAAGGGGTAGGGTCAGCCATGTTCTTGCGGTCCGAACCCCCCCCCCCCAACCCCACATTATGTTGATATCTGATGGAATAACATACTCCATAAATTGAACATCAGATAATGGGAATAAAACCAACAAAAATCACCCTACATCGTTTATCATTCGGTAATCATTGTCGGATTCGTGGTAGGGCGGACGTCATCGTTGGCGACGTTCTTCGGGGGAGACGTCTTCTCCTTTGACAGGGATAAAGAGGGAGAAGACAGTGTTCTTCATTCTTCAGTGTTTATGGTAATTATTCATTGGGTAAATGATGTTCTCCAAAAGGATCTCCATAGCTCCACCAAAATATTAAGCCAACCAAAGAAAAACAATATAATTGTATATTGTTTTCTTGTTGGAAAGAGTTCAAAAAAATTCAAATTAATCTAGTTACCAGACATAATTAAATGTGTAGATTTGGATCATTAAATGGAGGTGGATGGTGAAGAGACTCACCCACTTAATTGGGAGAGTTGTCACAATATTAATATGGAAGGTGGAGAGATACAAATCTAAGAAGAGCGGGTTGGATTCATTAACTCAAGAAATGTATGTGGGGTTTAGGGGGTTTGATGCTTATGTGGGACCCACAAAATAATACTCTCACAAGGGAGGTTATACTCGGGTGGGCCCCACCACCATAACCTCCCATGGGATGTTAGGATGTGGTGGCACCCTCCTCCACCCTCCCCACGGAGGTTTTAACCACCGAAATAAAATAAATTTAATAGTTTATTTTATTCAATTTAATTAAAAACCCCCACAAACTATCTTACAATCTCTTCAAAATGTAACTGCAGGGAAGGTCTCACTAAGAAATCACTGACGTTGTTAGTTCAACGGTGCCCTCAGATTTCAATTTCGAGCACCAGATCAAATGGTATAAAATCCCGAACGTACGTTTACTGAAAATACATGAACAAAACTACAGAAATTGATTCTGGACACACCAGGCCTTAGAATAAAGCGCCATCAGAAATAGAGGACTCGTCAAATTCCCATATATTTATGAAAAAAAAATCCCCACTAAAATTCTGGGTCTTTACATTCGCTCCACATCAGGGCTTCACATCCTTGTAAGCTACAACTCGAACTAAGGGAACAAATGGGAAAACTGAGCATGCATCTGAGCCTCCTGCTCTTATGTGCTCTCTGGGAGGTTCCTGTGTTGCCAAAGAACTTGCACCAGATGTATCGACCGACCATATTGGACCCGCTCCTATCAATCTTCAATCTATACCAGAACCTCCATGAATGTCGCCCCGCCATTGATGTCCATATCCCTGTGGTCGATGATGTGGGATGGGTCATGCACACATCTCCTAACTTGAGATACGTGGAAAACATCGTTCACCAGGTGAAACTGAGTTGGAAGAGCTAAGTGGTAATCCAACTCGTCTACTCTGCTGAGGACCTAGAAAGGTCCTATGTACTTCAAGGATAACTTGGCATCTCTACCAAATATCTGCAAATTACATCGAGGTGAGACCCGTAGAATGATGTGGTCGCCATCCTAGAATTCTATAGGTCTCCATCTCCTGTCAGCATATGACTTATATCTGCTCCGTGCAGTCTTCATCTGCTCCTGGACGATCTGCACATTCTCTGTGGTATCTCGTACCATCACTGGTCCCACTAGTACTTACTCTCGTGGGTCTGTCCAACATAATGGCGATCTGTAAGAATGACCATACAAGGCCTCAAAAGGTTCCATACATATGGTGGAGTGAATGCTTATGTTGTCGGCAAAATCAACCAATGGCAAGTGATCCTCCCATCTATGACCGAAGTCGAGGAAACTTTAACAGAGCATGTCTTCAGGGGTCGGAATGGTCCTCTTGGTCTGACCATCTGATTGAGGATGGATGGCAGTGCTTCGACGTAGCTGTGTTCCGAAAGCCTCATGAAACCCCATCCATAGCTGACAAGTAAACCGTGCATCTTGGTCGGAGACAATCGAGGAACGTACTCCATGTAAACACATTATCTCCTACACATAGAGGAGTCTCATGCTCTCAAATGACCCATGCTCTCTAATGGGTAGGAAGTCGGCCGAGTTGGTGAGTCGGTCAATGATCACCCATATCGAGTCATGACATATGGATATACGTGGTAGACCCATCATGAAGTCCATGTATATCCCATCCCACTTTCACTCTGGGACCACTAAAGGCTGAAACAAGCCAGCTGGTACCTGGTGCTCTATCATCACTTGCTGACATGTGAGGCACCGTGGGACAAACTCCGCTATTGCCTTCTTCATACCTGGACACCAATGTTGTTGTCGAAGGTCCTGGTACATCTTCTCCATCCATAGATGTACCTCTAGATGGGAAGTGTGGAATTCTCTCAGCACATTCTCTTGAAGTGAAACTGGTACCATAGTATGTCTTCTGAAGAGGATGATGTGCTCCCCTCCTTTAGAAAATCCATTAGGTGCCTACCCTGTGGATATTTGAGCACGTCGCATCTCACAGTCAGCATCTCCACGCAGCACCTCCCTAACTTGCTGACGAAGTGGAGGAGTGATTGTAAGAGATAGAAGATTGGCTGCTCAATCCGCATCCAAAAAGGATATCTGTAAGGCATCTAGTTGCTCTGTCACCTCTCCTAGTAGCTGAATGCCTGATCTCCTGCTAAGAGTATCCACAACAATGCTCCCTTTTTAAGAAGTATAGAATATCTCGAAGTCGTAGTCCTGGAAGAACTCATGCCAATGCCGCTATCTCAGGTTCAGTTCCTTCTGAGAGAAGATATACCTAATACTCTTGTGACCAAAATGCACTACAAAACGTTCACCCATCAGATATTTCCTCCACATCATCAGGATGAAGACCAATTCTGCTAACTCCAGGTCATGGGTAGCATAGTTCTACTCATTCTGTCTCAACTGTCGAGAACCACATGCGATCATAGATCGCTCCGGCATCAGGACACATCCGAGTCTAGTCATTGATGCATCACAGTAGACTAAATACCCTATGTATTTTTCTAGAAGCCTCAAAATGGGGGAAATATTCAGTCTCTACCTCAGCTCTTGAAAGCACTGTTGGAATCTCTCCAACCACACGAAGGGTTTCCCCTTCATCGCCAATGCTGATAGTTGTGCTGCAACTCTGGAGAAGTCTGGAAAGAATCTCCGACAGTATCCAGCCAAACCCATGAAACTTCGTACCTCCATCAAACTCTTGGGTGGCTCCCAAGAAAGCACTGACTCAATCTTTCGTAGATCCAATGAAACTCCATCCTTTGAGATGACATCTCCCATGAAGTGAACCTCTAGAATTCAAAACTGGAACTTCGAGAGAATACCATAAATTCAGTGCTCTCAGAGTGTGTCCAGTACTACCTAAAAATTGTAGACATACTCCTCCTCAATAGTCGAGTAGATTAGAATGTTGTCAATGAAAAATGTTACCATGTGATCGAGGTAAGGATAGAAGATCCTGTTCATGAGACTCATGAACACTGCTGCAGCGTTGGTTATGCCAATGGACATAACTAAGAAGTCATAGTGGTTGTACCGACACCTAAAGGTCGTCTTCTACATATCCTCATCTCGAACACTGAGATGGTGAAATCCTGATCCTCGGTTTATCTTCGAGGACCATTGAGCTCCCTTGAGATGATCAAAGAGATCGTCAATCCTCGAAAGTGGGTACTTGTTCTTCACGGTCTCTTGGTTCAGGCGATGGTAGTCAACATAGAGCTTCATGTGCCCATCCACATTTTAGGAGAACATAATCAGGGATACCTAGGGAGAAACAATAGGCCCGATGAACCCTTCCCCTTCAAGTCCTCAAACTATAACCTCATCTCGCGAAGCTTAGCGGGAGCTATCCGATATGATGGAGTAGATATCAGAGTCATACTGGGGTACATGTAAATATAGAAGTCCACCTAGTTATGAGGATGTGGTTATGTAACATCGTCAGGGATAACATCTGCGTACTGGTCCACCACAACAAGATAAGTCAGACTCTCAACATCAACTGGTCTAAGGGTAAGGCAAGACAACTGGTGAGTGATCGGCTGCACCCTCCTCCGAGCAGGTCTGTACTGTGCTGCTATGGTTCCCTTCTCACCAGTGAAGGTGAACCTGGTCCCATCAGTGTGGAAACACAACACTATGCACCTAATACAGTCAATATAAGCATGGATTGTAGATAACTCGTCCATACCCAAGATGATGTCGTAAGGCCTCAATGCCAATACTAGGATATCCCAGCCGAAGCTCTAGCCTCTTAGAGTAATCACACAAAGTTGGCACCAGTGCGTAATCAACCAGTCTACTCTCGTAGATGTCACTAGCTATAAGGATTGAGCCAACAGCTCCATCAGAATCTCCGAGCTCTGAATGAGTGTAGTGGCAATGAATGAATGACTGGAACATATGTCTATAAGAAATTCAGCTAAGGTGGAATAGACACCGATCATACATCGAATCATCTCCAGAGTTCCATGGTCGTATGACTCAGCTGCCTTAACCTGAGCTCTCCCCTATCCACCCAAACCATGTGGTCAAGGTGGACCTCCTGGTGGTGGTGGCATTAGCACCATGTAACATCAACCGCTTCTAGATGCTCAACCATCTCCTCTACCATGTCCACCTACGCCCTATGAACCTCCTTGATCAAACCTCTGCTCTATTTGGGAGGTCCCTCAACTCTTTTTTGATCATCAGAAGGTTGGGTCAGATAGTAATGAGCCATGTGACCATGACTTCCACATGAGTAACACTTCCCTCTTCGGGCATGACTGGTTGAGTCTCAACTCAGGGCGCCCCACTCAACCGATCCTGAGTCATGCGGTCATCCACCTGTAGGTCTGGCCCTCTTGGAAATCTGCTTCATTTATCTATTTTCATCTATATAAGACTCTACTGCAAGTCGACTAGTTGTGGGTATCTATGCTGGGGACTGGCCAACAAGGAATCTCTCCAATATGAGGGCTCGCTCCAACACTCCTGCCTACATCAAAATGCTGAGGAAGGTCATCGACGCTCTGATATCTCACCTGAGCCCCAGCTCAAAGGTCCAGGACATAAAGAATGGTATTCTTAACATATCTGTGGAGTAGCATGAGAGGTCGGTGAACCTCGTTGAGTATTGTGCTACTATCATACTGCCCTACTGCAGATGAATTAGATCCTATATCTGCAATGCTCAAATTGTGGCTGGGAAAAACTCTTCACGGAACAGGCTCTCGAAGTCTTCCCATAGTAGAGTCGCCTAATTATGGACATGGAGAATAATGCTCCACCATATGCATGCTACTACTTGATGAAGACTGGAATCAAGGATCATTGTGTAGTCTTCTGGTGTCCTTACTAGCCTGAAAACTTTTACCACAACCTCCAGCCAATCCTCAACCGTCTGTGGATCTGTCTCTCCCCAGAACATGGGTGGCCACTAGCGCTAGAACTCAGGAAACACTGTCAAGTGGTATGCATGTTCTGCTACTACAGATGGTGGAATCGGTGGACCAATGGGTGGTGGTACTGCTGATGGCTCCATTGGAAAGGGAATCTACACTAAGACCTCGTCGCTCGACAGGCTGTCTGTGCATACAGCTCATGGGTCTCTAACTGGTTGTTTGCGGGGAGGCATCCTGAAAGGAACATATGCAATGTGATCAAAATATTATACCTGGTGAGCTGTCCTAGTTGAGCTGACATAAAGATAAACTTTTGAAACACACACGCAATAAGTGATTTTGTGCACTGAGTTAGAAATCAGAAGTCTGGATCCTAGTGTACGGATACGTCAGTCGCTGCACCAACACGAGACACCCTGAAATGAAAAACACACAGGATACCATTATCAATATTGCAGCACAAAATATAATGATCAGTGTCATGAGTTCTGCGGTAGAACCAAATCATCTGAAACGAATTTGTCCCAACCCGTCCTCAAGGTCCATACCGTAACTATCCAAAGCCCGCCTTCTATAGGACTGAAGCTGGAGACTAGAACCAAAGGTGTAAATCCTTATGCTAGGATGAAATTACCTTTATAAATGGTAAAAAACACAATGGAGTACACAAATGGAAGTAAAAAACTAAGTAAAACTATATAAAAATGATGTGCTGGAAAGAAAAGGGGCTGGAAATACAAGGCCAAGAGTAAAATAAGAGGAATGGACAAACATGTAAAACTAAAAAGACAAACAGTTGGAAGGTTTCTATAAGCTCCTGGATCATCCACCATGGATCCTACATGATGGGTAGGTAAAATTAGTCTCCTCAGTGCTCCATGTCCATATGTATCCTCTAGGTACTGACTCGTCGTGAGGTCCACTGCCAGGTATAGTTTACTCCACGTACACTCCACCTCGGTCAGCGTTGTCCTTCGTCTGCATTCAACACAATGAGGTGCGCACATAGACTGTGCAGAGGTGAGTATAATAATACTCAATATGGACCCCAAGACCCTCATGGTCTCACAATATACATCATGGATAAATCATAAAGTATGTATTCAATGGATATCGCATACTTATTCACATGCCTATACATATACCTTTGTTATCTAGTAACCCATCTCAATCACGAGGAAACAAAAAATTCAATGACTCATATCAAACCAATATTATCATTTTTGAAACCACGAATACAGGAGAATACCTCCTCTGTCGAGAAAAGTGGGCCTATCATAACACCGAGGTGCTTCTCACTAACCTTGGACTACTGAGGTACTCCTCCTGTCGAGTATCACAAGACTGCTGCCAACTACCAGGAAATCCTCCGTGGTGGGTCTGGCACCCACTACTAGGTTCTCCTCTGCCATGGGTCTACCGAAAACTACCAGTTTCTCCCCACTGGGCTAGTTGAACCGCTCTGTGTTGAATCATTCAAGCAGTTGTTAGGTCTGCCAATTACTAGGATTATTCACTCTATCTTCTCTTTACTGGAAGGATCCACTCCACAAGCTACCGGTAAATAATCCAACTATAACAGAGTTCTAGTAAGATGTATCTCAATGGTACTCCACATCATAGGGGGATCAATGCAACAAACGGCCCGTCAATCAGATGCATGGTCTGTATGTTATTAGCCTTTTAGTCCTAGGGGTTTGGTTGGATTCATATACGATCCAAACAGACCATAACTAAAACATACCGCGAACTCCAGTGGGGTATTCTCAATGGGATGGATTCACTCCAAGAAAATAGGTGCCACTAACGATTCATCAAACGAATGTCTGATGCCAAACATATGTCCCCCAAAGGTAATGGGTCAGTATTGACCTGGGGTCCGGTCCGACCTGGTTGGACCGACTCGACCCCAACCAGTATGGGCCGACCCGGTCTGGGTCAACCCAGTCTGACCCACTAGGTCTGAAGCAGCCTATTGGGTGGGTCATCTTTCAAAGTTAGGCTCGGTCTTCTTGGCCTAGCCCAGCAGACTACGAGGGCGGTTCGGCCCGGATGTCTCCAGGCAAGCTACTCGGCCATAAGGATGGGGATGGTTCATCTAGCTCTATGATGGGTGCGATGCTAGAGGTCGGCCACAAAAAGGATAGTGGAAGGCTGTGTGGGGCATGGGCAGGCCGGCTGAACATGAGGAACGTAGCGGGTGCACCGGTAAGGGCTCCACGGTTCCACGAAGCGCTCTTGGGCGCGGGCAGCCCACCATGGAGTCAGGCATACTACAGTAGGGGGTGTAGGGCACCAGGCATGGTGCCGAGGGACCAGGTAGTGTGCATGGGGGTGGGCAACACGCCGAGGCGCCTGTCAGGGAGCTGGGGTGTCGGGTAGGATGCCGGCAGGGGCTGAGGAGGGTGCCGGCAAGGCGTGTGGGAACCACACAGGCCGCCGACAGGGCATGGGGGCGCTTGGCAGGCCATCGGTAGGGCATGGGGGCACTAGGAAGGTCGCTGGCAGGGCACGGGGGCATCGGGCAAGTGTTGCGGGTAGTACATCGGGGCAGCGCCAGGGCACGGGTAGCATGCCGGGGCAGCACGTGAGGGAGAGGGTAGTGCGACGAGCACCACGGGGGCAGCACAGGTCGAGGAGGCCGCGAGCAGTGCATACTTTATTTGCCTTCTTCATTTCCGTCACCTCTTTTCCATGTTGTCATCATCGAACGAGAACAAACAAAGGGGTAGGTTCAGCGATAATCATGTGGTCCAACCCCCCCCCCCCCCCCCACATTATGTTGATATCATATGGCATAACTTACTCAATAAATTGAATGTCGGAGAACGAGAATATAAGCAACACATATCCCCCAACCTCGTTTTGTCATTCGGTGATCGTCGACAGATTCGCAATAGGGAGGATGTCATTGTTGGTGACGTTCTTCATGGGTGGCGTCTTCTCATTTGACGCGGATGAAGAGGGGGAATACGGTGTTTGTCATGATTTATTGGTGACATGCATTCTTCGTTGGGAGGATGATGTTCTCCCAAAGGTTCTCCAATGCTCCACCAATGGATTAAGCCAACCAATGAAAAATAATAGACTTTTCTATTATTTTATTATTGGAAAAGTTTAAAAATAATTCAATTTATTTATGTTACTCCACATAATTAAATTAGTGGAGTTGGCTCGTTAAATAGAGGGGGAAGGTGAAGGGGATCCCCCATATAATTGGGAGAGTTGTCAAAAAATTAATGGGGAAGGTGGAGACATACAAATTAATGATGAGAGGCTTGGATTCATTAACTCAAGGGAAGTTTGGGGGGTTTGGGGGGTTTTGTAGCTCATTTGTGCCCCACCTAATAATAACCTTTAATGGGAGGTTATACTTGGGTGGGACCCACCACCATAACCTCCCATGGGAGGTTAGGGTGTGGTGGCCCCCAACACTAACCTCTCCTTGGGGGTTTTAACCACCCAAATAGAATAAATTTAATACTTCATTTTATTCAATTTAATTAAAACCCCTGAAATCTATCTTCCAATCTCGTCAAAACAAAACTGCGGTGATGGTCTCACTTAGTAATTTCCAACACTGTGAGTACCACGGTGCCCTCATATTTCAATTCCGAGCACTGGTTAAAAAGTTATAAAATACTGAACGTACCTATACTGAACGTACCCGAACCAAATTTCAGAAATTGAATATGGATGCACTGGGCCTCAGAATCAAGTGCCTTCAGAAACTAGGGACTAATTAAATTCCCATGTATTTAAGGAAAAAAATTACCATAGATATTCCAAGTCTTTACATGGACCCTCTGGCTAGGTCGGACCTGCATACACGGTCAGACCCCTGTCCATACACGGGTCGGGTCAGGTCGGTCTGACTAGATCAGACCGGATGACCTGAACCGTCATTGAAGCCAGTCATATTTTAATATTTATAGTCCTACTAACTACTTTATATGTGTAAAGTAGGTTCAAACCCACTAAGAAGTTGAATTTTACCACTATTCTTCTAAAAACTTACAAAAAGATCCCACATGTTGTCAGCAGTGGAATATATTTTCTATTTATTTTATATTATTTTTAATTTTTATTAAAAAATTGTACTCTAAAGAAACACTAGAGTATATTTGATTTTTTGTTCGAATATATTATAAAACAAGAAAAATACTAAGAATATTGTGAAACAGCGATATAAAATGATGATAGTAACAGTCAAGTAAAATGCCCAGGGAAAAGTCTACATTCTACTAGTTTAATTTGTATTCTGATTCAATTTAATGTTATTGCCATGTAACACCATAAAAAGAGTGACTTTTATCCATCTTCAAGATTTATGTAACACATTCTGAAAGATTTTGGACTTCACCACTCCCAAACAAATCAGTTGTGAAAAGATCGAAAAGATAATGACAAGAGGACGAAATTTCCATAATTCCCAAAGTAATTGTGAATTGATTATATTCTAAAAGATGATTCCATGATCAATCTTGGAGATTTTATTTTGGATTTTTGATAATTAAGTTCTAGTGGTGAAAATCATTTGAATGAACTCAGCATCTATCGTGCCGAATGATACTGAATTCATTGAAATGATTAAGTGAAAACGGAAGTTAAAAGATAACTAGTGGAACTTTGATTTATCCCCAAACAATATGATTTCTCTATAAAACATGTATATTATCACTATCTAAAATAATAAAGTCATTCAAATATTGAGGAAAAATTTGGAATAAAATAGAGGAAGAAAACTCACTCTTTTCGCATGAATTTTTGCTCTTAGACCATGGATTTCCAAAGGATGATTCTCCGAGAAGTGTTCTGAGTACTTTGCTCTGCTCCGAGACTGGTGTGTTCGTCGAATGAGTATCCCATCGAAGTTAATGACCCCCCCCATATTCTGGTGCTTGCTCTATTTTAATACATTGTTGTCTTCTACTGCATGTCCCTGCTCAATCTCCTCCGACTTCGAAAGTTCATCACCCACGCACTGCAAAATCTGTGTTTTTCGTGACAAGCATGTCGGGCTATCTTTTCACACGTAACTAACTTCGGCCAAGATAGTTTTATGTATCTGTACATTTTCCCATCTCTAGAATAAACCTGGAAAACTAAATAAGAAACACAAGTAAATAAATGAGGACACAAGAAAGAAGAAAAAAGATTAATTATTTAAGATAAATGTTATTTGTAATCTTTAATAATTAACTAAAGTTAATTTATTAATATTTACTTTTAAATTATTTATAAAATTATTAATTATGATAAAACATAAGTTATTAAAGATTTATTAATTAAATTAAGTTAATAGAATAATAATTAAGTTATATATTTTATTATTTTTATCTATGTTAATAAAATTGACAACATAATTAAATAATTATTTAAATTAATATTTAAGATTATATGAATAATTTAAATATTTCTATTAAAGAAATTAATTTGCAAGATTAGTTATTTAATTAGTTATTTATTGTTTAGTAATTAATATTATTACTTTAATTTATTAAGTAAATTTAATAATTTATTTATAATTATTCTTAATTATATATTCAGACCATAAATAGTAAATAAATTTACAATTTATATTTATTATTAAGTTAGTTTTATAATTTAATTTATAATTTATTAATATTTTAAATTTATAATAATAATAAATTACTTATTAATTATTTGATTTTTTTATTTTATCTTTATCTTTAGTCTACTTTACTTTTTGTTTTACTTTAATTCTAGTATTACTTTAGTTTTTTTAATATTATTTTTAACTTTGATTTTATTATTTTTTATGTTATTTGTTATTTTATTTTTTTCCTTAATCTGTCTTCTTCCCCCTGCCCTAATTTGGAACACAGTTGGGGGATTTAATATTCTTCGTTGGAACCTGATGGCTCCCTCCTTGGCAGACTAGCGGCGGCTTAGACTTCGTCCTTCAGTGGCAGCCAGCGGTGATTCCAGCGGGCAGCCAATCCAGTTTTCCCCTTCGCGGCATCAACAATCTCCTATTTAAGGTGACTTAAGAAAATGGTGTGGCTTCCATTGGATGGAAAATAGTGTGATGCGGTCTCCCCTTCTCAGCGCGTGTTGACAGTGTAACCTCTCCTCTCAAGTGCGGCATTCCTCTTCTAGTGGACTCGATTGGGTTCGACTCGGCTCACCCTCCTCCTTAGAAGAGGATGTATCATCCCAATTCGGCATGTGACGCTACATCCTTTGGAAACTTGGACCCCTTTGAAATTTAGTGCATGTGAGGGTGTGGTGCGCCATCCCTCAAGCAGTGGCGGCTTTGGTTCCTTGCTTTGTAGGAGCGGCGGGTCAGCGCAACTTCATCCTTCTCCTCGCAGCAGCAAACGAATCTCCTGGACCAACCCGGATTCAGCCTCAGCTCCAGTGTAGAAGCAGGAATGGAAGACAACGGGTCGTCCTACGATTTTAGAATTATAATTTGATTTGTGATTGGTTTTGCTGCTATGTTTGTGTGTTTCCTTAGAGAAAATGGTGTGTGGAGAAGGGAAGCAGATTTGTTGCTGTTGTATAGAGGAGAGGAGTTTAGAACGGTGGGTGAAAACATTGAGGAAGGAATAAAGGTCCATCAGTGAGGATGAATTATCAGCAGATGCAACAGTGAGGTGAGGGAAGAGAAACATGGTAAGCCAGTATTAGTGAGGTTGGAGATGTATCATCGGTGAGGGATCTACCGATAGAGAGAAAGAGTAAATGGGATAACAATGAGAAAATTAAAATGATGTATCGGCGATGATAGAAAGAAGATATCGGTGAGGTCAAATATTTCCTAACAGTGGGGAAAGAGTACCTGTAAGGAATGGGTATCGGTAGCTATAACGGTGAGAGAAAAAAAATCCTATCGATGAGGCAGCATAACAGTGAGGTGCGGGAAGAGAAAGAGCTACCGATAGAATAAAAAGTAGCTAAGCAGCGGTGAGCGAGGTCACCGATATGAAATAAAAGGGGATCACCATTAGAAAAAGATTAAAATTAAATAAACACAAATAAACTAAACATATAATTAAATCTAATGTCTGCTTAATAAAATATTAAAAACAATTAATTAAAAAGACAACTAAACACCATTAATTTAAAACAATATTTTTTTAAACATTAAATATTAAAATAATTAATCGCCAAATATTAATTTATTATTTGAATAATTAATAAACTAATATTATGAAAGACTTAAATTAAAATAACTATAAAATTTAATTAAATAGCAAAAAATATAAATAAACAGAATTGGTGACCCAATAAGTCACCGTAAGAGCTCATCTACCTCACTGGTAGATGAAAACCAAATAAAAATAAATTAATAACCAATCTACATACATAAAATAAAAAAATAATGTTTAAAATCTTTTAATTAATTAATTAACTATTTGAACTAATACAATTAAAGGTAAACTACGTTAATTAAATTAAACATCACAAATTATTTACTTAAATAATTGGCAGAGAATTTAAACAAATTAATTAATATAATTAATTTATTATAATGTAACTATTTTGAAAGATTATTTATAAAACAAATTCTAAGTTAATTAAATAGAATTACATTGATTAAATAACTATTTAAAATATAAACTAACTTATTTAAAAGTCGAGTAGAATTAATTTAAATAAACTGAATACTCATCACTACTGATAAAATTGAAGGTCTCATCGGTAGAAATTAAAGGCTACCGATAGGAAATAAAAATAAGGTTACCGTTATACTAAGATAAGAGCTACCAGTAAAAAAGCATAGCGGTGAAAAAGATTACTGATATAACAAAGGTCACCATTACATCTCAAAACAGGCTACCATTAAGCAAAAAGAATGCAGGTCATCATTAGACAACACTGGTAACCTAGCTATTGGTAGAGTAAATGTAACCCTGCTATCGGTAGCATAGCTAATAGTAGTCTGGTAATCCGTAACTAAGTTTTATAATCTTAAAAATTAAAAGAAAATTAATTAGAAAACTCTATAATTATTAATAATGAAAAATTAAATAAAATAAACAAATATAGATTAAATAAAAATATATAAATTTAATTATATTAAAAACAAAGAAGGAATAAATCAACTATTTAAGGGTCCATAATTACATAATATGTTATAAAAAATGAATATTTGAGAGATTTAATTATACAAATACAAAAGATCATTTATTAGATAAAAAGTGTAAAAATAATTAAATAAATCATTAAAAATTAATAAAAAGGATGTGCAAAACTATGTAAAAATAAGGCCACAACAAATTTCCCCACACTTAAGCATTGTTGGTCCTCAAACAATCCCATGTTATATTTTCTTTCAAAAAAAAGGTATATTTATAATTCAAATCAAAATGTAACATGTCCAAAATTTTAAACAGAGGACTTCAAAAACATGTCAGAAGGATTTTAGAAGCTAAGCCACTCAAATGAACCATGCATTGAACAAATTATCACTGGTAATTAAGAAAGCAAAGTCCATACATCAAAGAATATGTCATTCCTCACATGTGATACAACTTAATGACTCACTTCAATGAAAACTCAGGTTTTAATCCCAAAAATGGAAGGGGATAAAATTTCAAGGGAATTAAGACCTTAACCAAGGAACATTGCACATGACTCATCACCTAGGTTCCAAAAGTAATTATTTTTTTTGTGAATCACCTCGAAGATACAACCTAAATAATTTCCATATAAACCATTTGATCCCTTATTCATTTGGAATTCATCATTCCCCTCACCTATGTGAGCTCATTTTTTTCCCTGGACACTTTATATAATTTTCCCAAGCCATGTATCATTGTGCTGAGCACTGTGCAATGCACTTATTCAAACTGTACAGAGGGATTTTAGTTAACCAAAATGCACCAAGCATCTAAGGTCTCGGAGACTCACTATGGGATCCCAGATGCCAAAATTACTCCAGTTTCAAAGAATTTATATAAAATTCATTTACATTGGCTCATGAAAGCAATTAATTCTAATAATTTAAATTATTAAAGAGGACATAAGAATTAGAATCAACTTCCAGTTCCAAGGGTATGATCATATCTCCACAAACATGTAACCCATATCACTTTCAAAAGAAGTTCCTAAACCAAATCTCCATTAAATCACTAAGTAATACCACTCAGCAATCACCCAACCTCATCAATATCAGACTCAACGTCGCTCTTAACTACAAGAAAAGAACTTATCCTAAGGCAAGACCCTATTGAGAAAATTGTAAAGCATAAAATTATGCAATAACTTTAAAAAATATAACCATTTTTTAACAAAAAGTTTTAATTTTCAGTGGTATTTTTATGGGCTTTCAATAATGCACAGATTAATATAGTCAAGAATTTACCCCCTCCCCCACACATAAAACCCGAGTTTGTCCCCAAAGTAGACTCCTAAATATGGAAAAGAACAATTAAGGAATTCAGATTCCAAAAATATTTTCAATTTAATAGATTTATTAAAGTATATAGGGTCTTAATGAAGTTCAATTATTATTGTTTTCCACAATGAATAAATAATTAGTAGATTCATTAGCAATTAAAAACTTTAAAATTGAGTGTAGTGGAATATAATTTATGTCTGCACAATTAATTTAGTGTAAGAATTTTAACAAAGTATGAATCAAATGGATGTTCAACAAAGAAGAATGTTGTATACTAAACACCTTAACATTAATCGAAATTTAAAGACCAGCATCATGTACCCCCCCCCCCCCCCCCCCGCCCACCCACACACACACACTTAGTTTCTTACAATGAAATGGGTTTAAAACAATGTAATTCAGTTTCTAGAAGTGAAGCACATTACGATTTTTAATTCAAGTTAGTGACATGCAACAAATTTTTATTTAATATACAGTTTATGTAGCCGATTTTCAGCAAAAATGTAGTAGATATTTTTTTTAAAAACATAATTTTATTAACAAAAATAGGAGCCGAATTAAATGAAAATGGTTGATGTACTTCCCCAACTAGGTTCTTATTCAAAAATGGCCATGGGAATTCCACTCCATTAATACACAACAGCAGCATCCTAAAATCACAGAGCATGAAAACCATATACCAAAAACCAGTATATCCAGTGCAAATAAGAGAAACAAAGCTTCACGTTATTCATCACAAAACAGTTAAAAAAAATAAATAAAGAGCATGAGTTGACTCCCATGAAGCAATATTTTCTAGGTCTTCAGTTAGACATTATTAAAATAATTTTTTTATCATTTATTAACAAAACTAAAACCATGGGTTGCCTCCCATGAAACACTGGGTTTAATGTCCCTAGCCAGATTCAATTTTCCTAGATATTTCAATCCATGATCATTTAATGGAAATGAATTATTAATTATGTGAACATCACTATTATCTAAAGATTCAAAAATATGATCGGCCAAAAAATTCTCATATACAGTATCAAACAATATTCTCAATTGTTCATTAAAAGAAAAAATTGCTAATATACTATCCAATCTATTTTGGGCGCTAAAAACCACTTAGAGGTCAACTCCAAACTAGAATCAGAGGAAAGAAAATCAGAAAAATCTTCACTATTTTCAATGAATATTCCCAGCACAGCTTGCACAAAGGATAATTCAGAAAAATCTTGGAAGGAGTCATACTCCGGTTCCAACAGGTGGTACTCAATGTCCACGGATGACTCAAATGATGTGAATCTTTCATGTTCAGGTTGAAAGTTATCAAAAGCAACATAAAACTAATCATGAAAGAATGTTCCCAGAAAATATACATGCTCATAATGGGTACAATTTAGTTTTTCATCAGGACTCAGACCAGAACATTCTCCAACTTCTGAAACCCTTAGAAAGTTGTCTTAAAAAAGAAAAATTTCAAAAATAGGTTGAGACAGTTTGGGGAAAGATTGTGACTTACTCTCTAGAATTGGTTCTAAAGAATGATTTTTTTCATCTAGAGGAGGGAGTGAGATAGGAATAGAATCTTGAAGAAATGTTTCAATAGGGTGGGGAATCAAAATCTCTATGACCTCATGAGGAAAAGAACTATACTCAGCTCGGACCTCAATTTTATAGCATTGATTCTCAGCAATATCTATGAAATCACAACCAACAACATGTTGAGGCTTTTTAAACACAAAACACTCATCCACATCATCAATGGCTTGGAGAGTGTGTTTCCAATTTGACATATCTATGACAGCACCAGTTGTAGCAAGGAATGGCCTCCCTAAAATGATTGGGACTTTTTCATCACACTCCATATCTAAGATACAGAAGTCTGTGGGTAGTTTCAATTTTCTTACACTCACTAATAGATCATCCACCCTCTCTGAAGGGTGTGTGAATGACCTGTCAGCAAGTTCAAGATAAACAGAAGTTGGTTGAAAATCCCTGAGACCCAACCTTCTTAAAAGTGAGTAAGGTATAATATTGATGCTTGCTCCTAATTCACACAAACAATTATGTTTCTCAATTGCTCCAATTATGCATTGAGTAAAAAAGCTACCATGATCATTCAATTTTGTCAGTAACTACTTTAACACAATGGAACTACATTCCTCATTGAGATTTACTTTTTCCAAATTCATCCAATCAATTTTGTTTTTTAGAAACTTTTTGGTAAAAGAAAAATATGAAGTAATTTTATCTAAGGCTTCTACAAATAGAATTTTGACACTAATGTTTCGAATCATCTTTAGAAACCTCAAATATCCAGTTTCATTATTCTTCTACACTCTTTCAGGGAAGGGAATTGGTGGGGCATAATTTTTATGAAAATGTTGATTATTCTCCTTCCCCTAAATTCCATTATTTTTCCTCTCTTATTTAATTAATTACCACTTCATTTTCCTCAGTTCTTGAACTTTTTGAGGTAAAAATTAAACATTCTGTTCAGGTTGACCAAAGCTGTCCAGATTCCTAGATTCTGTTTCAAGCATATTTTTCTTTCCAGATTCAATTTTTTCATCAGTTTTAGTTTTCTCAAATTGTTGCTTAACTTTTTCATGTGTTTGAAGTCCAGGACTAGTGGTATATAAATGATATTCTCTCTTGGATTATGAATTGAAGTGTTGGCCAACTTTCCCTTTTCCATATCACCTTGATCCTTAGCCATTTGAATTATTTGATTTTCTAAATTGTGAATCTTACCATCTGTTTCCTTCCTAAATGAACCGATTCCTCCCAAAACTTGTTGTAATAGCCCCTTTAACTCCGCTTTAGAATTAAAAGATTTATCCCCATATTGGTTGGATTTATAAATTTTTTGGTATGATTGGTAGTTAGGGGTAGTGGTCTATTTTATGACACTTTGTTCTTCATAGGACAAGTTTGGGTGATTTGATAACTAAAAGTGTAATTATTGGAGTATTGATCATTTTTCCCTTGGTTCCTAGTTCTAAAATCCACAAAATTGGCACTCTCATCAAACTAGAAAGGGAGATCAAAATCAGGACAACATGTATGAGAGTGACCAAACATCCCACAATTATTACATTGATAGCTTATGACCCTATCAATAACAACATCAGCCTAAGTATTTCCTTCCCCTCTAGGGATGACTCTCTTCCTAGAACACTTGTGATGACATTTTTGAGCAAGCTTGTCACACAGAAGTTCCAACTCATTAGCAGTGGAGTCAAAAAAGTCACCCCCACAGAATTGGTCAACTAAAGTTTGGTTCTAAAGGGGTGAGAGCATTATAGAAGGATTCCATGAGTAGATGGGGAGAAAATTGTTGATTGGGACTTTGTCTATGGAGACATCTAAACCTATCACATGCCTAGTGAAATAAATCTCCATCATCCTGGACAACCCAGTAATTTTGTGCCTAATCTTAGAAGTGGTGATCCTTGGATAGAATTTTGATATAATGGTTTAAACACCTCTTCATAGGTCTCAAATATTTCTTCATGTAAATTCCTAAACCTAGTCCTAGCCCATCCCTTAAGACAAAATGGAAACTACCTCAATCACAACTCCTCCTTACAAAGTTCTCTCAAAGGTATTTGTTTTACAGAACTATAGAACTCTCTAATGAACTCAAGAGAATCCTCTCATGGAATATGATTGAATGAAGGATGTTGATAATGATGAGGAAACTTAATTTTATAGTTCCTAGACCTAGGAGTCAACCTAATACAAGATGTATTACTTGATACTGTTGGAATTTGAAATTCCCTATGTCTAGGTAGTTGAAGGTCTGGAGCTATCGGCTATGGTACATTCATGTTCTGTTCAACTCTATTATTCTGATTGTCCATTTCAATGTTTTTTTAAATAGTTGATAAATGTTTGTCTAATTCAGCGATTGAAAACTCTACTATAAGAATGAACAATTTTGTGCTTATGAAAAGTGTAATAACAGTTCAAAATAGCACAACATTAGAACTAATAGGATTTCATCAATAAAATAATAGTAGCAATACAGTAGTAAATGAAGCATACTTTTTTTAATGTTTTAAATTTTATTAAAATTGTTTTTTTACGTTTTTTTATGATTTTTGTAAATTTTTTCAAAAAAATAATGGCTCGTGCCTTCCCCGGAAGTGACGACATAAAAATTACCTGAACCGTCATTGAAGCCAATTAAAGTTTAATATTTATAATCCTACTAACTACTTTACATGTGGAAAGCAGGGTCAAACCCATAGAGAAGGAGAATTTGACTACTATTCTTATAAACACTTACAAAAGATGCAAGTATTGTGAGTAGTGGAATAGATTTTCTATTTCATTTATATATATTTTTTAAAATTTTTATTTAAAAATTTTACTCTAATTAAACACTACATAATTTTTTGAGTTTTGTTCAAATCTATTTTGAAACAAAAAACAGACTAAGAATAGTGTGAAATAGAGATATGAAATAATGATAGTAAAAGTCAAGTAAAGTGCACGAGGAAATGTATCCATTCCACTGGTTTATTAGGTATTCTGATTCAATTTAAATTTATTTCCTTGTAAAACCATAAAGAGACTGAATTTTCTCCCTCACCAAGAGTTAAGTCACAAAGGCTGATTGATTTTGGAGTTCGCCACTCCAAAAAAAAATCTCCTATGAAATGTTCTAAAAGATAATGACAACAGGACGAACTAACCGTAAGTCCTGAAGTAATTGTGATTTTATTATATTTTAAAAGATTTTTCCTTGATCAATCGTGCCAAGTTGATTGTGGAGTTTGGAAAATTATGTTTTAGTGGTGAAAAGCATTTGAATGAACTCAGCATCAATCTCGCCGAACGATATTGAATTCATTGAAATGATTTAGTGAAAAGGGAAGTTAAAAGATAAGTAGTGGGACTTTGATTTATCCCCAGACTATATGATTTAGCTAGAATACATGTATATTATCACTATATGAAAAACTAAAGTCACTCAAATACAAAGGATAGAATTGGTATACAACAGAGGAAGAAACTCTATCTTCTTGCATGAATTATTTCTCCTGAACCTCAGATTTCCAAAGGATGATTCTCCGAGAAGTGCTTCGAGTACTCTGCTCAGCTACGAGACTTGTGTGTTTGTTGAATGGGTATCCCTTCGAAGTGAATGAATCCCCATGAAATTTTGTTTCTTACCCCATTTTAATACCTTTTTTTCATCTACTGCATGTCACTGCTCAATCTCAATTGACTTCGAAAGTTCTTCACCCACGCAATGGAAAATGTGTGTTTTTTCGTGACAAGCACGTCGCGCTATCTTTTCTCACGTAACTAACTTCGGCCAAGATATTTGTATGTATATGGACGTTTTCCCATCTCTAGAATGAACTTAAATAATTAAATAATCAAGACAAGTAAATAAATAAGGAATAAAGAAAGAAGAAAAAAAGTAATTATTTAAGTTAAATGTTATTTTTAATCTTTATTTTTTAACTATAGTTAATTGATAAATATTTAATATTAAATTATTTATAAAATTATTAATTATGATAAAACATAATTTATTAAAGAGTTATTATTTAAATTATGTAAATTGAATAATTACTATGTTATTATTTTTATTATTTTTAACAAAGTTATTAAAATTGAAAACATAAATAAATAATTAATTAAGTTAATATTTATGATTATATTAATAATTTAATTATTACTATTAAATAAATTAAGTTGCTAGATTAGTTAATTAATTAGTTGATTTAAATTTAGTGATTAAAATTATTACTTTAATTTGTTATGTAAATTTAATAATTTTTTTATAAATATTCTTAATTATATATTTATACGTATATAGTAAATTACTTTACTATTTACATTCATTATTAATTTAGTTTTATTATTTAATTTAAAAATTATTATTATTTTAAATTTATAACCCTTATAAATTACTTAATATATATTTAACTTCTTTAAAGTTAACTTTAACTATATTCTTCTTTACTTTTTTTTTACTTTAAATCTATTATTACTTTATTTTTTTAATCTTCTTTTTAACTTTGATTTATTAATTTTATTGTTATTTATTATTTTATTTTTTCCTTAATCTCTCTTCTTCCCCCTGCCCTAATTTGGCACATAGTAGTGGGATTTCTTCTTCTTCCTTAGAAACTGGTGTCTCCCTCCTTGGAAAGCCAGTGGTGGCTTCGACTTCGACCTTCAGCGGAAGCCAGCGGTGATTCTTGCGGGTAGAAAATCTAGTTTTCCCCATCGTTGAATCAACATTCTCCGCTTTAATGTGACTTATACAAAAGGTACGGCTTCCTTCGGATGGACAGTAGTGAGATACGGTCTCCCCTGCTCAGCGCATCTCGACAGTGGAACCTCTCCTCTCCAGCGCTGTAGTCCTCTTCTAGCGGACTCGATTGGGTTCGACTCAGCTCACCCTCCTCCATAGAGGATTGTGCGACATCCCAATTCGTCCAGTGACACGACTTCCTTTGGAAACATATCCCCCTTCAAAAAGTAGTTCATGCGAGTGTGTGGTGCACCCTCCCTCAAACGACGGTGACATTGGCTCCTTACTTCTGAGCAATGGCAGGTCGGCGCAACTTCATCCTTCTCCTCGCAGCGGCAAATGAAGCTCCTAGACCATCCCTGCTTCATCATCGGCTCCAGCGCAGAAGCAGAAAAAGTGGATAGCAGGTCGACCTATGATTTCAGAATTAGAATTTAATTTTTGATTCGCTTTTTTGTTGTGTTTATGTGTTGCGGTAGAGAAAATAGTGTGTGGAGAAGGGAAGAATATTTGTTGTTAATATAGAGAGAAGAGGAGTTGAGAATGGTGGGTGTAAATTGTGAGGAAGAAATAATGTTCTATCAGTGAGGATTAAGTATCGGTATATGTAACGATGAGGTGAGGGAAGTGATATAATGTATTGGAGTATCAATGAGGTTGGAGATGTATCATCGGTGAGGGAGCTACCGATAGAGAGAAAGATTAAATAGGATAACAGTGAGAAAATGAAATGGTTGTATCGGTGAGGACAGAAAGCTGCTACCGGTGAGGTCAAAAATTGCGTAACTGTAGAGAGAGAGTACCAGTAAGGAATGGGTAATGGTAGCTATTACAGTGAGAGAAAAAAAGAAAATAATATCGGTGAGGCAGCATAATAGTGAGGTGCGGGAAGAGAAAGAGGTACCAATATAATAATAAAAAAGGTAAGAAGTGTTGAGCAAGGTCACCGATATGAAATAAAAAGGGATCACTGTTAGAAAAATATTAAAATTAAATAAACACAAATAAATTAAACATATAATTAAATCTTAAGTAAGATAAATAAAGGATTAAAAATTATTATTTAAAAAGACAACTAAACACCATTAATTTAAAACAATATTTTTATTAAACATTAAACGTTAAAATAATTTATTGACAACTGTTAATTTATTATCTGAATAACTAATAAACTAAGATTTTAAAATATTAAATTAAAATAACTATAAAAATTATTTAAATAATAGCAGGATATATAAATAAAAATCATTGGTGTCCCAATAAGTCACCGTAAGAGCTCGTCTACCTCACTGGTAGACTATAACCAAATAAAAATTAATTAATAAGCATTCAGAATACATTAATTAATAAAATAAAAGTTTAAAAACTATTAATTAATTAATTAACTATTTGAACTATTAAAATTAAAGGCGTACTAATTTAATTAAATAAAAAAACCCAAATTATTTACTTAAGTGATTGGCAGAGCATCAAAATAGATTAATTAATATAATTAACCTCTTAAAATGTAACTAAGTTAAAATATTAATTATTAAAATAAAGTGTATGTTAATTAAATATAATTACAATGATTAAATAATTGTTTAAAATAAAAATTAACTTATTAAAAAGTCAAGAAGAATTAATTTAAACAAACTAAATACTCACCATTATTGATAAAATTAAAGGGCTCACCAGTAGATATTAAAGGCAATTGATAGGACATTAAAATAAGGTTACCGTTAAACTCAGATAAGAGCTACCAGTAGGAAAGAATAACGGTGACAAAGATAACCGATATAACAAAGGTCACCGTAACATCTCCAAACAGGCGATCGGTAAGAAAAAGGAAAGCATTTCACTATTAGATAGCACCGATAGTTGCTACTAGTAGAGAAAATGTAACCCAGCTATCGCTAGCTTTGCTAACGGTAGTCTGGAATGATGTAATTATGTTGTATAAACATAAAAATTAAAAGTAAATTAATTATAAAACTCAATATTTATAAATAATGAAAAATTAAATAAAATAAATAAAATAGATTAAATAACCAAATTGAAAATTAATTATATTAAAAACAAAGAAGGAATAAATCAACTATTTAATGGTCCATAATTACATAATATGTTATAAAAAATTGAATATTGGAGAAATTTAATTATAAAAATATAAAAGTGAATTTAGTATATAAAAAGTTTAAAAATAATTAAATACATTATTAAAAATTAACAAAATGATGTGGAAAACTGTGTAAAAATAAGGCCACATCACCGGACTCGGACCCGTTTGACCCAAAAACACATTTTCGCCCATATCTTGGGCTACTTATGCCCGATCGACGAAACATCTATGGCGACAGAAATCTTTGAGTGAGATAATTCTGTTTTCATACCCAATATGAGGATTGGAAGCAGATGGGGTACAATCAGGTTGCTTTGAACCTAAAATCCAACTGGGCCCTTGGAACGGAAATTCAAATAACTCACAGACCGTGCGTCTAATTCATGCGCCATCTTTTGCGTTGAGAGCCCTATGACAAGGCAGACCTTTTAGATAAATTTGTGTGGGACATCTTGATAGTTGGTGGATTTACTAGTAGCTCGTGGAGTAGATTCTCCTAGAGAAGAGCAATCGGTGTACGGAAACCTAGTAGCTGGCTAATACGTGATGACTGTTGACCATTCGACTCGGAGAGTTTCAACTATCATAGTGGGAAACACCACTGTGTGAATGTTGAAGACCAACAGTGGGGAGAGCCTCCGTGTGATGTGGCAGACCCATGGTACTCGATAAGAGGATTACCTATGCAGGCTACAAGGGGGAGAGCCTCTGTGGGTTGCGGCAGACCCACGTTGGGGAGAACCTCTAAGTGATGCAGAAAACCCATGTTACTCAATAGGAGGAGTACCAAAGTAGTCCAGGATAGTGGGAAGTGACTTTTTTTCATGTGGCAGGCCAACATTAGTCTATATAAGAGTACACCAGTAGCCGAGGTTTCAAATGTTAGAATGGGAGTGTAACAAGTTACCAACCAAAGAATAAAATCCTGGTTTTGAGATGAGTCTTTAGCTTTTATTTTTCTTCATGATTGAGATGGGTTACTAGATAACATAGGTATATGTATGAGCATATAGCTAAGGAATGGTTATCCATTGATTTCATAATTTCTGATTTATCCTTGTTGGATTTTGTGTAACCTTGAGGGCCTCACGGTCCCAACTGAGTATCGTTATACTCACCCCTATACAGGCTATGCCCGAACCACGTTTTGTTGGATGTCGATGACGGGGAATGCAGATAATGGCTGAGAGCGCCAGGACTGGACAGTAACCGGAGGTGAACATTTCGATGAGTTGGTACACAGAGGAGTCTGATGGACATGGATTATAGAGGTGGACATCTGTACCTACCCTTCAGACAGGAACACCAGAGGATGATCCAAGAGATGCTATTTACGTTTCAGTTATTTGTCCCTTTTTTAGTTGTACGTGTACTTTATAGTCGGGCATGTATTTTTGGCCCCATTTACGTTCCAACACACTTTTTGTATACAATTTTTTCTTAGTTTTTTTCTTCTTGTTGTGTACTCTAATGTATTTGATTATAGTTATAAAGGCAATACCTTCCTACTTTAGGGATATACGCCTTTGGTGTTAGTTGGCAAACCATGGCCAATGGAAGTCAGGCTTGGGGTAGTTACGACACGGGCCCCGGGGGACTGGTCTTGACATATTTTTATGAGAGGTGTCCTTCCTATCGTAGAAAATAGGACTTTGATATTTCTTTTCTGTGAAGAAATAGTTTTAAGGGTACTAATTGTGGTTTTCAATTCACAGAGTCCAGTGTTGGTGCGGGCGACCAATGTATCCATACACCAGGACCCTAACTTCTGATTTCTGACATAGTGCACAAAAATAATGATTGCGTGCATGTTTCCAAAAGTTTTCATTAAGTAACCTCAACTAGATCTGATCACCAGGTATAAATCTTTTGACTGTTTCTCATCTGATCCATTCAGGATGCCTCCCCGTGGATGACCATTTAGAGCCTCGAGAGTTGTTCGTGCTGATAGCTCACCGAGTGATGAGGCTTCGGTGCAGGGACTCTTACTAGCGGAGGAACTAGTGGTACAACATCCCGTTGGGCCACCGATGCCACCAGCCCCAGCAGTAGATTATGCATGCCTCTTGAGCGTGATGCAAGACTTCCAGTGCCAGAGGCCACCCAGGTTCTCGGGAGAGATAGACCCACTGGCAGTTGAGGATTGGATAGAGGGTGTGGTGAGAGTCTTTAGGTTAGTAGGGACACCATCTGACTTCATTGTGATACCTGATTCCGACCTCCTTCAGGCAGCAGCAGGCAGTTGGTGGATCATGATGCTCTAAGTTCATGATGATGAGGCGCTGCTCTAGATAGACATCGAGAGCCTATTCCAGGTGGAGTTTGTCCCAACCACCCTTCGAGTAGTGCAAATACAGGAGGTACTTCATCTGTAACGGGTCAACATGACAGTAGCACAATACTCAACAAGGTTCACCAACCTCTATTGCTACTCCACAGATATGGTATAAGACTCATTCTTCAGGGCCCAGACCTTCGAGCTGTGGATCAGGCGAGAGATCAGAGCCTCGATGATCTCCCTCAGCATCCCGACGCTGGAAGTGTTATTAGAGAGAGCCCTCCTAGAATAGTGTTTTCATTGCTGACCAGTCACTAGCATCAAGACCCGACATGCAGTGGAGTATTTTGCAATTGGTAGTATACATATGTCTTAGGAATCCAAGAGGACCCAACCTACAGGTGGTCAACCGCATGACTCATGATCGGTTGTGAGGGGAACACGGAGTAGAGACACATATGCCAATAGCAGGCAATGTTGCTCATGTGGCGTGTAGGGTCACATGGCTCGTGAGTGTTTGACCTGCCATGCTGTTGATCAACAAATAGTTGCGGGACCCCCTAGGAAGAGGCAGAGATTCAATTGAGGCGGTCCACAGGGCGCAGGCGGACGTTGTAGAGTAGCTAGTCGTGCAGCTGGCATTGGAAATTGTTATGAGGTTCTATTTCCACCACCTCCATATGTTCCACCCCGACAATAGGGAGCAGCTGGATAAGGGATATCACATCATCAGGAAGCTGAGGCATGTGACCATGGCACTCCATAGTTGATTCGAGGTACAATCTTAGTCTACTCCACCTTAGCTGCAGTTCTTATAGACACAGGTGCCAGTGATTCTTTCATAGCCACTACCCTCGTCTGGAGCTCAGACATTCCAATGTATCCATTGGCTTGATCCTTATGGCAAGAGACTTCTATGGGAGTAGATTCGATGATAACAAATTAGTTCCGGTAGTGCGATGTTACTCTAGGAGGTGAGAGCTTCGACTGGGATCTCATAGTAGTGGTGTCGAGGCCTTATGACATCATCTTGGGTATGGATTGTTTATCTACTGTTCATTCTTGGATTGACTGCATTAGGAAAAAAAGTGCACTGTGTCCACGCGGATGGGATAAGGTTTACCTTCACCACCAAGATGGGAACCATTGCAGTATAGGATTGATGCACATGGAGGTGGGAGCATCCAATTACTCACCAGTTGGATTGCCTTACCCTCAGAGTAGTGGAAGTGGAGTGTACGACTGATCCGGTAGTGGTGTACCATTATGTACATGTTTTCCCCTTCGACACATTTATGACAGAACCGGTTGTAGAAAGGAATAGCCTCCCTAAAATGATTGGGAATTTTTCATCACACTCCATATCTATGATACGGATGTCTGTGGGTAGTTTCAGTTTTCCTACACTCACTAATAGATCATCCACCCTCCCAGAAGGGTGTGTGAGTGACCTGTCAGCAAGTTCGAGATAAACAGAAGATGGTTGCAAATCCCCAAGACCCATCCTTCTTAAAAGTGAGTAAGGAATAATATTGATTCTTGCTCTTAATTCACACAAACAATTATGTTTCTCAATTTCCCCTATTCTGCATTGACTAAAAAAGCTACCATGATCATTTAATATTAGCGGTAAATTCTTTAACACAATGGAACTACATTCCTCATTGAGATTAAATTTTTCCAACTTCATCCAATCAATTTTGTTTTTTAGAATCCTTTTGGTAAAAGAAAAATATGAAGTAATTTTATCTAAGGCTTCTATAAATAGAATTTTGACACTAATGTTTCGAATCATCTTTAGAAACCTCAAATAGCTAGTTTCATTATTCTTCTACACTCTATCAGGGAGAGGAATTGGTGGGGCATAATTTTTATGATCATTTTGATTATTCTCCTTCCCCTCAATTCAATTATTTTTCTTCTCTTATTTAATTAATTCCCACTCCATTTTCCTCAGTTCTTGAACTTTTTGAGGTGAAAATTAAACATTCTGTTCAGGTTGACCAAAGCTGTCCAGATTCCTAGATTCTATTTCAAGCATATTTTTCTTTCCAGATTCAATTTTTTCATTAGTTTTAGTTTTCTCAAAGTGTTGCTTAACTTTTTCATGTGTTTGAAGTCCATACCTAGTGGTATAGAAATGATTTTCTCTCTTGGATTATGAATTGAAGTGTTGGCCAGCTTTCCCTTTTCCATATCACCTTGATCCTTAGCCATTTGAATAATTTGATTTTCTAAATTGTGAATCTTACCATCTGTTTCCTTCCTAAATGAACTGATTTCTCCCACAACTTGTTGTAATAGCTCATTTAACTCCTATTTAGAATTATAATATTCAACCCCATATTGATTTGATATATAAATTTTAGGGTATGATTGGTAGTTAGGGGTAGTGGTCTATTTTTTGACACTTTGTTCTTTACAGGACAAGTTTGGGTGATTTGATAACTAAAAGTGTACTTATTTGAGTATTGATCATTTTTCCCTAGGTTCCTAGTTCTAAAATCCAAAAAATTGGCACTGTCATAAAACTAGAAAGGGAGATCAAAATCAGGAGAACATGTATGAGAGTGACCAAACATCCCACAATTATTACATTTCTAGCTTAGGAACCTATCACTAACAACATCAGCCTGAGGATTTCCTTCCCCTCTATGGATGACTCTCTTCCTAGAACACGTGTGCTGATATTTTTGAGCATGCTTGTCATACAAAAGTTCCAACTCATTAGTAGTGGAGTCAAAAAAGTCACCCCCACAGAATTGGTCAACTAAATTTTGGTTGTAAAGGGGTGAGAGCATTATAGAAGGTTTCCATTAGTAGATGGGGAGCAAATTGATGATTGTGACTTTGTCTAAGGAGACATATAAACCTATCACATGCCTTGTGAAATAAATCTCCCTCATCCTGGACAAACCAGTAATTTTGTGCCTAATCTCAGAAGTGGTGATCCTTGGATAAAATTTTGATATAAAGGTTGTAAAAACCTCTTCATAGGTCTCAAAAATTTCTTCATGCATGTTCTTAAACCTAGTCCTAGCCCTTCCCTTTATACAAAATTGAAACAACCTCAATCACAACTCCTCCTTAAAAAGTTCTCTCAAAGGTATTTGTTGTACAGAACTATAGAACACTCTAATGAACTCAAGAGAATCATATCCTGGAAGACCATTGAATAAAGGATGTTGATAAAGATGAGGATACTTAATTTTATAGTTCCTATACCTAGGAGTCAACCTAATACAAGATGTATTACATGATACTATTGGAATTTGGAATTCCATATGTCTTGGTAGTTGAAGGTCTGGTGCTATGGGCTATGGAACATTCATGTTCTGTTCAAGTCTATTATTCTGATTCTCCATTTCAATATTTTTTTAAAGAGTAGATAAATGTTTGTCTAATTCAGAGATTGAAAACTCTAATGTATGAATGAACAATTTTGTGCTTATGAAAAGTGTAAAAACAATTCAAAATAGCACAACATTAGAACTAATAGGAGTTCATCAATAAAATAATAGTAGCAATACAGTAGTAAATGAAGCATATTTTTTTTAAAGTTTTAAATTTTTTTAAAATCGTTTTTTATGTTTTTTTATTTTTTTGTATATTTTTTCAGAAAAATAATGGCTCGTGCCTTCCCCTGAAACGGCGACAAAAACATTATCTGAACCGTCATTGAAGCCGATCAAATTTTAATATTTATAATACTACTAACTACTTTATATGTGGAAAGCAGGGTCAAACCCATAGAGAAGGAGAATTTGACTACTATTCTTATAAACAATTACAAAAGATTCCAGTATTGTCAGTAGTGGAATAGATTTTCTATTTCATTTATATATTTTTTTAAAATTTTTATTAAAAAATTTTACTCTAATTAAAAACTACAGTATTTTTGATTTTTGTTCAAATCTATTATGAAACAAGAAATAGAATAAGAATAATGTGAAATAGAGATATGAAATAATGATAGTAACAGTCAAGTAAAGTGCATGGGGAAAAGTCTCCATTCCACTGGTTTAATAGGTATTCTGATTCAATTTAAATTTATTTCCTTGTAAAACCATAAAGATACTAACTTGTCTCCCTCTCCAAGAGTTAAGTCACATAGGCTGATTGATTTTGGAGTTCGGAACTCCAAAAAAATTCTCCTATGAAATGTTCTAAAAGATAATGACAACAGGATGAACTCGCCGTAAGTCTAGAAGTAATTGTGATTTTATTATATTCTAAAACATTTTTCCATGATCAATCGTGCCGATTTGATTGTGGAGTTTGGAAAATTATGTTTTAGTGGTGAAAAGCATTTGAATGAACTCAGCATCAATCTCTCCGAATGATATTGAATTCATTGAAATGATTAAGTGAAAAAGTAAGTTAAAAGATAAGTAGTGGAACTTTGATTTATCCCCGGACTATATGATTTATCTAGAAAACATGTATATTATCATTGTATCAAAAACTAAAGTCACTCAAATACAAAGGAGAGATTTGGTATAAAACAGAGAAAGAAAAATCTATCTTCTTGAATGAATTATTTCTCTTGAACCTCAGATTTCCAAAGGATTATTCTCTGAGAAGTGCTTCGAGTACTCTGCTCAGCTACGAGACTGTGTGTTCATTGAATGGGTATCCCTTTGAAGTGAATGAATCCCCACAAAATTCTGTTGCATACCCTATTTTAATACCTTTTTTTCATCTACTGCATGTCACTGCTCAATCTCAATCGACTTCGAAAGTTCTTCACCCACGCACTGGAAAATGTGTTTTTTTTCGTGACAAAAACGTCGCGCTATCTTTTCTCACGTAACTAACATCGGCCAAGATATTTGTATGTATATGGATGTTTTACCATCTCTAGAATAAACCTATATAATCAAATAATCAAGACAAGTAAATAAATAAGGAAGAAAGAAGAAAAAAAGTAATTATTTAAGATAAATGTTATTTTTAATCTTTAAAAATTAACTAAAGTTAATTTATAAATATTTAATATTAAATTATTTATACAATTATTAACTATGATAAAACATAATTTTTTAAAGTGTTATTATTTAAATTATGTAAATTGAATAATTACTATGTTATTATTTTTATTATTTTTAACAATGTTATTAAAATTGAAAACATAATCAAATAATTAATTAAGTTATTATTTAAGATTATATTATTAATTTAATTATTAATATTAAATATATTAAGTTGCTAGATTAGTTAATTAATTAGTTGATTTAAATTTAGTTATTAAAATTATTAATTTAATTTGTTATGTAAATTTAATAATTTATTTATAAATATTCTTAATTATATATTTATACTGTAAATAGTAAATTAATTTACTATTTACATTCATTATTAATTTAGTTTTGTTATTTAATTTATAAATTATTATTATTTTAAATTTATAACCCTTATGAATTACTTAATATATATTTAACTTCTTTAAAGTTAACTTTAACTATATTCTACTTTACTTTTTGATTTACATAAATTCTATTATTTCTTTATTTTTTTAATCTTCTTTTTAAAATTGATTTTGTTAATTTTAATGTTATTTATTATTTTATTTTTTCCTTAATCTATCTTCTTACCCCTACCCTAATTTGGCACACAGCAGTGGGATTTCTTCTTCTTCCTTAGAAACTGGTGTCTCCCTCCTTGGAAAGCCAGTGGCGACTTCGACTACGGCCTTCAGCGGCAGCCAGCGGCGAATCCAGCGGGTAGAAAATCTAGTTTTCCCCATCACCGAATCAACAATCTCCTCTTTAATGTGACTTATACAAAAGGTGCGGCTTCCTTCGGATGGACAGTAGTGAGATACGGTCTCCCCTGCTTAGCGCGTCTTGACAGTGGAACCTCTCCTCTCTAGTGCTGTAGTCCTCTTCTAGTGGACTCGATTGGGTTTGACTCTGCTCACCCTCCTCCTTAGAGGATGGTGCGACATCCCAATTCGGCCAGTGACATGACATCCTTTGGAAACATAGCCCCCATTGAGAATCAGTGCATGCGAGTTTGTGGTGCGCCCTCCCTCAAGCGGAGGCGACATTGGCTCCTTATTTCGGAGCAACGGCAGGTCGGCACAACTTCATCCATCTCCTCGCAGTGGAAAATGAAGCTCCTATACCATCCCTGCTTCAACATCGGCTCCAGCGCAGAAGCAGAAATAGCGGATAACATGTCAACATATGATTTCAGAATTATAATTTGATTTGTGATTGGATTTGTTGTTGTGTTTGTGTGTTGCGGTAGAGAAAATAGTGTGTGGAGAAGGGAAGAATATTTGTTGTTAATATAGAGAGAAGAGGAGTTGAAAACGGTGGGTGAAAATGGTGAGGAAGGAATAATGGTCTATCAGTGAGGATTATGTATCAGTAGATGTAATGATGAGGTGAGGGAAGAGATACATTGTATTGGAGTATCAATGAGGTTGGAGATCTTTCATCGTTGAGGGAGCTACCGATAGAGAGAAAGAGTAAATGGGATAACAGTGAGAAAATGAAATGGTTGTATCGGTGAGGACAGAAAGCTGCTAACGGTGAGGTCAAAAATTTCCTAACTTTGAAGAGAGAGTACCAGTAAGGAATGGGTACCGGTAGCTATAACAGTGAGAGAAAAAAAAGAAAATCCTATCGGTGAGGCAGCATAACAGTGAGGTGCAGGAAGAGAAAGAGGTACCAATATAATAATAAAAAAGGTAAGAATTGTTGAGAAAGGTCACTGATATGAAATAAAAATGGATCACCGTTATAAAAATATTAAAATTAAATTAACACAAATAAAATAAACATATAATTAAATCTTAAGTAAGATAAATAAATGATTAAAAATTATTATTTAAAAAGACAACTAAACACCATTAATTTAAAACAATATTTTTATTAAACTTTAAACGTTAAAATAATTTATTGACAACTCTTAATTTATTATCTGAATAACTAAAAAAATAATATTTTAAAAGATTTAATTAAAAAAACTATAATAATTTTTTAAAGAATAGCAGGAAAAATAAATAAAAAACATTGGTGACCCAATAAGTCACCATAAGAGCTCGTCTACCTCACTAGTAGACTATAACCAAATAAAAATTAATTAATAAGCATTCAGCATACATGAAATAATAAAAATAAAGTTTAAAAAATATTAATTAATTATTTAACTATTTGAACTATTATAATTAAAGGCGTACTAATTTAATTAAATTAAAAATCCCAAATTTTTTACTTAAGTGATTGGCATAGCATCCAAATAGATTAATTAATATAATTAACCTCTTAAAATGTAACTAAGATAAAATATTAATTATTATAATAAAGTCTATGTTAATTAAATAGAATTACAATGATTAAATAATTGTTTAAAATAAAAATTAACTTATTAAAAAGTCAAGAAGAATTAATTTAAACAAACTAAATACTCACCACTATTGATAAAATTAAAGGTCTCACCAGTAGATATTAAAGGCTATTGATAGGACATAAAAATAAAGTTACCGTTAAACTCAGATAAGAGTTACCAGTATGAAAGCATAACGGTGAAAAAGATTACCGATATAACAAAGGTCACCGTAACATCTCCAAACAGGCGATCGATAAGCAAAAAGAAAGCATTTCGCTATTAGAAAACACCGTTAATGGCTACTAGTAGAGAAAATGTAACCCAGCTATCACTAGCTTAGCTACCGGTAGTCTGGAAAGATGTAACTATGTGGTATAAACATAAAAATTAAAAGTAAATTAATTATAAAACTCAATATTTTTTAATAATGAAAAATTAAATAAAGTAAAAAATATAGATTAAATAACGAAATTGAAAATTATTTATATTAAAAACAAAGAAGGAATAAATCAACTAATTAATGGTCCAAAATTACATAATATGTTTTAAAAAATTGAATATTGGAGAAATTTAATTATAAAAATATAAAAGTGAATTTATTAAATAAAAGTTTTAAAAATAATTAAATAAATTATTCAAAATTAATAAAAGGATGTGGAAAACTATGTAAAAATAAGGCCACATCACCAGACTCGGACCCGTTTACCCAAAAACACATTTTCGCCCATATCTTGGGCTACGTATGCCCGATGGACGAAACATCTACGACGATGGAAATCTTAGAGCGAGATAATTCTTTTTTCATACCCCACATGAGGATTGGAAGCAGATGGGGTACAATCAGGTTGGTTTGAACCTAAAATCTAAGCGGGCCCTTGGAACGGAAATTCCAATAACTCACAGACCGTGCGTCTAATTGATGCGCCATCTTTTGCATTGAGATCCCTATGACAAGGCAGACCTTTGAGATAAATTTGTGTGGGACTTCTTGATAGTTGGTGGATTGACTAGTAGCTCGTGGAGTAGATTCTCCTAGAGAAGAGCATTCGGTGTACGGAAACCTAGTAGCTGGCTGATACGTGATGATTGCTGACCATTCGACTCGGAGTGTTTCGACTATCCTAGTGGGAAACACCACTATGTGAATGTTGAAGACCAACAGTGGGGAGAGCCTCCATGTGATGCGGCAGACCCATGGTACTCGATAGGAGGATTACCTATGCAGGCTACAAGGGGGAGAGCCTATGTGGGATGCGGCAGTCCCACATTGGGGAGAACCTCTATGTGATGCAGAAAACCCATGTTACTCAATAGGAGGAGTACCACAACAGTCCAGGATAGTGGGAAGTGCCTTTGTGTCATGCGGCAGGCCCACAGTAGTCTATAGAAGAGTACACCAGTAGCCGAGGTTTCAAATGTTAGAATGGGAGTGTAACAAGTTACCACCCCATGAATAAAATCCTAGTTTTGAGCTGAGTCTTTAGAATTTATGTTTCTTCATGATTGAGATGGGTTACTAGATAACATAGGTATATGTATGGGCATATAGCTAAGGAATGGTCATCCGTTGATTTCATAATTTCTGATTTATCCTTGTTGGATTTTGTGTAACCTTGAAGGTCTCAGGGTCCCAACTGAGTATCGTTATACTCACCCCTATACATGCTATGCCCGAACCTTGTTTTGTTGGATGTAGATGATGGGGAATGCAGATGGAGGCTAAGAGCGCCAGTACTGGACAGTAACCGGAGGTGAACCTTTCGACGAGTTGGTACATAGAGGAGTCTGATGGACATGGATTACAGAGGTGGACATCTGTACCTACCCTTCAAACAGGAACACCAGAGGATGATCCAGGAGCTGCTCTTTACATTTCAGTTATTTGTCCCTTTTTCAGTTGTACTTGTACTTTATATTTGGGCATTTATTTTTGGCCCCATTTACGTTCCAACACACTTTTTGTATACAATTTTTTCTTAGTGTTTTCCTTCTTGTTGTGTACTCTAATGTTTTTTATTATAGTTATAAAGGCAATACCTTCCTAGTTTATGGATATACGCCTTTGCTGTTAGTTTTCAAACCTTGGCCTATGGAAGTCAGGCTTGTGGTAGTTACGACACGGGCCCCGCGGGACTGGTCATGACAAATTTGTATGAGAGGTGTCCTTTCTATCGTAGAACATAGGACTCCGATATTTCTTTTCTGTGAAGAAATAGTGTTAAGGGTACTAAGTGTGGTTTTCAGTTCACGGATTCCAGTGTTGGTGCGGGCGACCAACGTATCCATCGCCAGGACCCTGACTTCTGATTTCTGACTTAGTGCACAAAAATAATGATTGCGTGCATGTTTCCAAAAGTTTTCATTAAGTAACCTCATCCAGATCAGCTCACCAGGTATAAATCTTTTGACTGTTTCGCATGTGATCCATTTAGGATGCCTCCCCGTGGATGACCATTTAGAGCCCCGAGAGTTGTTCGTGCTGATAGCCCACCGAGTGATGAGGCTTTGGTGCAGGGCCTCTTACTAGTGGAGGCACCAGTGGTACAACATCCCATTGGGCCACTGATGCCACCAGCCCCAGCATTAGATTATGCATGCCTCTTGAGCGTGATGCATGACTTCCAGTGCCAGAGGCCACCCAGGTTCCGGGGAGAGACGGACCCAATGGCAGTTGAGGATTGGATAGAGGGTGTGGTGAGAGTCTTTATGCTAGTAGGGACACCATCTGACTTCATTGTGATCCCTGATGCCGACCTCCTTTAGGAAGCAACATGCAGTTGGTGGAGCATGACTCTCTAAGTTCATGATGATGAGGCGCTACTCTAGATTGACATCGAGAGCCTATTCCAGGTGGAGTTTTTCCCAACCACCCTTTGAGCAGTTAAAATACAAAAGGAACTTCATCTGTAGTGGGGCAACATGACAGTAGCGCAATACTCAACAAGGTTCACCAACCTCTATCGCTACTCCCCAAATATGGTACAAGATTCATTCTTCAGGGCCTAGACCTTCAAGTAGTGGATCAGGTGAGAGATCAGAGCCTCGATGATCTCCCTCAGCATCCCGACACTGGCAGTGTTGTTAGAGAGAGCCCTCTTAGAGTAGTGTTTTCATTGCTGACCAGTCACTAGAAGTAAGACCCGGCATGCCGTTGAGCCTTTTGCATTTGGTAGTATACACATTTCTTAGGGATCCAAGAGGACCCAACCTACAGGTGTTCAACCACATGACTCAGGATCGGTTGTGAGGGGAACACGGATTAGAGACACATATTCCAGTTGCAGGCAATGTTACACATGTGGCGTGTAGGGTCACATGGCTCGTGAGTGTTTGACCCGCCATGCATTTAATCAAAAAACAGTAGCGGGACCCCCAGGAAGTGGCAGAGATTCAATCGAGGCGGTCCATAGGGCGCAGGTGGACGTGGTAGAGGAGCTGGTCGTGCAGCTAGCGGTGGAAATTGTTATGAGGTTCTATTTCCACCACCTCCATATGTTCCACCCCGAAAACAAGGAGCAGCTGGATAGGGGAGATCACATCTTCAGGAAGCTGAGGCACGTGACCATTTCCCTCCCGAGTTGATCTGAGGTACAATCTGTGTCTGCTCCACCTTAGCTGTAGTTCATATAGACACAGGTTCCAGTAATTCTATCATAGCCACTACCCTCGTCTGAAGCTCAGACATTCTGATGGATCCATTGGACTTATCCTTATGGCTAGAGACATCTACGGGAGTATATTCGAAGATTACACACTAGTTCCGGTAGTGCGAGGTTACTCTAGGTGGTGAGAGCTTCGGCTGGGATCTCATAGTAGCGGCGTCGAGGCCTTATGTCATCATCTTGGGTATGGATTGTTTATCTACTATTCATGCTCAGATTGAATGCATTAGGACAAAAAGTGCAATGTGTCTGCGCGGATGGGATAAGGTTTACCATCACCGGCAAGAAGGCAACCATTGCAGTATAGGGTTGACGCACATGGAGGAGGTAGCATCCAATTACTCACCAGTCTGATTTCCTTACCCTCAGAGTAGTGGAAGTGGAGTGTACGACGTATCCGTTAGTGGTGTACCATTATGTACATGTTTTCCCTGACGATGTCTCAGGACTACCTCCTCGCAGATAGGTGGAATTATATATAGACTTGCATAATGGGACGACACCAATATCTACTCTAGCATATTATTTGGCTCCCGTTGAGATTCGAGAGCTGCAGGTGCTGCTAGAGGACTTGAAGGGGAAGTGATTCATTCGGCCCCGTGTTTCTCCCTGGGCAGTGCTGATTCTATTCACCAGGAAGTTGGATGGGAGCTTGAAGCTCTGTGATGATTGTAGTAACCTGAAACAGGTTTCTATGAAGAATAAGTACCCAGTCTTGAGGATTATAGACCTCTTTGATCAGTTGAAGGGAGCATAGTGGTTCTTGAAGAAAGACTTCAGATCAGGCTATCACCAGCTCAGAGTTCAAGACAAGGATGTGAAGAATACGACCTTCAGGTGTCGTTACAACCACTATGAGATCTTAATTTTTCCCTTCATCTTAGCGAACTCTATAGCAGTGTTAATGAGTCTATTGAACATGTTCTTCTAGCCTTACCTGGATAGCATGGTCATAGTCTTCATCGAACACAATTTGATCTACTCGAAATCTAAGGAGGAGCATGCCTACCAATTACGGGTAGTACTAGACACACTCTGAGAGCACCAACATTATGGTATGCTCTAGAAGTGATAGTTTTGGATTTTAGAGGTTCACTTCTTGGGACATGTCATCTATGAGGATGGAATTGTAGTCGATCCATCGAAGATTGAGGTAGTACTTTCATGGGATCCACCCAAGAGTGTGATAGAGGTACGAAGTTTCCTGGATTTGGCTGGATACAATCAGAGATTTGTTCCAGACTTCTCCATAGTTTAAACACCACTATCAACCTTGATAAAGAAGCGGAAAACCTTCTTCTGGTCAGGGAGATGCCAGCAGAGCATTCGGGAGCTGAGCTAGATGCTAACTAGTGCCAAAAATTTGAGTCTTCCAGAGGAGGGAGTTGGGTACGTAGTTTACTGTGACACATCAGGGTCTAGACATGGGTGTGTCCTGATGCAAGGAGCGAGCAGTGATCGCTTATGGTTCTCGTTAGTTGTGACCACATGAGTAGAACTACACCACCCATGAAATAGAGTTAGAAGCAGTGGTATTCACCTATATGATGTAGCGACATGATCTTATGGGCGAACGTTTTACCATGTAATCCGATCACAAGAGTATTAGTTATATCTTCTCTCAGATGGACCTGAACCTGAGATAGTGATGTTGTATTGAGTTCCTCTAGGAATATGTCATTGAGATATTCTATACTCCTATAAAGGGGAATGTTTTTTTGGATTCACTCTATAGGAGATCTAGTATATATCCTCTAGGAGAGGTGATAAAATATTTGGCTTCCTTACTGATATCCTTTATGGATAGAGGTGGAGAAACCGATCAATAGAATCTTACATTCAATCCCCACTTCTTTAGTGATTCATAGAGGTGCACCGTGGAGACACTGACTGTGAGTCACAATGTGCTCAGATATCTACAGGGTAGGAACTAGAAGGATTTTCAGAATGTGGGGAGCACGTCATCCTCTTCATAGGATGTACCATGGTACAAATTGCACTTCTGGTAGAAGTGTTGAGGGAGATCCACAATTCCCCTTTAGTGGTACATCCAGGAGTGGCGAAGATGTACCAGGAACTCCGATGATAGCACTGGTGTCCAGGTATAAAGAAAGAGGTATTAGAGTTTGTCTCTTGGTGGATCACTTGTCAACAAGTGAATGCGGAGCACCAGGTTCTAGCAAGCTTGGTTCAACCCTTAGAGGACCCATAGTGGATGTGGGATGTGATATCTATGGACTTTGTGACGGGTCTTCCACATACATCCAAGAGTTAAGATTTGATATGGGTGATCGTTGACCGACTCGCCATGTCGGCCCACTTCTAATCGATCAGAGAGCAGGGCTCATTATGGAGCATGGGATGCCTCTATGTGCAGGAAATTTTGAATTTACATGGAGTACTTTCTTCTATTGTCTCTGACTGTAATGTACGGATTACTTATCGGCTATGTAAGAGGTTTAATGAGGCTTTCGGGACTCAGATTTGCATGTGAACTGCCTTTCATCCTCAGATTGATAGTCAGACTGAGCAGACCTTCCAGAGCCTCGAGGAAAAGCTCTGTGCATGTGTCCTTAACTTTGGTCGTAGCTAGGAGGATCACTTACCTTTTTTGGAGTTTTCCGTCTACAACAGTTATCACTCAAATATCAGTATGTATCCATTTGAGGCCTTGTATGGTCAACCTTACAGATCGCCACTGTGATGGAAAGATATAGGGGAGTCAGCACTAGTGGGACCAGAGATGGTACGAGGTATTACGGAGAAGGTGAAGAACATCCTAGAGAGGATGAAGACATCACAAAGTAATTAGAAGTCGTATGCTGACAAGAGATAGAGACATCTGGAGTTCGAGAATGGAAACCACATATTTCTATGAGTGTTGCCTCAATCAGGTCTACAGAGATTTGACAGAGGAGGAAAGTTATCTCCACGATTCATCAGACCTTTCCTGGTCCTCATCAGAGTAGGTGAGGTGGCTTACCGCTTAGCTCTTCTACCTCAGTTGCACCGGGTGCATGATGTATTACATGAATCCCGGTTGAGGAGATATGTGCATGACCCTTCCCACATCGTAGACCATGTAGATATGGACATCGATGATGGGGAGACATTTACAGAGGTTCCAGTGGAGATTGAGGATTGACAGGAACATGACGTTTGTGGACAGTCAATACCTCTAGTGCACATTCACTGGTAACACGGGATCCTCTAGAAGAGCACATGGGAGCGGGAGGCTCAGATGCATGCTCAGTACCCCCATTTATTCCCATAGTTCTAGTTGTAGCTTATGGTGACATAAATCTCTGAGGTGGGGAGAATATAATAACCCGAAAATCCTGTTAATTTTTTTTAAAATACATGGAAATTTAACAAGCCCGCAAAAATTTATGTCACTTGATTCCGAGGCCTGGTGTTCCCGAAATCTAATTCTAAAGTTTCGTTCGGGTATGTTCAGTGAATGTATGAGTGGGATTTTATAACTATTGGACTGATTCTTGAAAATGAAACATGATTGCACCGTTGAACTCACAATGTTGGTATTCACTTAAGAAGTCATTCGCCTCGACGAAAGATGGTCGAAAATGGATGTTAAATTTAGGGGTTTTTATATTAAATTAATTAAAAATAAAGTTTTACTTTGTTTTTATTTGTGGTGGTTAAAACCTCCAAGTGGTGGTTAGATGTGGGGGCCACCACACCAAATCCACCCATGAGAGGTTATAGTAGTGGGGCCCACCTACAAATAACCTCTATTGGGAGGATATCCTTGGTGGTGACCATACGGGCTTTAATCCACCTTTAACTCCCCATAAATTGGAAGAAAAATCTTTACCTTCCACACCAATTAATTGAGCCAACACTACCCATTTAATTAATTGAGATAACTCATTTAATTAAAACACCAATTTGAAATCTTTTGAATATTTTGGCCAACAAATTAAATAATGGGTTAGCTTGACCCATTTTTTTGGTTGGAAATTCTTTTGGTGGAGCTTGAATGAGGGGTTGGAAGAACATGGAGAACCCTTGGAGAAATATCTCTTAATGAATAATGTGAAGAATACCTCTTCATTTTCCACTGAAGAACGACGAGCTCTTTTATAGATATTTGACCATGCCTGAAGAGAAAGAGCTTCCCATGATGAATGCTGAAGATGATTCTTACTCGGTCTCCTACCCCGGACACTTCCCAACGTCAATGAATCGACATCCACCATTCCTCTCCATCCACCACCAATGATCGAGAAGCAAGGTAGGGGTTGTTCGTGGAATTCGTTTTACCCTCTGTTCATCATCGTTCAAATTATGGATTGTGAACTTCTGATTGTTATCACCATAAAGAGGAAGGTTCGGACCGCCAGAACGCAGGCCGACCATCACCCTTTGTTTTATCTCACTTGTTGACGATGATGACGATAGAACGACCCCGCCAGAAGAGTGGACCACAACAGAGTAATGGATGTCAGCGACTGGCTGGATATGAATGAAACTAGTGGCGCAAAGGCTGCCGCGTAGGTAGAAGGGTCGTGACTATGCAGGCTGCAGCGGTTGGGAAGAGTAGTGTGGTGCCATCGCTCTACACGGATCATGGGAGTCATTTGTAGCATGATATGTGGTGGAGGAGTAGGGGCGGGCGCTATCACACCACACCGGTGGTGCGGAACCGGCTGGCCGCTCGGCCAGCCAGACAAGGTGGGACACCTCCGTTCTCGCTGGTTATAGAACCAGCACTAGCGTCCTTTCTGTTCAGAAGGTAGGGGTAACATCACCCCCCCCCCACACACACACCACGTGTGGCCAGCTGGGCCATGTGGGCCACTGGGCTAGGCTGCCTTGACCCAACTAGGCCGCCTCCTCCAGGTCGGGCCGCCTCCATGGGCAGGGCCGCCCTCAGGTTGTGCCGCCCACTTGGGTTGGGTCGCCCCCTCAGGCCAGGCCGGAACTTCGGGCCAGGTCGGACCCCCATCTAGACCCAGGTCGGGTCTGGTCAGTCCAACTGGGTCAGACCGGACCTGGACCTTCTTGACCCGAAAACACATTTTCGCCCATAGCTTGGGCTACAGATGTCTGATCGATGAACTGTCTGTGGAGACAAAAATCTTAGAGAGAGAAGATTCTATTGGCATAACCAACTTGTGGTTTGTACATATTTGGGCTATGATTGGGTAGGTTTGAACGTAAAATCCAACCAGGGTTCTAGAATAGAAATTCCAATAACTCACGGACCGGGCATCCGATTGACACGCTTTCTATTTGGTTTAGACACCTATGATGGGGAAGAACATTGAGATGATTTTAAATGGGAATGCGTTCTATTTGGTGGATCGACCAGTTACTCCTGGAGAGGATTCTCTTGGAGACGATCGAGTGGAGTATGGAATCCTAATAGCTAGTTAATACCTGATGACTGCTGACCTTTCAACTCTGAGTGTTTGGACTAGTCCAGTGAGGAGCTCCTCTATGTGAGAGAGGAAGACCTACAATCGGTAGAGCCTCTATGTGACATGGATGACCCATGGTACCTGATAGGAGGAGTAACTCAATTGGCTATGAGGGGGAGCACCTCTGTGTGACACGACAGACCCACGGTGGGGAGTGTCTCTATGTGACATGGTCGACACACGATACTCGACAGGAGGAGTACCAAAGAAGTCCAAGATAGTGGGAAGCACCTCTGTGTGACACTGTATGCCCACGATACTCTATTTAAGAGTACAGAAGCAGTCAAGGTTTGGAATATTAGACTAGGAGTGTTACATGTTACCACCCCATGAATAAAATCCTAGTTTTAAGATGAGTCTTTCTATTTTGTGTTTTTTCATGATTGAGATGGGTTACTAGATAACATAGGTATATGTATGGGGATAAACCTATGTAATTGTTATCCGTTGATTTCATACTTTGTGATTTATCCTTGTTGTATTTTTTGGGACCTTGAGGGAATCGGGGTCCCTACTGAGTATCGTTATACTCACCCCTGTATGGGTGATGCCCACACCTCATTGTGTTGGATACATACGACAGACAACGCTGACGAAGGCCGAGAGCACCATGAGTGGACTATACCCAGAGGGGGACCTTTCGACATATTGGTGCATAGGGGATTCTAACAGAAGTGGAGTGCTGAGGTGGACATTTGAACCAAACGTTTAAGAATAAACACCGGAGGACAATCCATGAGCTTCTCTTCACTTTTCTGTTATTTTTCCCCTTTTCAGTTGTACTTTTACTCTATAGTTGGGCCTATATTTCTGGCCCCTTTTTCATACCATCACACTTTTGGTATACAGTTTTTACGTAATGTTTTTCTTCCAGTTGTGTACTCTAATGTGTTTGTTTATAGTTATAAAATAAATGCCTTCCTAGTTTAAGGATATATGCCTTTGGTTCTAGTCGCCAGCCCCTAGCCTATAGAATGTGGGCTTGGGGTAGTTACGACACAGGCCCCAGGGGACGGGTTGTGACATGTATATAATATATTATTTAATCATATATAATTATATATAGGTTTATTGTGATTCAAAAGGAATCACATCACTTTGAGGAGGCAATATTACACATGGCCACGAACGAAATTATCGCTTTTTTTGATGTGTGAAAGAGTAATAAAGTGTTTGATACATTATCTATTAAGAAATTTTATTGTGTAATTAATATCATATATATTTCATTTGAATAACGTATTTTTATTAAAACCCAGTTTAATATATTACATGTAATGTTTGAATGTATCACATCACTTCGAGGAGGGGCTAGACCACATGTTAGCAAATAAATTTACTGTATTTTTATAAAATGAATGCAAGAACACATGTGTTATATAAAAATTAAATAGGTGTTAAGAAAAAAATTAGCACATATATCAAGTAAAAAAAGTACTTCCATAAAAACTATTGCACCATGATATGTGATAAATGAAAAATAATGACATCGTATCGTAATGTGATAGTTTCACGTACATAGGAATTGCAATTTTGATGACGATTTGATTGAAGGTTTTTAGGGTATGTTAAAACAAATAACAAAAAAATCGCAGAATAATTATTATATTTATCCTCTTATATATTCATGAAATAAAAAAATTAAATATTATTATATTGTCATTAAACAAATTTGATTATCGAATAAAATTACCTTGTTTCCGTGTGACTACTAATTTATCACCAAATGGGTTTCATGGTTATTGTTTTCCCAATTTGAATCTTCTTGTATCAGATAATGTACATTTTTAGTTTATTTGGTTATGTTTGGGATGAACAGAATGGATTGAATGGAATGCAACAAATATGGAAGTGTAAGTCATATTATAGTGGAGGAAGAGTGCAATTATTATAAATACACAAAGTAAAAACTATCGGGTGGTATCCTTAACCTAAAGTGATTCCAAAATGAAAAATAATATTTTAAAGTTGATTTTTTTAAATTTCTAACTCATCCCATTGAAAAATGAAAGGATTTTTTTAATTTAATCCTTAGTTTGTATGTTTTCTTATTTTTTTCATTTTGGGGTTTCATTTAGATTTCTTGTATTCTAACATGTGGAATTCATTCATTAAACTAAATCAAAGTGAGAAATATTATAAAATTTAGATCCAATAATTATAAAATATTCCATCTATTTTATTAAATTAAAATCCCATATATGTTGGAAATTAATTTTAACAGAAACACATGTAACGCGAAAAACAGTATATTAATCATATCTTTGATAAACAAGATTATACTATTCTAGGCTCAATGTTTTCATTTTAAAAATTTAATTGGCATGAGAATTGAGAAGAATATATATTTATTAAAACATAAAAACACATTCCGAAAGATATGATTTGTATTAATTTCAAATTTTTTAGGAAAATATACTTTAATTTATTTCATTATTAACAAAATAATCCTTGTGTTGGAATTTCATCAACATTTACTATAATAATGTCATCTTTAAAAAATAATATAAAAGTAATATGATAAAAAATCAAAAAAAATGTACTCAAATTATATTTATTACCAAATATATGTATCTTTTTCCTAACTCTCAATATTTATAAATGTTAAAGTAAAGGAAGATTCATTTTTCCCTCTTTCCTTACATAACTTATTATATAGGTAAAATTAATTGTATAGAATCCAAATAACTCAAAACCACATATTCAAATGATGTGAGGGTAAAAATATGTATAAAAAATGGTGTTTTCTATATGTTTCAAGGTTTTATTCCACTTAATATTATGGTCTAACCACTAACTAATCATATTTTTATGTTAAATACAATGATAAATTTTAAATAATATCAGTAATATTTTTCATAAAAAAGAATATATTTTTTCATATTTGAATTGATAAATTTCTTTATAGATTATATGGAATTTTTTTTTGTTATTTTAATCATTGAATGGGAATTAATTTAAATTAAATTTATTCTTCCAAGGGGTTGAGATATCATGTTTTTAAAGAGAAAATATCTCCAATTTTAAATGTTTTTATATATTATTTAAAATTAAAATTGAATAAAATGAACTAAATTGGATTTCATATTATAAAATTAAACTAATTATACAATAAAAACAATTTAATAAATAATAACAATATAAATAATTTAAATGAAAAATTACTTTTTAATTAAAATTCCTAATTATTTACTGCTCATAAAAGCATTAAAACTTCTCAAAATAATACAACAAGTTAACGAACTGAAAATTTTGATATGCATATATAAAAAATGATCATTAAATTTTCAAATAATGAATAATTTTTTTAAACATGTCTACCCTTAAATTGAGGTATAATT